>JAWNLW010000326.1:1637500-2362500 GCA_035042075.1 Drosophila macrospina | reverse complement strand
ATCATCCATGCTGATGACCAGCTCAGTCTTCACCAGTTTGTGCTCCTCTTCGGCATTCATCGCTTTGTCCAAGAGCCCCCTCATGCGATAGATGCTGGCTTGGCGGCACAGCTCCCTCAGATCCGAGCCGGAGTAGCCCGCCGTGAGGTTGGCCAAACGCTTCAGATCCACCGAGGAATTCAGTTGCTCATGCTGCAGTATGAGCTGAAGAATGGCCAAACGCTGACGCTCCATGGGTAGCCCAATGTGAAACTGAGCCGGCATGCGACGCAGTATGGCCTTGTCCAGATCCTGGGGACGATTTGTGGCGCCGAGCACCAGAACGGAGCAGTGGGAATTGCTGATCAGACCATCCCAGAGTATCATGAACTGTGTCTTCATCATGGCCGTCGCCTCGTGATCCCCCGTTGTCCGGACACGCAAAAACGATTCGATTTCGTCAATAAATATTATGCAAGGCTGCAACTTGTGGGCCAAGGTAAAGACGGCGGCAGCCAGCTTCTGAGATTCGCCATACCACTTATCGGTGAGCACAGCCACATCCAGATTGATGAAACGCATGCACGCCTCCTTGGCAATCGCCTTGGCAATGAGCGTCTTCCCACAACCGGGGGGCCCGTGGAGCAGCACTCCCTTTGGGGGTCGCCACAGCTGGGAGTGCTGGAAGAGATCGCTGTGACGCACAGGTAGCACAACCGACTCGCGCAGCTCCTGAACAATGGCATCCAGGCCGGCAATATCCGACCAGCTCACCTCGATGTCCGTGGGAGCGACCAGGTGGGAGGCTATCATCAGCTCGTAGCTATTGAAGTCACTGAGCTTCAGTTTGGATGAGCCCATGTCCACCATGCCATTGAGTTTCCTCAGCTGCTTCTGCGCAATCTCCTTGGCCCTCTTCTTGGCCTTGTTGGTCGGATCCATCGAGTTAACCAGCCACTTGGCGCAGAAGTACGTTACGGCCGCCACGAGGCCAATCCTCACCAGATGCGTCACAATTTGGCAACCCGACAGATGTGCCGCTTCCATTGTTAATTAACAATTACGTTTTTTTGTTTTGTTTAAAAAAAAACATGCACAATTATTGCAATTTGAGAATGAGAAGCTGACAGCTTGACAGCTGGCACAAAGTGAGACTTCTCACAATTAGTTTCACTTCGGAAATTCAGCAGATCGTGATGGCAAATCTGACAATGAATTACGAATATATATGTTATAGAGAGGTTCAAGTTTTCTTTTTTTTAAATATAATTTAAATAGATTAATACGCACTTTGCACTTGAAAGTTTAAGCTCATTTTTTAAGTAATTTTACATATTTTTGTGTATTTATTAATATTTCATCATTTGGGGGAATTTTACAAGCAGCAAATGCACATATTTAATAATGCCAAAATATGTGTAAAAACTGGGCAAATTTATGTGAACTTAGTCAGTAAATGAGCGGATTATACTAAGATTTCACAACTTTACATTAGCTGAAAGTACCTACAATACCTTTCAATTTATTTGTTTATAAAGACTCAGAAAATTGACTTCCCTTCCGTTCTTAAATAGTTTGGTAAGCAAAAGAAATAGACAGATACTCAGTAACAGTTTTTTAAATTTATAATCATTTATATTATATAATTATATATGAATATTGTAAATATTTTATTAGTTTAATATATATATAATATAATTATAAAATAGTAGTAATAGTAATATAATTAGCGCAAATTAGTTAAACATTCTTAGGCTTTTGTGCATAGAATTTTAGAAATTTTAAAACTTAGATTGTATTATTATTCTGGTAGTTTAGTATACTATTATAGATAACGCTATCGATTGTTGAATATACCCCTTAGTTGTCCTCTTTTTATACCGTTTAGAGCGACTACAATAACTGAAAAACTATCAAACTGTCCACAATTTGCATTCCCCAGATTGAATTGTAGCATTGCCATCTGTGGAAATCTATTTGCCTTGTGTTTCTATCTCTTGTGATGCAACTGCAAGTTAGCTGAGTCACAAGTTGATGGAATTTCTTTAAGTGCATCAGTTGAGTCGCTTGCCCAGCTGCGCTTAATTTCTGTTTAACTTTTCCTGTTTGCCCTGGCCCTACAGCTAGTGCTGCCTCTGTCTCCATGCTTGGTCCTGCTCCTGGCTAAGCAACAAAAACCAAAAAAAAAGAAATTGTTTTTCTAGTTTAGCATCTTTTAGCGGAAGTCAATGTAACAAAATATAAACTTGTCCAGCCAGCTGCTGCTCCTTGTTTTTCTGGGCGTATTGAATGCGTACGTACAAGGATGCGGAGAGGGGGCAAAAGGACTCGCAGGGCGAATCGTTCAGGAGCACAAGTATTAACTAAACACTGCAGCAATTTATCTTCCTTCAGCTCGTGCCTCAACCCGTTCAACCCGCAGTCAGCTCCTCCATTGTTCAGGCAACTCGCCTAGGTCAGTTTTGCTTTAATGTTTTTTAAGTCACATCCTCAGTGCCCCCTTCTCCCGGCCGTTTATCTTTGGCCCCACTCCATGCGAACTCCTTGGAAGTGGCGGAAGTCGCAGTGCACTGTTGTTTTTCACTTCCTTCCGCTTTACAAAAGAATTACTCAACACAAAATGTCTGGGAACACAAAGTTGGCCAAGATGAGATACTGCCTGGATATTTACTAAGTCAACGTCGACTTGGTCAGGTGGCAGGCAGCTTTCATTAGCGTGTCCAAAATGCAAGGGGAAAAAAGATTTAAATATTTCAAAATGCATTAACAATAGGCAAGTCTCTTGGTATGTTAAACATATTGCAATAAAAAGCAATACATTTAATAATTTATTAATAATATTTAAAGTGAGCTTAAGTTCTATTTAAATACAAATAGAGCAACAACAAAGCTTAATATAATTTATATTAAATTGTTGTAAATATTTCACATCATTAATTATACTATAAAAAATATTTTAAAACTTTTTTCTTAATCATTTATTTTGTGTTATTTGTATTAAAGAATCTCTGCGTCAGACTCTCTCTGTCTGCCTCACTCTCTCTTTCTATTACGTAATATTTTTGGCAATTTCTTTTGCTTTATCTTTAACTTGCTTGAAAATAGCTTCGAGTCATCTCCTTATGCGTCTCCAGCTACTTTTCAAGAGTTCATAAAAATCACTTCAACTGTGCAATATTTCATGATTTTGCGTCAATCTTTTGAGCGCCCCCTCAATGGAATGCAGAGCGCGGACGGACAGAGACGACTAGGCGAATGGGCGACTGGGCAAATGGGCGTATTGGCAGATAGGCGTGGCTAAGAACCACCTCCATTGGTGACGGCGCCTTCTCCGCGCTCTTTGTGAGCGTCAAGCTCACTCGTTCGTTCTACTGAGCACACGAAAATTTAATTATGTTGTTTGTTGTTGTTGTTGTTGTTGATGTTTTTGCTGCTGGTGCTGAAGCAGATTTCACTCGACGTTTTTTATTTTTGTGTCACAGTTAGAAAAGAATAATGCAAAACAAGTAGAAATTAAGTATTTGACTAAGCTCGACTGTTGCATACCCTATACACTGTGCACAATAACAACAAATAATAATAATTACTTTAGTAGATATCTGTCGATGTTCAATTAAACAATTATGCATAAGAATGTTAAAATACTTTAAAATATTCACTAAGAAATTAAAATAATACTATTTATTTATGCAAGAAATATAATCAGAAACTGAATGCGACTCTTGTTTGTTAATTTCCGCAAAATGTCTTCTTTACTCTCTTGCTATCGCCCACTCACTCTTTCTTCTCTCCAGTTGACTGAACTATGCCAAACTGCGAGAGCGAGATCGCTAGCTGTATATCACCAGGGATGGGAGTATATGCAATTTAGTGATGGCACATCGGCATAACTATTGACCTGTTACAGAGAGCACAGCAAATGCTGCTTAGATGTATAACAAATTGATATTTTTCTTGTTGGTAAATATTAATAATAAATATAGGTAAACAAGAATAAACAATTATTTCATTCGAAACGCAGTTATGGTTAAAACGTATAATATGAATTTATATATTTTATGTTAGGAAGTAAATATATTTTTAATATAATAAATATATCAAAAGTCATAAAATTCTTATATAGAAATCAAATCAAATCATATTAAAATAGCTATTAAATTATAATAATGAAATCAATTTAACAACATACTTAAATAGCTATTGTTATTAATATTTTTCGTAATAAAAAGTAAAACATAAAAGAAGAGAAAGCAAAAGATTATCACACTTCTGCTTGGTTAAGCAAAATTCATTAGGAAATCATGTGCAGCGCCAGTTTTTAAGAGCATCTCCATAAGTCAGCTGATACTCGCATAAAGAACGCTGCATGAAAATCACACGCTTTTCATAAAAATATTTGGGCTGTCCCCCCTCGGCTTATAATGCTCCATCCCCCTCTCTACCCCCTTGGCAAGCCAATACCTTGCTTCCGTTTCACGTTCGTGTTCATAGTTATTGCCTGGCTTACTTTCCACTCTCTGTCAACGGCAGCAGAAAATATGCGAATGTCTATGTAAATCCACCCGCCTTCCCTTCCGCCAACGAGGGAACAATTTTCGTTAGCGAGAAAAGTGCCAAAAACTGTAAAAGGTGCGCAAGCTGGGAAAAAGAAAAATGAAAACAAAACAGAACAGAACTGAACCGAAAGAAGGAAGCTGAAAAACGCACCGAGAGCTAAAAAACTTTGCATCATAGAGGTTGCCTTTACTGCATCCTTTGCTTGACAACTTTGTTGTTTGTTTATTGTTGCTGAAAGTTAGGAATGCAATATTTTGGAGGCACAACTAATGAAAATAAATGAGAGTCCCTCGGTATTACATGCTGCGAATGGTGCTACGCGTAGAGCACGTTTATCAAACTGCATAGAATGCACAATTATATGTGCAGGAAAATCTCTTAGAGAAATAATAAAAGGAATTGTTACTTTTTGGGGAGAAATTACATTTAGAATTATAATTGATATAGAATATAATATAATAATAAAATGTATATATATTAGATCTTACCTGATATTAAATAGGAAATTACTTTTGAAATTCCATCACATTAATCGTATATACAAAGAAGAGACTCTTTTCTTTCTCTTTAATGTCGCTATGAAGATATTGCCTAACTATTCCGACTTTTCTATATAATATCAGAATACCTTCACAATTATATTGTATCTTATTCATATTCCTATTAATTATATTAATTATATTATTTATTAATTATATTATAGGACATGAAATAGATACACACCTTTATTCATTGTTTATTAAATTTCTATTTCTATTTCTAGAATCAATCTCTAACTATTCTCTATCACATCTATAATCATTTGTTTTCTGTATATTCTAACGCATTTCACTCTCTTCTATCATATTTTATTTAATATTCCAAATATAAAACAGAGTAATGAGTTTTTCTTTCGCCTTCTTTTGCCACTTATTTTCTGGTCTGTGCTGCCTCTCACTATCTTATAGTATCTTTATCCCATCTTTATTCTCTCTCTTTCATATATTTATCTGTCTCTCTCTCTCTCTCGCTCTCCATTTCTGTCTCTATTTCAACCTTTAAAATATATCTAAGTTCCATCAGCATGCTAACTCTTCCAATTCTACTTGCCCTCCCCAACTTACCTCCACCCCAGCACTTTCCCTCTCTTCTGCTTACTCTTTCCCTATCCCACCCTCTCCAATCAATGACTTCTAATATACATGTATTATATATGATATATATATATGTATTCATATCGAATCCAGGCCAAATTTGTTACTATTCATTTTCTGTATAATAAGTTGTATCTTTAGCATTAACATTCAACTCGCTCTCCAATGAGGATGAGCTCTGTTCTACCAGAATGATATTGGAGTGTCGTCTGTCCTGAATTCTGGCCATGATCTTTGCGTAGAGTGCATCCACATGCGGTGCCAGATAAACATCCAGCCTCACATGACCCTCAATGTCGTGGAGCAGCTTCACGCAGAAATCAAGATCGCCCGCAATGAAGTTGGCAAGTAGATCCCACATTTTGTGGGAGAGGGCAAAGAAGGGCCTGAAGGTCTCCGAATTGAGGCAGCCCAGCTCCAGCATCTCTGGCTCCAAGGTGGCCAAGGCACACAGACCTGCATAGAATGCCACATCCTGTGGCGCCACAATCTTATCATAATCATATCGCTCGAATGGAGTCAACAGGAAGCAATGTGCCGCCGTCTTGTAGATCTTCAGTCCAAGGTTGGCCAGACCCGCAGCACAGCTGAGACGAGCAGGAACTTCGCGGGCGAGATTCTGGAAGCCGGAGGCATATTGCTTCGCCTCGTCAATGTAGCTGAGGACATGCCACCAGTTGGCCATGTAAATGGAGACTCTGATCAGGTTGCGGAACAAATTGATGACATTGTCGCTGCTGGTGCAGTAGGGACGAGCACGGGCATAGAATTTGACGGCCAACTGAAGGTTGCCACTCTTCACATGGTAATCGCCAATCTCCTCGAGAATGCGACGCACGTAGGCGCTTCCCGAGTTCGATTTCTTAAAGTTGAGCTCCGCATCGAGCTCCTGGAGCAGCAGAGTCGCCTCCATGGTATTGTCCTCAACCCAATAGGTATCGTAGGCCAACGCTGTGTTGGTGGCATTCTCCGGCTTGGATGTGCTGCATCTTGGGGAAGTCTCACTGGAGGAGCTGGCCACATCCTGCGACATTCGCACGCCACGTTGCATTTCCATGGAGAGTGCCTTGTGCAGCTCGTCATACATCTTGACATTGTAGGTGGTCTTCACCTGGTTGATGGCCAGCTCCAGAGCCTCCACTCGCAACTTGGGACACACTTGGGCAATGAACCTCAGCCGAATCAGTCGAGAAACATCCGTGTAGCGTTTGGTGTAGCTAATAAGATGGATACGAGGTTCCAGAACAATTGGACAATTCACACAGACAATGGATGGCACCAGGTCACGTTCCTCGTCGCTGTTCACCTTGGAAACAGAACCAGATATCATCTTAATAGCTTAATTATCTTGATGTGATCAATCAGCGGCCTGCGAATGTTTTCCGTTGTAATTTTGTTTGTTAAATACCCAAAGAAGAATTATGAGCAGCTTGGCTAAGAATATAAGATCATCGTTTGACGGGGTCAAAAGAGGCAAGAATGAACAGCTTTCCTCGGTATGTCCGATTTAGATCTTACTTGTCTAAGATGTATGGAACTAACTGAAAAACTTGCTTCCAATGATTTCCTATGACATGGCAATCTGATGCTGATCAAATTTGTTCAGTTTACTTGAGGGAAGTGCACAAATGTTCAATTGTTCACGCATCGATGAGATGAGATGACGTTTATCCAATCTGACCGCCAGGTGGCGTGACAATTTGCGATTGTATTTGGAATGTGGCATGTGGCATGTGGCACACGACTTGAATTCATGTGTAAACTTGAAGAAATTCTCATGTATCTGCAGATGGGATATCTTACAATGCTCCCAGCCAAATTCCATTACGTAGATACAAATCAAATAGCCAAATGGCTGCTGAATGGTTGGGGGAGGCTTTTGGCCATGGCAATGGGAATGGCAATGGGAATGGCATTGAGAATGGCCATGGAATGGGCATGGTTAGTTGGCTACAAATATGCAAAAATCAAATTACCAGAGGTTGAAAAATCGCAGACATCAGAGACACATAAATCAGAGGGCGGCAACTTCAAAAGGCCAAAACGAAACCAAAGAAATTGTTACCGCTATTTAACGGTTTATTGATGCGTCGCTTTAGCTGAATTTATTGGCCTGGTCGTTGGCCATTTTCCTTCTCTCTTCCTCCCCCTCCCCCTCACACTCGCTCACCGTCTCCCTCTCTTGCAGCAACTGCGGCAATGGAAATGCAAAATGTGAAACTTGAAAAACGTGCAAAACGCTTTAAATTGATTTGACTTGGGTATTTGGTTGCCCAGGTAGCCATTTCTCAAAATGCAAACTGTCAGACATCGCTTTACGAGATGTTGATTCCTTTTCCCTTTCCCCATTTCGCATTTCCCTTTCCCTTATCCTTTGCCAGAAAAATGTATTCACCAAGATGAAAGAAAATTATCAACAATAGCTAAGATCGAATGTGAATTTGAATGTAATGATTATATTGCTTGAATGGGCATTGATATATTAAGTATCGATTAGTTAAATTACTAACGGAATTTATTTTTATTTAACTTTCTGCCCAAACTATGTAACAAGGATCAAGGAATAGGAGTATACGTATGTATATCTTTATAATGTTAATTGTTTATTATAAAATGTTCTGTTTATCGTAAATGTAATGCCTGCTCCGCTTGAGCTTTGCCCTGCACTAAGAAAGAAGCGCAACTGAAGCACGTTGCCAGCGGAATACTGTATTTATACGATGTGCACTGTGGACACTGTACGGATCACAGCGCTCACTGTGGATGCTAAGTTCAGCGAGCTTTCGCAAGCACTGCAGCTGCTCACACATACAAGCCTGCTCCCTGCAATAAACTAGCTTATCTGATCTCACACATACACAAGTCAGCATGCATTGCAGTGTTTTAGCTCTGCAGAGAGCTTGTCATTCCGTTCACTCTCCTAGAAATACCAATGTGTGTGTTTAATGCTGCTGGCCTGCTCACACTCTTAGCGAAGGATCATGGGAGCCAATAGAATACAAAAACACAGCGGCTGCTCTCTGCTGCGCTTTCTCTCCCTCTCTCACATATTTTTAAATAATTATTTTATTTTGTAAAAGTCAAATCAAACGTTTTACACTATTAATAATATTATAGCATTTCATATAATTTATTCATTTTAAATATAATCTTGCGCAATCATTGCTTATAACAAAAGTTAAACTGTTTATTTTCCAATAATAATTTTCCTTTTTAATCCGCATTTTCTCGCTCAGGATGTACTTTATCGAAGTGCAATCAAGCATCCTCATAGAATGTACTTTGGTGACAATCTCATTTAACGTCAAAGTTTAGCTACCGATTTTGGATGGAAGGACAGGAACTGGCCTTTGATTAAAAGTAACAGAGAATGGATCCATGGCAACGAGCAACGGGAAGCAAGAGGAAGAGGACGAGGGAATAGAGGGTAGAGGAGGAGGCAACGTTGACGGCAATCAAAGTCACAAAATGTTTGCAATTGACATGTAATGAGGCTGCGACAAGCTTGTAGAGGGAAATGGAGTTAGGGTCAAGCTCTCTCTGTCTCCCTCTCTCTCTCTCTCTTCCTTTCTCTCTCGCTCTCTATCTCGCTAACATTGCTTTCAATGCGTGCAAATTTCTAATTTCATTAAAATTTGTTCGAAGCGCCGATCAAAAAAGTCGTGTAACGTTGCCTGCCCAGACGTTGACAGACACAAATCGACAATAGACGTCAACACATGAGAGGCACGAGAGCGAATGTGGTAAGAGGAGGACGGTGGTTGGTGGGTTGGTTAGGGGAGGCTGGCAGTTAACGCGTTTTTTGGCGTTGGGGCGTGGTCCATGGTGGCAGACAGCTTTGGTAATCAAAGTGCGCCGATCAAAGTAGAAAATCGATTTTAATTGCAATCTAGCGATGCTCAACGCTTCGATTGTTGGCTGAGTGAGTGAGTGATGGGAGAGGAGGGGGATTGAGTGGGCGTAGACATAGGCGTGCCGCGAAAGCCCGTAGAAGAATGTGCGTGTTGCAATTGCTTTTTGCTGGACGAAGCCCTACTCCCTCCTCCCCCCTCCCACACGGAAAAAAAACAGGGCCAGCAAAATATTGAATCAAAATTTTTGGATGACGCAGCGAGAGAGATTCGCTATGGATGATGTCCCAGCCAGACATTGTCGATGTTTTGACTAATGTGTTGCCATTTGAAGCGCCACTTGCCACAGCTGCCACACACATAGACACACACACACACTCACACACGTGTCTAGCCACAAACAACATATTCAAAGCCATTAAAACTACGCGACATTGTCGCTCAAAGGCAACTCATACCGTCAACCCGTCAATTCGACTGTCACTTTTGCAAGAGCCCAATTAGATTACGCCTACTCAAATTTTGTCAGATAAAAATGGCATCAGACGAGACAGTAATTATCACAAATATCATACAAATAAACCAAAAAGTTTCACTTGAAATATTACACCAAAATATCGATTGATTGTCTGGGTATTTTTGGGTTTGATTCTTAAAGTCTTTCATCAAATTAAAAGGAGTTTTGTGACGAGGCAAATGCTAAGGAGAAAGTGTAGTTAAAGTGGCAGAAATTCGAATGTAAATTGTGCTTCGAGCAACTTAAGAGTAAACTGCATTAGATAGTCTAGTTAACTTGTAGTGTATAGCTGAAAGTTAAGGAGTGACAAGGAGTGTAAGAAGAGCAGGAAGCTGGGAAGCTGCTAATTCAACAGAACAACAATACAACAGAACAATGAATGAACAAAATTGGAACACAAAAAGCATAATAAATATATAAATAAATGTAAAATATGTTACCTTATTTATTATGCAATAAGCAAACAACAAATTCAAAATATTAGCTGCTGTAATTGAGCCAACAATTTGTTGCTGACGATTGACGAGTTACAAATAAGTTAATAATAATGTAGCTAGACAGTGCTTGAATGAAAGGAATAAGTAATAATTTAATAAACTTTAAATACACGTAGAATATCAAATTGCAATTGTCTATCAGGATTGACATGAAGTCAAGAAATAAATACGATTTTTCTGCCCGTTGGAAAGTGACTTGAAAGCAAGGCAAAGATTTGAAAGCCTGAAATGCCGTAAACAAAGTTATTCATGTCTCCGATAATTGTTTATTTTCAACAAAATTTATTGTTCAATGCACCTGCGGCTTGGCCAGGCTGAAGACTGACATTCGAGTGGGTGGTGGGGATTGGGAGAGAGGGGGAGTGGGGAAGTGTTGATTGCATGCGCATTTAATGCCTTTGAAAATGTTGTTGCCCTTGGACTCGAAAATATGCCAATTGTTGTTATTGTTGTTGTTGCTGTTGTTGTTGCGAGTGTAAATTCAGTATAATTTGTATGGCAAACATAGAGTGAGCGAGACAGAGAGCGAGAGAGTGTGAGAGAGAGCGAGAGAGAGGGAGAGAGTTGGCTGGCATATTTGAGTTTCGTTTGTTATGCAGTCGTGTTGACCATTTGGCTCATGTAAATAAAGCATGTAAACCGTTTGGCAAATATTTGAGAGAAGCGCTTTAAGCGCGATATCGGCACTTTAAAGGTAAGCCACGCCCCCAGGTCCGGCCTGGACTGGCCCTGATTGTGGCCCTGGCTTTGGCAGTAAACCAAACCAAGCCCGAGCACACAACTAAC
Organism: Drosophila macrospina; assembly: GCA_035042075.1. Classification (NCBI taxonomy): domain Eukaryota; kingdom Metazoa; phylum Arthropoda; class Insecta; order Diptera; family Drosophilidae; genus Drosophila; species Drosophila macrospina. Next base: position 2,351,180 of record JAWNLW010000326.1, on the reverse strand, counting down.
ACAACTAACACAACTAGCACAACTAACACAACAAGAGCAGCGGGAGAACTATGGGTAACCTCGAGCGGGAAAGTTCAAATTCAATTACCTTTCAAATATTTGCATTTTGCGACACAAAGTTCCGTCATAATGTGCACAATGGCTGCCACTCGAATGCCACTTGAAAGCCGGCGGATGGATGGATGCTTGGTTGGCCGGAGGGGAAGCGGCGAAGCGGTGAAGCGGGAAGCGGGGCAAGTAGTCGACTATAAAGAATGGACCGACAACGGAAGGAGCACTCAAAACAGTTGCCGCTAATGTCGTTCAGCGCGTCCAGGACGTCGTCCTTCTGTTGCTGCTACAGCTGCTGCATCACGCTCTTCTCCTCCCCCGCCTCCGTCTCCTCCAGCTGCCACTGCTCTCAACGAGATCGCAACAATAACAACGACAACGACAACGACGTTAACTTTTACCGCCTACTGTTGCCCATCCCCTTTGAAAACAATTACAAAACAAAGGCCAACAGCACGAGGACACTCTGTATATATATGTGTGCGAGTGTGCGAGTGTGCGAGTGTGCGAGTGTGCGAGTGTGTGTGTGTGTCTGTATGTCGAACGCATAAAAATACCAAATAAGCCAATTTCGAAACAGAACTAGTTGCAACTGCGGCCCTCTCTGACCCCCGCAAACCAAACGAAGCCATAGCGAAGCAGCTTCCCATAGTTCGGTAATTTTTTCAATGCCAACTCTTGGTGTGGGGGGGGGCGTACAATGCGGGGGAGGAAGAAGCAGAGCTACCACGTGTGGGTAAAGCATATCAGCTATGGGCATGCAAAGGACCTTCAACTTTTTTATTGAAACTCGTATAAATAGCGAAGAAGAACAAGAGCAAAGGCTGACAGGAGAGTTGAAAGAAAATGCTGTAAAACCTATGTAAATATATAAAAACTATTGAAAGTTATTAAAAGCTAAGGTAAGCTATAAATTTCCAAGTAAAATGCACAAATCTATTCACTTAAGAGCTTTAATTACTGAAGACAATAAACATTTCAATTAAAACTTATTAAATTACATACAAAAATATTAGTGTATCATATAAAAATATGTTTGAATATATAGAATGATATAACTTAATTTTAAAATATTATGTATGTTATAAAATAATATATATAAATTTACAAGCAGAATATATATATATATATCTAATCATAAATATGATGTTAATGTCTGTAGACAATACACAACAAGCTTACTTTATATATATTTAAATTTTAATTAATTAATTCAATCATATTTAAATATTTAAATTCAAAATAATAACTAAGTTTAATATTATTCAAAATTGTCTTTATTTGTCGAGTCTTATACCGAAAGCCGCACACTGTGCAAGCAGTGTAAACGTCAAGCAGTGCGAGGATCAAGCAGTCGCATCATTTGTTACGACAGCCAGCAATTTAAAGTTGTCACTCGCTAATTGATTACGTTTGTTTCTGTTGCTTCGTCTCATTGATTGCTTAATTATGATTCAAATGTATTTTGCCTTAATCTGCACTTAATTATATATTAAAACAATTATAATGCTCAAGTAAAGTTAACATAATTTAAGCGATATATTCACAGCTTCAATTAAACTAATTATGCATAGATAACTTATATATATTTAACAATCCATAAGCTCTGCTTAGTTCAAATCTTTTTTTACAGTGTATGCCACAAGTCAACCACTTATATTCCCAATTTGTATTTAGTTGTATTATTTTATTTTGAGCTCTTTCAATTTTTTGTGTATTATTTCTATTTGTCCTGTTGGTTTGACTGGCACTGAAAGTTTTACATGGACGTGGCGACTCCGAAGTAACTTTTGCTGGCAACTATGTGAGTCGCAGTATTGCTAGCTTCACTGTGTTGGCTTCATCACACCCCGATGTTGATCCCTTTGTGCCCGCTGTCACCCGCTGTCGCCCTCTGTCTCTCACTGGGCATATCAAAACTGTGGGCGCATGTGTCCCGTTTGGCTTTTTGCAGCTTTTCTCCAGCAACAACAACAACGATAGCAACAACAGCAACGAAAGCAATAAGAAAACAACAACAAGGTGCATTGAAAATTATTTCTTTTGTTTATTAAAATTGTTTTGCGAGCTTTTATTGAAAACGAGACAAAAGTTGGCATTCGCTTCCATTTCCTTGGCCAGTTTATGCAACGTACGAGAGCTCATAGGACTCACAGGACTCACAGGACACGCACCTTATTCCAGCGCCAACGCACGCTGACAAATTTGCCATCTCTGGAGGACGTTACATGTTTTATGCATGTGGACCACCAACCACGCCGGATAACCAGTTTCTATCCTTAGCTGCCAGTTGCTATCCTCTCATCCAACCTATTTACATGTTGAACTCTTCTCCTCTCTTTCTATTTTCTCTTTTTCTTTTTTTTTCTTTGCTTTGCTCCCCCTTTCGTTTTACACGAATCAAATGAGCGCGTGCTGAGTGCACATTTGGATTAGGGAGCACTCGCTGCTTGGCCCTGCCGAGGGGAAGCTGGAGGGGCGGCGGCATTAACAGAGCATTGCAAATGTCAGTGACGAGTGTCGTCATGTAACCAGATGTGGGAGTATCTGCGTTACGATATGTTCAAAGATGCCTGAATGCATTTTGCACCAAATATGCAACATAGATCTGCATACGTAGTGCTTCTAGTTATAGAATACAGTTGTAGATGGTGGGTGGGAGGTCGGGGGAGTGGCAATATATGGCCACTGGCAGTCGAGTCGAGTCATATAAAATGCATAGAATTTTCCCCTTTATTCTATGCATTTAGAGGCAAATTTATGTTATGTTATGCTGCGACTAAAGCAAAATTGCGACAAAAGAGCAACGCAAAGGTAACAACAAATGCAACAAATGCAACAAATGCAACAAATGTAATGTTGCAACAATAAAAACTAAAAGGAACTAGAGTATCACTGACATACTCTATGCACGAGCAAGCAATAGGACATGCAACAATTATTTTATTATTAAAACTATATAATGTTTTTTTTTTTTTTGTTGAATTGCATAATTCTTTTAACTTTGTGTATGAACTGGGATTACTTAAGCAACTCTCTTTTTAGACTCTGTACTAAAAGTACATATAATATGTTATTGTAATTTTATTAAACTAAGGCAAAAGCTCACATACAGTTATACATGTATGGCATACCCAGCAGCGCAAAACGTAAAATGTAACGGTAGTTGCCTTCACTCACTGCTGCTCTCTTCCAAAAACGAACGATAATGCGTGAGCATTGCTTAAGCAAAGGAAATTTTGCGAGGCGAGCAAAGAAAGGGAAATTCGATGTGGGATATTTTCACTTAATCGGTCGCTTGCAATATTAGGCGTAGAGCTTTAGCATGTCAATCAAGGAATCGATAGTCGAGTCCCGTTCGATTCCCTTTACTACAAATAAAGAGTTCTTTGTAAGAGTAGCATGTTTCTCTTTTCTTTTGACATCCATGAATGTTTGTGTGTGCAAGTGAAAAAGAATTGCATTCCAATGTACTTTTATATTCTCTTAAACAGACAAAATAATATAAAAATGTATTTATTTGAATAAATAATAAATAATACTCATATTGATTTTATTCAAAGTAAATTAAAAAATATATGTATTTTATATAGGTATAAATACAATAAAATGATCAAAAATTAGTTAACTATGCCATATTTAGACCTTAGTTTAATCTGCTTTTGTGGACTCATCCTAAAAGGAATTTCTCTAATCTCTTTGTTCGAATTTTGCGGAACTTTAAATAGTTTTGCAGCTGTCAAGCCCTTAGCTCGTTTGTTGAATGATAACTTGAGCTTTGCCAAATGGAAAGCAAATAAATATGAAGCTTTATACGAGCTGAGAGCGAAGCGGCGCATCATTTGTAATGCTGCTGGTCATAAATTTGTTTTCAAATATATTGCGCATACGCACTGTGTGGCCCCGCAGTAGAAGAAGAACTGAGCAAATATTGTAGTTGTTGTTGTTGCTGTTGTTATTGCTGTTGCTGTTGCTATAGTTGTTGTTGATGTTGCTGTTGTTGTTGCAGTTGTTAGCCAAGTTTGCTTTGGCGTTGAGTTGGGTCAGTAGCGCGAACTGCAGTTGAAATTGCCTTGACATATTGCTTAAAACCAAACCAAGCCCAGCAACTGTCTTTGTCCCTTTTGTGTGTAAAGTGTGTGTGTAAACTCTGTGTGCATATATGTATATATATATATAGATATAAATGTGTGTGTGTGAGTGTTTCGGTGTTTGTCAAAAGCATGCAAGTCATTCAACTCCATTTTATTTATTGTACAACTGCTGTGCGTTGTGGTTGTGTGTTTACTGAGACAGCGGCAACAACAGGAACAACAGCAACAAACAATAACAACAACAACAACAACTCTAGAGTCAGCAGCATCAGCAACAACAATAAAAACCTAGACTCATTCATCTATTTAATTAATAACAAACACTGCACACATTGCATACATGAGGCATAACAAGCGAATAACAGAAATATCACATTTTTAAGTGCAATCGACACTTGAATACCCTTTCTTTAAATATTCTAAGCTGCAATGAATTCTGTTGTCAAAGTAGTAAAAGCAATGAAGTTTAGTTTATTTATTTATTTATTATAATATTTCAATTCCTTCAATCAATAATCGAAGTTATTAATACAATATGTTCTTATGAATACTTTCACTGTCTCTTAGTTTAATTAATAATATAATAATAATAATAAATCTTATGTATATAATTACTTATATATCGGAACATTGGTTAAGATCTCTATAAATACAATAACATATTAGATATAATACAACAAATAACTTTACACAGATTCAATTTTATAATTTAAAATATATTTATAAATTTAACTTACGCACACATAGATTTCCTTTTAATTGTAGGGTATCTCAGCGTCCATCAGTTGTGCTTGTTTAAGTTTATTTGACTTCAAATCATCTATTTGCATATGAATATTATTGAATGAGTAATGAGTGCAACTGGGCAAAGCGAGCAGCAAGCACTTGAGGAGAGACGTCTTCATGCACAGCAAAGGCGTGACGTTGCATGCCCCCAATTGAGGAGTGGGGAAAGGGGGACGGCGGCAGCTGCTTGACATGCGATTGCCTGGCGAATGCTTAACTGCAGCATTACATAAATTAAGTTTATGTATTTATTATTAAAAATAATGAAAGCTGGTGGCGTGTCTGGGCCGGGTCGATTGTACATGAGTTGCCAGAAATTTATGAGATGAGCGACGAGTTGGAGTTGCAGTTGGAGCTGGAGCTGGAGCAGGAGTTGGAGCAGGAGCAGGAGTTGCAGCCGGAGTTGGAAGTTTGGAGCTGCAGTTTTAACTCATGGCTGGCTATAGTTTATACTTTATCCAGTTAGTTCGTTGGGTGTGCACAACATGACGCCGCAAATGCCGAAAAATGCATCCGGCAAGCGCGGCAAGAGTTTGCTGCAGTCGCAGGACAATGGTAGCTGTCACTTACAATGAAGCGATGCTCTTCCCGAGCAACGGGCTGGCCAACTCTGGAGCAGTAGTAGTAGACTCGCCTAGTGACATGTGCAGAGCCTGGCAAACAATAAAGGATAACATTTACACAAGCTGCACACACACACACACATACGCACACACACACACACACACACACATGCACACATACACTTACCGAGAAGGGTCATAAAATCCTTTGACCAAGTTTGCTTTTGTTCTCGTCATCGTCAATGTTCTCATTGCCGTGTTCCCTTTTTGTCGTCTGCCTTCCCCGCTCGCTCTCCCTCTCTCTCTCTCTATTAGACTGTCTCTCTTCCTACTTCTTCGCCTGCTATCTGGCATTGTCTTTATGCCGGTTTAATCTGTGTCAAAAGGCGTGAGTTATTACAAGCCAGCCACGCCCTCTAAACGCCCACTTGCGTCGCCAATAGCAGCACACACATGTCCGCCTCACTCAGAGCTTAGCCATTGTCTGCAGCTGCAGCTAAAGAGCAACTGCACGGGGCAGCGGGTAGAGGGTAGAGGGAGGGGTTAGGTAGCATGGCAGGGAGTCAAGTCAAAGGTTTATCTATTGTCAACGGCTTTTGTGTCTCTGGCATAATCAGCTTTCTCTTTGATCGAGCTGTCCATTTGAGACACTGATGAGCTCCCTCGGAAGTCAATTATGCAAAACTTTGATGTGCCGCAAGATTATGAGAAAAATAATAAAATTCGAAATACTTCATAAAATAAAGTAAAGCCATTTATTTGACAACTCTAATCTATCTTGCAATTTCATTTAGAATATTCAGAAATTATTTATTTATTTTCATTCACATTTCCTTCTCAATACATTTGCAATTTATTCTCAATGCATTTAGAATTTATGTTTTGACTTTTCTTTTGCAATTTTTATACTGAAGATAGTTGCTATTAATATTATAATATTTTAATAAATTATAATATTGTGAACTCAAATAAATGAAAGTCTGCATAATTGCACACAACAAAAGATATTCTTCAACTAAATGCATTTTAATTTAAATGTGGAAAGCAAAAAGTTTTAAATAATAAATCAAAATTTGACTATATTTTAGAATCGTTTACTACAGCGTATTTCAACTGCTTATGCATAAATAGAGTATAACTATATATATATATTATATGCTGCTCACAAAAGACCTGGCCCACACGGGTTTAAGCCATGCAGCTGCAGTGGCAGCTGCTTTTTGTGTCTCGCATTTGCATTGCGAATAAGTTTAATTAATTAATTAGCTCGCTCGTGCCCAATTGCACAGTGCCACGCCTTCGGATTTTTGTTTTTGCCCCATTGTTATTTTACTTACAATTAGCGCGCATCGATTGTTTAATGGCAGTTGATTGTAATAAGCCAATTGCAAAGAGTTCGCATTTGAATTCAAAATGCGCAATAAGTTCATTAGCAGAGCGACGCCTGAAGTGGCGACCTCTGGCGGCAGAAGGTGTGCTCATGCGGGTGTCTGTGTCTCTGTGTGTGTGTGTGTGTGAACGTGACAGAGCGGAAGTGCCAGCTGCTCTACTGTTTCTGTCCAGCAGCTCAGAGCATGAAGGACGCAGCAATTGCAATATTTGCCTGTCTCTCTTTCTCTCTCTCTCTCTCTCTATTTCTCGCTCTCTCTCACTCTGTCTCTAACTGTCTCTATCTGTCTGCGTGTCCGTTTGTTTAATTAGAGTTTATGCAACTTTTATGCTTATTAATACTTTCATAACAGACACACACACACACACACACCACAACTTCTTACACCTACCGCCTCGACACTCAGGTAATTGCCAATTTGGTTTGAATTTCAATTGGCCAATTTGGGCTTATTTTTGGGGGCATTGCCAGCGTATTTAAGCGTCCGAAATTGTTAAGTAACGAGCCCACAAATATTCGTCTTTGTTAAACGTTAAGCAATAAAAGAAACTCATAATTATGCATGACCTTTAGATACTCTGTAGCTGGCTTAAGGCAATTGCAGCAGCCTAAGCTGAATTTATAGAGTCTTCATTTAGTCATTCTTGTTAAAGAGAATGTAATAGCTGATACCCTGTAAATTATTGTAAATTTAATAGGCTTAACTAGTCTTCATTTAGTTAAAGTATAGCAGTTTGATAAGTTGAGTTAGCTTGGAGAGAAATAATCATCATTAAGCGAAGTGTAAGTAATTAAATATATATGATATGATTGTCAGATACCCTGTTTATAATTCTAAATTGTGCTTAATATTCTTTTACTTATATATTTTGTTGTACGCTAACTTTGTAGATATTATATATAGGATATAATTATTCAATTTACCAAACAAAAGACATGATTTGTATTATAAAATTGTGTAAATTCCTGGAAAGAGTACATAATATAAACGTTAATAGAGGATTAATACCCTAGCAATCTTAATAGATTTAATAATTTAAAAGAATATATAATTAAGTAGTGTTTAAGATTAACATAATCGAATTAATTAATCTCAATTTATTCATATAAAACAATATCTTATTTATTATGGATCTGACGTTGTTTTTATGCAGTATTTCTAAATATAAAATATAACAATTTCTTTGTTTACTTTTAAGAAAATGCAGCTCATCAATTCTAACAACAATTAAGCTGCAATTGAAGTAGATTTTCAACAGTAATCACAGCTCAAGTTTATGTTAAATGTTGGATATATTTTAAGGCTATAAGATTCAACTTATTCACAAATAACTTAACAGCTATTTGAAGAATAGCATTGTTAAACAATCCTGAAATTTTCAAATAAATTGGGCAATAAATAAGAAAGATTTCTAAAAAAAACAAATAAAAGAAATATCTGCATTTAATAGCAAGTGCAAGCGAACGACAGTAGAAGAAGAAGAAGAAGTATGTATGTAGCTGGAATTCTATTCTTATTAAAGTACTGACTTGCCACAGGGTATTAGCATGCCGCATACGCTCTACTGCTCCGCTTGCTTAGCTATAATACTTATTTATTTTCGCAAATAATGTAATTGCAAATTTTGAGGGGAGTTCAGGGGAGTTTCGTTCGCTGTGACAAATAGAAAATTCCTAAACTGAACTAGAATTCATTTGTTGGGTTTCGAAATTCAATGCGCTTTTGAAGCTGACAATTCCGTTGTGCTGGCCAGCTGAGAGGACTCAACGCCCAATGGTCAAGTGCAGCGACAATGCGACTCATCCTCGGGCGGACATGGCTTAGGTTTGGGTTTGGGTTTAGCTGGAAAGAGCTGGCAACCACTTGGAATTGGAACTGGAGCTGCTGCTGTTGTTGCTGCTGCTGCAGATGCAGCTGCGTTTTTTTTATTATCTCAACATATAAAGCCATTTTAGTTGATATTTGTTAAGTGGATGCTGGGTCAGTTGATACGCCCACCCGGGCAGTTGGGCGCCCTCTATACCCCTTTACACCCTTCTATAGTCCGGCTCTTATTTATACCCTATCTAAGCGATGTCTGCTCTAAGCAAGAGTAGAGCAAAAAATTGCAGTTAACTAAAGAGAAAATAACCGTGAAGTTTGTATGTTTTGCAGTTCAGTGCATTTTGGTTATTGTAGCAACATTTCTTTCATATTCCCAGACCACGCCCCCCTCTCTTTCTCTCTCTCTCTTTCTGTCTGCCCACTCACCGTTAGCCGAATGAAGAGCCGCTATTGTTGTTGCTGTTGTGTTGCTGTTGTGTTGTGTTTGTGCATGGGTTGTAAAAATGTTTTGAAGTGCGGCTGGCCTGGCAAATAACCAAATGGATGCCATGGCTGCCCTACACGGTTGCTGGTCAACTCTGACACATTCCCCTTGCCCTGCCCCGCCCCGCCCTTTCTGCTCTGTTGCCCTAGCGCTCAAGTAGCCCCATTCAGTTTTTGTATACGAAATGTACTTGCTTTATAGACCAGGTCCACAGGTCCACAGCTCCACATAGACACAGTCAGCCAGTCAGCCAGACAGTCGACCAGTTAGCCAACATTTGTCTCCCTCTATGCTGCTCTGCTCCCCCTGCCACACTCTGTCTCCCTCTCTCTCTCTCTCTCTCGCTCTCTGTCTGTTGTTCTGCTGAAACTTTTGCCACGGGCATCGACACTCCTGGACACTCGTTACTCGTGGAATTAGCAGCTCTGACCTGCCTACTTTGATACATTAATACTTAAGCAGAACAAAGTCGATGCCACTTACAGGTGAGCCTGGCAACTGACATTTTGATAAGCCAGGGAATTGCTTCATTTCTCTGATAAGTACACTTCAACTTGGATGCAAATAATAATAGAGAAAACCACAAAACACTCACTCAATTAATGCGGCCCAAATCTATAATTATAAGACAGAAGAAATGGCCAAACTGAAGTTAACTAAATAAGTTTATTTATGGCGCAAGCGGGGAACTGCTTAAAGGTTAACTGCAGTCACTGTTTGTTAAGCTAAAGTATTATCAAATATTACGTATACTTAATATTTGAGATTATCTTTAAGCTTTAATCTGCAGTAGAAGGTAGTGAAGGTCTTGTTAGCAGTGAGAGGCAGACAATGAGAACTCTCTGAAAGAGTTGAAGATAGAGGCAGATACGAGTTATGTATACTTAATCTTTGAGAGTGCTAGTTAAGTGTGTTCACTCTACAACTTAAAGGATCTTTAACTATATTGTAGGGAACTGTAACTTGCATAAATCAGATCAGTGAACAAAGATCATAATAGAAGTAGAATCATTACAATCAAGAGTCTCTTATTATAATTAAATTAACATAAAAGTAGAATCATGCAGTTTGAAGTAGTATTACCCAGATCAAAGTACTTTTCAATCAATTATTAAAATCTAAAAAGTATTAACAATACTTTAAAACAACTGTCAACATAATGGTTATACCTAAAGAGAACTTATATCATGAGCAGAACTCTATCAAAGTAATCAAAGATTTCGAAGTATCTTTGTTAATATCATTATCAGTATACTAAAAGATAACTTTGATCTTACACCGAGTTCTGTCAGCCTGATCAAAGCACTACAGTTCTTAGCTAAGGCTCTTATCAAGACGGCTTTCTGAATCCTGATCAGTTTACTGTCTTTATAATTGTTATACCTATCAATATTAATTACCTCAACTGAAAGCCCTAACACTGCGCTTAGTTTACAAAACTTATATAATTATTAACAAGTTTTTAAGCAATTTATTTAATTTGCCTGGCGTCCGCTTTCATTTCGTATGTAATAATATGAATAGCAGTTTGTTATAATGATGCTGGACTGTAGTCACATTTCAACTATTGCACAGCTGCAACAATTGTGCGACTGAATTTAATGACACTTAACGTCTGCCATTCTGTAAAACTTATCTATGCAGTGAGAGAGGAAGAGCAGGCGAGAGTGAGAATGGAGAGAGTTTTCCATGTATTTTCTAAAACTAGTAAAACATTGGAATGAGTTTCGGTGGGGTGTGGTTGCAGTTTCAAGTCGGGGTTGGCAGCCGAGGGCAGAGTTGAAAAATGTTTCCAAGTTAAATGAAGCGTATCAAACGTCAGACGATAAATTTAAAAGCCAAAGCTATTGACTTGCAAAAAGGAAAAAAAATAAAAGCAAATAATGCGCCGTCTGAAAGGCAAAAGAGGAACCAAGCTGAATCCAACTGACGACGGAGGGCGCCACATGCTGCAGTTGTTGTTGCTATTGCTGCTGCTGCTGTTGCTGCTGTTGCTACCATTGGTGCTGCCAATGGGACAAGGCCAATTCCAATGCATGTGCAAGATGTGACATTTCTGCTGACAGCACAAAAGCAGCGACGCGTCGACCTCGACGTCGACGTCGACGTCCAACGGTCGAACGGAAGTCGACGTGTTGACAGCGCCCTCTATGGAGTGCAATGAGTGCAATGTGGCAGTCACATATAAAAACACACAAAGCGAGAGATAGACAGAGACAGAGCGAGAGAGAGTGCGAGTGCGAGAGGGAGCAAAGTGATTGGCTACTTAACTCTTTGACAACTTGACTTCTCAGCAGAAAACTCCGGCTTGCACGGCCCTCGGGCTCATATGTGAACCGTGGCCAAAGTTGGCCGGTAAACTTGGTCGTTTGCATGCTGCCAAAGTTTAATAGAAATTCAATTTCTATTATATTCTTTCCTCGCCTTTATCTACTGCTTCGTACGCTGCTGTGCCCACGTCGGACACGTTGCATATGCTGCGTGTTTCCTTGTTTGAAACAATAAATTCGCTCAAAGTGTCCGTGTCCAGTGCGAGGTGGCTTTGACCTGGCCCAAAAGTGTCGAGAGCTGTGCAAAAGTTGCGGATTTTTATTGGGTTGCGCCACTCAACATGATAACTCGTCTGAAAAGTTTTCATTTGGTCTATGGAGAGCGGCGGTGGGGATGTTGGGGGGTGTTGGCTTGAAAGTACAATATGTTCAGTTCGAACAAAAATTCAGAATTTCAATTTATGATTGCAATAAATTCATGCAGTTTATTGGCGAAGAGAAGCTAATACGCATTGGCAAAGAGAGCTTAACGCTTAACTTAACTAAAGTTTTCTTTATTTTAATCGATATATATATCGATATATATATATATTTGTTTATATATACTTAGAGCTATATATATATTTCTATGACTTTTCATCAAAATATCTGTTTGAGACAACAAGATACAAATAGTTACCTGTTCTATATAAGTTTTATAATTATTCACTAAATTATTTATTTATTAGAATTTCCTTAATATTATTTATTACAATTTCTTTTATATCTTCAACTGCAATAGATATTTAAAGAATTGTAACATATTTATTTTTATCATTGTAAAGTATCTGAACATTTGTCAAACTTAAGCAGAGTATTTCTTGAGTGTTATCGCCTTTAAATGTTGTTGTTATTAAAAACTATAAAGAAACTTTTGGCATATTGGGGGTGTTACGAGTAGCGCTACCCTAACCAAAACGTGGGTTAATTTGTTGTCTTTGTAATTTGTAAGATATCTTGCAAAAGTTCTGAAACGAATTCCCTTTTTCTATTTGCCGGCTCATTATGAAACCCCGCAGTCCCGGGCCAGACAACTTCCTGACATTGCTGTTGTTGTTGTTGTTGTTGTTGCTGCTGCTGTTGTTGTTGTTGTATTTGTTGTTGCTGTTGGCAAACAAATTGCATATAAATTGCACTCATTGACGGCGAGGAATCTACATGAAAATATTTTGTAGGTACTACATAAATTTCATATTTCGCATTTTGCAGCCGCCGCTGCCTCTCTTGGGGCATATCAAGCGCGTTCTCCCCCTGCACATACACACACCCACACACACATACCCCTCCTACAACTTCCCTCCTTCTCGCTGTGAAATAAACAACAACAAGCCGACTAAGAGAGCTGAGAAATTTGAGCTTGTTCTTGTTGCTGCTGCCAAATGACTTGCCATGGCAGTTGTTGGTTGGCATTTTTGATGAGTTAGCTGCACGCCCGTGCCGCCCCGTTCCTTGTCCCCTTCCCTGCCCGCCAACCAACTAGCTACCTGCTCAGGTAGCTTGAGCAACTCCAGGACTTTATTAAAATTATATATTTGCATGTTTGTTGCAATTTGAGTGAGGCACGAAGTCTGCCAACGTTGACTGCAAAAATAGCAATTGCATATGAATTTATAAATATGAAACGCAATTTTGTCAACTTGCTACTTGCTACTTGCTACTTGCAACTTGCAACTTGCAATTCGGAACTTGCCACTTCCAACTTCCCACTTAATGTTAAAGTTTATTTATTTTTTTCAAATTGCTGAGAAAGTGGAAAGCAACTCTTCCCGTGTCTCATTAACAAAGCACGGACATTGCCTACAATCAGTTTAAGATATGCAACTTGAGAGCTCCTTGCAACACGGCAGTTGCTTAACCCATGACAACTCGGCCACTTTTTGATTATAAATCATTGTAAATATATTTATTTTAAATTAAATTTGATTTTATTAAATTTGTTTTTTGTTTATTGTTAAGTAATTAATTTATAATATTTAGAAAAATGTTTACAATTTGCTGTGAATAAATTAAATAGAGAATAAAATATAAACTATTATAAAAATTAAAAAAGATTGTAAAATAAACATATTTTTTTATTTAAATAGTTTTTGTTGAATATTAAATATATAAACAATTAAGAAATTTATTTATAATGATTATTATTTCATAAATCAGTTTTTTTTCTTATGTTAATAACTTAAAGATAATTTATTGATATTTCAAACTAATTATAAAAAGTATAAAGAAAATGGATTATTAATAAAAAGGTTATAAATATTTTTAAAAAATTAAATTTTTATATTTATAATATATTTAACAAGTTTTTATATTTATATGTGGAAATATAAACAATTTAAATTTCTTCTTTTTATTAAGTTAATATTTAAAACATAATATATTTATATTTAAATTGAGCTAAAAAAAGTTTAACAAAACTTATTGATTAGAATTAATGAATATAAAATATTATAAATAAATGCATATTAATAAAATACATTTTAGATAATGATGTGTTTGATTAATATTATATATATAAATAGTTTTTATTAAAGATAAAATATACATATAAACAGAAACAATTTAGGAATCTATTTAAAATGTTTATTATTTTAAAAATATCTGCTATTTATTAAGTTGACATTGTAAGGATATTTTATCATATTAAAAATTAGTCAATTAGTAGTATAAACTGTTATAAATATTATAATAAAAATAATTACATATACATATAAATATATTAATTCATTAATGTCTTCTTTTTATTTATTTCAAAGACAATTTGTTCATATTAGAAAATAAGTATAATTCTGCTCAAAATGAGTTTCACATTCCCAATTAATATTATTTTTTAAGTTTTTATTGCAAATATAATTTGTTTAATTGTAGTAAAATGAAGAAGACACACTACTGCCTAATAAACTCTGGAGAAAGTTGCCTCTCCAGGTGTTAAATTGAAAGTCTTCCCTGTGCTGGGCTCTGCATTTTTGAGGCCTGTCTCCAAGTGGTTGCACGTTTAAGCTTGCCATGCTACAAATAAGCCGAGCATAAAATGCCTGTGTGTATAGACACACGAGTAGGCAGATCCTGGCGAGGAGGGGAGAGGGGAGCAGGGGATGAATGCTGGCAGGACTGAAATGTAATGTAATGTAATGCAATGTAATGTGTGGTAAATTAAATTGAAAGGCATGGAAGGCAGGAAAATGCGAGCATAATATTTGCGCCTTGTTAGTTTGTCAACGCTTCGCTGACTCTGAATGATGAGAATGCTGCAGAACTAAAGGGTAGTGTTGCGGGGGAAGGGGGTTGATGTTGAAACATTTAATGACATTTAACAGGCGACGGGCATAATTAAAATTCTAAATAAATATAATGAAATACCGGAAACTACTGCAAGTGCTCTACATTTGTCAGAGCAAATGTTGAACAGCAACTACGAGTTTCCTCCAAGCCCTCCTCCTCCGTGTGGTAGAGGAGGGGGATGGGGGGGGGCCTGCTGTTTTGTTGGAATGCGAATAGCAACTGCGGCGACTGCCAGAATCACGCTTAAGCTCACGATTTATGTGAGATTCTTTAAGCGAAATCCAAGTCAATTAGTTTCCTAATTCGTTTTGCGAAAAGGAATTTATCGATTTTATCTGCAGACGTGCAGAAAGTAGTTAAGAGCAGTTTTTCCTACTTTCCGACTTTCATCGTTTTCCTTTTACTGTGTAAGTGCTGATAATGATGCTGCTCTCTGTATATATATATATATATATATGTGTGTGTGTGTGTGTGTGTGAGACTTCACAACAATGCCAACCACTGTGCGTTTTATGTGCCACTCGCTGTGTGGGGCAATAAACAAGCCACATTGCTCATACGCCATGTGTACGCCTGGCAAAAGCGAAAGCGAAAACGAGAGCAAATTTAATTTGTTTGTTTGATTTCAATTGTTCTGCCAGTCGATTTCAATGCTCAAATAAGCACGCACAACAAACCTAATATATTTAAATAGTTGCAGTGTAAGAAATTGCGGCAACTTAACAAAGAAACTAATGAACTTGCAACATATTTAAAGGCGCTTGTAAATTAAGCACTTTCTGCTCAATGGAGATAGATAGTAAGACGAATTGAAAGTAATTATAAATTATAAATATTAAAAATATTTACAAATATGTATAAATATAAACAAATATTTCAAATATTTAATTTACTTTTTATTTAATTTAATAAAATTTATATATATCTGTAAAGTTTATTTAAAGTATTATTTTTATTTTTATTGGAGGAAACGCCTTTATCCAATGGCATAACTACGTTCTGAAATCTGTACACAAACATAAATCGTTTTAAAATTAAAAACTTTAGTTATTACTTTGACTTGTGTTTACATTACATTTGCAAGCGCAGTTGAAGCTGCTGGGCTGAAGTTGCGGGGCAGACGGGGGCAATGGTAAAGCAGCAGGAGCTGTCGATCGACGGACGAGTCAATTTGAAGCAAGAAGAAGGCGAAGAAGAAGAAGAAGGCGTCTTAAAGAATTTTTAATTGCTTCAAAAACAAGTTGAATGCTGTTTTATTTATATTTCCGGCGACCGCCAAGGCGACGCCATAGACAAATTCCATTAAACTTTTGGCTTCTAAACTGTGTCAAAGTTGGGCGCAGGCAGCGGCCAGGCGGCAGAACATTGCTTGCTGAGTTAGGTGAGAGAAAGAGAGAGAGAGAGAGAGAGAGAGCGACAGAGAGAGAAGAGGGGTGGAGGGGATAACGCTGCTTGGTCCGCTGGCTAAGGATAATTCACTGGCGGCAGCCGCCAGAGAGACGAGCTCAAAACTTTTGCGTAAAGTAAACTCAACTGAATGAAATGAAAATGCCACAGAGGCAACCAAAAGCCCCTATGGGAGAGGGGCACAAAGGCAGCCAGAGAGAGTGAGTGTGAAAGACAGAGAGAGAGAGAGAGAGAGAGAGAGGAGGGGGAGAGAAAGAACAGCGCTTGGTGAGCAATCAATTTCTGTTGACGTTGACAACAAGGCAAAAGTCCGGCAAAAGTTAAGGCCGAAAGACATGGCGTACTGCAGAGGGGAGGGCTGGGAGTAGCGGGGGCCAACAAATCAAAGTCGAAGCCGCTTTTTAAGACGCCTGTCGAATTGTTCTGGGGCGGTAAGGACACGCCCCCTTTAGCTGCGTAGACACCTTAAGACGGCGGCTGCTGCGGTTGAAGTGTATTTAAAAGTTTGATTAGTTTTTAATGTTTGTGAGGCAAGTTCTTAAGTTGCGCTCTCTGTCTGTCTCTTTCTCATTTCCACTGCCACTCTCTCTCTCTCTCTCTCTCTCTCTCTCTCTCTCTCTCTCTGTGTACAACTCTGTAATTTTTATAAAGTTTACATTCAACTTGATTCTCTGCTAAACTTTATGTCCGGCATCGTAAATATCATTTCGGTTCCCCCGACCTTGTGCCCCATAACCACAACAACAACGACAACAACAACAACGATAACAACCGTAACAGCAACAATATATATATGCATATTTATGCAAAAGTCAACTAATCACAAACATATTGCATAAAATAACAATTTCATAAATTGAAACAAAATGTCTAGACTCATTATGCCACCGAAAATGTATGCAATAAAATTATGCAAATTATACATACACAACACAACACAACACAACATAACATCAACAACAACAATGTGTTGCCGCTCTTTGTTTTAGTTTCCATTCGCAATTTTGCCCTTTTGCCCACTGCCAATTTATCAGCTTGGCCAAGTTGCGACATTGGCATTGGCAAAACAAATTTCATTTATGATAATTTTAATTTTAACAAAATGTTTATCAATGTGTTTCCATATCTAACGGAGCTAAAGGCTATTATCTTAAGTGTCAGCCATATCTAAAAATGCGAATCGTAGCTGGGGAATGTGTGGCTTACTAGTCAAGGCGAATCCCCTTCGGGAAATCAGTAAATGGTCTCTGTCTGTCCACAGATCCAAGGCCAGATTCTGCAGTTGTACTCAACGTTTTATAAAAATTTCATTTCTTAAATTACATATTAAATGTCCTTAAATATAAATATATATATATTTATATTTAATGAAGCTACAACTTCTATGACTTTCCAAATTATCGCTGTCAAACTGCGCTCTCGCTCCCTCTCATTCACACAGAATAGCAGAGGAGCACAAGAGATGCTGAAGTTGCTTCTGTTAATAAACAGACTCTGCAAATGGATAACAGACGTTTGTGTGCATGTGTATTTGCTGCAGCTTTTCGATAGATCACGAATCGCAAGCTGCTGCTGTTAACTAACAGTCTCTGTATAGCGAAGGCAAGATGATAGTAGACTATTATTAGACATGGGTTGGCTACAGCCTTTCGCTCTCTTTTTCTGTTATTTAACAGACTCTGCAAAAATTCTGCTCTTCCTGCAGACACATTAGCTTTTAAAATACATAGTTTGTTTCACTCTTTACATAAAAAATGTTGCAAAAAAATTTTAAAACGATAGTAAAATAATACAATGTACAATGTATACCAAATAAACGAATTTACATCTCGAAATCGCATTAAAACTTTTCATTTAACATAGATAGCATATTTGCATAACATAACACAGATTGCAGTAGCTTTCAAATGCGACTTCTGTTAATTAAAAGATCATTTGTTAAAACGTATTAATACTGATAACATTTATATAAATATATAAGAAATGTGTATTTAAAAATGTACATTTTAATGAGAGAAAAGTTCTCTCTGTTACATACATTTTCCCTGAAGACATTTACTGCGTTTGCCTTGAAGACATTTAACAGATTGTTATTAAAAAATGTTTTTCATGATAATTGCAAGTTAACGAAAAGCGACTTTGGCAACGTGCTGCTTCCGACCCTTCCCTGCTCGTGCTCGTCAACAGCAACAATAATAAAGAAGCAGTCGGCAAATGCAGCCATAAATTATGAATATGAAAGCCAAGGAGCCCAAGGTGTCTACGTGTGTGGGAGGCGGTACCTCTGGCACCTCCCTGGGGCCCAATAACGTAAAGAGGCCGCACAAGGCCGATGGAATTGCAGGGTTAATAGAAACTTCCTATATGTGTATGTGTATGTGTATGTCTCTCTGTGTATGTGTGTGAGTGAAAGTTATAAACATTTATGGCAGCTACTTAAAAATGTCAAGCGAAAAAATTATGATAATGATACGTGACATTTGAAAGCAATAACAATTTAGTTAGCACGCACTTTTTGATTACACCCCAAACAAAACACAAAAAATGAAAAGAAAACTCGGTCAGGTTTTATTTATGAGTTGCCTACATAAAATTGAAAAATTGCTTGAAAAGTGCGTATGGATGTGTAAGAGAGAGAGAGAGAGAGAGAGAGAGAGAGAGAATGTGTGTGTGAGTGTGTGTGGCACTCAAAAGAAATACCTACATGAGTGTAATAACAATAATAATAAAGCAAGGCATAATAGAATGGAGCAATGCTGCGTAATAGCAATCAAAATCGTAACGAAGAGTTCAACTCAACAGCTTGATACCCTACAGATAAGAGGCAATTTCAAGTATTCAAATAAAATATATATCTTTCTAAGTAATTGAGCAAACCAAAAACAACTTATGGAACTCTTATCAATTATAATACTATACTTTGTCTTGGAAGCAACATTCAAAGTTTTATTTATAATAATCTAATAAATTTTATAACAAATAATAATTGTAATAATAATTGTATATGTAATTAAATATATGCAACTAAACAGTTTGTTGAAATGAGACTATATAACTATGACTTTATAGTTCCTCAGCTTAGAAGCATAGAAAAGATACTTTTATTGCCCAGAATATAACATTTTGTTTAAAATTAATAATATAGAAGCAAAATCCAAACATAGACTCTATTAACTCACTATACATATAACAACAATTTCATTAGAAGTTAATATAATATATACATTTGTAAACTAAATTATGATACTGCCAAACTAGTAGTAGCGCCATCTATCCCTCGTTACTTTCAAATTAATTTGCTTGCAAGAATTTGAAACAACTCAAGCATACAAACATATACAAACAGATGAGTGTTACAGCATCTCGAAACTATGCACTGGGTAACTTATAGTCGAGTATTTTCCACAGCAGAGCTGCAACATGTTTATTTCTAATGAAATTCTTTAAATCTCTGTTAAATTTAGCGTGTTTAACGTGTTCTCAACAATTGGAAAACATTATTTACATCAAAGTCAATTAAGCAAGACTGAGGAACGTTTTGGAAAGGGTATTAGAAATTTAACTAGACTTTAGTTGACATTTTCGAAAAGTTCTTGCATTGCTAAAGTAATTTTATAAAGCCACAAACATTTTATATATTCTTTTATCCATAATAATATAAAACTGTATTTTTACATTTAAATTAAATAATTATAATTGTGATAAATATATATTATAGTAGTTGGTGATTTAGTAGTTATTTCCTTAATAGAGCTTTGCCGAAAATGAACCCAAATGAAATTAACAGCGAAGCAGCGAGGAAGATGTCTCTAGAGTGCACAGCTTGGAGAAAGAGAGACGTGGGGCGACTGGGAAGCTGGTAGCTAGAATAGCCAAGGCAGACAGGCAGCGCGTGTGTGTAGTGAGGGAAGGAGGGGGAGGAGGGGTCAGCAATGCAGGCAGTCAGAAACTACAACAACAAAGCACACATCCTGTATGTCAACTGAATAATTCGTTGCATGCACAAAAGGCATGCACTCACATCCGGTTTCCTGTCATTCTTTTCGCCACACAAGAAGGGAAGAGGGGTAGGTGGGGGGCGTGGTGGTGTGGAGGTGACGGCCTGCAGTTTATGTCTATGTGATGGTAGTCAACGCTGCTATTTCTTGTTGTTGTTGTTGCTGTTGCTATTGTTGTTGTTGTCTTTATGGCGTGTTTGGTATTTGTTGCAACTTTTGTTTTGAATTCCTGTGGCCTTGTCACACGCTGCATGCGCTTGCAGTTAAATTTATGTTTTAACACAAGCACATACAGACACACTCAACCAAACACACACACACACACACACACACACTGGCATTTACGCATAACTCTTAACGAACAATGAATGAAAAAAAATGTATTGCATACAACGCGGGCTAGGCTCGCTCTCCCTCAGACCATCTCTCCTTCTCGCACACTCTCTCTCTTTCTCTTACAGAGTGCGGACAAAGAGAGAGAGCTGAAGGAGAGATGGAGCGATAGAGCCATAGAGCGATAGCGTGACGGACATCTCCTGCAAAGCAGCATACAATCCACTGATTGCTCCCAAGCTTCGGCTTTCAACACTGCAGGACACTCCGAAGGGAAAGTTCACTGAAATGGGAGTTTTGGCTCGACAGATGTGCTGTGATTCCTCGGAGAAGTGCACTAACTGTGGAGTCTATTAGCACATGCCTGCTGCTAGTGCTTTCTAGGGAATTATTATCAATTATTTAACTAACTAATGTAAATATGCGAGTCGATTGTCACTAGAAAAGTGATTCCCAGTTAATAGTTTCTTGTAAGAACTTTAGCACTGATTAAAAATTCAAATAAAATTGTGGATAAAATTAAAGAAATTGCCTTAAAGTGTTTTATATCTTTTCAAACTTTAATTTCTACAAAGTTACTTAACTTTTCCTTAAAGTTTTCACATTGCCGACTCTTGAAAGTGTAAGCAACATTCGACTTGAACTTTATACACAATATTTCCTTTGCTTGTTTGACTTTCCTTTTGTTGCTCATGCACCACGACGTGACATCGCAGCTATTGACGTCCAGATTCAGGTGCAGTGCAGGTGCAGGTGCACGTCCAGGCGCAGGAATCCCCGTCGAGGCGCAGACTGCAGACTGCACTTGCCGTTGTTGAAGAGTCCCGGAAGGTCGGCATTAATTTTGCATATGAATACGGTATGGACAAGTGGATTTGTGCTCTGGCAGCGTTTGGGTCCACCACGACATGTTTATTGCATGCAATAAAATGTATCAGGTCCTGGCGGATGCCAACTCATCTCTCTATCTCTGCCTAAGGCAAAAAAAGACTAACAAGGCAACGGTTAGACGGACGGACAGTGACGAGTGCCGAATGGCAAGAGCCAAAAGTGGTAAGCGACAAGTTGGGAGCGAGGGCATCAATTTTCACATTAATTTCGTTTGAAGCTTTAGCCATGCTCAATTAGCCAACTCTGTCGGCTCATTAGCAACGCGAGCCTGGCCCAGAAGCACATCGCAATGCGACCAGGCCCAGAGATACCCAGGTGTTGCACTAAAAGCATTAGAGAACTTGTTGTGCTCTACATTCCTAGCCCTCTAGTACCATCCACCAAAAAAAGAGACTTTCAATTAGCATGTCCTCAACGGAGTTGGTCCCTTTGGCGACGTTTGATGCGCAGCGGAGCAATCATGGAATGCCGTCCAGCTTTTAGTACTCGGAATAGCAGAGCTATGCCAAAGGACTTTTGCGAGCTCGATTCTGCAGATAAAATGAATAAGAGGAACTAAAATTTATTACAGGCAGATTTCTCACCCATTTCTGAAGTCTCTAATATTATATTCGTTCAAATAAAATAAAATATTTATTTATAATTTAATACAATTGCTTAAATTTAAATTTAGCTTTTAATTCAGCTGTTAACTTTGCAGCTTTGTGATCGCTTAACAGCAGCTTGAATTCAGAGCTGTTTAGCCTACACGACTGTTAGCTGTCTCTGCAATCAGAACGATGTTATGTTAGTTAACGCCTCTGTTAAAAACAGCGTTTCGAACAGACGAGCGAATTTGAAAGCCCAGTGTAACAGTTAGGAATGGTTTGTCGCTCTTGCTCTCATTCTGCTTCCCATCTTCACTTCAGTTGATGCACTCGCTCTGCTTCTCTTAGCTTTCTGGATCACAGCTGCTGCTAACAAATAACATGAACTGTTGCTAGAATCGTTTATGATATTATAAATATATATCAGCATTAATATATGTATACAATCTATTCTATGACTGACATTCTTATTCTAACTAATCTGTCTAATCTGTTTACGCTTATATACAGAATAAAATTTCTCTCTTCCTTGCTGTTGAATTTTGCTTGCTGTAAAAAACATTCTGTTGTTCAACTGCGCTGTTTACATTGCAATTGCCTAACAGTTGCTAAAGCTGTTATTTAGGTTGCTAAATATCAGCTTAACGGCAGCCTAAAAGTATGCAATATATTAGAAATCATTCCAAGTGGCGATTTGAACACAAATCGCCAATAAATTTAAAAACCATTGCAAATGCATTCGACACTGGTCAGGTTCATTAGGCAGCTCAAAGGAAATCAACAGAGTTGCCAGGTAAGCAAAACATTTGAAATGATATACAGAGCACACACCTAAAGTACCGCTTACTTACTGAGTGTAGAGTGTGTGTAAAACTTGCCAGCTCTGCAGCAGCTCATTGTCGAGTGTTATTGTTGTTGGTGCTGCTGCTGCTACTGCTACTGCATTTAAGTAAAATGAATTGCCTGCAATTTATTTTTGTTGCTTATCATATAAATTGCACTCGCCTGCAAGTCATTATTTGGCACATTTGCGCTCAATGGCTGCACATTGTTCTCGCCCACATCGAAATTCGTGTGTGTGTGTGTGGCAATGTGTGTGTTTGTGTACGCGTGACGAACCGGAAGCTCACAGATATGCCTGTAAAAAGAGAGAGAAAAAGAAAAACAACAACAACAATTTGGCCAAGAGATGCTGCCAGGTGGCCTTTGCACTTGGCTGCATTTCAACCAACTGACGGAATGAAATAAGAAGTAAACCAGCAGAGGTTGCGAAATGGCCAAAAGGGGTGAGAGGTGGCCATGCGAGTATTTTCGAAACTGCCACTTAAGCAGTTGCAGCTCTTTTATTTACCCCTTGCAATTCCCGCACAAATAATAAAATTTCCGGTTTGAAAATAGCACTAGCGCCATCTAGCGAGCTGCGCATTCAACTTTTCATTGAGCAAGTAAATTTCAGTTTACTTTAGAATTTACCAAGAATTCATAATCGTTTAACCCTAGCATTGCTTAATTGCTTATGCTTCTGGCCTAAATATAAACATTTCTTTCTATCGAACACATAGAAATTAGTTTGTTCAATCTACGGTTATTCAGAGGCTTTTAAAAGTAACTGCAACACTTATCACCTACTCCCCCATAACCGTACTCCAAAGAGCACAGTTCATTTGCATAGGTTTCGGTACTATGGCGCAGTTGAAGCCACATGCTCACCCCTTCCCTTACATTCATTCCCTTGCAGGCAACATGCTGGTCAAGCTTTCCAAAAGGGAAACTGAAATGTTATAGAAGTGCAAACAAAAGGTACAAATTCAACTGGCAAAGTGTGCAGAAATATTTTACAAATGCAATTGCAATTAAGTTGTCCGATTATTGGGTCAGATAGTAGCGACATTTAAGAATTGCGCAGTAAACGAAAAATGAGGGCCCCACAAGGCGGTGTGAGTGGTCGGGGGGACTGGTGGGGTAGAGCTTTGCTTGCATATAGTAGTAGTACACACATGTCTACCACACACACTCGACACGTTGTGTCTCCTATCAGCTGCAAATTGACCTTGCCCAATTTACAATCGGAATTCTGTTGAAATATTTAAAATTCAAGAAAGACTTGAGCTGTAATCGATTCTACTTAAGCGACCTTAAAGATTACAATTAATACACAACATGCTTTAAATTATTTAAGCGTTTAGTTTTAAATTCATTTTCAAATATTTCTATAACATTTTTTGAATTGTACAATAAAAATAAATATTTATAGATTTACTTAATATTAAATAATTAAAAGTGAATTGTTATTGAAGGAAAACTAGCGAATACATGATGAAAATTATTAACATATTTACAAATTTGAAAAATAAAAGAATATTTTAGATATGAATTAAATATTCAAAGTTGTTGTATTCATTAAATTCAATAGTATAATAAATTTATTGTTTAAATTCTTCATTCTTAAGATTAGTTATTTGTATTTTGCTTTATGTATAAATATTGAAATTTTACTTAAATTTAATATTATTATTATAATTTTTGTTTAATACATATCAAGTTATGAATTCGTTTTGTAAACAAACGAACGAAACCGTAAAAGTAACAAAAGATTGAGAGACAAAAAAAACCGGTAACCGTTAAGCAGTTAATAAATTTATTTATATTGATATTTCTTTCGGTTAACCGGTAATGGTAAACCAAATGGCGTCTAAACTATATACTACATTGCGTTGAAGTTACCTGTTTATAATCAATTTAGAATTATTCAAGAGAGTTTTGGAGTAAATAAACAAATCGACAATGCGTAGCAAACAATATGTATTATTTTTATTATTATTAGTCGTCGATTACCAAACATAGCACAAGCGTATTAATTGATAAGTCTCAGGCCATTTCTAACGTATATAAGTAAGACAAATTGTATATTGCTATTCAGACAATCGCAGCAGCTCGTCGGCTATAATGAATTTTAAATACTGTGTAAGTTGTAGAGCTAGGAAATTAACTGTTAGATCTACTCTCACTCACTCTCTGTCGCTCTTTTGCAGTTGTTGCTGTTATCGCTTTTATTAGCGGGCGCAATGGGAAGCCCTGTGACGCCCCCACCCACAAGGCTACCTCCCTGCACGCCTTGGTGTGCCGGCCAACCCCCACCGCCACCCGGTGCCGTCAACTAAACAAACGAAGATACTACTCTACCACAATGAACTCCCGCTCGCGCTCCCGCTCTCACTACAGCTTCAGCTTCAGTTCCTGCTCAACTCAATCCACATTTGTGGTGCTCTCCTAGTCGCTGTATGGTCGTTTACTTTTCGTAATTATTTCGTGCCATTTGCTAAAACAATTAAACTCCCATAAAGTATACAAACAAGTATCCTACTGCCATATTCTCCTTATATGCACATATGTACGTACATATGTAAGTATATACATATGTATATCTGGGAACCCACAGTAATTAGTATGGTTTCTTATGCTCACATTGAAAGTACGTTGCGCGGAATTTGATTGCCTGGGAATTGGCATAAAGCTGTGAGTTTACCGATGCTCTTGGGGTCAAACAAATAACTGCACAATGTTAGAAAATATCTGTGTAATGCGGATTCTCACAAATAAGAATTCTTCTTTCAGTTTGCATAGCAAAATTAATAATATTTTCAGTGTTAAAATAAGTAACCAATTTAACACTCTTATTTTCAATTTGCGAAGTTGAAAGAGAGTGAAAACTAGTGCGATTTGAGAGCGCAACGAAGAGCATGAAATACCTTTTCCAAAGAGAGTGCAAGCC
The DNA here is from genome assembly GCA_035042075.1 of Drosophila macrospina. Classification (NCBI taxonomy): domain Eukaryota; kingdom Metazoa; phylum Arthropoda; class Insecta; order Diptera; family Drosophilidae; genus Drosophila; species Drosophila macrospina. The sequence goes on along the minus strand of JAWNLW010000326.1, from coordinate 2,325,411 downwards.
CATCCAGTCTGTCAGCGGAGAGCGGCAAAGCAGATGATGCTGTATTTTACTTGTTGTTGTTGCTATTTCTACTTCACGCTGTTTGTGATGTTTTGCTTCGACAGCAGGAGTATACAATACATTTCTAGAAGCGCATTAGAAGTACTTGTAATAAATATTAATGAAAATAATTACTTATTGGTAATAATAGAAGGAATTGTTATTATTAAGTGCCCTTGAATTGTTCGCAATACATCTCAAAAGTTCTTTGCAGGGTATAGTGCCGTTGGATATTGAATTGCTTATGATTTCATTCTTCTACTGGAATAGTTAACAGTTAGCTTTTGAACTTGCTGTGCAGCTGCAACTACTCTCTTCTAATCGCTCTGCCATGACTATTTCAATTTCTGCTCTTTTCCACTCCCTTCTCCGTGTTTGACTTCGTCGCTTTTCTTCTTCAACTTGATCAGATCAGCTGTATATTTCATTATCATTCTGCAATCGACTCGGCAGTCTGCCACGTCTCCTTACGCCTTTTACATACTTTAAGCATTCAGTAAATATACAGGATATAATTTAGTTTTCAAAAACGTTTTTTGTATTTAATTAAGTGTTCAGAAGTCTCAAAATTGATTAGGATAATAGCGTCTAGTAGCCAGCGCGACCATGCCCAGCATGACCGCCCTGGTTGTATCCACCCTGGCCATGTCCCAGACCATTTCCTCCCTGGTTGAAGCCTCCTTGGCCATGTCCATGGCTATGTCCAAGTCCGCCTTGGTTCAAACCATGTCCGCCATGTCCCTGGTCGAAACCTCCATGGCCATGTCCGCCCTGGTCATAGCCTCCATGACCGCCCTGGTTGTGATGTTGCTGGCCATGCCCATTCTGGCCGAATCCAGTCTTGCCAGCCAACACAACGGCGAACAACGCAAAGAAGACGATCTAAAGAAAACATAAGTCGCAGAAAGTTTCAGATGAAAATTGTCGAGCTCCCGACAGCAATATAATTTGATTACTTACGAAGAATTTCATTTTGATTTTGACTTGTTGATATTTGAATAATTTCTAACACAGCAGCAGCAAGTGTCGGGTCTTTTATACCCAGCAATCTGTGTACATTCCGATTTACACAAATACAATTAAGTATTATTATTTCTGAAATACAAATAAAAACATATCAACAAACAACGGAAACAACAAATCTATTTAAAACGTTAATATGTCTGAGCATTTGTTAAGGCGTATTCTATTATCAGTAGGTAGACTAAAATGTAGATGATGATGATGAATATAAATCAAAATATAAACTAAGAGTATTTTCATTTTAGCATAGAATGTGCAGCGTAAAATATAATTAAGATGATTACAATATTTAGTATATACAAATATTTTATTATATATCAATCAAAATGTATATAAAAACTGTTCTCATTGATGCTCTTTGAAAATTAATTGCAGCTAATCATTTTCATCTTCTTTGCATTTTCAATTGTTCAATCTTTTATACGTATTATTTATTCATTTTGAAAGTGTATTTAATATTCATCATACTATCTTTAAAGTTTATTATTATTGTTTACTTTGACTTATGATTTATGTATTAAGTCCGAGACAATTAAACGGTAGCGCCTAATTTGTATATATGAATCAACAATTTCGATGTGATTAACTTTCGACTTGACATTCAGTTTGCTGGGAGCTCAACTTTTGCCATTATCAATAGTTTTATTTATGTATTATATAACTACTTGCAAGTATATAAACAACTGAAAATATATATATATTGTACAATATGTTTTTAATTACACAGCAATCTGATTGTTGTTTTTATTCCATAGGAAATTGTTTATCAATTGTTTTTTTGTTTAAGTTTTTATGTATTTCATATATTTGTTATTTATTTATTATTATTTATTAACTAAACAAAAGTGTAAAATATATATGGTTACAGGTTAAAATAAATATACATAATGCTAAAAGTTTTAATGAATTTATAAATATAAATAAATATTTTTGTTCGCATTGGTTCTTATTCGCAATAATGTAGCATACTTTTAAGCGAATATCATTAATAAAGCGCAGACAGTGCTGTCCAAAATATTGGGTATACTTAACTGTTAACAAATAGTGTTCAGTGAAACTTGCTGTTCAGTGCTTTAAAGAACAACTGAACTAGTTCTTTCTGCTCAGGCCACGCTGTGCAACTGACAACTGTAACTGTAACTGAAGCAAGTGAAACACATCACTTTGCTCAACTGAAACATTTACTATGACTCGAGGAAGCTGGTGTAAGCTTTTTAGATTGATGAGGCAGCTTATGGAATTGCTAGATTTTGACTATCGAAATCCATGGCCATAATGGCCATGGTTAGTGGTAAATAAGGACTAAGAGAAAGCAGATTTCAAATAATTTCACACACAGCTGATGCGATTGCATAAATCCTTTTAAGGCACTTGAAATGCCATGGCGGAAGGAGTGCAGGGAGGGGATTTGGGAGCTGGGTGAGGTAATTAAAACCGTTGCCACTTAAATTGTAAGAAAATGTTGCACAGCTTTGCTGCGGATTTGGCATTCGCATCACCCCCTTCCCCCGCACTCATCTGTTGTAGCGACAACGTCGAGTTTTTAATGTTAACGATTTGTTTCCTTGTCGTGTCGTGTTGTGTCGTGTTGTATCGTGTCCTGATTTGCTTTAGGGATTTGAATAAATTCATTAAATATTGAAATTAATGGATTTCACTGTGATTTCCATTTGTCCAAAGAATTTCGCATTTGTCTACTTAAACTTTAATATTCATTTCGTTCGTTTCGACTTTGATTACATTTCAATAATCCATAATACATAAGTATATACGTTTATACTTATTAGCTGATATCAAATATTTGTTTTACACAGATCCTAACTTACATAATTCCTGCAGCTCGTGCTTAAAGTTGCAACACTGCTCTTCCTGTTGTAGCCTTGTTGCTGCTGCTGCTGGCAGGCGCCAGAAACAGGATATAATGATGCAACAATAAACTTTTTTAATGCCGTCGGCAACGAAGTAATTAAAATATTTTAACGCAGCTCCAAAGTCAAACAAAGTTAAGCGCCAGACAGAGATAGACATACACACGCACTCAAGGCGAGACAACAAGATGTCGAGATGCGTGAGAGCTCTCAGCCGATAAGCAAAGCAGCAAAGCAGCAAAGCAACAACCTTATTTACCTACCGAGTGTGGCTCAAAGATAAAGTATTTAAAAGTGAATTTAATGAAAATAAAAGCGAGTACACTCTATGCTCGAGTGTGCTCGCACAGCGCATACCCTGCATGCTGCTAAGTTCCAAGAAAAGAGTTGAGCATAGCTTAAGAGAACAGTTTATATTATATAGTATAATTTATATATTATATTTCTTCTTTATTAATGTGTTTATACATTTCCAAGATCACTACATTCTTTTAGCTAGACACAAGAATAACTTAAGATAATAGTTTATATTATATAGTATAATTTATATATTATGCCTGGTGCTATGTTCTAAGAAAAGAGAAGAGAATAACTTAAGATAATAGTTTATCTTATATTATATTTTATATATTATATTTCTTCTTTATTAATATGTTTATACATTTCCTAGAGCAATACATTCTTTTAGCTAGACACAAGAAGAACTTCTGCTTGTTATTTATATAGAATAATATTATATAGTATAATTTATATATTATGCCTGGTGCTAAGTTCCAAGAAAAGAGTTGAGAATAACTTAAAATAATAGTTTATACTATATTATAATTTATGCATTATATTTATTCTTTATTAATGTGTTTATACACTTCCTAGATCAATACATTCTTTTAGCTAGACACAAAAAGAACTTCTGCTTGTTATTTATATAGAATAATATTATATAGTATAATTTATATATTATGCCTGGTGCTAAGTTCCAAGAAAAGAGTTGAGAATAGCTTAAGAGAATAGTTTATATTATATTATAATTTATGCATTATATTTCTTCTTTATTAATGTGTTTATACATTTCCAAGATCAATACATTCTTTTAGCTAGACACAAGGAGAACTTCTGTTTGTTATTTATGTATTTGAAGCGCTTTTTACTCCATTAGTTACTAACACTTGCACAGAGCTATAATACCCTTTTTATCAATTTCGTTTAAATACAGGGTATATTACAAGCTACACAGCGTCGGAAACTAGAAACTAGTTACGCAGAAATAATGCAAGAAATAACTATACTAAAACAAACTAACATATTAGTTACAGTTTGAGTTAGTTATACTATTGTGAAAGCTAAGTAAAACACGTACTTATAACGCTTAATCAATAAAATTATTCTTATATAAGTAAAGAGTTGCTAATTTGAATAACACATAGACTTGGGAGGAGTTTGTGTAGAGTCTAAAATTGATTGGAATAAAGAAACAGATGAAAGTATAATTATTTTAAGTAACACTAAACTACAAACAAATCAGTTATGTTCACTTGAAACAGAATGAAATCTAATTAATATAAATAATATAATTATAAAAAACAATCTGCTATCTGTCAGTCAGCCTAAGAATGTCTATTGTTCTATATATCTTCAAGTTCGATGAAAACACAACTCTGTTGCACAGTGTAACACAGAGTATTTTAGAAACCTGTCAGCAGACTTCATAATTTTGAAATTCAAAACGATTTGTAAAGATAGTTTCGACCACACTTTCCCAATTTCCACTGCCAAACATTAGCCAACCTCAACCAGTTAGTGCCAAATAATTCGATTTGTGAAGTGGCGACCTTTGTTTAGATACCTTGTAACTTCCCTATGGGCCATCGGAATTATTGCTGCGATGGCTGTCAGACGAGCAACTTTAATGGCCGTCGGTTTCACTGTTTGCGCTGCGTGAACTATGACCTCTGCAGGGAGTGCTATGACCAGAATGTGGAGACACTGGATCATCGCATGGAGCATCCCATGCAATTGATGCTGGAGGAGGAGCGGCCCCAGCAGCCGCCCGAGCTTCTGCTCAATGGAGAGATGCTCGAGCTGATGCATTTCCCCAATTGCTATACCTGTCCATACTGCGGTCAATTCGGGCACACGGCAAAGGAGCTGATCGACCATGTGGTCACCATGCATCGCCAGAATGACAGCCATGTGGTGTGCCCGATGTGCGCTGGTCTGCCGGGCATTGAGCTGGTTGCCATACGCAATCTTGCCCGCCACCTGCTCCTCAACCACATCGAGCATGCCAACCTGCTCGATCCGCATACGCCTCCGCTGCGGCATGCCCTCTCCCGGGTCACACGACGCCGCCGGCGACAGCAGCCACAGAGTCCGGGCAACCAGACTGGCAGCAACAACAACAGCCGCAGCTCGGCTCGCTCCAACAGCAGCCGCCTGGACTCCGAGGCTGGCATCGATATACTCTACCAGTTGTCCGAGCTGCGTCGCCTGCGTCCCGAGCTCCGCCTTAGCCAGACTCCGGCCAATTACCTCGAGGTAGAGACACGCTCCCGAACAGCCGCATTGGCAATTGCGAACACGGAGGCAAATGCTGTTGCTGCTGCCAGTGCCAGCTGCCCCAATGAGGCAAGTAGTTTGGCAAATGCAGAGCCAGCGGAGGATGCAGATCGCTTTCTGTTGCACCAATGGATGACGCAGCAGCAGGACAACTTGGAGGCCTCCTTAAGGGACAACAACCAGCGGCAACAGCATGCGCTCTTTGCGGAACATTTGCTGCTCTCGATGCTGTGCGAGGAGCAGCTGGAGATGCCCGCAGATTGCGAACGTATTGTTCAGGCTGAGGAGGAGGAGGAGGACTATGATGATGTACATCATAACGATCATAACGAAGATGCCATCTCCCTGCCGTCCACCTGCAAATATGTGCCATCGCAAATCATGATGCTAATGTCGCTACCTTGGATCAGGCCCTGGTCAACCCAGAGTAAACTACGCTACATTGAGCTGCAAGGCGTCACTCTGGATGAGAGTGCACTCACTGCAGCATCCGAGCAGCAGGATATCGATTAAGTCATACCAGTCGCTGTTGTTCCTGCCCATCTTTGTATTCCGTAAAACATTTGAGTTCTATTCATTTTATCAATGCGCATATAAAAATTTTATTGTGAAAATTTACACAGAACCTGCGTTTATTTTAATTTAAATAACTTCTAAAATTTGCACTCTTGCTGAAGAAACTTTTCCGCTTTTAATTAAACTTGGAAAAACTATTGAAAACACTTTAACGCAACTTGTTTGTTGCTTTTTCCGTCCTTTTCAAGGTTATGTAACAGACAGAAGAAGGCGCGACTGATCCTATAAAGTATACATATCTTAATCAGTATCTATAGCCGAGCCCAAGTCTGTCTATATCTGTATAAACGCGTCGATCTCAGCAACCATAAGCGCTAGAGACTCCTCTTCAGATCGAGTTTATTTTAGATTTGCTAAACGTTTCCTGCTGCCCCGCAAATAACGCCTACATTCCCCAGCGTAGACACTTCTAACTTAACAGATGCTAGATACATATAGCAGCATTGCTAAAAGTTTCATCAAGATTGGTCCATAGATAAGAAAGATAATCAGATAAGTAGATAACCATTGAATCGCTTGCGATTTGCCCCTTGCGCCAGCGCATGTGTGGGAGGAAGCGAGATAGCGATTGACTGCGATATATGTAAATGAAGTGACGTAGCACTGAGCTTTTGAACAAGCATGTGTACATATATATAAGAGTGTTTCAAATCAGTATTCAATAAACAATTGTGAGGTATCTACATCTATTGTATTATAAAAATACTTAAATATCAAAATGCTTAATTATGCAGACTGCACAGGGTATTCTACTGCTCGACTTGTTTTGAATAAATTAAGAACTTAGATTTGAATTAAAATATTGAAGCTTAGAGAATTCTTGAAGGAGTTTCAACTTCAAACTTTAAAGATATTTATATAAATAATATTTAAAAATATATAATAATACATAATAATATAAAATAGTATAATAAAATTGCATAAAAAGTTCAACAACAGCTTGCTCTGTGTTTTTCCATCGCTTGAAGGATAACAATAACATTGCTTTACATATTAAATAAAGCAAAGTTATAATAATCAACTTAGTTCATAAAACAAAACTCAAAGTAACAATAAAATACTAATAATAGATCATAAGGCAACATTGAACCCAGTCTGGAGTGTTTATGAATCTTAAGTTATACTCTAAACAAAGCACGCGATAAAGTTACTAAGTGGAGGAAAAAGAAAACCTACTCTGCTCTGGAAACGAATCCCTGATAATGTATATAGACATATGCAACTTTATCTAGTATATAGACATATATAACTATATCTACCTGTGACAGACAGACAAATTCCAAAGAAGACCTTCGTAAATCTACATATATAAATCTGCAAATGTCACATATGTCTGCACTTAGAGTAATTAAGGGGAAATGTACTTAAGTAATGATCCCTTTTGGGTTTTATGCTTGTATGTAAATGCCAGGTATATAGTTTATAATAATATATACCTCACATTATACCTGCTTCAGCTGCAATTTGCCTTTAAAAGCAACGAACTCTGCGCATTTGAGTTCATTGTTGAAAAGGAACTCGTTATGAAGCTACTGGTGAGTACTGTGTGTTGTGCATTGATTAAAAATTAAATAGTTTAATAATTCATTTGATACTTAATAGTTGATTTTCTTTGCGCTGATTGCCGCTGCCCTGGCATTGCCACAATTTGGCGGAGGCTTTGGGCGTGGTCGTGGAGGTGGACATTACTCGCATGGTGGTCATGGTGGTCACGGTGGCCATGGTGGACGTGGTGGCTCCCATCACCATCACCACAGTGGAGGACATCATCATCGTGGCTAGAGAATGGCCCTGCAACTGTTTCAAGTATTTCTCTGTGCCTAAACAATTGTTAATAAATGCAAACATTTGCGTGAAAATAAAAGGGAAATGTTTTTTAATTTTGAGAAATTATAGTAAACTTTTCTTTTAATACAAAATTTATAAGTATTTTTCTTCGTTTTAGCAAATTTATTTGCTTTGTTAGTAATTTCAATTCATTGCGAATTAAATATATTTTTTAATTAACTAAAAAATATATAAAATACTAGATTGTTGTAAACATATAAATAATGCAGCAAATGTTGCTTTCTGTTACAGAATTTAATCATTAACGCAAAGAAATTTAAATTCATTACATTGTATATAAAATAATAAAAAAAATATTAAAGAAATAATAAATTTGAAAATTACCGTGACTCTCTTAGCTAATGATTCTCAATTTTATATAAAAACTTAAAAATATATTTTTAACTCTATAGAATTTTTTATATTTTCTAAATAGTTCAATTCATTTTCATTAAACTTTTTCTTGTTGAACTAAAGAAGACAGCAGCTATTTAATATTAATATAATTAATAGTTTTATTTATTTATTATTATATATGAATAATTTATAATTATTTTATTACTATTATTTTGATTGCATTCCCCCCAAAACCTGCAGCTCCTTTATTAATCGTATTTCTTGCTTGATTTCCTACATTTTGGCTGCCTTGAGCTTTTGAATGTCTTGCAGCTAAAGTTTAGACTATATATATATGTATATATGTATAAATAGTTCAACTCTTGGGTTAAGCTGGCTCATTTTGCTGTTGGCCAGGCATCGCTTGAATCGCTTTTGGCCTTAGCTGCCTTTTCTGCCATGTTTTGCAGTTCTCTCTATCTGCGACTGGTGTTGGTAATTATTTTATGGAGTGTTACAGACGAGTTGCCTTCTAGTGCCAGCATAACATTCCCCCCTCCCTCCCCTCTCTTCGTTCTTACCATCACCCTCCCATCATACACTCCACTACATACTCTACCCACTGTTGCGTTATGTGTCTGTGCGTGGGCAACTTATGTTTACCAAGTGCGAAAGTGGAAACGTGCTGCAAACACGAACTTCTCCAGCTGCACCATTACCATACACTCTGCACCCCTCCTAACCCCCTGCCATCATCATCCATGTAACGGTCTAGGTCTGGTGCCGTTGCCGTTGCAGTTGCCGTTGTCGGTCCCTCAATCCCACTGCAGTGCTTTGCGTTTTATAATAGGATTTGAATACAATGGCATTGTAATGAAATGTGCAGCAAACGATGGCGACTGTGAAGTTTAGTTCTGCGGTTACCTCTCGCCTTCGCTATGCTTCTCTTTTGGACTGCCATTGCCAGCTCCTCTATCCTCGTCTTCATCTCCATTGCCTTTCCTTCTCCTCTCCTCTCTCTCTCTCTTTCTCTCTGTGTCGTCGTATCCTCAGCAGCCGTTGCCAAGTACAAGCCAAACAGCTGTTCTTCCGTTTTTGTGTTCTCTCTCACTAAACAGCGGCCAAATGTACCTGTGTGTGTGTGTGTGTATGCGCGTGTGTGTGTGAATGTATGTTTGTGTGTGTTAGTCTGGCCGTGTAATTTGAGTTGGTAATTAAAAGTAAAGCAAAAGGCAAGTACAACAACAAGCTGTGCATTAAATGAACGGACTTCACACACACACACATACAAACACTAGCACACCCATAAATAGATGCATGCATGTGTGCTCTGCTGCTTGTAAGACTGTTTACCATTGTTTCTAATCTCGTTGTGCTTTAAGATTGTTGCAATGCCACGCAGTGTTTTCAACATTTGCAGTTGAAATCCACACTCAACCTGTGAATGGAAATCATGAATTTCTTTTGTAATCGCTGATTTAATTTAGTACTTCGCGCAAAACGCCATCTTCATTTGCTTGCTATCCAGCGATTGCTCTCTTCCTATGTAGTCAGGTGAGCGTGAGCGAGATCGCTATCTCGATCGCTCTCCTTATTCTATATAGGCAAAGCGAGATAGCCACAAGATGTCTACACTCAGGGATGGGAGTAATTACAATGTAGTGATGGGACATCGGCACTCGCTGCTATATGTAAATAGAAAAGCTCATTTAGTTGTGATTTTATAGTCAATATGCTGAAGAAATCGTAATTTATCAAGAATTAAACATTAATTTAATATATAACTCAAACGCAAGCAAATTTCACTAATTAATACCTATTTAATATACTAAAAACTAACTTTATTTTATAGTGTTAAATTTTATTTATATATTCTTTATTATGTCAACTATTTTATTAAGCAAAGCGATTTATTTAAAACGTTACCTTATTCGAGAAAATGCTGAATTTTATGGCATAATAAAAATACTTCTACTGCTGAAATAAAATATTGAAAAATTAATAACATAATTTAAAGCAAACATTGTAAAAATTTCTATTATATGTTGTATTATTGTATTGAATAATAAGATTGATAAGTCAAGTGATTCATTGAGGAAGTTGCAAAATTCACAGCTGGCAGGCAACCGCGATATGTGTCAACGATAATTACAAGCATCTTGTCAACCCCGACACTTTGGACGTGCTACGCCCCTTTGGCCACCCCGCCGCCACCCAGGCAGTTACTCCTTTTGCAACAATATCAATTATCGGACGTCAAGTGTCGCTCACGTGTCACGTCAACACCACAAACGCCAATGGAGCACGGAACTCACATGACAATCATCGTTTTTCGCCCAGGCGAATCAACTACTTGACGATGGGATCAAGATGAGGATTGGGCTGGCATCAAGAAGGGAGATTGGAGAGTGGAGAGTGGAGATTGGGATGGAAAGATGAGGAGATGAGTTGAATGCATTTGCGAGCGCAGCTTAAGCACACATATCTCAGTAACACCCACTTCATTCTCCCTCTTTCATTCTGTCTTCCTCTATCTCTCTCACCATTTTCTTTGCTCTTTCCGCAGCGTTACTGAATGCTCGCGTTGACTTTGATTGATTACAAAAGCAATTGAGCGCAACCTTATTTTAAAAATCGCCACAAAAGGGCAAAAATAAAATAGAATTAACATAAATAATAATAAAAAGGGAAAATTTCAATTGACAGCTTCGCAAATGGTGAAAACTGGGCGCAATTAGCTCAAGCAAACCCTCAGAGAATCCCAGCATAAGGTTAATGAGCCACGCCCCACACCGACAACGTTTTGGCAGAAGACAGAATTGCTGTACAGTTGCGACTGTTAGCTGCTATCAATTAGCCGCTCACAACAAAAGTGGCAAATGGCAAAGCCCAAAAGTAAATGAAAATAAAATTGCAATTAGACTTAATTGACAGCAGCTGATTGATTAGCTGAAAGTAGCCTTAAATCGATTCAAATATGAATAAGGTAACCAGTAACAGAGTAGCCACTCCACTTGGCCAAGTGTCAACTGAGTTGAGGATGCCGCAATTGAACCAAACTTGTTGCCATATAATTGTTAACCATCAAGACGCACCGCAAATCAAGTGCAGCAATTGCAACTGGCCTGCAATTCATTTGTGGCATGAATCGAGTTGGCTAGCCGTAGGGGAATAGTACGGGTGGGTAGTAGGGTAGCAGGGGTGTCCAAAATTGTGTGGCCAAAACCAAAGACAAACCGCACGCAAAGTTGCCAACGTAGCCAAAACAGATGAAACCACGAAACAACACTGAAAGCATCAGTTCAAAGTTTCAAATGAGGCAGCATAAAAGAGTTGACATTGAGTTCAAGAACATAATGAATATTGTGGGAGTTTAGTGTTGATGGATTAGAAGAGAGAGTGGAGTTCCATTAGCCAGTCGTGGCTTATCAAACGCCCCCCTTTGCTGACATTCATCAGCATTAGCGAGGCGGCTTTGAACTTTTAAATCAAAAGGCGACGAATATTTAATGTGCAGGGAATTACAGATTTTACAGTTTGCAGTTATCAAAAACATTATCTATCATTAGTGTCAGAAATGATGGCGAAATGATCCATGGAAAATCCTTTTAACGTCAGCTCGTAAGTCGGATTCAGTTCAGAGTTCACAATGTCAGACATAATGAGGACAAGCAACTGGGTCGCGGGTTGACACTGACGTCGCGTCGTCTATTATTGAACAACGTAAGAGGCAGTTTCCCGGCCAGGCCAGGACCAGGACAAGGCCAGGCAGTCAACGAGACGACAACATTAATATTAATTTATTTGTATATTATTTATGAAATTTTGTCCTTTTCGGTAATTATACTTCGCGTCAACATCGGTCTATGACTTTTTAATTAAAACCTCAGCGGTCCAAGCAGCTAAAGCCGATTCTCATAAAGTGCGATTGCACGTAAATAGATACAACTCTGTGCGGGGGGCAGAGCTTAACTCAGCCGCAACAAAACGTTCACAAAAAGTACATATATATATGTATATATATATATATATATATTATCAGTGCAAGAAGTGAAAGAAAAAAAATGAAAGCAAAAGTTTTGGTGACAATCCCGACACAGTTTTATGGTCTGACTGGGGGAGTGAAAATGAAGATAACACAGCCTTATCATGTGTAGCTCTTAGAGATGATAAATTAACAGATGAATATTTAAAAAATGTTAATATTTAATTATACATAATTTAATTATGTGTTTAAGTAAATATTACTTTTAAGGACAAAGCAAATATTTATATTATGCTTGAGAAAACTAGATAAGTATAACACAGCGAGCAGAGTATTATTTAGTAGGAATATTATTAATATATTTATATTCAATATATATATTAATATTCAATTGTAAAATTTATTTAAATTTATTATGTTTTTAATATTTATTTAAATATATAAAAAAAATATTTGTACTCTAAGAAAATGTTAGAGAAATGTTAGCATAAAAACTATTCAGTTGATGAAGAAAAACATGAAAAATGAAAATTAATATTAAGCAAATCGAGACTAATCCATGAAATTTAAAATAAATTAAAATATTAAAAAATAAATAAATTAAAGTAATATATATTTATTCATTTATGCAATTTAAACAAATATATAAAACCAAAGCTTAAACAGAGAAAGAAATTGCTGAACTATCGCGAATTTCTCAACACATCACTAATGCCAATGTATTAGTGTCTCTCTCTTTCTCTGTGTGTGTGTGTGTGTGTGTGTGTATCTGTGTGTTCATCTGCTTAAAGTATGATTGCAAGTGTGAAAATATATATGCTAAACGTGCCCCGTTGCCCGTTGTGCTCTTGTGCGTTTTTTGTTTTATGACGCGGCGACGTGCTTGGAAAATGAAAAGCACTTGACTCGCCAAAGTGCTGAACTTGGCGGTCTACCCCACCCCCTCCCCTTCACAAACCCCCTTTCTGCAATGGCTGCCTCCCTTGCGTCTTAGAGTCTTGCCACACATGCCGAATCGTAAAACGTTTCGTCTTCTCATTTTTTTTCAAAGCGCAGTTTTCTTGAAATATACTCACAATGGCCTGGTAGACATGTGATCCGGCCGCAAGACTTCAACAGCTGAACAGATGCTCTACACATTTGTATTGGGGAAATAACTTAAGGAGTCAGTTACTATAAATATTATATTTATAAAATTAACAAATAACAAATAAGTAAAATATTAAACTCAAATATATAATATAAAATATGTAATATAAAATATGTAAAATATGTAATATGTATTATATTAAATATAATAAATTCATCAAAAATTATAAAAAAAATTAATTATTTGTAAATATAAATTTAAAATTATACTAAAGTTTGCATTTTCTGTTTCATTTTAACTTTTTATTTACACATGAAACTTTAAGAGTATCTCTAGAGTATTTCAAATTCGATCTTAACTTTAAGTTATATTTTCTTATTTAGTTTAAGCAACTTGCAACCGCCTGTAAATGGTACTATCTTCTTTTTTTGTCTTCATTCCATTCTCATTTGTTCAAACAATTTAAGAAATTGTCGCCGCGCTCATGTCTAACTTCATGTCTCACCCCCTGTTAAGAGGTTCTAAACCTTATGGGGCAAATAAAGTATGATTGTGTCTGTGTGTGTGTGTGTTTGCTCTTTGTAGTTTATAAAAATTCAACACTCCATTTGCTTACTGTACGCTTTGAGTTAATTTCATTTGATTTATGCGATTTCGAAACTGAAGCCAGAGTTAAGCCTTGTTGTTATACGAGGACGAGTACGAGAATCTGTTGTATTTGTTCTTGTTCTTGTTGTTGCTGTTATTGTTGCTGTGGTCAATAAATTACCCGCTGTGCGAAGGCTTTTTGCATTGTTCCTTTACATATTTGAAGTGCACTTTATGCTTTTTGCATACACAATTCGCAATTAATTTAAAACAATTATGTTGGCACCGTGCAAAAAGAACAGATACGAAAAAAACAAAAACAAAAACAAACAAAAAAATACAACAACAAAAAATAACAGAGACAAAAAACTCTTTGCGGTGAAATGACATGTCGCCTGTCAACCGCACATTTTCAGTTTGAGTGTTATGCAATTATGGAAACGCATTTTCACGGATGGATTAAAACTGCCAGCCACCAGAGTTAATCATTCCTTCTTGCCTTACTTTCAATTGGCATACAAAAAAAAACGTAAATATATATAACAAAGTTGTATACATATATAATAAATATATATAAACATATTTACTTAATATATGGACAGCATTATGCCACAATTTAACTCATTAGCGGGCGGATTCATTTAAAACTGTTTGCCAATCTCTATAAAGTTATTAGTCGTGTGTGGCTTACAATAATTGTAGGCAAATATGATATGATATGGTAACAGGCAGCTGTAATTTGTATAAATGGGGGTTTATTTACTGAGTAATGTTATTAATTATTGTAATTGTACAATGAAACTGAATTCTTCGCCTTTCTTCGTTTCAGCTGATGCTCATCTCACGGCAATGGCCACACTGCAATTCGCCGTTCGGCTTCGCTCACGCAAATCTGCTTGGCGCTCTTAATCGTCGTATGAGCGAATTCGCCTGTGTGTGAATTCGCCTAGTTATTTGCTCGTCGTCTATTTGTCTTCTCTTAATGTTGTCTGGTTCGCTCTTGTCTATGGATCGATGTACCGAGTAAGACGAATAAACGATTTGCAATAATAATAATATTTCCAATTAACCATTATGTATATATTTTATAATCAATTTTTGCTTCTTGTCTTTAATATTCACATATTCAATATTATTATATTACTAACAAAAGCAGACAAGAACCATTAATGCTCACAATTAAATTGCAAATCTATTTGAATTGCACTTATTGTGTTTTTTCTGCCTAAAAACTATGTAAAACGCACAAAATATTTGTCACTTTGCTCGCTTTTCGTTTGAATTGATATGAATTCCAAAGCGAACAAGGATTTTTAGCTGAGAGCGGTCAGTGCTAATTGCAGCTGTCTGTTGCTCGAGGCATACCCTTACCGTTACACTTACTCATAGTTATAGCTGCACACCTGTGCAGCAGGTACAGCCAACGGCTAATGGATTTTTCCACGCCTAATTACCATTACTTAGCGAGACAACGGGTTCAGCAACAACAATAAAAATTACATTAAAAATTTTAAATTTGTTTCCAACTTTATTCTTTTTTCTTTTCTTTGTTTAATTTTATAATTTTTTTCTAGTTGTCGTAGCTAAGGTGTGTAAAAATGCAAATGGAATTTCATAGTCACCATTAACACCTTTTTGCATAGTCGCCTCATCTCGCCACGCCTGTTGGCTCTTACATTCTCGTTTCCATTTATTTCACCATTCTTCGCCTCCTCCTCCGCTCTGCCCCCCGCTCTGTGCATATTTTATGTGACGTCATGAGCCGAAAAAAAAGAAATGCATTTAATTAAATGCCACACAAATGCGCTGCGAAACGTTTTCACCTTGTGTGATATTTTATAGTCCCTTCCGGATTGTGGTCTTCTGTTTTGGGCTGCCGACTCTGTCAACGCGGCCTGTGCCCCATTCACTAAAAGCTAAAAGGGCATAAAGGTGATGTAAGGTATAGAATAAAGCTATAGGTGCGAAAGATCGAAAGGAAGCTGAGGGAATAGTCGTATGCAAAGGCTTAAAACTAAAGGAACATGTATAAGAATAATAATAATAATAATATCTAATGTTTAAGTACAGAATTTCAAATAAAGGAAATAAATAAGTAACAATCTAATTCAACAACTAAGTCAAGTTGCAGAAATGTTAAAGAAATGCTTACAACACTTTTCTATAACAACTAAATAGTTATTTTAAAAATTATTACAAGAGCAAGTCCCATTTAAAAATATTTAAAATATAATTTAAATCTGTACAAAAAGCGGGGAGAACACTTAAAATTAAAAAAGACAATTTGAAATATTTTATTTAACTTATTAAATATTTAACAAAGTTCTCAACAAGTTAACAACTTCAGTGAAATAGTTGTGATTTGAATACAATAATAAAAATATTATTAAAAAGTATTATATTATGTTGACTTCTTTAACAATTTATGTAACAAAACTTTACAACTTTAAACATACTTAAAGTTTGATTGAGCTGCCCTTTAAAGAAGCTTGCAGAACTTGTTGCCACAACTTGTAGCAATGCCGTAGCAAATACATAAATGCAGAAAGGACTTGAGAAGAGAATGAATGAATGATGACTAAAAGCAGCTTACAACAAGTGCAGCAATCCAATAGCTTCAATCATTTTGATTTGGCTTAATCAGCTTGAAGTCGTTAGATAGAAAGATATGCTGTCAAATCCTAAGTTGATTTGGTAGTCAACACTTGCAAGTATTCGCAATTAGATGGTAAACATATTTTGGGCAAACTATTCTGGTTGGGAAGTTTATGAGAATCAGAGTCCTCTCTGGCTTGCTTAACTCAGTTGCTGTTGCCAGCTTATTTGAATGCCAGTTGAATGTGGCAGCTGCCGTTTAGAATGAGACAGTGTGAGAGAGAGAGAGAGGGGTGGGGGGAGGAGAAGCTCTGGCAGAAGGAAGCACAGTACAATAGAAGCACGAGCAGTAACAGCTCAATCTGTAAAGGCTTTCCTTCCTTGGAGCTGTTCCGATTGCTGCTTACTTTGTATTTAGGCATTGCAATGCAATTTTTGAACTCAAATGCAACGGAAATTGTTCGGGAGGTGCCACAGTAAACCCAAAAAATGCGAACCAGTAACGGGAAACGAGAAACGAACAACAAGCAACGAGCAACGAACAGTTGAATTTGTCATTTTCAGTTTGCAGTTTTCAGTTTTCAGTTTTGCCGGTTGTCGGGTTTTGGCATCGTTTTTGTTTATGCCAGCCTGACAAAAATTGCAGTCGACAGTTTGTCTGACAAAATGCTCTGCCCCCTGCTCTAATCCAGCCGCCTCACGACACTTGCCACTTGCCACATGCCACGCGCCCCTCTACGCTCCCAACCCCCATCTGTTTGCATACGTGCCCAATGTGCAATTGCCTGGGCGCTTCCAATCATTGGCCGTTTTCGCCGCCTTTCCTATTTGCCAGCCTGGTTTGTTGAGTGTGCAACATGTAACTGACACAATCGAAATGGAAAACGACATGCAACACGACACATACTATAGCAACAACAATAACAACAACACAGCAACAGCGACAGCGACCAGAAATAACTTGAGCTTGCAACAAACATTTTCTTACCTTGCAACCGCACGGAAATTGAAGTGTAAAATCAGTGCAAATCTATCCTAGAGTCCCCAGGCCCAGTTGTTTGTTGCTGTTGCTGCTGCTGTTGTTGCAACACCCATTTTCCCAGATTTCCGTCTGATTTTTGACTCTTTGATCGTCACACAGGCGTCAGATTATGCCAACCCAAGCCCCCAAAGTGCAAAAAGAAAAACTTTGCAAACCTAAGGCAGACACCAAAAAATTTGAGCTGAAAATAAGGAAGACTTCAGCTCGACGTGCAACTGTGCAGCGTGTGGCAAATCCACTGATGTACTTCCATTCTCTCCCTCTCTCTTTCTCTCTATTTCGTTCTCTCCCCCTCTCTCTTTCTCTGTCGGCCTCTCTGCCGCTCTGTTTATTTTGCAACGCGACATCGCGGTTATGTAAATCCGACTGCAAATACTACAGCAAAGCAGCAAGTGATTTCCAGTCGAGTCTGCACGACTAAGAGAGACCCTGCAGTTAGGCCTAAGTTATCAGACCACGATAACTACAACTACTACTAATATATACATATTCATATATATATATATATATAAATTTATAGAATACTCAACATAGTTGCAGTTTATGAAATAGTCTATGTATATTAAGGATCAAGAATATATGTTAATGCATATATTTGTGGCAATTAATAATTTTACTAATTAGTTAAGTTCTCATTCTATGTATACAAATAATTACAACTAATAATAATAATAAATATTTATATTTATTTGACACACTCTACGCACATTGCTTAGAGCAACTGAATGAACATTTTGGATTGCAGTGTAGGGACTTAGTGCTTGTACTTTATACCCACAATTGCTCATGTGTATCCAAAGAAACATCCTTTTACTATTTACGATGTGCTTGTTGCTGTTGTAGTTGTTAGTGGTTGTGACTAGATTTTGCCGTTACGCTTGCGGCACATTGCTTATACGCCTCGTGTTGCAACGCTTCTCGCACTTTTTGCCTATGAAATTTGCAAGAATTTGTTGTGTCAATTGTGAGAGTCACTCTGCCTGTATGTCTGTCTGTCTGTCTGTCGTATACGTATTCCTGTCTAGTTGGCAAATATTTATTTTTGGCATTAAATTCAGTTGGACAAATTGGCATTTGGCATTTGGCATTTGACGTTTCACGTTTTGCGTTTTCTGAACAAATTTAAAGCGCTTGAAGACGGCGAAGTCATCAAGTTTGCAAGTCTGTCAGCCGCATGTGTAATTTGCTTGAAGCTGCAGTAAAAATCCAGCTGCAGATGTTTCGAAACACGAAATTAATTACAAAAGCATATGCACACACGTACACACACACACACACACACTCAAACGCACATATTTAAGGCAAAAGAACAACAACATCAGCAAAGAAATGCGCCAAAATAATAATAATAATAAGTAAGAAAAATAAACTTTACACACAGCCAGCGTGCGAAAGAGAGATAGACAGCGAAAGAAACAACAAACATAAAGAAGCATATGCTAAGGAAAACGCATAAAAAGAAAGCAAAGAAGGAAGAAGCAAGAAGCAGGAAGAAGTTACTTTTGCGATATGAGCGTTATCTGCATGTGTGTGTGTGTGTTGTACATGTTTATACTTCTTGTCGATGTTGTTTCTGCATGTTGTTGTTGCTGCTGCTGCTCTTGTTGTTGTTGCTGTTGCTGCTGTTGCTACTGTTGCTGCTGCTGATGCTGCTGATGAGTTACAGAAGATTTTGCGAAGCTATAAAAGCCTGGACTCGTCATCTGACACGGAGAGTTACGTCTAGGCATATCAAAGTATCTGACTGTTAGTAAGGAGCAACCATTGAGAATAGCAATAAGCTAAATACCCTGTACTGCTTTAACTGAGAATACATAGGAAATTATACGATCACTTAGAGTTCTCTCAATACAAGAATTTAATTATTCCAATTATTAATATTATGCCAATAATTCTAATAATATTTCTAAAGTAAATATAAATAGGTATATATTAAATACACTAAATAAATATTACAAATTAAATTAAATATATAATATATAAATAATATTAATATAAGCAAACATAAATAAATTATTATAAATCTAAATTAAGATATATAAAATAAATAAATATAAATACAAAAAAAACATAAAAGAAATAATCAATTAAATAAACAAAATATATATAATATATACTAAAAAAATTTAAATAATAATAAAAATAAATTTAATAGATATTATAAATATAACTAAGCGTATATTAAATATAACAAATGAATATATTTATAATATAATAAATATATTAATATAAAATAGAAATATTCAATCAATCCCAGAACTCTACATCAATAGTACGAGATATTTATAATATTAAGCTTGATTACATTTGTTAATATAAAATATGTAGACTATATAATTATGTACTTCATCTAGAGACTAAATAAACTAATGATTACCTAAAGAATAAACAATATCTAGATAAATTTATTGCTGCAGCTGCAAGCACAAGAAATTAATGGGAAATCTTTAAGAAATTCCACAATGTATTTAAGAATAATTTAAATATTAATTGTCACATGAAGATCATTGAGAACACTTAATTTGTAGTCATTAGAGTTTACGTTTTTATTTTATTTTGCTGGATAATAATTTACTTGTCTCAGAGAATTAAATATGCCAGCTATGCCTGCACATTGTTATAACTAAATATGTCGATGAAGATGTAGAAATGTAGAGATGTAGATGTTGATGTAAGCGTATGTATATCACTTTGCTAAATTGCTGTTGTTTGTCTTTCACATTTTATTTGGATCGTCTGTGGGTCTTTGATTTTGGCTCTGTGCGAAAAATGTGAAAGGCAGCAATTAGTGTTAAATAAAGAAGTCATAAAGTGTAAATAAAATTGCTGAAGCGCAAATGAAAAGCAAGCAATAATACGACTGCTCGAGTGGGTGCGGATTTAAACTTGAAGCTCTCTGGCTGAAATGCTGGTCATTATTTATGGCCAACATTGTTTGGCATTTAAAGTGAAATGCCGTCCGACAGCTGGCAATCATTTTAAGGCATTTGCCAAACAATTAATTCTTGCATAAATATTGTAAATAAATACATACATACATACATACTACAAATTGCGGCAATTGTAACATACGATTGCGAGTTGATTTTTGCCTTCAATGCAACAAATTCTTGTTTTCATTTTGATTTATATCCGCTTGTTGGCACAATTTGTCAATTAATCAGCATAAATGTCGAAATAGAAATAGTTTCGATGAAATTAATGCTTCACTTGCCATGCACCATTACAGTTTGTTTGCACGAGCTATTGACGCGAATCTTGACTCTTATTAACTTAATATTTGCATCTTGTTAACTTAATAGTTAAGTGAAACATGATAGACTTGCCATTGTTATAGTTATATTAGAAATGTACGTTTCATTTGTATTATTTTACATCATTAGAATATATATTAAAATGACAAGATATTAACATTCATTACGTCAATCATTAAAGTCATTATTTTATAAATATTACTTTAATATATTTTATTTAATTATTTTACTAAAATTTGATTAAAATAATTAATAACAACATAATATACATAACAATTTTAAATTTATTTTCAATATAAATAATAATAATAAAACTATTTTGTTTACTTTTGCATAGATTTTAGATATTTCATTATATATATAAATATACAATTTGTATAAATAAAATATTTAAAATACATGCATAATTGCAATTTTATTATAACTAAAAATCAAAATATAACAAAATATTCAAAAAGCATAAAAACTCATATAAAATATAAGGTTGGAATAAATTAAATTTGTTTACCGCAAAAATAATAAACAATAAACAAATGCCAAGCAGAATGCTTGATTAAGAGATGCTCTGTAAATACAAAAGAATAAACTCAGTTTATCGGGTTGCAATGAGTAGAGGCAACGAATGATTGTCCCCCAACTGTGATTTGATAAACAAATTCCAACGAATTTAAACAAATTTGAGCAAACAATGCGTTCTAATAAATAGGCAGAGCGCATGCTACGAATGAAATGAATTTACGACACTTGAGCAAATAAAATATGACTTTGAATGAATTTGAACTTATGTAACTGCCACGAATGAAGGAGGCCGGATCGCATGCATAGTCATCATTGGTTGGTGCTAGGCACTAGAGTCGGCACTGAGAGTCCCCAGACGGTAACGACTACGACAACGACAACGGCAACGACAACGACTACAACAAGCAACAGCAGCAGCAGAACGATGATGAGAGGAGAGTGAAGCGATGCGGGAGGGAGGACAAGAACGATGAGAACAATTTCTAGTGGGAATCACGTAACGAAGTGCATTGTTAAAATATAATAAAATCGCAATTTTGCGTTCATGTTGCAATGTGGCGTCATATCCTTTTTCCTTTAATTTTTCACGAATTTGCCGTTTCGTAGTTCCGAAAACCAAAACCATTGAGATGGAGGGAGTGAAAGAGAAGAAGACGGAGTGAGAGAGAGAGAGAGACAGAGAAGAAGCGAGATAGTCAACTCTGCCCACTGTGCATTGCACTTTCTCTTCCAGCACCCAGCCCCGCAGTCTCTCTCTCTCTCTCTCGCTCTCTCTCCTTGTGCTCCCTCCTGCAGTTCATAATGGGTCTCGTCTCCGTCTCCGTCTCCATCTCCGCCTCCGTCTCCGGCTTGGAGGTTTGCTGGGTTGAATGGGGTTTCACCGCTCTTTCTATGCACACTCCATAGATTTTAATGCAATTTTCTAGGGATTTTATATGTTTTTATTTCGTTGTTGTCATTGTCACAGCTGCCAAAGTCTTTGTTCTTGCCTAGGTCCGATTCCAAAGCGACCGCTGGCCGCTTCGCTGAGTTTGTTGTTGGCTCTCGCTATGATTCGCTCTTGGCCTGGGCTTGGGCTTGGGCATGGGGTTGGGCTTCTGTTTGGGTTCGAGCTCGAGCTCGGGCTCGGTTTGCTTACTTGTTTGGACTACGTATCCGCTTGCTAGTTTCTCAAGCGCGCCATATTTCTGCACTCAATTGTCCTTCAGCGCATTTTGTGGCTTGCTTCGGCATCCATTTGCTACCTTACTCCTTTCCTTTCTGTTACTGTTTCTGTTTCTGCTTCTGCTTCTGCTTCTATTTCTGTGTTTCTGTTTGTGTTTGTGTTTGTGTTTGCTCTTCTCCACTTCTGCTAGCAATGTTGTAAAATATAATGCCTTTGTTTGTTCGCGCAATAAAAAATGATTACTTTAATTTCCGTACACATAAAAAGCACGTCTAACATGAGAAATCGCTGTCATTGTGGCACTTTCTTTCAAATTTTGTTGCTGACTTTTTAACATATATACAAATAGATATACGTGGCTTAGTTAAACCTGCTAGCATAGTAAATATCAACTGAATAATACTTTTTCTATTTAAATAATATAATATTCTCTTTCATTGCCTTTTAAATTATTCATTTTCTTACAATTTCTTATTAAATTGTAGCAACAGCAACAATTCTAATAAAAAATGTCAAATATGTTATGTAAGTTGCATTAGCATCACATAATAAATGTACAAGTTACTCAACAAACTATTTCTCTAGGCAAAGAACAGTGAAAGCAGCAATTGGCGCCATCTAGCGCTCGCTGCTTGGGCTAGTGTTTGTTTGCAGTTCATACAATTTTAATCATAGAATTTGAAGGTATTTCTATGTGTAGAAGTTTTTGATTAATAATTCGCATTAATATTCCCAAAATTATCCGACTTTATTCAATTTCTGGCTGTCTCTCAAAACCATTGTAAAATGCTTTTTTATAGATTTCTCTGCACGCTTTTTCTGAGCAATTGTTCTGGTTTTCTTCAGAGAACTCACAAAAATATAGATGCCTGCTTCTTGGCATGTTTTGTGTCCAACCGCATGGGCCGAAAAAGCAAAGTTATCAGCTCGCTGGTTGTGGGGAGTGGGAGCGGCATGTGGGGGATGAGCAATGCTAAGCGAAAAGTTTATGGACGAAATTGTTTTCACCTGCTGTCCCAAATTTATAACACCTCTTGCTTGGCATGGTCTGGCAGAGCAGAGCAGAGCAGAGCCTGGGCTTTATATTTTTTATTTTTATTTTTATTTGTATAATCCTTTCGCTTATGGCACGCCCACCAACTTTTGCACATGACAGAAAGCAGCAAACAGCATTGGAATTTGCGAGCCGCCAGTTGGATTAGCTGGAAAGACAAAAAGGCATCCCAAGCGTTCTCCAACTTCTCCAACTTGGCCCAAATGCAAAAATTGGCCCAAAATGCACAGTGGTCAAATGGTGAAATGGTCAAATGGTCAAATGGTCGAGAGGACTTCCCATTTTATGGCATTTCCTTTAACTTTGTTGCTGCATAATGCTTGTTGTGCCAATTTTTACGAGTTTGGCCATAATGGCTGAAACACTTGTTGTGCCCGCAAGGTTGAATATTTCTGATGAGTTGGCGGCCAAACAATTTTTGAATGGTCTCATTAAACGACCAGAAATTATATTAAATTTGCCAAAAAAAAAAGAAAAGGAAAAAACAACAAAATATTCAGCTGCATAAAAAAGTTGTAAATATTTTAATGCCTGCATTAATATGCAACGTCAACCACTGTGCTGGGTGGGTGGGTGACTGGGATTGGTTGTGAGCATGCTGGTGAGGATTGCCGCTGTCGCTGCCGCTGCTAATACCACCGCTAATAAAATCTTACTGCCGCAACGTCGCAGGACCATGAAGCACAGCTGTGTGCAGTCATTTTTACTGCTGCAGTAGGGAAAAAAACGCGTACTCATAGCATTGCCAAAGGCAAAAGACGATGAAAAGTACGCGATGGCCAAAAAGGCCAAAAGGGAATTGTTAGTTGCCAGTCTCTCTCTCTCTCTCTATCTGATTCTCCCTTCCCTCTCTCTCTTTCTCTCTGTCTGTTTGTCTGTCTGCTTGGGTGTGAACTAGTTCAAAGATTGCAATGTAAGAAACTGCAACTGATTGTTGGCTATATTAAGCTCATTGTTAGATTTATTGTTAATCGGTATTAGCTTTGACTGCCATCGTTTTCTTGCTAAGCGTAGACTGCTCAGCCAGTTGCTATTCAGAAAAGAGTACTTAACTCGTTTTAGTAAAACAATTCTTTAATATAACTAGAGCCAAATGAAGTGGTATAATAGTATAATAGAATAAAACATTTAAATATAGCAATTAGAGATACCAAATTGAAGATACAACTCAGCAACAAGGAAATGTTTGGATATTCTTTTAGAGAGAATCTTTAAAGAGCTAATCTTTAATACTTTAGTAGATAACAAACTTCAGCTGTCTATGTATATGACAAAAATTTAAATATACAATTTATATACTCAAGGATAGAGTGCATAGAATGTCAATCAAATGACTTCAAAGCCTTAGTTTAAATAACTTAAAAATAGGCCTTATAGAAGCAGTATTAAGTTTAAGCCAAGTTAAATTTGTTTAATACAACAACTCGGCGTTTACTTTCTTTACATCTAACGGAGCTCAGTTTGTGAGGAATATATTAGCTTTAACTTTGAACTTTGCACTAGAGATTGTTTAATTAAATGTTAATTAAAGATGTATAAGTTTAAATTGCCTAGAAGAAGTTAAGTTAAGTTATTTTCATAAAGCAACAAATGCAGATACAATTTATAATTGAACATATTACAGATGAACTGAAGTTGCAGTCAGGTCAACAATTCAGCGTATAATCTTTCTGTGATGTTCATTGAGATATAGTTAACAGTGGGATCATCAGCCTAAATGGTATGTGTGTGTGTGTGTGGGTGTGTGTGTGTTAGCTTCGGGCTAAGAATTAGACGATTATGACCATCTGGATAATAACATTTTGAGCACACACCCTCGACATATCCACGTCCACGTCCATGTCCATGTCTGTGTTTGTATCTGTGTCCATTTGCTTGTCGTTGTCTGTTGATCTACCGTTTCATTTAAATACAAATTAAAAGATGACAACGTTGCCTTTGTTGTTGTTGCTGTTGTTGTTGCTGTTGCTGTTGTTGTTGTTGTGGTTGTAGCTGTTGCCGCTTAACGTTTACATCTAATGAAACTTTATGACGGCCACTTGGCCAGAGGGCGCAGGTCATTGGGCGAAGCATCGACTTGAACCACACCTATAAGTGGCTGCCTACTCTCGACGCTTGCACGCTCCTCACCTGTCCGCGGTTTTCACTAATTTGCCTGGCAATTTGCATAAAGGCCGCGTCGCAAAAAGTTGTTAGCCAACGTAATTTCTGCATATATTTCGAGAAGGAACCACGAACAAAAAAATACAAGGAACAAGAAAACGAAAGGAACGAAAGAAATATAAAGAAACCTTCGGGCATTTGCCGCTCACATAACTTGATTAAATTAGAGGTAAAGTCGGTAGTCCGTAGTACGCAATTCACATGATGGGGGAGGTGTACAGTGGGCAGTGGGCAGTGGGCAGTGGGCGGGGTGGCAATGGGAAGTGGGAAGTGGCCTAATGACAGCCAGCTGCATTTTAGAGCCTGTCCAAAAAGAGCTGACAGCTGTATGCCTTTCGCATTTATAGTTTTGAGTAGTAATTCCGAGATTTATTTATGCATGAAATGCAAACAAAATCTGAATAATTACCAACAATGGCCAAGCTGGCCATAACTGACAGCCAAACAAAGCCATAACAACATGCAGATATACTCCGAGTAGCAGCAGCTAAGCGGGGAAAGGCTAACAGAGAGAGAGAGAGAGAGAGAGACAGCGACAGAGAGAGAGAAAACGAAATAATACTCAACTTCTAGCCTGTCAGCTCTTATGCGATCCAAAATAATGTTCTACGATTCTGGCATATAACTAACAATTGTTCTTCTCAGCTCACATACGAGGAGGCTCCACTGACATGTGGGCGTGGCAGCTGGCCCCAAAATGGCTGAAAGACGTAATCGTATTCTAAACAAAGCACTTTTGAAACTGATCCAAAGTGATTCAGTTAGTTGCATGTGAAATCACATTTCTCATACCTCACAGCTCAAACTATTCATGAGTATTAGAAGCATATTCATGACAACATTCATGAGTGGTTGAGAGAAACCCAAAAGTGGATATCTATTACAATGGGTAACAGAGGGTAGTATAACTCTATGCAACCGCATGTAACAAGCAGACCAACATAATAACATAAAAATAATAATAATAATAATTACAAAATATATATACGAATTAATTAATAATTGAATAAATAAAAAATTAATTAATTAATAAATACATAAATGTGTAAATAAATAAGTAAATAAATCAATAAATAAATAACTAAATAAGTAAACAAATTAATTATTTTAATCAATAAATACATAAATAAGTAAATAAATAATTAAGTAAAGAAATTAATTAATTAACTATTCAATAAATAAATATATATATACATAAATAAATAATAAAAAAGAAAAAATACATATATAAATAAATAATTAAATGCATAAATAAATATCGAAATAACTAAATAAGTAAATAAATAAAAAAAGGAAAAATAAATGAATAAATTAAATAAATACATATATAAATAACGAAGTAAATAAATGAATAAAAGAAATGAAAATAAAAATAAAAAGAAAATATAAATAATAAGAACAAAAATAAAATACTACTAATAATAATATTCATTAAAATTGCAATGCTTATAATAATAAATGCAAAATCAAGAAAAGTAAACATTATTAAGTTGATAAGTTAAGGAATTGAAAATGCTGTGCTGTGTATTGGCTGATGCGAGTCAAGTATGTGGCTTTGTGGCTAAAAGGATACTGGTTTAAGCCATGGCAGAACTCAGCTCGTTCCGTTTGGCCATTAAACACGTCAATATAATCGCATGCTCTTTGGGACGAGTTTGTCATCAACGTCAAACGTTGCCCCAGCTAACAATTAACAATTAAAACCCCAAAGCGCACAACTCAATTCTGTGTAACACACAGAGACACAGAGACACACACAGATACACGCATGCACACACACACACACACACAAAGGCAATTTCATATAGTAGTATTTCCAGATAGCTTGGCGTCGATAGCAAACCGCAACAACAACAATGACAAAGGAGCAGGACAAGAGCAAGAGCAACAACAACAACTACAACAATAGCCACTGTGAAAACT
Organism: Drosophila macrospina; assembly: GCA_035042075.1. Classification (NCBI taxonomy): domain Eukaryota; kingdom Metazoa; phylum Arthropoda; class Insecta; order Diptera; family Drosophilidae; genus Drosophila; species Drosophila macrospina. Next base: position 2,297,808 of record JAWNLW010000326.1, on the reverse strand, counting down.
GCAAAGAGCCAAAAAGGATCCTAGCCAAGTTCTGTGGACTCGCTCAGCTTTGCGCACTTACAACTAAAAACTTGTTACGTATTTAATTGCAATTAAAAAGTTGTTTGTAGTTGCGAATATAGCGTTTGTATTTGTTGTTGTAGTTGTAGTTGTTATTATTATTGCAGTTGTTGTTGTTGTTGTTGTTTTTGTTGTTGTTGCTGGCAAAACACCACACCAGGGCAATGGCTATAAGACCGCTGCCAAATTGTCTCCATCATGAGAACCACAAAGATGAAGTCATTACAAGTCGAACCCCCAGAAACAAAACGCAGAGCAGCTAAAGAGTTTGCGCTTAATGAGTTTGATGTTAGCAGAGCTAGAGGGAGAAACAGATAGAGAGAGAGCGACAGAGAGAGAGAGAGAGAGTTAGACAGTAAGAGATAGCAGATCCACAGCATCTATAGTGGTTGCCACTCAGATTTTACCGATAATACTCATTAGAGTTTTGCTTTTTGCTTAAACACATCCAAACAAAACTTTTGGCAATAACAATTGGCCATGAACGCAATTGTCCACAACAACAACCAAAAAAGACTACAACGAATTGGGCTAACACAAAATGGTTACACGGTCTAAATCAACATTTATACCCTGTTTTAATTAAATGCCTGAAAAGAGCATAACAAACTGAAAGGAGGAAACAGTTTTCAGCTCTAACAATCAATTGAAAGAACTGAGACAAACAATTATTATTATTAACAGTTTTTTATTATTCTCATTAGTTTAAAGTCTAAATAACCTAACTGATTATTTAACTTATTATTATTATAATTATTATTATATTATTATTATTTAAAACTTCTACTTATATTTGCTTAATCATTTATGTTTATTTCCAATTTCTTTTTGAGCAATAAACTATTTTACAGTCGTCACTCATATTAATACAATAATTTTAATATTAGATAAAATTTAAAAATTATTTTAAATGGATTAAAACTTAAACAAATATATATTTATTAAAATTAAATTATTTTTGTTACAATAAAAAATCAATATTTATTTGCAAGCTAAACTTACTGAGCTTCGTTTGGTTTAAGAATATTATGTCGCTTATTAATATTATTACATGTTTTTTCAGATATCATTTATAAACAATTTAAATGCACACCATTTGGTATACATAAGACTTTTTCTAGTTTTACAAGCAGTTGATGACCCTTTCAATACATTTGTGTGACACTTTTACAGGTAAATGTTCTCAGAACTGGTTTCTAACACATAAATCGAATCTCTGTTTGTTCTCGATTTTCCAAATACAAGTTCTAAATTTATGCAAAGCATTTCTTTTGCATTGATTGCTATGCCGGAAAATTCTCTAGATAAAGAGTTCAACAACGAGTTTAGAGAAAAAGCAAGAAAATTGTCTATTCCCTAAGAAAATCACATCTATGACTGCGACTCGTCTACGTTAGGGAACTGAGATTATAAACCAACTGCTTATTATAAGAAAATGAAAGAAATGATTTTGTTTTTCAGTGTGTTTAATAAGTTTCAAGAATAGTTGCAACAATTAGGGTCATTACCAGCCCCCAAAACCTCCAAAGTATTCTGGTTGCTGCTGTGCTTGTAGTTCAAATTGGTCATCCATGAAGCCTCCCTGTTGTGGCTGCTGTTCAAAGCCGCCTCCGTAGAAAGCCTCAGGTCCACCCCCGAATCCTCCTGGATTTTGCTGTCCGAAACCTCCGAAGCCGCCGAATCCTCCCTGTGGCGGCTGATCAAAGCCTCCGCCGAATCCTTGTTGTGGCGGCTGATCAAAGCCTCCGCCGAATCCTCCCTGTGGCGGCTGATCAAAGCCTCCGCCGAATCCTCCCTGTGGCGGCTGATCAAAGCTTCCGCCGAATTCTTGTTGTGGCGGTTGATCAAAGACTTCAAATTCCGTCTGCTGCTGTGGCGCGTAAACATTGCCATAAAATCCTGGCTGTTGCCCTCCAAATCCTCCCCAGCCCCACTGTGCCGCAGCCAAGGTGAATGTGGCAATCATAACCGTGATAAGCAGCTAAAATAGATTTAAGATCAATAGAAAATCCAGAATACCTTCAAAACAGCAGACTTACATGAAATTTCATATTGTTAGCTTTGGAGAAATGTGCGATACTTCTGAATTGAAACTGCGTTTGATACTGTTCTTCTTGGCCACATTTCAGCTGCTATTTATACGGAGCCTAGAACATGGCAAACAGGTTAGAAATTTGGTCTACTCCCTACCTGCTGCTGCTCATTATCATTTTCCAGCTTACCTGGTTTTTCGAGAGCGATTAAGAGACAGTTGAGTTAAAAAGGATGGGGAGGCACAACAAATTGAAATACTTAATGTATAAATGTAATTTCCTTTCAAAGAATTTAGATTGTTATAGAGAATGAACCAAGCTTTAGCTTTTGAATGAACAATTAAATAATAAATAAACAAATTCAATTTATTTGATGATGATTTGATGATTCTCTGTAAGTAAATTTACTTATTATTTAAGATGATAAAACAAAGGTCTCTTGCAAAAAGAATTAACTTGTATTTAATTTAATTAGTAAAGTTATTAAAATAAATAAAAGTTGTATTTAATTATCAAAATAACGCAAATGTCAAAATTCATTTAACAAACATTGTCACAAGTTTAATAAAATATCAAAGTTCATTATACAAATATGGGTTGGTAGCTCCCTGCGAATGTTCCCATTAACAATAATCCCTAAGCAAGAGCGAATAAGCAGAGCAGACAACGAGCCGTAGAAGGGCGAATTCAACCACGGGCGAATTCGCAAACGCAAAAGAGAGCGCAAAGGAGATCTGCGTGAGAGAGGCCGAACGGGACTGGAAATTCGGCCTTTGACGCGAACGGTTGTGAGAAGATCCACTAAAACGACGAAAAGATGAGAAACTTTACTTTATTATAGTATCACTAGTAGTTATATCTATATTCAATAAATAAACCCCACATAAATGTACATCATTCGCTGTTTTAGCTCTCGCCTCTCTCAATATCATTCAGAAACCATGTTCTCTTCTCTCTCAAATGAAATGCTTAAAACTCAATGTGAACAATAAGTTTATTCATTGCAATGAATTGAAATTTCATGATAGTTGTTCACATTTCTTTTCGAAAATAACAATTCACTCACGACTTAGTTACAATATATATGTATATATATTTTTGATTGTTTGACAAGAGCAAAGCCAACTGAATGCAGTCAGCCATGGAGCGGAGCACTACGAGTACTCGTATCATTGCTGTGTGAGGGAATTACCTGCAGTTGTATGAAGTGTATAAAGTGTGACCCGCCAGACCCTCGACTGTCGCCTTTTCAGCTGATTCAGTTTGTTCTTGCAACTTGTCTTGGCAACTGGGCAACTTGGCAACTTGGCTCCCTCAACAACTGCGAGCACAGAGTGCACGTTGAGTTTCCCCCAATGCGATGGGTTGGCCGCCCCCTCCTATGGCAATTGAGTTTAGTGGATACGTGTTTGTATAGGGGGAAGCTGAAGAGATGGAAGCTGAAAGCTGGAAGCTGGGGGATTGCAGCACCAATGACGCGTGTAAGCGGTAAATGAATTTATTTGGCTCATTTAGTTGCAGTTAATTTATTTTTTTTTACATTTATTGAGTTTGTTTAGCCACCCACGCAGCAGTCAAGCAACTGCAGTACACACATGAGACGACGTCTGTGTGTGTTATAAAGTTTCGACTTTAAATACGATTTATAAACTTGTGCTTACTTTAATTTATAAGCAGTATGTAATAAAAGTTAAATTTTAAAGTATCCAATTAATACATCTTGAGGATAGCTTGTTATTAACATGATTTAGATTCGAATTAGGAGTTTATTTAATTGAGCTTCAGTTATTTTATTTTGCTATATTCTTGCCCTTAAAAAAAAACACCAAAAAGGTATATGCAGTTATTATTTTATTTAACAATTCGATTTACATTTAAGTATATTTTCATAAATATATTTATAAAATTACATTACATTATTTATCAAATAATATATATTTCTTAAACGTTATTGTTCATAACGTTAGAATAAATTAAAATAAAATAAAGAAATTATGGAATAATAAAATAATGGAAAATTCAACAAAATAATTATAAATAAATAATATCTGATATCAATAAGTTGTGAAGGGCTGAAATGAGAAAGCTGTTAATTTTCACTTAATTTTTAATGCTTGTAATATTTATTAACATACAATAAAATCAGCCTAAAGATATAAATAAATCTAGTAATACTTATATGGATGTATATTATATTATAGATTGTTATTTAAATTAAAACATAATTTAATTACAATTATTTATATTTATATTTATATATCTTAAATTAAATTATATGATATATATTATATATTAAATTATTTTATTTTATGTTATATAGAGAATCGTATGGTAACACCAATCGATAGCATTGCCAATGTTAAGGAGTGTAGCCACTTAACATTAACATTTGGCACACTCTATGAATTATGTTAACTAACATAATGATGTTAGTGGCATAAAAGCATTTTAAAAGTACAAATGTAATTGCAATAAACATGTATTTGTTAATTCTCTTCTTATACCAACAACTGTCCGGTGAACATACTCGCTTAATTATAATATTATATTATATATATATAATTTATATTTATATTATTTTTTAATTGAAAGAGGTATCAAATTCGATCCAAAAGAATGACTTGAAATACTTTAAATGATTCATATTGCTCTGAATATTTATTAAAGGTCTGCTAAGACTAGTTTTAAATTATTAACACAATTCATATGCATTTTTTAAAAGATTTATTAAATGAATTTAACAGCCTTGATTATTATCGACTTGCTAGCCGTAAAATGTGACTTCACGAATCCCTAAACTTTGCATCGCCAAAAATCCACAACACTGTGCATAATCATAGAGAATGTGTCAGTAATTTCCACAGCTTGAGTAAAATGTCTAATAGGCACTTTTGTGGCTCTCCCCCACCCCACCCCCCATTCAAATTGCAGGGTTCTTCGCAGGACCTGCCCAAGCAAAAGAAACGGAAGTTCGTCCTGTCGCGTGCCATTGACTTCGACGTCTGGTTTCAACACTTTTCGATGGTTTGATGGTTGCCCAACACGACACTTGGCCATGCATTCAATTTTGTTCAAATTCATTTCAATTACCGTCAATTTTCAATAATTTTACTCAAATTATATTCTATTAGTCGCCGTTGCCCAAAACATAATTAGCTAAAGCACGCAGCACTTTGTTTCCATGCTTCTTCACGTTTCAATCAAAACAAAGTAAATTGAATGTTTGCATAAATTGTTTGTTCACATGTTGATAGTAAACAATTGTGAGTGTGTTGTTTTTTCTTTCGTATAACTTATTGGAACAATAACATTAACAATAACATTAATTAAATTAACTAAAATTGTATATTCACTTTATTGCATATTTAACTTATGTAAATTATTTAAATGTTCAATGAGTTGAGCTTATTTGAATTGTTTACATTGTTCTTATTCAACAATAAATAATTAGTTTACTTCACTTGAATCAGAACAATTCAATTAAGGTCAGATTAGTCACGGAATTAATAGATATAATTTTTTAACAAAAATCCCTTTAAATGTGAACATTATTTTATAAGTTAATATATTTTTCTCTGTTAATTAACTTCAGCAAAATTTGTAAACAACATATAAATATATTTATAAACGTAAACGAACCAAATTCCCAAATGTATATATGATTTAATGAAGTATTCTTTAATTTCTTTTTATATTTTCTTTAAAATAAATATATTTTCTTTTAAATAAAGGAACTTAATTGATTAATTTTTGATTTAATAGAAGATTTTTCACTTTTGAAAACTATAATTTAATTTAACTTTTTCAAAGTATATAAACAACTTTTTTATATTTATTAAAATAAACAAACCTAATTAACTAATTTATTTATGATTTAATAAAATATTAATCAATTTGGTAATTTTACTTTAATTAATTTAAATTGTGCAAAATATTTATGCAACTTATTCCATTTTTTCAATGAAGATACTTAATGGAATTATTTCTTAAATAAATTAAAACAATTAAATAATTTAATTTATTAATGGCATTTTATTAAAGTTGTAGTAAAATTAGTTTGAACAACTTTCTAAATACAATTCAAGAAATTAATATTACTTTATTGTCAGATTTTTGTTTCTTTGTCAAAGAATTAATTCAAATAATTTTTAAACATTAAAATCAAGTTGTTATATATGCTTAGCTTTAGCAGCAGATCAAATAAATTAACTGAGCTCAATTTAGTGGCAAATTGAAGCGAAACAAAAGAAGGAAATGCATTTGTCACCAGTTGCAAGGCAAAGACATAAAAAACTTAGATATACACAAAATATATAAACACTCTTATGTCATGTCTGACAGAGCTGCACTGAAAAAAGGAGGAAATAAATAAAATATAAAGAAATACATAAAAGGAAATTCAGTTAGAAAATCCAGGTTCATTTAATTTAGAACTTTTCATGTGACAACTTTTTCGACTGTGACTCTGAGCTGAGCTGGAGGAAGAGTGGGGTTCGTTGTGGGGGTTCATTTGGGAGGGGGACTGTTATTTAGGAGGTGGGCAATGCATTAGAAGAAGTTGGTGGTGGTGCTGGGTTTGTTTTATGCGAATACAGGTGGCAAGGTGGCAAGGGTTAGAAACTTACAGCTAGATGGGTTAGTGTCTGCCATCCGGCTGCTGCTCTTATGAATTTCACATGCTTAAGCCGCAAACTTATGTGCGCGCACAGCTTGAAATCCACGCGTACGTAAACTAAACTCTCAACTAACCCAAAAACTCACATATATGACCCCCCTCCCCCTCTTTCTCACTCTCTCTCTCTCACTCACTGCTTTCTCCCAGCTAGAACTTTTGTTTTAACCTCCTTGACGTCGTCGTCACAGCTGCATTTGGGCTTTGGCATGTTAGCAGGGCTTAGGACTGAGCACTCAGCACTCGGAAGTTGCCAAGGAGGGGGGAGAAACTCTGCTAAAAAGTCAGAGCATCTTGTGCCAAGTCAATGAGCAATTGACTGTTCAACTCCAGGCTTTACTTCCTCTCTCTCTCTCTCTCTCTCTCTCTCTCTCTCTCTCTCTCTCTCTCTCTCTCTCTCTCTCTCTCTCTCTCTCTCTCTCTCTCTCTCTTCTGCTTCCTTTCTCATATTCATATTTCAACAAATATATGAGCATAAAGTTTTTTCGCATTTGAAGTGCACTTCCGGCAGTCAAAACAAAAACAACAAAAAAAAGGGGGGAAAATTAAATGCAATTTTGTTGCCGATAGATGTGTGATGGATTGAAGATGGCAGCATTGGTTGCCAAAGGTGTGTCCCAGGCGTTTTAATTTATATTTTTTAATACATAATACATACAATATGACGTGCCATAGAAAATAAATAAAATGTGTCTTGGTTAGGGGGTTCTACTCCATCTGATCCTCCGCTGCACACTCGAAATACTGTTGCGAGTTATAGTTGGAGACCATATTGTATGTATGCTTCACAATCCCCTCCAGTTCACGCAAAGTCTGCTCCGATTCCTGCATGAACTTCATTAGGCGCATATTCTTGCCGTTTGGCGTCTCCGTGGCGATCTTCTCGAAGTTCTGCTTGAAATTGTCAATGAACTCGAAGAGCACATCGTGTTGCATAATCACATCGGTCAATTGAAAGTCATGTGGATCAGTCTTCACATCGCTGTCCACCTCACTGATCCATTCCGAGGTCGGGCTGGTGTTGAAGTCAACATAGCCGTTTGGTTCATCCTGTAGTAGCTCGGACGCGGACTCCTCTGATTCCGACTCTGTTTCCGTTTCGTCTTTAAAGCCAGAACTTTCCTGGCACTCATAATCGATGTCACTGCTCTTCCCCCCCTCTGCAGGTGGCATACCATAGTCACAGTCCCCAAGATCATCATCCTTGGCCACCAGCTCCTTGACGCGATCCGCATAGCGAAGAGTATTCAATGTGTTCTCCACAGATGTCAAACTCGGCGATATCATGGCAATCATGCAGGTCCTATTCTGATCCCCGCCAATGAACGAATCACGCAACACTTGAGTCAGCTTGGAGCCACGGAATGGCAAGTGGCTCGAGTGTCGACTCAATGCACGAATGCACTCCTTGAGTGCCAGCAGCGACTTGTTGATCTCGGCGCCCTCGCGACGGGTCTGCAGATTGGCCGACTGGGTGTCCGCGCCACGTTCATTGCCAGCCAGATCCACAAAGGAGCATTTGCCGCTGGGCTCGCAGGAGCCGGGCATGTAGAGGGACATCTGGAAGACGGCATGGGAACGCGACGATTTGATATTCACCGAGGTCTGGCCCGAGGTGCGCTCCCGATTGCCCCGCTCAATGAGGTGCAGCACTTCCTCGACCTTGCTCACGGCCATTTGGGTTAGACCCACAATCACAACCTGTTGACGTCCATCCTCCAGCACACGGAGCTGCGGTTTGTCCGGCAGCAGCAAGTCGAAGACCTAAGAAAGGAATGAAATAAAATATTGTAGAGGAAACAGAGAGAGAGAGAGAAAGGAAAAGATCAGTCCACCTTGCTTCCATAGATCTCAAAGTAACTGCAAGTGAGACTAGCGCCCAGATCCCGATACTTCGGCTTGAGCAGCTCGTTGAAGACATCTCTGGCCGCAAGTGCATAGATACCCGTGGTGCAGTCCTGGACCTTGCCACAGAATTCGCCACTCATGGTATGGGTCTTGCCACTTCCCGTCTGGCCGTACGCAAAGCAGGTGGCATTGCCCCCCTCAAACATGGTGCGGATCAGGGGACGAGCGGTGTGCTCATACACCAGAGTATTGCTGCAAGCCTCGTCGAACGTGTAGTCGAAGCGGAACTTGTGATGCTCCAGAAACTTGGTTAGATCCACCTTGTTGCGCAGGTCATGCACGATCAATGAGTCGCGACTCGGCACCGAGATTATGTCCACGGCCTTGGACTGCAGCTCACGTCGACTCATCGGACGCTTCCGCACACAGACGGTGATCTGCTGGACGCGAGCACCGCGTGGACTGAGGCAACGCAGTGGATTTAAGATCAGTTGCTCGCGATAGGTGCGCACCATTAGGGCCACTTCCCAGTTGGGATTGTTGGGATCCTTGCTCTTCAAGGCGCTAAGTTCCCTACGCTGCTCGGCCTGCTGGGCACGGCGAAGTTCCCGCTGCTCCTTCAAACGTTCCACCTCGCGGACAACACTCGAGCGGGGCACAACCGTCGAGGAGTTGGATCGATTGACCGGTGTCAAGGCTCTGTTTGACATGGGAGGAGCTAGCGCCTTTGGCGGTGGGATGACCATGTCACAACGGGTGGAGCCACTGCGCTTCTTCATTGAATTATTGACGGACTTCTTGCGATACATGTCGTAGCACGGTGGCTTTGTCTCAATCTTTAGCGGTGCCGCATCCATAATTGCTTGCTTTTCTTTGGCCAGGGATGGATTCAATTCCAGCACCGAGCTCCAAGTAATCTCCTTGCCCTTCACCTTATTGTCCTGGGCCCATTCAACGGTAACAACCTGACGCTCGATACTCTTCAATCCGACAATCGCGGACTGTATGTATCCGTCGGATCGCCGTATGTTTATCTTATCGCCAATTTCTAGAAATTCCATAAAGCAGCAAGTGACTTTGCCTCTGCAATTGTGAAATTATTGTGCCAAAAGGTAACTAACGTGCTTTTAGTTGTGTCTATAACCAATTTTGGTATGCTTTCAGTGATTTGCTGGTTAAGTCTGTTATCCGAGTGTAGTAAACAAGGCTCTGTGATATTCGTACGTTATTGATGGGGCAGTCAACACAATGCTAGCTTGATCTAATCGAATGAGCACAGTACACTGACTGGCTGCTTCTTCCCTCACTTGACACTGTTCTCCAAGCTCATGCTTAATGCTATATGTGAAAATGCTGGGAAAAGCGATTGACTGATTGCCTGACTGATTGAGCAAAGATTGCTAAGTCTGCATCTAGTAAAAGTAAATATTGAAAACTACTTTTACTAGATACTTTTCAATCGTTTTTCCTTTGAATGTATGAAATAACATTTTATATATTCAGTCAGCTGATTGATTGATTGACCGATTGATTGACATAATAGTTACTTAGTTTAAGTGCTTCATCCTCTGTAATATTTAGTGTCTATCACTTAAAATATTTATTCATATCTTTAACAGACTGATTGATTGATTGACCGATTGATTGACATTGTTAAATACTAACAGTACCTTAATTTGACAACTTCTACTGTGTTATCTAGGGTCAAATGTTTAATGAATTTATTTTATATTTTTTATTTAGTGATTGATTGATTGATTGACTGATCGATTGACATAATAGTTCTTTAGTTTAAGTGCTTCATCCTCTGTAATATTTAGTGTCTATCACTTAAAGTATTTATTCATATCTTTAACAGACTGATTGATTGATTGACCGATTGATTGACATTGTTAAATAATAACAGTAACTTAATTTGATAACTTTTACTGTGTTATTTAGTGTCAAACTTTGAATGAATTTATTTTATATTTTTTATTTAGTGATTGATTGATTGATTGACTGATCAATTGACATTCTTAATTTTCTTAATTTCACAACTTCTTCTACCGTAATATTTATTGTCAATCGTTGTTTTAGATTTTTAACTGACTGTTTGATTGACTGACTGAGTGATTGACATAGAGAAAAGTTCTAATTCATTGTCTTCAATCTTTTAAAGAATTTACTTAACTTTGTTGGCTGATTGACTGACGAGAGATAGTTTCTAATTAGCATTTATAAGCTGCTAAACTAAATACCTTCCATGGCTGATTGATTGACCGATTGATTGAATGCTTCGAACTGTTAAATACTTCTTTTACTTTACATAAATTGCTCATTCCTCTGTGAAGATTGACTGACTGATTGATGATTGAAGGCTAACTGACTCACTGACGTGATTGATTGACTGATTGATTTCTTAACGATGAAAATCTTATGCTAGCTGATTACAGAACTCCTTCGAAAGTATGCAAATAGTAAACGAGGAATCTTAGAAGGTTCAGTATAGCAAATAAAGTAAGGAGTATCTAATAGTTAGGCATACACTTGTTAATCGCAAAGTTAGGCAGCTAAGTTCACACTCTGCGCAGCCATCATTATTTTTGGAACTCTTCAGCACGAATTTCTAGCATGGCTGGTAAACTTGGCCAACAAGTTATGTACTTAGCCAGCATTAGGCTGGCAACAAATACAACTGCAAGATGCCAAACATAGCTACGCTTCCCATCGCTTCCCTTGCCATCCCCTTCAGTAGCCTTCCCAACTATTCCATACCCGTAGGTTCTTAAGTTGAAGCCAAGCAATTTTGCGGTACTTAGCAGTGGCACATGCAGATATGCAGATGCAGATACATATTCAGGTGCAGATACAGATACAAATGCAGCTGTCGTCTTGCGAGCAGATGTCTGCGTGTGTGTGTGTGTGTGTGTGTGTGTGTGTGTGTGTAGACACCGATGGCAAACTCTTAAAAGTTTAGTTTTAATTAAAGGAAATTTGCGTGCGTGGCACTTGATTTGTAGTGTTTCCGTGTGTCAGGGGAACCCAGAGTCTCTGGAGCCGTCCAACGGGGTGGGGGGTGGTAGGTGTAGACAACCCTCATAAAAATATATAAATATAATTGAATTTCTAAATTGCACTTGCCACAAGCGGTAAATGTGGTTGCGTCACCAGGATGCGGGTGCATCTAGTCCTAGGTCCCATTCCCATTCCCACACCCATTCCCATTCCACTTCCCATTCCCATGTCGCTTCATACATATGAAGCAAAGCATCTACAGTGCTGTTCCCGTAATTAGAAGCAAATGCAAATTTACACGTCGAGTGTGTGTCAACGATGACGGAAGTCATTGAAAGTGCCGATGCGTTGAGCGGCATTGTAAGGCGCTGCAGGAGGCAACAGAGGAAATAGGAAGTGAGAATAAGGATGAGAATGGCAGGAAGTTGGCACCAGCCAACTTATCTGTGCGGCTGTGTGTGTGTGTGTGTGTGTGATTGTTTGTTTGTGTGTGAACACATATAATGGGAAAAGTTTCAGGTGGCAGAATGTGGACATAAGTTGCAAGGTGAAACCATTTCCGGAAGTAGTTAATCAGACTAGATTTTAATTATGACAATATTGAAGTTACTGAGATCTGAAGATGCACAAGAAGAGTTATGGTTCTCCACTTAAAAGCCATCTAAAGTCAACTGCATTTTTCAGCACATCATGTAAAATTAAATTATGGTATTTAAATAATGATTATGAAAATAAATAAGAAAGTTTCGGAAATATAACAAAATTAAGAACCTAAACAGTAAAACAAATTAATATTTCGCCTTGAAATCGGACAAATATTAACAAAGTTATGAGAGTTTGAAGTTTTTGAAAATAAACGATAATTTTTTTTTAAATTGTAAACTACTCAAATGAACAAAAATTAGGTGCAGATTGAAGTATGAACCTAGGAAATAATAAACTTGATATTCTGCATTGAAATTTGTTTCACTTTAAGCAAAGTTATGAGAGTTTGAAGTTTTTGAAAATATATAAAGGGATAAATATGAAAATAAACGTTCAAATAATCGATTGCAAAACAAATAAACAAAGAAAACAATTCATTTAAGAGTGTTTTATATATTGAAAAATATATAATCGATATCGGAATAATCGATAATTATAGAAAACATTTTAATTAGATGCTGAATGAGATATAAACACAATCCATAATTAAATAGATACTCCTCATTAAAATCGTTCAAATTTTGACAAAGCTATGAGACTTTGAAGTTTTAGAAATGTCGTCGACTCAATTTAATCAAATTTCGCAGTTAATTTTCAGCAAATAAACGGATACTGTGCGTGAACTGGTTAATCAGCTAAATGAGGGCAATGCACATAATCAGATGACAAATGAGTACGAGTATAATAAGTTATTCATAAGTATTCGGGGGGGCAAGAGCAAGCATATCAACTTCTTTATTCAATGTTATTCACTTGATTCACGCCAAATTAATTAGCACAAAGCTATTTATCAACAACAACAATGCAAAAAATAGGAGAATGGAGAGATAAACGGCAGATAATATCCGCGATGTCTGTGGACGGTTGACAAATCGTCGTTGGGTTAGGATAGAGTAGGAAAGCAGGAAAGTGGGAAAGTAGGAGAGGGTATGATGGGGTAGTCGGGTAGGGTTGGGGTATTCGAAATGGGAATTGCCCAAAAGTTAATTTAGTGTATTAAAAGTAGCCGCAGCAATAAGTTGTAATGGGCATTGTGATAGACATCAGTGGGATTCTTTCAAGTGTAAAATGCCCGAAATGGAAATGGAAATGGAAATGGAAAATGGAAAATGAAAATGGAATTGTCAGTGCAACTTTCGAGTTAACTTTTAACTGATGGGCAACAAGTAGAAACAAATGCTTTAAAAATAATTAAAATTACGAGGACAACTACTTGGAAATCTGATAACGGATGTGCCTTTCCCTTCCCCTTCCCCTTCCCCTTTATCCACCTCCCACCACTCCAGCGGTTGTTAACGTGGCCTATAACGGTAATACACTTGAGCGACTCTAAATGATTAGAAAGCCAAAAAGCAAATACTTATGTATCTCTCTAGCAACTTCGTAGATATCCTGCCCCAACTGCTGCCCCATCCCATTAATGTAGTTGCCACTTAGATGATTTTCTTTCACGACGAGGCGCTAAAACAACCGCAAGTAAATGAGTTCTGATATTGACATGAATTATGCGCCTCAGTGACCTCACAAATACGGGGCGTTAGTCTCTCCCGGCTGTATTAACACATACATCTACACGCATCTACACGCACGCACACACACATATCGATACAGTTACACATCCATGGCGAAACTTGTGCGTGTATTTGTGCGCTTGTTAAATGAAGTTCTCAATTTTAATGGGCACTTTTGTTGTCGCAGTCGACACTTGTTTGTTGCATCAACGAATAATCAGATCAAATTCTATAACGCCACATGGTAAAGCGAATACAACTGCTGGACTTGCGAAATACCCTATAATAGCCCCAATACCAATAAAAAGTGGAAGTAGTTTCAAAGTTAATTAACTATATTTTCTGTATACTTTGTATACGATTATTATTACAATTACTCTTATTATATATAAATATAAATATAAATATATATAAACTATTATATATGAACACATAAATAAAAGAAAAAGAACATAAGAAATCCATTTGTCTGACTCATTTCGTATTTTTACACGCGCAAAGCCATCTATTGTCTAATTATGGAAGCTTGCTGAAAAGTTTTGTAAGAAAGCAGTGCGTAGACAAGCAGTGTCCCTGCACTACATTTTTAACACTGCGCTTAAGCCAATTGAAAATTGTCGTTAGAAAGCAGTTCATATGAATACAGATGCAACTTCTTAGGCAGCTTAACATATAAGAAATGAAAAACGCATAAATTAACTAAAATCAGTCCACAGACAAGCAGTAAATTTCGGCCAGTTTCCTGCTATCAACAAAAGCAGATCAGATTCAAGTAGCTGCACTGCATAAATATTTGTGTGTATTACATTTGATAGCCATCTGTCGGATAATCTGTTAACTAAACAACACACTGTTGCTGCTCGACTAAAACAAGCAGGTTTCCTTTGTAAGCCAAGCAGTTCTCAACAACTCTATTAATTGATAATTATTAAACTTGTAATCTTGCATTTGCTTCAACTATTTGCAATGATTTTTATTTGTTTCATTAAAAATTGTAATTACAGAAAAATAACAAATTAAAGAAGCTTATTGATTTATTTATTTATAACTCAGTGGTTGCCACGCCCCAATATTTACGCATGCGACTCTCGTGCTCCGTGTAGCCGTCCTCCTCGAGCTCCTCTTCATCGAGTATGTTGTGATCCCTCTCCTGCGTCACGGGGAAATCGTACTCAAAGTTGCAGGGCATGCGACGCTGTAGGGAACCAAAGTAGGCAGCATGAGGTCCACCTCCCAGCTTGGCATACGGATCTCGGGTTTTGCCATCGAAGAGATTATAGCCATAGTTCTGGGATTGCTGGAAGGATCGCATGCTGCCAAAATGTTCGGTGACGGGCTGCTTCATCTGCTGGAAGGCAGCGATGGGTGCCAAGGGTTGGGGCAGTTGTGGTGTGCTGCTCGAGATGAATTTGTTGGTGACATTTCGTATCAGATTTGACTTAAGATCGTTGCAATCTGCAGCTGTGAGCTTTGCTGTTGGTAATCGCTGCTTGGAGAAGGACTTGGAGATGGTATTCAGCTCCTTGTCGAATAGGAGCTGTGTGTTCTGCTCGAGCATGTATTCCCAGCATTTGAATTGCTCCTCCGATAACACGGACTCAGTCTCGTCCAGCATTTCCAGCTGTTGTTCCTCCTGCAGCACTCGGGCATGTGCCAATATGAACTCATCCTTGGCCACAGTCACATCCTTGGTTAACAAGTCGGGATTACTTTGACCACTGGGCGAGGAGCGTCCCGCCAGCAACTCCTGATCCAATGTGCGATGTCGACACGCATTGCTGCGATCGCAACAGGTGCGTTTACTCACAGATACACTCTGTGGTTGTGGCGATATCAATGCGGGTTTTTTGCGCACACTTTGCTTGAGCTCTCGTATCAAATGATCCACATCTGTGCTCAGGTGTGAGAATCGCACTACAATCACGCTGAGATTGTCTGTGGCGCCAAAGCTCTGTGCTATCTCAAGCAGTCGCTTCGCTGCAAGCAGTGCATTCTCCTCCTTGCGTATCTCTCTAGCTGCCCTGCCAATATCCATAACGGACCATAACTGTTCATTGCCCAGCACCAAATACTCGTCATCGTTGCTTAGGGTAACCTGCGAGTGTGAAACAATGCAGAACACAATTCAATTAACACTATATCCTTCTCGCTTTTGCAAACTGTAGAGCTTTCTTACAGCTCTTTTTGGTATCTTTAGTTATTTATGTAGCTAGCTTTTGTAGCTTAAGCAGTTTTTTGTTGTTTGCTTAGCAGTTTATAGCTATATATGAATATCATAGCTATATATCTTTTGCTTCGGCGTTATTATAGACTTTAAGCTAAATTTAGCTCGAATTTGTCATTTTATAAATTCAAATGCAGTTAGGAAAATTTGTATTAAAAACAATTTGAAATATAAACTTAATATAAAAGTTAGACAAATGAATATTAATATTTAAAAAATAAAATAAAAATTACTATTAAATTCTATATTTATATCGTTTAGCATTTTATAGCTAAGAGTTACGCACCTCTAGCAGTTCTGGATCTGGCAGTGAATGAGTTTGAAGGCGTTTATTGGTTCCCAGCTGATTTTCCGGCTGTGTCAGACGTAGGTGGGTGGTTCGTCGTACTAAATATGCATCAAAGTAACCCAAGCTGGCCAATCGGAGAACATAGCGCTTCGCCTTCAAGGCTCTCACCTTGGAGGGCAATCGTATGAGGTGGACGAGGGTGGCGCTGCGTAGGGAGCCACCGCATTGACGCTGCGCCGCAAGCAATGTGTACTTCATGTAGTCGTTGAGGGGCGTCTCCTTGAGGGTCTGCTCCTGTTTCAGCAGTCCTGGCAACAGTTTTGCCATCTGCTGCGCTATGCGAGCATCGCCCTCCGACTCGAACATTCCGAAAAGTGCTTCTTCTGTGCCATTGAAGTGGCCAGCTCGTAGTTGGGTGACCAACAGTTTACGCAGTTCTCCAGGCGTCTCGGCGAATCCCATGGTCCAGGGATTGGACTTCGTTTTATGCAATTGCTTGGACATCTCCGAGGGAAGACGCCGGGTGCTGGTGGGCAAGGCGGCGCGATTATTGCCAGAGACATCGACCAGACTCCAGACACGCTGACTCTGCGTCTGGCAGACCTTCAATTGCTGTTCATCCACCTGAAGTTGCAAGTTACCTGACAGATCCAGATACTTGAGATTGCGCGACGGCACCAAGGATAACAAATTGATGCGATCCAAATGATTGTGTGCCAAGTCCAGAATCTTGAGCTTTGTCAACTTGGCCAGCTGTGGAGTGCTCAACAAAAGGTTGTTGCAACAGCGCAGCACTTTCAGTTGGCTCAGAGTCGACATCTGCTCCGGCAGTTGTTGCAACATGTTGCCGGATAGCACCAATACCTCCAGATCGGGCCAATTGCGCACACACTCCGCGGGAAGAACGCCAATACGATTGTGGGCCAAGCGTAGCATTTTCAACCTGCTACAATGCAACAGTGCGTCAAAAATGTTATCGTTCAGTTGATTTGCCGTCAGACTGAGTTCCTCGAGTGCCGCATTGTTGTTCTGCTCGTAGCGCGGCAGCACAGACAATCGGTTGCATGAGGCATTCAACATGCTCAGCTGCGAATGCGTTACGGCAAAGAAGTTCTCCGGCAAACGTTGCAACTCGTTGCTTTGCAACTGCAACTGCCTCAAGCTGCAGAAAGCCTCTGGCAAATAATCAAGTTGTTGCAATCCATTGTAGGCCAAGTTTAATGTGCGCAAGCATTTGATACGACAATTGCGCAACAAATCCTTAACGTGGCTCAAATGATTGTGTGCGGCGGAGAGTGAAATCAATGCCACACAACCCCCAATCCATTGGGGCAACTCGCTGAAGTAATTGCGCGAGATGTCGACTTGCAGCAGCTTCAGGGGCACACTCTTCGATATGGAGATGCTCTGCAAGCCTGTCAAATTTAAATAATTATAGATTAATCAATTATAAAAAGTGCAGCATTTAATTTATACATTAAAAATAAACGTATCAAGCTAGTCAAGTTCTCACTGCGCCGAGAAGAACACAACTGAATACTTTAGTCAGTCGTATGCTGTATTTGTACGTTTTGCGCTGTGGACACTCTTTAGATCGCAGCGCTCACTGTGGATGCTAAGTTCGGCGAGCTTACGTACGCAATCGCTGCAGTTGCTCACATATACATGCATGCTTACTGCAGTGAGCTTCCCTTACACACAGACATACTTGCTTAGACATTGCTGTAAGCAAGCAGTGCAGTGATTCCTGTTGAGGTGCTCAGCAGCTCAGCTCCTCACACACACAGCTGTACATGCATATGTGATAATTGCAGAAAGCTTGCTCTTCTGAGCAAACACACATACTGTTAATGCAGCAGGCTCGCTCACACTCATAACGAAGGATCGTGGGATGCAAGAGAATATAAAAACATAGCGGTAACTGTTGTTGGGGTTTTTATCGGATAGACTCCTAATTAATAAGTTGCTGAATTATAGATTTTAATCAATTGCATAAAAATGCTAAAGTAAGCATTAAATTTGTCGTAAATTGTCATAATTAAAACAACTTTTACGTACAGTTATTATCCGCTATAAGTGTCTGTAGATTGGTGCCATTAATGATAAGCTCAATTAGCTTGTTGCGACTGCACTTCAATGTCTCCAACTGAGCAAGGGAACTTAGATCCAAGACCTCCATTTCGTTTTCGCACACTTCCAACTGGGTCAAGTACTAAGATGTTAATCAAAATAAAACTCCATTAGAATCCATAACTTATCATGAATCTTAGATGATCAATGATTTACATTGTAGTTGCCTATCAAAATGCTGCCACAAAGTTGGTTGCCCTTCAGGCTGAGCTTCTTCAATGGGGGAGTGTCATTTGAATGGCCTTCTTGGTTTTGGCCAACGATGGATTCCCGTTTGATGCCCAGCACAGCGGACACTTCAGAGGTGTTGTTGTCGTTGTCGCTCTCTTTGCTGTTGTCTTTGTTGTTCTCTTTGTTGTTTTCTTTGTTGTTATTGTTGTTGTTGTGGTGGTTGTTGTTCTCATTGCCATTACTGGCAGTGAGTTTTAATTTCGATTTGTTTACCTCGGTCGATTTCTTTACGGCCTTAAGCATTGTTTGCCCACGTTTTAGTTTTTCCCTAACACACGACGTAGGTGGAGAGTTGCAGTTGGAGTTGGAGGTCCGAATGGTAACAACTTACCACACTGCATGCATGAACAAACACGTTGAACTTACTGCATACACAAAGAAAAATTATGTTCAAAAGACAAAAATAAAAACACAGAAAACTATTTTAAATTGTTAACGGATAACTCTTTGCAAAGAACACAATATATTTTATGCTTTCAATAATATTTTAT
The DNA here is from genome assembly GCA_035042075.1 of Drosophila macrospina. NCBI lineage: Eukaryota > Metazoa > Arthropoda > Insecta > Diptera > Drosophilidae > Drosophila > Drosophila macrospina. Next base: position 2,278,617 of record JAWNLW010000326.1, on the reverse strand, counting down.
GGAATTAAACCTTTTTAAGTTGCGTATAATTATTGATATGTGTGTGTGAGTTTAAAGTTTCTTAAAGCTTCTTGAACAACAACTACACCGGATCCAGGTCTATGCTCAACTGAAGACCACTTGCCGTTACGACAACCCAAAGTTGACACGGTTGAGAGAACGCCACGGTTGCTCCCTCCATACAGCAGATATAAAGTTGTGATGTGTTCGTTGCAATAGCTCCAAAGTGGTCTTTGGATTGTACATATACCACATATAGTGCCACACATATGCTGAGATCTCTGGCGCAACCATTATTTCTTTGCTGTTAGCCAAACTGTAAGTGTGTGTTTATTTACTATAGTAAATAAATAGATATTATAGATAAATAAATAGTTGATAGATTAACAAAATTATAGCAAATTTAAGCTGGATAGACAGTTAGATAAACACAAAATATGTAGATAGTTAGCTAATAGTTAATTAAATGGATAGATAGATTTAGTTCGGTTTGTATCTAAAACAGAAGTAGAGTTATAATAAATGAGCAGAAGAACAGAAAGCACGGTGAGGCGTAGATGTACATATATACATATATAGATAGAGAGAAAGAGAGAGTTATATAGATAAATAGATGGGTAAAGGATAAATATATATTTAAGTATAATTTAAGCCTATAATAGGCTTTAGCTTATGCATATAATACATATAATAATAAATAAAACATAATCATCTCTAATTCATTTACGTATCATCTTTCTATTTATGTCTCTGTATTTCTACATTTTTATCTATGTAAGGGTCTATAATAAATTGTTGTGGAGCAAGCGTCTTCTTAGAATAGTTAAGATAGACGACAGGCTTTGCTGTACTTGAAAGGAAACTGCTGTTAAGTTTATGCTCAGCTTGTCAAGACAGAACAAAATCACATCTTTCAATGCAGATAAATATTGTAAAATATAAATAATTACAATTATGTATAAAAAGATATGTAAATATAAATATCTAAATAAATATCTATATATAACTGATTACATTTCTGCCAAACTAATTCCCAAGCCAAGTTCAACTGGCGCAGTCTTCACTGTACTTGAAAGGTAAGTGGAGCTAGCGCTTGTGTGCAGCTCAACATTCGTTCCACAACAAACATGAACGGTCTCTCAGCAAAGATTTCAGGAGCGCACCAATACCAATACAAACAACATCCACAATACACAGATACAGCTCAGTATGCTAAGTTTAGCAGATGGATAGAAAGAGAAAGATGAATAAAACATGTTGATTTGTAGCTTTGTGTTTTTTTTTACACGAATTTAAGAAACAATTTGTTTTTATTTTCCACTGAAATATAATAATCGTTTTGTCATGCACTTACGCATTTAGCAGCAAACATTTGAATAATGTTTTCATTTCAATTCAATATTGTTTATCTTGTTGTTTACTTTATTTTTTTATTTTTATTTTGCGTTTTTTGTGTTTATTTAATTTTTTTTGTTCTTGTTTTTTGTTTTAGTTCCATAAAAAAGGTAACAACGTTTTTACACAATTAACCGAAACGCAGGCAATTAAGTTCTAACTGTGGGCGTGATCATTACAATAAATCTCAACTTGGCCAATATCATTATTTATACGCATGTATTATTACTTTAATTAATTCTTATTTTTTTGTTGGCCAAGTAGTGTGAGAATATATTTAAAAAAATTATATATATATAAAGAAGAAAATACAATATATAAGAGAAAATGAATGTTTGCCATATTCAATAGAAGTCTAGGATGTGTATATATATCAATACTATAATACAATGTAAAAACCGATGCTAAAATCTGTTTTGTTTAAACAAAAGGAGCAGCAAATAAATAGTTACTAGTATGAAAAAATTAATTATAATTAGATTAATAGATAACGTTAACTAAGCACACACACGCACATACGCACATGCGTGTGTGTGTGTGAATGAGCTTTACGCTCATTTGTTTTATACAATTTTTTATCTTTTTTTGTTTTGTTTTTTTTCTTTTTTGAATAGTATTTGCTAACATTTTATTGTAATGCTACACGTTTGCTTTTTGTTTTTGTTTTCCTTTCCTTGCCTTTTGTTTTGTTTTACTTTATCGCTTTGCTTAAAATTATAGTTTATAGTTACGCACGCAATTCTGTTAGATTCGTTAGCTAATTTCATTGCGTGGAGTCCTCCGCTTTAGTTGCTATACAAATGTCATTATTAAACTTTTTGATAGTTGCTACATTTTGTTTTCTTTTCTTTTCTTGCATTCTCATTCTCATCCTTAATCGTTTTGCATTTACGGACATAATAGACATTATTCTATTGCTTGTTTACTTTTTGTTTTTTTGCATTACAACTTAAACGTTAGAAGTATTCATAACTGATTGGCGGGGAAGGGGAAGGGGACGAGTGGCATTATACATAGATATAGATATAGATATAGATATCGTATTTATATTTATGTATAACTTCCCTGTGGCGTGCAAGGTTGTTCATTTCTTATTATTTTTGTTTGTTTTACTTTCTCCCATCTTTCTAGGCGAATTGTTCTGGCTAACGCAATTTGAAAATATGGCTTAAACAACTAAGAGACGTGGCTAAGGCGTGAAATTTGATTTCCGCATTTTTACACTCATAATTAATGTTTAAATTGTGTAAATAGTTAAGAATTACAATAAGTATTAATTATTTATATATATATATATATATATATATGTGTGTATATATATACATATACATATACATTCATAATTATACTACATATATATATATATATATATATATATATATATATTTCTATTATTTATGTATATCATACATGGCCTATTTGCCAATGCTTGTCACCGCAGCAGCTGACGTCGCCGTTGGCGTTGTCACCGTCACATTTTTTAGCATGTTGCCCACATCCTTGTGATCGGTGGTGGCATCACTGATCCCACTGCCGGCATTTGTTGATGTGCTGTAGTCCAGCTTGTAGGTGGCACTGCGCGTCACATCCTCCATGGACGCCTCCTGGCAATCCCGTCCACTGTGCGTCTGTGAGCCGCAATTGTAGCAGGAGATGACCTTCTGGGGTACACCGCCGCTCACTCCGGTTATGGGGCAGACATTCAATGTGGTATACGGCGTTGTGGCAACTGTTGCTGCCAACAATTGTTGCTGCTGCTGTGACGTGGGCGTTTGCGTTTGCACTGTAACGGCATTCGTACTGACCACGCCCACACCGGTCGCTGAGTTACGCATCTGTCCACCCGTAACAGCTGTGGGCGCACCAGCTGGCGTCGCTGTCACGGGCACCGGAGAAAATGCCAGTCCGGTATGATAGGCCGGATAGATCAGTTCACCATTGTGCGGTGGCGCCAATGGAAAACGAAATGGACCATGCAACGCTTGGGGCGGCGGCGCATTGTGAGCCTGTATCAAGGTCTGCGGTGGACCACGAGGACTTGCCGTATGATATGGATATGTGGCTGCATTGTATGCTGTGGCTGTTGGCGGTGGTGGTTGCTGTTGCTGTTGTTGTTGCTGCTGTTGCTGCTGCTGCTGCTGCTGCTGTTGTTGCAACACCGTTGTGGTTGGCGTACTAACCGCCGATGGACTTATGAGCAACGCTTGCTGCTGTTGTAAAGTCGGAGCATCGCTGGGATTGCTCGTCGTATAGATTTGCTGGTAGCTCTTCTCAACGCCATTACGGCCATTTAGACGTTGCTGCAGATTCAATTGCTGCTGTTGCTTATAGCTAAGATGATGCTTTTGTTGTTGTTGCTGCTGCTGCTGCTGCTGATGTTGCTGCTGCTGCTGCTGTTGTTGCTGATAACCCGTCACAATGGGCATGCCGGTGCCGACCGTACAGTGCATCGGAAGCGGCGTTGGCGTTTCCGGTGGCGATATCTCACCACATGATCCATTCGAGCTGCCCGATTCGCTGCCAGTTGTTGCCGCACTTTTGTTGGAATTTATGCTTCTCATTGAACCACTGCCATCGTCACTTATATGCATATTATGCATAGTATAGACAATGGTGTTCGGCTTGATATAGTTGTTCATCTGATAATGTTGCTGCTGCTGCTGTTGCTGTGACGACTGCTGCTGCTGCTGCTGCTGTGATTGCTGACTCACCGGCGACTGTTGCTGTTGCTGATGTGATGGCATATAGGCATTCGCATTGATACGCTGATGCACCGCACGCGGAAAACTATTGCGTATAATACTGGGCAGGCTGGCACCGATGGAGTTACCACCGCCTTCGCTGATACTCTGCAAATGTGATTAGAGTGAGTATGCCGGCAATTAGAGATCCCCATTTGAACTCCAGTTGACTTACCTCCTCCAAATGCTTGGCATGCTGTGCAGACATGTTTGCATCTCCACTGCCAATGGATGAAGACGATGGTGGCATTGGTGGTGGCGTTGTCTCCACCGAGGGTCGGCGAACGTTCTTAACGCCGCCAGTTATACGCTGCGACAAGCTGCGCATTTGTTGTGGCTGCTGCTGCTGCTGTTGTTGTTGTTGCAGCGGCGCACTGCCAACGCGCTCGCGTTGTGGACTCGTTGTTCGACTACTCGATGGCGATGATTGCTGGCTGCTTAACATGGGCGAGCTGGCTTGTGGCGGCACCTGATGATCCATGCTTTGTTGTCCCTGTTGCGGTGGCTGTGGCGCCGCATACATGCCGCGTATGGACCAAGCGGTCGCTGCCGCCGCTATAGCATTGGAGTCCGCTGGAATGGTGATGTTGGATTGCATCAGATGTGGCATACCATCGACGTCATTGCTTTGCATCAGCTGCAATTAAACAATGTGCACATTTAATCTTGTAATCAAATCACTTGACTTGATAAAAATATTTACATTTGTATTTATTTTGATAGTAATTCGGGGAATACCCTGTTCGATTTACTTACCTTTGGCCAATGTTGTGGAAATATCATTGGAGTTGTTACTTGCGGCGTCTGCAACAATTGCATCATTTGCGCATGTGGATACGACGACGGCGGCTGTTGTTGTTGCTGTTGCTGCTGCTGCTGCTGATGCAGCACATGTTGTGGATGTGACTGTGGCTGTTGTGGCAATGGCTGTTGCTGTTGTTGCGGTGGCTGCTGTGGTGGACTCTCCGTTTGTGTTGTTTCGTCTGTTACACGTTTCACTTCTTTGATTTTGGCCAATATCTCGCCGCACTTGGTGTGCTGATGATATGAGAAAACCGGATGTTTGGCTGCCATTGTATAGACGAGCAGCAGCTCCAGCAACGTATCCTGATCGGTCATGCTTGAGAAATCCCTTTCGCCCCAACATTCCAGGGTGCGAAATATTTCGGTAACACAGCTGCGATTACAGGCTCTTATCATTGCCAAATAAAGCGCCATCTTGCGGCGTATTTTAATATCTGTCGGCTCGCCTTTTTGACAGTTGTGCATATCGGCGGCCAGATCTTGTGGATTATTGGCGCGCAGCTCCATGCCACGAAATTCGGGTGAATCCCGACGGCCGAGCTCCTCGAGGCAGGTGCCCAAGAAGCGTAGCTCGAACGGCAAGCACGCTTCGAGCAGTGAACACATGGTATCTATGCGTTTGTAGCTCTCCAGAGTCTTAAACCACTGCAGGACGTCTTTTGGACAAATCATTTCCAATGTTGTTGTGGCACGCACGCATCTACTACTAAGTCTAGCCTAAAGTTGTGTATGTATGTGTTTCTGTTTCTGTGAGTGGTTTACTTATGTGTGTGATTGTGTCTTTGTGTGTATATATGTGTGTCTGTGTTTGTGTGTGTGTGTGTGTGTATGTGTGGATAGTGGCTGCTGCTCTAGTTACGTGTGGTGGGTGCAAAAACCACAACAACAACAATAACAACAACAACAAATAACTAGAATGTCGATTTGTGTAGAGCAGCAGCTGCTGATGCTCAACTCGCTCACTCCTTAGCTTGTCACTTAGCGGCAGCTAATTAACTTTTACGCACGTTTTATTTTGTTTCGACTTTTGTGTTGTTTTGGCGTTTTTCTTCTTTTTTTCTTCTCCTTTTTGCGTTTGCCTTTTTCGTGCGTTTGCTGCTTCACAAAGACGACAACGACTGCTGCTGCTGCCCACTACTAGTTGTCGCATACATTTGCGGGCGCTGCTGCACCAATGTGGCCAGAGAGACTCCAAATTACTCGCTACTTGAAGACTCGTCGCTGCCACAGAATGCTGTGACTGCTGTTTCTTGCATGTAGTTTTTCAACTATAAACGAGCACATGCACTGATTATTACTTATGCTCTGAGCACTTTAGCGGATTCATACTTTGTAATTACATTTGCGCACTTTACATTATTCGATTTGTGTGTGTTTTCACAAAATTTTCTGCTTTCTGCTCCAAGAATAATGCAACTAGATAGGGTTGTTGATATTGTAAAGATGTATCGATGATTTACAAGTTTCGATAAATAGTTGTCGTGTGCGCCAGCAATCGATTGTTCGTAACCGTCACAATAGTTTTACGCTATATTGATATTCGTTGAACATTTTCAAAGAAATTTAAAATATAGTTTTGGCTGCCGTAGCTATCTCTTAAGCAAAATATTTATTTATTTTCATTTGAGTAAACATATTATTCGATAGGTTTTGAATACATGTATGTTGTGTTAACAGCTACTTGAATAGATTTGAGTATTTGTTATATCGTTTAACAACACTGCAACCGCTAACCGCTAACTAATTGCATGGTCTTCCTGAATGACAAGGTAGAAGTGATATTGTTTTATATGTATAAATAATACAATATTTTCTGATATATCCTTCTCCCACAAATGATATCTCGATATTATAGGTTTTTGAAAATGTATTTTATTATTATTAAATCATTCGCGACACATCTATGAAATATTATTGATAATGAAGAAAGCATACACAGAGCGCTTAGAAACCATCCTCATCATCTTCTGCCATTTCCTTGGCCAGCTCCAAGTCCTGTTGCTCACGCTCGCGTCGCTCCTCGGCGCTCTCCAAATCCTTGCCATAGGACTTGGGAGGATAGCGCATGGCCTTAACGCTCTGATTGTGTAGGTTTAAGCAAAACGAAATGCGCTCATGGAAGGCCAACTGTGGCTCGCGTGTGCTGTAGATGTCGGTGCTCTCCTTGCTACGCATATAATTCTGGGCGGGATCCAAGGTGGCCTCAATCACACCATCGCGTATGGCTTTCGATACAATGAACTCGGCATCCTCCGCAGAGTCGAGCATTAAACGCTTGGCAATGTCCTTTGGTGAAATGCGAGAATACGACAGTCCAATGGAGCGAATGGCAGTCTTGATGACATTGTGACGCAAGCGGATGATCAACGTGAAGGTGTGATCCATTTGGAATTTAGGACCAAACTGGGACACAACATCTCCGAAGCGCTTCAGATTTCCCAAACGCACAGCCTGAGTTAGCTGGAAGTATGGTCCCAGGGATTGACGTAATCCTGCCTGACGGAATACAACACGTTCCGGAATATTGCCCAGCAAGAGTTCAACGACAATGATGAGTTTCTGTACGGTTTGACGGAATCCGATGGCGGCATGTTGTGGTGATTTACGCAGTGCCTGAACGAGATGCTTATGTGCATCGCTGTACTCCAGCTTGGCTGCCTTGATGCGTCCTAAATAGTAAAGGAAGCGCGCCCACTCATTGTTGCTAGCCGATTCCGGATAAACCGACTTCTTGACCAATTTATCCGCCTGGTCATACAGCGCGTAGTGCAAATAGTTGCGGAGCAAACAATTCAGGAGCACGGCTTGTCCCTCGAAGTCGTTGCGCAAAGTTGCGGTGCGGAGCCGGGCGTGAAGGAAGGCTCGTATGCCCTCAAGAGCGTTGTTGAGCTCTGCGACGCGTGAGTAGTAGAAGTACGATTTGGCACCAATTAGATCCAATGTACGACGATTTTGTATGGATATTTTGGTCATCAGTGCATCAGAGCAAATCCCAGCGCGCTTCAAATCACTAGCATCAATTAACTTGACCAGCAATAGCAAATAATAGTAGGCGTCCACTTCGGCAATTGGCGCTTTTGTGGCCACTTGCTTCTTTGCCACATCAGGCAATTCGGTGGCATCCTTTTCCAGCTCAGGAGTGAGTGCCAAAGCCGCCTCACGATCAGCTCCAACTGGATAAATACTTTGTGCCAAATTGCGGAACACGACACCGTTCAGCTTGCGCCGTGTGTTCGGCAAGTTGCGCAGCACACGCAAAATAAAGCTGCAGTTAATATATTTATTATTACTTTTAGCTAGTTCATTGATTCGGTTAATAGTTAACTTACCGCGACTCTTTGGAGGCAACCGACTTCTCGATTTGACGGATCTGCTCGCGTATCTCCTGGACAGCGGCAAGATCTTGATTTTTCTTCTCGTCTGCCAAAGTCTCCGCCGTGGGATCCACCTCCATTTCTACGTCGTGTGTCTCTGCGGTTTTTGTCATTTCAAGCACTTTTAATTTCCAACTAGCTTATTTATTTATTTGTTCGCTTTTATTTTCTTGACTGCAACAAATTTGCCAAGTAATGCAAAGCCTATCTAGAGATGTACCATTATGTTTAAAAACGCTTTAAATGTTATCGCAAGTGCTTAACGCACAGCTATCGATACCGATGCCTAATACAGTAACAGCTGTAGACACGGCAGCTCTTTAATTTATATTTTGTACAAAACATTATTAAAATAAAGTACCACTCTTAATTAAAGTATATGAAGGGCATCATTTTAAAATTAAAGTAATTCACTGTACAATTTTTTTGTGTTTCAATAATATGAAGATACTCATTCTTATTTTATTTTTATAAAAACAATGTACCAATAAATAAGTGATCTAACAGCTTCGGTACAATTCTAACATAAGTGCCAACCGTTGCTGTAAACAAATATCTCATGAGAGAAATCACTTGTGACATCACATTCGAGTTGCAAATGTGTCTTACCTTGTTATCCGCTCACCTCGCTCTAACATTGGCGTTATGGCATAAAAAATAAACAATATAATTCTTTTAGTTTCTTTTAAATTAATAGTGAATTAAAAATATATGTAAATATGCTTCGTTGTGGAAATGTTATGCGCCTGCTGCAGGTGCCACTTCAACGTGCCTACACAACGGGCGCTAATCCGGCCGGCGGCAGTGGAAAAGATGACAAAGAACGTGGAGATGTGGAGGAACAACATCCCATACGGCGAACGTTTCGATTGCTCGGCAATGATATGCGTAAAATCAAAGAATTCTTTGTGCCTCAGGAAGACAAATATGACATCGATCTGGAGTACCCAAAAGCTCCGAGCAAACCTAAATTCAAGGAAACCAAAGAAGAGAGCGATGAATTCCAGACACACTGCGATGTGCTCATCATTGGAGGCGGCGCCGTTGGCAGCTCCACTGCCTATTGGCTGAAGCAGAAGGCACGCGATGGGCTCAACGTGGTGGTTGTTAATAAAGACGAAACGGTGTGTACTTTGAATCCATATACAACTAGGTTAATTATTGATTTGCACCTTTTATATAATTACAGTATACGAAATCCGGCGTGAATGTGTCGACTGGCAGCCTGTGCCAGCAGTTCTCGCTGCCGGAGAATGTGCAGATGTCGCTATTTGGAGCGGAATTCATGCGCAATGCCAGCGCCCACTTTGGCAACGATATTCCACTTGGTTATACGCCGCATGGACACCTGGTGCTCGCCAATGAGGCGGATGCCGAGACACTGAAGCAGACATCCCAGGTACAAAACGAATTGGGTGCTCGCAATGAGCTGCTCACGGCTAATCGGCTGGCAACAAGATTCCCTTGGCTGAGTACCAAAGACATTGCACTGGGCTGCCTTGGCTTGGAGAGGGAAGGCTGGTTCGACTCGTGGGCGCTGCTCACGAACCTAAGACGTGCAGCTAGCGGCTATGGTGCACACTTTGTACATGGCGAAGTGACTGACTTTCTGTATCAGAGTCAAGCGGATATCATTGTTACAGGGGACTCCGATTCCACGTCGGGCGGTTATCAAAGTCTCGACAAAGCTGTTGTCCAACAGCCAGATGGATCGAAGCGTACCATTAAGTTTGCCCTGTGCGTCATTGCGGCGGGCGTCGAGTCTGGAAACGTTGCTCGTCTAGCACACATTGGCCAGGGACCGGGCATTCTGAGTGTTCCCTTGCCCATAGACGGTCGCAAGCGACACACGTATGTGATCAACACGGAGGAACCGACAGCTCCTGGCATGTCGATGCCCATGATTGTCGACACTTCGGGAGTGTTCGTTCGCAGGGATGGCCTAAGTGGTCACTACGTCTGCAGCTACAATGCGGAGCCGACGGAGGCACATAACGATGATGATTTGGCATATTTTGAATCAACAATAAGGCCGTCTCTGGTCCGACGTGTACCTGCATTTGAAACTGCCAGCGTTGTTAGGAGTTCATCCGGATTCTTCAATTACAACGTGTACGATGAGAATGGCATTCTGGGTCCTCATCCTTATTACCATAATCTGTATGTTGCCAGCGGATTCAGTGGACAAGGGATGCAACAAGCGCCGGCAGTGGGACGTGCCATTTCGGAGCTCATTATGGATGGACAATTCCGTACGCTGGACTTGTCGAGATTGAGCTTCGACAGATTAATTGTGGACAAACCAATGTATGAGTTCAATGCTTTAAATTAAATTTAATTTATTGTACTTTTACTGTTGTTGTTTTAAAGAAAACCAATTAAAAATTTTAACTAGGAAAAATCGGATTAGAAACTTCTACTTAAATTGTCCAGGCGCCTGACCAAAAAGACCGCCACCTTGTTTACTTGCGGCACGGGATGGTGCGAAGCCCAGAAGCTTTTGAATGTTCTGGCGAATGGACATGGTGCAGAGGATGTAGAGGAAAATGAACGAGCAGTCGGTGTAATCATCGCCAGACAGATTTCTATGACTCAATCCCTGGATCCATGAGATGGGAGTAAATGGCAATTGTGCCACGACGCGTCCATCAAAAATGCTATTGAACATGCTAAGCAATGCGGTAAAGGCGAATCCGGTGGCAAACATTGACTTCATCTTCACCAGCGACAAGTCACGATTGTTGTTCTTCAGCTTCTCCTCATAGCGTTCTATTTTCTTTTTCACCGATTTATCCAATGAGTCGCCATGTGTCTCCTTGCGACGCTCCACTAAAAATGAAATCCCTTGCTCAATTACAGTTGCGACTTTAATACTTTTATTTACTTACACTTCTTGCTCTGTTTATCTACCTCCGTCTTTAGCCGCTGATATTTCTCTGTGCGGTAGACGAGCACCCAGGTGAGACCTAAAAAGTATATAATATACACGTGATATGTACCGTTGAGTGAGTGCAAAGCTACTGTCATTGATTCTCATTCATTCATACCTTCGCCTAGAAATGCCGTGCATATTGATATAAAAACGATCAAAAAAGTATCTGACCACATTTTTAGTATTCTAATATAAAATTTTATTGAGTTAATTTGATACCGATTATAAAAGTAATACTTTGACCGACTTATTTTTATCGAGATACAACCAAACAGGGTATCGTTCCCATTTAAGCGATATCTATTGCTTGTCAACTATAGTTCTATAATATCGATACTTATCAAATTTAAATACTTCGATGCGGGCAAATAGAAATATCGTTACTTAAATCAAATATTGAAGTTTTTGATTATAATTAAAATTCGATACTCGTCATTAGTTGGTGTTAAGTATCTAATGTATCTTGTACTGCTTTTAAGATGAGCATAACCCACAGACAAAATCCTTATAATCCAATAAATACATTAGTTTCATCTAATATGAAAGTATTTTAAATAAATACATGTGACATTAAATTTGCCCTATAACTAATATAGCATTATCAACTATTGACATTTTGAGGCGTGCCATTTAATGATTCTACCAGCCCTATACTATACCCTATGGCAATAATATTTGTAGGCCAAATCAACAGCATTCTTTACATTCAGCAAATGCGGGCTACATACTGATTAAGGAATGTAAGTTTTACACAAAAGCAACAGCATCTTCTTAAATTGTATTATAGACTGAATAAATAGTTCTTCCATGTACTTTAGGGGAATTCTAATCTTTGTTGAGACCTAATATTACAATTGCGTGTATTAAAATACGAAACCCATCAACGCTGCCTGTCCATATAGAATAACAACAACTGATAAATACGCATGAACATGTTTGTATTTATATAAGTATACACTTGCATGTATGTATGTATTCATGTATACATGCATAAGATCATTTGCATGCAAGTATTGGTAAATGCAGTGCGCCCAGAAATGCTCAACACTGGCTGCAACAGCAGCAGAAGCAGAAGCAGAAGCTGCAGATTAGGCGGCAGGTGTAAACTTTCGTTTGGCTTAGCAATAAATAAAAAAAAAAATCATTTGCTAACATTTTTGGTTTGCAATTGAATGTGAATGTGAAACTGCTGCTTGGGTATCGGTATCGGCATGCGAGTACATGCGCACATCTCTGAGCATGTATATGTGAGAGCAAATGTAGGAATAAAAGCAGCTCTGCTTGTTGGCGGTTGTCCAGAAGTCAAATAGCATCGGACTGGCATCCAATACTGGAACTAGTAAACTCTGCTAGATATTTGGGAAAGCAGGCACTGCTAAGTGCTAACTAAATTAAAGTGGAAAAAACTGACTACAGTCTGTGGCGGCTAGAGGAATAACTGATAACTAATAAAAGAGATTAGCTCCAGCCAAAGTGGACAGAATGGACAGGCGACTGATGCCTTTAATGGTTGCCATTGCCATAGTATTGTGGGTGAGTGAGGCAGCTAAATTTAATGCTAGCAGACTTGCAATACTATCCAATTTCTTTGAGTTTAGCTGCCCTTTGGAAGGAGCGATGGCACCAGTTGCTCAGCATCCTCACTGCAAGCTCGTCGCTTCTTTGAGCAGGAGAACTCGAAGTTGCGTGAACGCTACCATGCCGACTACTCCGCTGCCTACACCTACAACACCAACGTGACGGAGGAGAATCGACAAGCCATGATTGCCGTCTACGCCGAAAATGCTAGAGAAAACAAGTTGCTGGCGCAGGCTGTTAAAGCAGGCGACTATATACACTCGGAAGATGCAAGCATACGCAGACAGGCACGAATGCTGCAGGATCTGGGAGCGGATGCACTCGATGCCAACGATTATCTGGAGTTAAAGCGTGCGATTAGTGCCATGCAAACGAACTATGCCACAACCAGTGTCTGCTCCTACACGAATCGCAGCGATTGCTCCTTGACACTGGAACCGCACATACAGGAGCGTCTGTCGAACAGCAGAGACCCTGCTGAGCTCGCTTGGTATTGGCGAGAGTGGTACGACAAAGCTGGCACGCCCATGCGCGAGAACTTTGGCAAATATGTGCGGTTAACACGCAAGGCATCGCATCTGAATGGTGAGTGATAGTGAGATAACCTCGTGATCCCCGCACTAAAATGAGATCTTGCCTATTTGTTAGACTATCGTTCGTATGCCGATTACTGGGTGCACTTCTATGAGGATCCCGACTTCGAGCGTCAACTGGATGCCACCTACAAGGCGTTGCTGCCATTCTATAGGCAAATCCATGGCTATGTCAGATATCGTCTGCTTCAGCATTATGGTCCGGAAATTGTGCCTGCCGAGGGCAATATTCCCATGCATCTGTTGGGCAATATGTGGGCACAGTCGTGGAACGATGTGATCGACTTGTTCACACCGTTCCCAGAGAAACCCTTCGTCGACGTCAAGTCGGAGATGGAGCGACAGCAGTACAGCGTGCAGAAGCTCTTTGAACTTGGTGATCAGTTCTTTCAATCGCTGGGAATGAGACCATTGCCATCAACCTTTTGGAATCTGAGTGTGCTGACTCGTCCTGAGGATCGTGCAGTCGTTTGCCATGCCTCGGCATGGGACTTTTACCAGGACAGCGATGTGCGCATCAAGATGTGCACTGAGGTCAACACTCACTACTTGTATGTTGTTCATCATGAGCTGGGACATATTCAATACTATTTGCAGTACGAACAACAGCCCGCAGTGTTCCGTGGCGCACCCAATCCGGGCTTCCACGAGGCTGTCGGCGATGTGATTGCGCTGTCTGTTATGTCCGCCAAGCATCTGAAGAGCATTGGCCTCATCAGCAACGGCCGCTTGGATGAGAAAAGTCGCATCAATGAGTTGTTTAAGCAGGCGCTATCAAAGATTGTTTTCCTACCCTTTGGCTATACCATGGACAAGTATCGCTATGCTGTCTTCCGCAACGAACTCGATGAGTCCCAATGGAATTGCGGCTTCTGGCAAATGCGCTCCGAATACGGTGGCGTAGAGCCGCCGTTTGCACGCAACGAGAGTGACTTTGATCCACCAGCCAAGTATCACATCGACTCGGATGTGGAGTACTTGCGTTACTTTGCCGCACACATCTTCCAGTTTCAATTCCACAAGGCATTGTGCCTGCAAGCAGAGCAGTATGTGCCCGGCGACACCCGCCAGACCTTGGACAATTGCGATATATTTGGCAGCAAAAAGGCGGGACAGGCATTCAAGACGTTCTTGTCGGCGGGCAACTCAAGGCATTGGAAGGAAGTGCTGGAGGAGTTTACGGGTGAAACTGAAATGAATCCAGCTGCACTTCTTGAATACTTTGATCCGCTCTATCAGTGGCTCAAGCAGGAGAACAATCGACTCGGAGTGCCTCTAGGCTGGGGCGATACCAACAGTGAGTAGTCAGCAAAGTTAATGAAGTCCAACATAATTCAATAATTGAATCCTTACAGAAATTTCATCGGATTGCTGTGGACCCTTTAGTACTTAATGATTTAAACAAGCAAATAGACTATATTTAGTTTAGAATTAATGCAATTGACAAAGTTCTGTGAAGGATTACTAGACTTAACTTTGAAGAAGTGAAGAATATTTAATACATTCTAAACCAATCGAATGTTGTTTACTTAACAAACAACACATTTGTACTTTTATAATGAAAAGAGACTAATAAAATGCCAAATTTGTATAATTGAGAAATAATTGAAAATAGTTTTACTATTGTTAAACAAAAATAATAATTCTATACTGAAAATTGAACTCTTCCTTGTTTCCTTTCAAATGAAGCGAAAAGTGTAGTATTTAAATTGATATTTATTGTTCAGATTTATCATTTCATTGTTGTTTAATCATTTTCCATTACATATTACATTTTAACGATATTCGCATCTTTATCAAATCTCAATAAAAAAATCAATTGTCAATTTATTATTATCAACAAATTGCTTGCCAAACGTTCACACATCGCACACATTCACATTTTGCAGCCCTGTTCCATAGGTTTTCCCCAAAATCGTGGTAACACTCGTTGTAGATCTACAATAAATGCATTACATTTTGTAAAAAATGTTTATATATATTTTTGAGTCGCATTTTGTATTTTGTATTTTGTTGTATTCTCAGCTTTTGATTCAACACTCTAGACAATGAAAGAGACTCGACGTCGTTTTTGGGTCAAATGCGTTGGGAAATTAATAATTGTTGAAGAAAACTTGGAACATTCTTACGATTAGTTAGTATGAACAGATATTTGATATGCGTGAACTAAGCTAAGACTATTGTGTGTTTTGAATTCATTTCGAATACTTGCGAAACATGAAAACTTGATATAGGGTTTCCCTTCGATTATTTATGTATAATTTATGTTATTTTTGTGTAACCTGTCTGCCCATAAAATGGGCCAAAAGGATATAATAAAGTTGTGTAAATGTACTTTTAACAGGCAGAGGGAGGCAGCTCCAATCCTATAAATTATATGTATATATATATATATTTCCTTTAATTTATTGCATAAATAATAATTCTTTGCATCGTTGATGTTCTATATATATATATATATATATATATATATATATATATATATATCTAAGAGCCGATCTTTATCCTCATAAGCACCTATGCATTGGGTTAAGAATGTTATGTTATGATTACTTTGAGTCTATGGAGGATAATTGGGCTAACAATAATGTTGATTATTAGTTTTTAATTCGATTTTCTTTTGTTTTGATTTAGTCTTCAAAGCTTCAGAGATTTTGACAATCGGACGTGAACACTATAAAGTTCAAAAAAGTTATTGGAATTAACAGTATTAAACATGAGTAGGCTAAGAACATTATAGATAGGATTACTAGTATGAGGAGTTTCTAGACGCCCGATTGTCCATCTCTGTGTGGGGATTATTAGCTTTGTTCCTTATGCAAGCGCTACGAACAATGAACGAACACGATGTTAATTGTTTCGTGTGTGTGTTTCTCATTAAAGTGCAACAAAATGATGTCTGAATGTGGATATAGATAAATTTTTAATGCTTTAGGCCAAGAGTTTAGTTTTGGTTAATGCTAATGAGTGAATAGTATGTTTACTTAGATTTCAATTGTTTAGAATAGGTTCAAATAGTACAATAAGTAATTTAACTAATTATTTGTTATGTGTTTGCTATCATTGCATTCCATCATCATCATCATCATCATCATCAATTATTTTTTGAGTAGAATTCTGCAAACAAACAAATTTCCTAATGTTAATTTTATTTCGTTGCAAAATTTCTATGTATTTCCAAGCAGCAATTAATGATTTTCTGTGTGTTTAGATTTACGTGTAATATACAAATAGATTATATATATATATAAATATTCGATATATGTAGTACTTATTGAAGGATCTTATCCTTTACTATTTAAAGATTATTATTGAATACAATTTCCTTATTTTCTTCTCATTTTCTTTTTTTGTTTTTCAAAATAAAATCATGCATTCCATTTCTCGAAATATTGAAAATACCTAGAACGAAATATGGAACAAATGGCAAGCTTGGATGTGTATGATGATTCATAGGATGTATGTGTGTTTATTTAGGGGCGTGGCATGCCAATACCAACGGCCGCTTGTAAATTGACTCCTGCATAAATGTGCAATTGACATTTGTGAAATGTTTTCCTTTGTTCATTTGTTAATGTATGTTTCTTGTCCATTGTAGTAGCTGTTGCTGTTGCTGGAACTACGTTCTTGGACCAACTATGCCAACCGAGTGCATACTTAGTCCAAGAACGGGTTTTGTCATACGGGCCTTTGGTGATGCGGATGCGAATGTTGATGCAACTGCTGCTGTTGTGTGACACTGCTGATGCTGTGATTGCTGCTGCTGCTGCTTGCACCGCCACCACTGCCCTTGGGTCTCGTTGGCGGCGGTGGTGGTGGCGCATGCCGCATCCGTTGCTGCAGTATACGCGGCAGTTGGGGATGCGCCTTGTGTTGAGCCGGCGGCGCTGGCGGCGGTGCTGATCGATGATGATGATAGTGAGGCATCTGCTGTTGGTGGTGCTGGTGTTGTTGTTGCTGTTGTTGATGCAGCTGCTGCTGCTGCTGTTGTTGTAACTGCTGCTGCTGCTGCTGTTGCTGGTGATGATGATGTTTCCCCATCGAGGATGCCGCCGATGAGGAGCCCGACGCTCCCGATGTGGAGCTAGTCGAGGCATGCGATGTGGTTGAGCCAGTGGCCAATTTTGTGGGCAAGCCACCGCTAGCCGCTGGCGAAGATAACGCAGCAATTGCCGCTGGCGGCGCATTGAGCTTCGGTACAGCAACTGGGGCATAGGAGCCATCATCCTCATCGGACGACAGTGAGTTGGCATCGGAAGGCGTGCGCGATCGTGATGGCGGCGATAGAGCGTCCTGCTCCTGCAGAAATACCCGAAATCCCTGAATTGATTCGTTCAGCGCCCACAATTGCGATAACAAGGACAAATCCAGTTGCCGCAGGCCGTACATTTCACGGCGCAATATCGCCAGCTGGTTGTCAATGGTGCTGGAGGCGTTGTTGCAACTGTTGGTGGGTGTATGCTGTGCAGCGCTGCCGCTGGCACTGTGCGTCGACGAAGCTCGACTGTGTACGCTCTCACGATCGCTTAGCGACTCCTGTGTGGACGACAAGCTGCCATGTCGTCCATGACCATTATAGTTTCGATTGCGAGATGCCGCCGCAGCTGCCGATGAGGTGGATGGTCCCAGATACAGATCGCCTGTGGCGGCAGTGATGGCGGCAACAGACGCAGCTGGTTGCAGTTGCAACGGCGAGGATGTGTGCGAACGCACCTGTGCCTGTCCATGTCCGTGTCCATGACCATGTCCAGCTGCCAATCCCGGCCCAATTGTTGTTGCAGCGGCACTCAGGCTTTTTGGCAATGGTGGCAAACCAGCTAACGTATTTTGCTGCTGCATCTGACGTTGTTGTTGCTCTGAATTATCCATCATTTTGTGAACAATTTGTGCATACGCTTTAACTTGGTCTGCCTTCAATTGTTTTCTGGGTTTTTTTTTGTTTTTTTGTTCTTTGTTGTTGTTAATTTCGTTCTCGTTATTCGTGTCTATGTGTGTGTCTGTGTCCTATGTTTCTTTTCGTGTTTTTCTCTCAACGTTTTTAGTGTATATTGAATTTCCAACTTTGGCGGCACATTGGACACTGTTTGTTCAACTGTTGCAAGTTCAGCCACTTGACAATGCAATGCATGTGAAAGCAATGGGAGCAGACACCCCACACCAGTGGGCAATCGTCACCGGGCAGCGCACACTCGGGGCAGGTGCTCTCAAAGGACATGCGACAAATGCCACAATTCTCATCATTTGCAATCCAACGCCAAGATGCTACTCCCGTCCATGACTTGATTGTTACTTTCATTTTGCGCACATTTGCTTATCAATTGATGATAATACTAATGCAATTTAACCAATTCTATATAAATTAACCAATCGAGCGTTTTTCGCAAAATATTGCTTTTTTTCTCCTACTACCTGAAAATAGGTCGACCGTAGTGATGTGTTTTTCCTCTTTTCTCTCGTTTCTGCCGTGCTTTTCTCTCGTTTTCTGTGAGAAATGGTATTTAACAGCTGTTATGCTCAAATTGGCACTGTTATTTCAACTAGGGATGTTGATTGTGTTTCAATATTATAATAACATAAGTTTTCGAGTAGTTTTATCGGTGAGCAACCCTTAGTGATTAACGATTTCTTGTCTACAAGGGTATTATATCGATGGATTTGATTTTGTTTAATTCCCACCCAAATTCAAATTCAATCAATAAAATTATATAAGAAATAATAATTGAAAAAAAAAGTTAAATATTGCAGTAGACGTGTAATAAATTTGTCCTCAGCTTTGATTCATTGGTAGATCTTATGGCTCACACCTGGTTTCTGTTCGCGTATCTGATTCTTTATATCGTTCAACTAAGGGTTTGTTATAAATCTAATTTGCAGCGATCGTTTCTTTTTTTTTAATTTATACATTTACTACAGATTTTAATAAAATTATATCTTACTATATGCATTTAAAAGTTATAATTATTATTTATATGACTGATTCTAAAGCTTAGTTTACATTTAGTTTAAATATCAGAATCACAACCTTAAATAAAAAAATATATATGTATTAATTTTCCTAAGAATATTTAAAATTATTTTTGTCTTTATATTTGCTTACATTATATTCATTATTATATTCTTAATAATAAAATTTGTACATACTATATATGAGATCAATAATTACATAACACTTCCTGATGACACGTTCCATCGTTCAGATCATTTACCATCATTCATTGTCTTTTTGTCTCCCTCAGCTCTTATAAGCTTATTTCGGATCGTTGACGAGAAGTTGTTGATGTCGTAGCTGTGTCGCATTCAGTAAACCGACGAATGTTGAACTTGACAAACGTGCGCGTTGAGCTCTTGTCGTTTCCACCACGGTTTGTTGTGTTTCGTAGTTTTTTCGATTACGGTTCTTGTGAAGCAGTTTCCGTCCGTGTGTGAAAAAGTACGTGCTAATGAATAGTAAATTCTTTGATTAATTGCAACAAAAGTTGTCCATAAAGTGGTAATAAAAGAGTCGTAAAATATGCTTATACTGAATATGAAAAAGAGTTAAAAGCTTACTTTTTGTGAGAAACAAGGAGCAAATGAGAGATAAAAGCTTTTAATAAGGGACCACAGTGAAGTGAATGGAAGAGGTGCCCCGAAAGCAGTGTACGCAGTTCCTTTTGTTTTGTGATATTGTTTCGCGAATAAAATGTGAAGTGAATGCCTTCAAAACGAAAACGAAACAACAAAAACAACGGTGTTCAAGAACCTGTAATTGAAAACGCACTTGAACACACCAGCACATAAAAACTACCATTCATATTTGAAACATACATATGTATGTATGTATGCATGTATGTGCGTACATATACAACTGCACTGACCCTGAGACGCGTCTGTAGTGAATGGAAATTTGCAAATACCATCTCTTTCTCGCAGTTGCAGTTGTAGTTGTTGTCCCTAGCTCCGAGTGCGCCGCGCATGCGCTAAAAAACCGTTGTAATCGTATATTTCTTTTGCCAGGCAGTTCTTCTCGAGCCTCTCTGTTCCCGTTTTGGGCATTTCTGTGCGTTTCTCGAATTCTACGAAATTGCTTTAAGTTGTGTGTCTAAATGTAAACAGTACAAGTATATTCGTATGTGTGAACGCTTGCAGTTGTGTGGGTATGTACAATTAACTATAATTACAAATCAAATGCGAATTCAATTTGAAATGCGCGATTTTATGCGTTGTGTACGCTGTCATGTGCCGCGGCAATAAAAGTCGCTAATAACACACAAATAAGCAAACAAACAACAAGAATATGCACTTATTTTTAGAGCCGCGAGTGTATTTACATACATTAAGAGCACAAAAGTTTATTTAGAAAATATTATAATGTTCAATTACACATATACATGTGTGTATATAAAGCTGTCTGCACTTTCAGTTATCTGTATTTAGAAGCCTTTTGGTTTAAATTGCGAAAAAAACAATAATATTGCCAATGACATATCAAAAATGATCGTAACGAGTGTCAAAGACTTTCAATATTGATAAGGCTTGCGTCAATCTCTCAATATCTGTCGAATTAGCCTCGAAATATAACTGCTATCTTTAGTGTGGACGTTGTATAAAGCGTATATGTACATATGTATGTGGAATTATAAGCTAAATGGCAATCAAGCAACTGATAAAATGTTCGTTTAAGAAATCTTAGAATAAAACTTGTTACCAACACGAGACGAATCATTATTCAATCATGCAATTGAGGAAGTTTTTAAACGTGAATTGCATCGAATGATTCAATTTAAATTTGTAGTATGACTCATTATTTTTATATGTATGTATATCTCCCGTCATGCCCCGTAATTGATTGAGTATACAAAGAAGGCGGAACTCAGATCAAGAACATATATTATTAATAATATTACTGGGAATATCTAGTACGTAGTACACAAAGTACAAGTACAATAGAATCTGATTATATTATATAATGTCATGGGAAGCAGGATCTATGAGAATTTCGTGTTCTACTCGTGACGGAATGCGAAATTAATGCTAACAACAATTTAACTCGTCTCTCATGCGAGCTGGATTCAAAACCCGTCGACGTTTATTCTACTAGCTGGCAAATACGCATGTTGGTTTATTGCCTTCGTTGTCAATTACTTTACAAACAACTCTCTCGGGAAGATTGACGTACGCTACTACGTACACTTACCTAGATACATTTAATGAACGCACATACTATGTAAACGGGTTTAAGTACTTTACTCTGACTAAGTATGTAATGCGTGTAGCGTACTCTTTCATGTATTGTTAAAAAAATAACTACTCTTATTTTAAATTAGTGGTTATACATTGTTAGGTAATACTTTATTTACCACTTATGTCACATTTGTTGTTTTGTTAAGAAACCTAGCAACAATAAATCAAATAATTATGTCGAAGCCAAGAAAACAATTGTTTACTTTGCCTATATATTTATTAAAAGCAGATAACTTAATTTTAAATTCTATAAGCAACCTTTCTTAAATAAAAATTAAATAATTGAAATATTTTTACCTAGAACCATAACTAGAAGCGTCTATTTCACACTCCAAAGATTGAATTTTCTCCGATATTTCAAATACAGAAGCGAACAAGCCAACAACTAGGGTGTCTTTAAGTCTATCAGTATGAAAAGCGTATTGCCCAAGAAAAGTATAAGTAACATTACATATGTGTAATACATGCTTATATCTGTTTTGATCTTAATTCGGAATATGTGCACATAAATAGATAAAAGTACGAATACAACTAGATCGATTATGGATTCTGATTATTACATATTGAATGCGATGAATCACATTTCTAACTTGAAGTAAGTATCTATAAATAGGGGAACTTGTAGATATTTTATTTGTATAAAAGTAATACTAGAAGACTGAATTGATTAAGAGAAAAGCGTAGTATACGTGAGGGAATTTTAATGATTAACTTTCTTGAGACAATTGAAAATTTCCATGCACTATTAGCAGGCCTTTATTAAGTTTTCCAATAAATATTGACATTTGCAATTAAAATGTTTATAACTTTATTTGTATTAACGTGTTTGGTTTTACTTGTATGTAGTACCTTAAGCGGACTTGTTCAGTTAATTGTGTTGAAGTTGAGATCAACTTCAATGGATTTAAGGTGCGACTTAAATAAAAATACAAATGAAAATGAAAATACCTGTGTTAATTAATTCGTTCACACATCGTGCGACAACTTCAATATTTGGCTCACTCAATGGTTATTTTACTTAACTACGACGAGAATTTTCATTGAAGCATTGAAGCATTCAGGCCACTTGGGAAGGTGTCAATAACCGTTTGCACGTTCGACGTTCATGGCCCGTGTCGTGTCTACAACTAAAACCAGACCAGCGTGCACTGGCCCCATTTTTCGGCTTTGACAGTTAAAAATCAAGTGGCTTTATTTTGTGCATGCAATCGAACGATCCAGCGATCAAACGATCCAACGATCCAACAATCAACCGATCGAGTTTCAGTCCCAATCGAGTTTCGCTCGTCTGACTTCATTTGCACTCCTCGCCTTTGGCAGCCACTTGAATGTAGGCCTCTTTTGTGTCTACAACTTGGCTTGTTGCATTTATATGCATAGCTTTTTATTATTTACAACTTATAGGTTGTTTGGTTCATTGGTTTTTACATTGATTTATGTTACAGCGTATCAACGCAACTTTAGCTTAAATTGTACTGCAGATAACCCTAAACATTCTACAACTTACGTATTTCACAATATTTACTTGTATATTACTAATTTGCATGTACATTAAGCTATACGTTTATATACCCTTATATGAAGTCTATCAGTTGATACGCTAAGTTGATGAAACTTAGCTCTGATCGGTGCTAGAGTTGCAGTCTTTACTTACTATATCTTTTAGCAATCATAGGAAGTATCTGTGGCAGTAATAGTATGATTGTCCCTTGAGATATCTCAAACAATTTCACAGATTACGTTAATTACTGTGGGATCATCGATAATACGATTGTTCTAACTAAACACACAAGTATATTAATACTGTTTACCTTAGTTGCTAGCTTATATAACTTAAACTTAATTGAATTTACTAAAACAAAGTTATTAGACTTCCAAAAAGGGACAAGAAACCAAACGCTGCTAATGACAGCTATAGATCAGTTTTCCAGCCGTGGGAGTGAATTTTTCCATAATATGACAAGTGAAGCTTTGCAAATGAGTTGGACTACTTTAAGTTGTTAATCATACAAGCTAAAACATACCCATTAGTACATTTACAATGAGAGACAAAATTAAATGAACTATTTGCTTACTAACTTAACAAATAAGTAAGTCAGTTAATCATTCTTCGCAAAGACTTTTATAAAGTATATATATATATATATATATAGACAGTTCAGATAATTTAAAAGCAAATGCATTTATAGTCATAAAAACAAGAAAATTATAGATATGATAAGATAGTTAGCTGTGTATGATTAACCGAATATTTTCTAATAATTTACTGGGTATATTGCAGTTGATCACTGAGTGTTTGCCACTTCTATCGGTCTCCACGCGCCGTGATTTGTATTGAATTTATTAATTAGTAAGTTTGCTGTAATGGAGCACTCAAATATTTTGCAGTCATGAATTGTTGCTCGAGTTTTTTGCTATTGTTTAACTTGTTAGCGTTTATTCGATTGGTTGGCCATAAAAGTAAATACTTATAGCTCTAATATTGTGTATATGAATCAACGCGTGGATTGAAGCGATTGAACACGAAATTAAATGACTCATCATTTGTTTGTTGACAACAGCATGCAGTTTTATTGTTTGATCTATTAGATTTTGAATGGATTAAAGAATAACTAGAATATCAAAAGAGCTCTGCATGATTATATATATTCTCTACAGTTTATATAGTACTTTTATAATACTTATTAAATTATATATATATATATATATATATATATATATATATATATATATATATATATATATATATATATCAGCAGTTTTGCAATAAATCTAGCGGAACTAAGTATCTGTCTGTTGTTCAAGTCCACGAGTTCAGAACTTATTTACATTCAAATCGCATTCGACACTATTCGAGTTTTATATATGTAGATAAAGATATAAGGTAATACCATGAACGTAGTTTTATATATATGTAAATGTCTGTAAATGCTTTGCTAAAACTGATTTTGCACTGAGAGATTCTAGATGAGCTAGCTTTGCATTATGATTATTGCAAAACTTGTTTGCAGCAACTGTAGATGATAGACAGACAGATAGATAGATAGGTAGAATAGATATATGTAGATAGAAGTGAAATTCGTAATTTTTGCGTAATCATAAGAGTTATGCTTAAAATGTTATGTTAATATACGTACTTACTCTGAGTATTGTTAAATATGCATACAATGAGAGTGGTTCGAGTGTTTATACAATTCACAGCATCGCGTGATTCGGTCGAGTGGTTGTATGTTATGTACGTTTGGATCGTGATTGTTGTTATTTTGGTTTTTATTTTGTTGTTGATGTTTCTTTTTTTGTTTTGAATGCGCGGAAGTTATATTCAAAACTCGCTTTCGTTTCGCTTGCGATTTTCTGTTGACTCTTTAATATCTGTGCACGAAGCTGGTTCAAAGGTAAGCGACGATTCGATTCGACAGCATTTTTATTATGACTGACACATCGAATAGTTGTTGATCTTCGTCATGCGTCATGTGAATTATATCTCTAATCTGTGGATTGGTTGTTGTTGAACGGAGCAGTTAATAGGATTTGTTATAACTAACAACTCTTTGAATTAAAATCAACATTTTTCTTTTAAATATTTTTCACAATTGCAATTTCACACTTACACATTGGTTAACATCAACAAGTTAAAGCTCTAAAGACGTGAAATATTAACGGCGAGTTGCACTATCACTATGACCGCTAGATGGCGCCAATATTGATTTCCTTGAACTGCACTATGGAAAGTATTTTGTTAAACAACTTTTGTGTTTATTAAACGAACGTAATGAAATTTTTAATGTAGGTAGAGAAATGTATAGACTATATTATCTATAAGAGCAGAAAGCATCCCATCTGTAACTTACAATGAAATCAGCTTCTTAAACTTAGATGCAGTTGTCCACAACATTTCGTTTGCCCCTCGTTGTTATATAACGTTAAAACGCTTTAAATGCAGCACATGAACATGCGTGTAAACGACATTACGAGTTCAACATCTTCAGTGACTACAAATGTGCCTATCGTTTATATTCGTATTCGTACAACAACAACGAGTAGTTGTACAAATAAACAAAATACAAAATAACTTACTGACATTCAATTATTGCGCATTTGACGCAGCAGTCGCCGATTTCAATTCCAATTCGATTTCAATTCCAATTATGATATTCAGCTCGACTTCAATCTGTGCGTTAAATGGCTTTTAATGAGTATTGAACGCTTTTCAATTTGGGAACTGCCATCATCGATCGGATTGAGCTGCAATGAATATGGTTAGAGTATGCGAGGGTTAGTTGCATGTGCTTCTGTTGTAAGATTTCAATTAGTGATCTTATGAAATGGATGCCACTTGTTAAGGCTCTTCGCTGACTTGTTAATGGCTGTTAATGAACTTGGGCATTTCGGGGACTCCTCTCACACGGCTGACGGCTGAGCTTTGAACTGCAACTCGTTTGTAAACTGAGAAGCCAAGAAATAAACCCGTTTTTACGGATCATTGAGTAAGTGAAAAAAGTGTATATAAAGAGATGATATTAATAAGTATTTTGTGATTCAATATACAAACATGTGTACTTCCCCCACCGCCGTGCATAATTCACACCTAGTGTGTGTGCTTACAGCACGGAAAGTATTCACAACAAGTCTCTTGATATCTTGTCTTGTCTGCAGTCGGAGATTACGTCTTCTCTGTGGTCTTTAGTTACTCGTTTTCAAGTTTTGAGAGTGTTCCTTTGTTGACAAGACCTTAATTTTTATTGTTTTATTGACTTGAGATGTCTGACGTGTTATAGATGCTTTTCGCTTACTATCTTTTTAATGGAAACTTAATTGGATTCATGCGGATGGGTTTTCATAGTTACCCTATATATTGCTTGATACGGGCTGTCCAATTGTCACATGCTTGCAATGTATTTATTTATTTTTATTTTCTTGTCAAATGAAGCGTACGATTATTTATTTTATCAAGAGCTCACATGTGTTCTATTTAAACGCTTCACTCATTAAAATTCGATTTGCTTGTCAGACACCTTATTGATAAGCAATGCGATAAGAATTGTCAGCTGCAGAATAAGTTTAAGGAATTGAATTCACACTGCATTAACTGCACTGTTGAATCAATAAAGTAATTGTTTTTGCTTAAATTTGTTTACCTACAATTTAAATTAAATGAAATTAAAAGGTTATCTTATTAAACTGATTGTGTTCCTTCGACAGTTATTTAGATGTAGCTTGACTGCAGTCTTGTTATCCGATCGATCGTTCCTAACACAGCTGATATGAATATGAATTGCATTCAACAAAGAGAAGCCCCTGTATAAAAGTGGCGAAACAGATAGCCATGTGTATATGTGTATGTAGACGTAGCTCGGCATTTTTGTATATCCAATTGCTTAATTTTGTTTACCTGTAATTCAAATTGAATGTAAATAACAGGTTATCGTACAGCCCCATAATTTTGGACGGCATATATATAAAAAAATCCCAAACACACCTCCTTTAATGCGTTATAAATGTCGTGATTTATATTTTCATAAGCGAATTGAAAGCGTAAGCGAGTAACTGCCTAAAAGTATGTTTTTATATTTTAAAAAGTCCCCTTCCCCTCTCCCGACAATTTCACTGGCATCCATGATCGGGAAACCTGTGCTCCGAACATGGCCCAATTCGCAGACTCTTTGGTGGGGCTGCTTATCGCTAAAAGTGCTAAGTAAACCAAACGCTATCGCAGCAATGGCTCGAGTATGTGTGTTATACCCAAATACAGACACAACTAACGTGTGTGTATGTATGGGGCAAGCTTAAAAAGTTTAAATTGCAACAACACAGTGCACATTAAAGCTTATGATTTTCTGTTTGCACAGTAGTTCTGTGAATCAATTAGTGACACTTAATAAGAAATTATAGTTTATATTTATGTATGCAAGCAAAGCATAATAGTTACGTTATTCGACAGCTCCATAACTTTTAATGAATAATATACAATATTATTTGCCTATTATTTAAACAATTCACTTTGAAATATTGCCACCTTTGTTGCACGGTGCAAAGCGAAATGCCAATGCCAGAGAGCAACTTTATTGTTGTTTTTGCTGTGTCAAGCACACAGTGCGCGTGCAAGCGAGAGAGAGAGATAAAGAGAGAGCGTGAGTGCAGGCAAGCTTTGAATCAACTCACTCTCGCTCTCGTCTTCGCACTCGATCAATCACACGATGCTCTCTATAAACTAACTTTAACGATTCGGACTTGGACTTTTAAAGCTTATGTATAGCGTTTCAATTGGAGCTAGTGGCAGACGTAGCGAATGAAACTCACGCCTGTCGCAAACTCTGTTGAGCAAGTCAGACACACACACAAGCATACATACGCTCATATTAATACACACACGTGAACATGCTCACAGGTGCGACATTTAAAAACTCCGCGCTCATTCTTGCCTGCCAAATAACAAAGCAGACGGAAAGGCAGAGAGAAGAAAAGTGACAGAGAGCGAGAGAAAGAGAGTGAACGTGAGCGAGGTGGTATTACGCTATCTGTGAGATACATTTGGGCCGTACTACTTCAGTTGCCGATAAAACGTCAAACTGCGTCCACGCTCCACGCTCTGCGTCACGAAAACAATAATATTCGAACGAGTCACACGACAATACATTCCACAACAATACATAAATGTAATTTTCTTCGCTTCTTTCATGCCGCACATAATCAGCAACAGAGAAGTAAATAATTGAAACACGGCGAAAACACTTCAAACCACACGCAACAAGTAACGGCTCACAACGCGGGCAAAAACTTAAAAAAAACCGCTACATTTTAAAGGTTTTCCCATCGAGGGGCCAGCAAAAATGTGCCGCTGTTGTCAAAAGTAAGCAAGTAACCCCTCGCTCTTGCCTTCGCCCTGAACTTGTTTCTTATTTGAATTCCTGTGCATTTCCATTTCTCCCCCTTCTCTTTGCTATTCAACTTTCAGCTGCTTGGAAGATTTATATTGGAACTGCTTTGAGGAACGTTTTTGCTATGATGAATCGATTGGTAAGTCTCAATTTACATACATTTATGTAGCTTTTTCGTTGTTTTACTCTCATTGTGGTCTCTTCTTCTGACTTTTTGCTGCTTCTTCTTCTTCTTCTTCATGTTGTTGGACAGTTGACGGCTAGCCGGTGCATGTTTACCTACGTGGTGACATGTTCATACATATAGATATACGAATGCATGTTTGTGTATGTGTATGCGTGTGAGCTTTTAAACCCGTAAAATTATGCGACAGACGTAGTCAATGTAGATCTTGAACACAAACACACAGACGCAGACGCATACAGACACACACACGTGCGCCTTGAGCGTAAACGTGATTGGCATTAAAAGAGTGTGCGCAAAAAAATAGAAATACATAGATAGAAATCATAAAATTTTAAAGCGAATTTTAATGGAATGTTGATTGAAAGGGGATTTGCGAGCAATCAAAACAAATGACTGATCACTTACGGAAGGAGAGGAGTAAAGAGAGAGGTAGAGACAGATAGGTTACTCAAGGAGATCAATCAAGTTTTTTTTTATTAAAGTAAAATAAATGAAGCAGCAAGAGAGTCTACTTGATAACTGAACTGATAAGTTAAACATACAGATTAATCGCCTTTGCTTTTTGCAGCCAACTACAATGCCGATGACGATGAGGAATATCTGGCGGCCCAGAAGAACGGCAGTATCATCGGACGGATTCAGCCAACGGCAGCCGACAACAACAACTTGTTGACTGTGCCACAGCCGATATGTGATCAGCCCACGGGCCGCGGAAACTCAACTCCGATGAGGTACTAATTGTGAGAGCAAACAAAGCGTCCAATACTAGATAATTGCTCAGTTTGTCAGTTGGCCAACTCGTCAACTGCTCAACTGGTCAATTGGTCAACTGGTAAATCACGACGGACGCTTTCACATATATATATATATATATACATTGTTTATTATTTAATCTGATCAATTGAGACAACGTTGCCATGTGTTTGTCTTTGGTATTTGCATCGTATCGTCAAACGATAATTTTATTCAATTTGCCAATTTTATAATTATTATGTTAATTCAATAATGTGGTTGATGTTGTTGTTAATATTGTTGCAGTGCTAAGATACACGAAGAGGATTATCGACGAGTGACACAAACAAACGTACCGATGCTTGGCCCAGAGATATTGGCCGTGTTTGCCAACTCGCAGATATTCCAGGATCATCAGCCGACCAAATTGAATCGCATCAGTACGAAGACCTTTTTGGCCGGCATCCATTCACCCAACAAGGAAATGCCGACAACGCCGCGTCTCAGCGAACAGGAGCGTCTGCTGCGACGTCTGGAAGGTAATGATGGTCATAGTCATGGTCATAGCCATGCCCAGATTGTTGCAATAGGGGGCAGTGGCAAGACAAGTGGTAAGAGCACGCGCAGCAGCAGCATCGTCTCCGCCGGCGTGCCCAAGGTTAAGTTCTATTTAAGTTAAATAGAGCTCTAATTTATTGAAGAAAACTAAAAACAGCAACAACAATTTCGATGGCTTTTCTATAGCAGTATTTGTGCCAAAGATACTTAACTCTTCCACACACCACAAGATAAATGTGACTTAATATTATTAATTAGCCATAAGTGTCGATAAACCATAAGCCAACTCAGGCGACCAGTAAAGAGTGAAAGAAACAAAAACAAAACAAAGCAAAAAACAATTAAACAACCATTAGTATTTAGTATTATTACTCTTATTGTAAGCACTTAGCTACCTTTAAGTCTTATGTATTATTGTACGTGGTATGTATATTTCGACATGGATTTTTGTTAGACCTTGTAATATATAATCATAGACCTAGTAACATATGATATATTTGAATTGATTTCAAAATGAAAATGAAAATGAAATGATAAACCCAAAAGCTGAAATGAAAACTCATCGCATGCATTTTATAAACATTACAGAAGAATTACCTGATCCCTAAATCAAAGTAAACCAAGTAAACAAACAATTATGATAGTAACAAAAAAACACCTGGAACTTGTTCAATTTCTGAGAGACACTTCCCCTCCACACTTGACATTTATAATTATTCTCAACAGTTTGCTAAATTCATTACCACTTATTGCCGTTGTATAGTCGTTGTCCAGTTAATTCCAATAAGCAAGGAAATGAAATTGGAGATTCAATTATCGAATTGAAGCACTGACGCAGATACCCTCCATAAAGATACCGGTTACCGTGCGTTACGAATCTGCACTCTTTTCACGAATTTCCCCTTCCATTCCCTCGATCCCTTTCGAATCAATAGCTTAACTGCGTAACACACCCACTGGATTTTTATCGCAAATGCGAAAGATAAAACAATTAAAGACGCTGTAGTCGTGAGTGCTTGATTTCGAGATACACCAACGCTTGTTTGCTCTCATTTGAAATCCGATAGATGGCGCCAGTGTTGCGTTTTTTCTACGTTTTGCATTAGCGCAAGCAATAACTTTTTCGATTGAACTGAAATTTTGTGTTTGATTTTAATATTGAAACGAAAAAAGACTGTAGATGCTGATCTAGAATATATATATATAAACTATAGTATATATATGTGTGTATTTAATTCAGTAAAAGAAGCTAATTTTCTTCACATTTAAAATACCTCTTTTCGCCCTAAATCCGCATATACAGGGTATAAAATCGAAAAGGAATTCCTTTTCGTACGTGTTTATGATAGTTGTTAGACATGATTAACAAATTGTTTGGATTCAGTGGCCAAAATGAAGTGATAAATGGATTTATGACTTACGCTAATCGATGATAACAACGATAAGCAGATCAGCAGCAAATGTAGTAATACAAAGGCTGACACACCCATCGATCGTAGATTTCGCCAACTGTATCGATCCTGTGATTCTTTCAACAAAGGCAATTGCACCACAAAGCAATAGATAATTGTTAACTTAAGCGTAATCGTGTATGCTCCTATCGCTCAACCTGGGACAAGTATGGAACGTAAATCAGTTTTTATTTTTGTTTGCTTTCCAGCTGATAAGCACCAATAATAAAATGTGTACGCTGATAAAATGACAGGAATTCTTTAAGTTTCCATGTTTCTTAGTCTGCTTCTTCTGCCGCTGTTTCGCATTACTGTAAATACATACAATCACTTTATAGTCGCAGATTCTCTTTTCAAAATTGATTTTTGTTTTAATCTTTCATGCTGAATCTTATTGTTGTCATTTTATTCACAGTGGAACTGGTTCTGTGCCTGAAACTTGTTCCGCATCAAAGCTTATTGAACAATGCTTCGAATTTATTGTATAAAATGTGAAATATTCTTTATACACGAGTTCTTTTGCAACTCTATTGAAACAGATCACATTAAAGGATATAAAAGTATGTTAAGATATGTTTATATTGTCGTTAGGAGTAACTACGTATTCAGTTTTTCAGTTTTTTATATATATTTTTATTGAATTGATATATAAACTGCCTATGAAATATGTATCTTTAATAGTTAATAAAATAGTCTAATTTTCAGTCATCCTTACAGATTACTCTGTTCAGAAAGGTTACTTTGGATTATACATAAATTATATAAATATTTGAATAATATACGATTAAATAAATAGCATAAAATAAGTCAAACTATTATAATCTAATCAACTGATCATATAAATAAGCTTATTAACATTTAAATTATTATTATTTCTGCTTAAAATATCTTAGATGCTTAGTTTATTTCGTTAAAATTGAGATATTGTAGTTAAATCTTTAAACTTTTATTAAATACAGAATCTACGAATCTCTCAGTATTATTTCACTCTTTTAAAATTATAATAAAAATATATGAACAACAATGAATCGATAGACTTCCTTGCAACAAAATAAAGTCTAGAAAAATCTCCCTTTAGATTTACAAAGTTAAAACTTCAATGATTCAGTAAATGTTGTATAATTATTAAGCCGCACACACTATATTTATTTATTTTTTGCTTATCTAAATAAATATACATGTGAGTAACTGCTTCAATTCAGAAAGTACAGGTATAATACAAATAATGCGATGTCTCTGCACTGCAAAATTATAAATACAACGAAACGTGATCACAGTAATATAAAAAACAATAAACAGATGCTTCCATAGAAAATGCCGCAGTAAAGCGTTTTCCGGTAGCTATGGAAAACTGATATAAATTACATAAATAAATAAAAAGCAGATAATGATATAGGCGAAAAACAAAATAAATATACAGTATATACCTATGTAGAAGTAAATTAGCAACTTTAAGTAAATTATTTCTATTAATTGAACTATGGAATAATATCCATAAAAATTATGATACTTTGACGCAATAACTTGGGAAATTACTGGTTTAATGCTGACTAATATACTGGTTGTTTAGTCATTTCGATTCTTAGCACTCAGAAGTAGAAATAAAGTTCTTCGATAAGAAGAGAAACAAGTTGTGAATCGATAAAAACTTAGAGAGAACTCACAGCTGGTTTTTGTTTTAATTTGTCACTAATTGCTATAATTATTAATTTACACCTCTTTTTTTACAGCCGGTCTTCAGGGCGATGCCACTGACTCTGCCAAGCCCGAAGCTGGCGCCGCTGTGCCGGCCTCAACAGCGGAGAAAAGGATTACCTTCACCTTGGCCCCGTCGGACTCATCGCCAGAGGGAAGTCAGTCATTGTCGCCGAAGAAGTTTGAGCCAATTGCGGAGGAGGAGAAGGAGGAGGATAAGGATAACGAGGTGATACTGCGGCCACGTCTCATCGATCGCCATCCACATCTGTTGCCCAACATGGGTGGACTGTCGGCGACTCCGAAACGCATTCTACGCTCGGCAAAGAGTGTGCCCCATATGCATGTGAGAGATGCCTCCAGTGAGACGGATATATTTGCAATTACTGGCACAGGCAGTCAGATTAGCATGACACCAGAGGTGCCATCCATCTCGTTCAGTAATCTGCCGAAGAATTACGAGGATACGCCGACCATTGAGAAGTATCGCGTCTCGCAGAGTCTTTATTCCATTCAGAATGCGAATGCGGCTCGTGCATCGCAGGATGATTACTCCATGCCACGTTACTTCCGACGTTCCAATATGCTCGTCACACAGAGCACAGAAATGCTGCCGGGATCCACATCGCTCGCCTCCATTTCTACATCTGCCGCCTCCGCTTCCGCCTCATCGTCCAAGGATGAACTGCGTCGTCCCGAGCAGGCGAAGAGCAAACGCCTCCAAATGCTGCGTGGCAATTTGCCTCCTCTACTTATACATTCCGTCTCCTTCAAACGTAATCGAGATGAGAGCAAACAGGTGGATTAGTAACACCACACATTCAATACACTTACTTTGACTTACTTCATGTATATTTCTTTATTGTATTTTGTTAATGTTAACGGGATTGTATCTTAATTTAATTTGTATATTCGTTTATCTTTTAATTTATGTGTATTTAAAACGAAATTTGTATTATAAACGGTATTATTGTATTTACATAACTGATATTTGATATTACTCGTAACGGTACAGACTCTCATCTTATGGTTGTCCTTATCGTTCCAATAAAGCAATTTTTCCAATAGCTTTTCACTTTTTTGAAGCTCTCGAAGTACAAAAGCTGCTCGACTGCGAAATATCTTCTGGCAAATTGACAACGCTAGATGGCGCTATTGCTGGTTTTAATGCTTTTTCTTACAGAAATAATTTGTATATTGGTTAGACAATCGTAGTGAGCGTAGGTAAAACATTGTAGTAATAAAGAAGTTAAATACAATCTTGAGATGAAAATGTTTGTTAAATGAGAAGTTTATGTTATAGAAGAGTAATTCCATATATAGTTATATCAGTTAATTCATTCGATGAGTTATTATTCATAGCTTCACTTCAATATACAAACAAGATTAAGAAAGAAAGCGAGAGTGAGAGGGAGAGAGAGTGAGAATTCGCTGAGTGAGTGCTAAATCCGCGTAATAACTCTTTTTAATACAAACATAATATCAAATATTATTATTAGCTCCACCTCATTGTGACTGGTCTTATATTATTTGCTACTATATCGTTCTCATTACGAATACGAAGGTCTAACTGTTCCGTTCAGTTTTTAGAACCAATTTTTTAATAATGCATCGACACATTGTTGTTGCCTTATTAATAATTAAAATTTTCAGCTGCATATCAACTTCAACTTGGGCTCAATTTAACGGTAAGTTTTATCACGAATGCTGAAACTCTCAAACTGTTCAAATATTCTCCATAGAACACACGCCTCGGCCGGACATAATACAGCATAACATTGGTATATCCGAAGATTTCTATCCCCAGCAATTGTTCGAAAAGATTGGATCCAAATATTACTATATATCCATAAATGTTAAGATATCTTGGTATTCAGCGATGCACAAGTGTCACAGCTTGGGTGGACACTTGATAAGTTTGACTGACAACGTGACACTAAGTGAAATTAGTAAATTGGTTAAAAATAACAAATATCCCAGTTACTGGATAGATCTCAACGATCTCGCCGAGGAAGGGCAGTATGTCTCCATGACGAGTGGATTCAGCCCTAATTTTGTGGACTGGTGTGACAATGATACGAGTTCAATAAAGATAAACACAACCGAAAATTGTGTGCATATTGACAATACAAATGCATCGCGACCCTGCATGAAATCCATTTCCTGTATTGATTTCCAGAGCTACATTTGTGAATCGCATATTCCAAGAAGCATTTCAATAGTTTGGCAATAAAATTGTATAGACTTTTGGCTTTGAATTGGAGAATAAAATAGACTTTATATATGTTTTATTATGTGTTTCTTTATTCGTAACGAATTCTCTTAATATATGTCATCTGTTCAAAGAAAATAAATGATTTTTACGAGCAGCCTAAAGGTATGCAACACTTTTTTTAATTTTCTCTAGAATACTCATTTGTGTCGCAGTAAACCGATTTCCAAAGATATTAAATAAATTATTTACAATTAAAGAAAATTACTATAAATATAGAATTAAAAACAAAAATAAATATTATAAATATTTTACATAAAAATTATATATGTGAAATATAAATTAAAGTAAAGTATCATTAATATAGAGATTAATAAAAGAATTTGCATGAATTCCTTGAAGGTCTTTAATCAAATGATTGTTTTCAGAATCATTCATAAAAACACAATAGATCATGACTTGTACGTGACATGTATGTGTGTGTGTGCGCGCAAATGTAAATGTAATTGTAAGAACTTATGTGTACATGAATAATTTATTGTACCCCATAGGGTCGAAGACTTCGCTGTTCTTATTGTTATAGGTTTTTGTTTATTATCTTTATACTTTGTATACTCTTCCCCTGGGTATTATAATTTCGTTGTGATATTAATAGAGCATTGAAGGAAGTATTA
This sequence comes from Drosophila macrospina, assembly GCA_035042075.1. Taxonomy (NCBI): domain Eukaryota; kingdom Metazoa; phylum Arthropoda; class Insecta; order Diptera; family Drosophilidae; genus Drosophila; species Drosophila macrospina. Next base: position 2,242,590 of record JAWNLW010000326.1, on the reverse strand, counting down.
AGATCAATATCATAGCTAAAAAGAACTATATATTTTGTAGTATTTTTAGTTCATTTATTAATATAGAGAAATATCTACAATTCAATTTATTTGTAACATAAAAGAATTAATTTAAAATTATTAACATTTGTTATTATAAAATTCATTAACCAAGCTTAGATTTGGAAAGCTAAACAATAACACAGTTCATGAAAAAATTTGTAAACTATCTATTTGAATATTTAAACAAAGAAAAGCATGTCTTCAGCTTCTATATAAAATCCACGTGTGCAACTTTGGCCTCAGCTCTTATTAAGAGTCTTGTATCGAATCGATTAAAACACAACTTATTTAAGTATGAGTACCTAAAGTATATACATTATAGAAAACACAACAAGTTAGGCTGACAAATACTTTAATATTATAAGCAAAAAAGTTTATAAAATAAATCGCTTAAATAAATAAATAATAGAATTAATTTGTCTAAAATTTGCTGCTTAAATAAACAAAGAATTGATTTAAGTTTTAATTCCTATAATTAAATTACACTAAATTTAATTCAGTCTAAATCTTTAAATTTGTAAATAATGAGGATAAAAGTAAAATAATAAATTGGTGTAAATTATTAGACTTAAATATTATCAGCTTTATAATGTTGATATTTTAGGTTTTTTTATTATAATTAATACTTATTATATAAATATTTAAATGCTGTATTTTTCAAGCATTATTGTTGTTAATAATATTAATTTTTATATATTTATATGCTGTATTTTTAAAGCTTTATTATGATTTATATTTATTTTTATTTATATTTATTATAATTTATTTATTGTGATTAATATTTAAATTTTAGATATTTTCATATGCTGTGTTTTTAAAGCCTTATTTTTATTATTTATATTTATTTTTTTAATGTTTTATTCTTATTATTAATATTAATATGCTGCATTTTTATAGCTTTATATTTAATGTATTTATATTAATTATTTGTATAGCAAATCATTCAATTCTGTGCAAATATATTCATGCATAAACTTGCTTATAAAGCAGAGCATTCAAAAGTCGCATAAGTAGAGTGAATAAATACCAAGATTGAGTCTCTGGAATTCCAATTACGTAATACCGCAATTGCGAGGCGTCTTGCGCGTTTTCCGGAGCTGAAAGGAAAACACGTGAGGTGGCGCACACACAGTGCACAGTGTTTGTTATGACGAACATTCGAATATTGGAATATTCATGAAATATATTCGTATGTTTCGTATTATTTTTTGGAGGAAAAGTCTTATGCTGTTTCGCTTGGATTCGGAGACAGAGCAATTCGGTTCAAGACAGCAGCAAACTTTGAACGTCGCCGTGTGACGCAAGTGTTTTTGTGTTTCGAATGTACGAGTTGTCGTATGGAATGGAATACTCGTAATGTCATCAACTGCAACTGGCCCGCAGTTCAACGGTTAAGTTTTAAAGCCTCTGACGTATGTGTTGTAAAGTGGTGCAGTGGTGCAGTGGCTCAGTAAACGGGTAATCAGTAAGCGCCTACAATGGCTCACCTTTAAGTAACCGTGAAAAGCCTTAGAGTGCTCCTATCAGCTGTTATCAGTTCTTATCAGCTATCACCTGCATCCCATGCTCAAGGGCAACTGGTCGTATGCGCGATATGCATGCCACATATCAAAATCAATATTTACAATTCATTAACATAAAAACATAAACATTACTCGCACTTCCGAGCAACAGCAGCAAGTATTTATAATGATCATAAAATGCCAAATGAAATTTAATAGCAAATATGATTATTCTCTTATGCATTTTCGTCGTGGCGACGGCACACGCTTGGTGTGTGCTCCTCTTTTTGTCTAGCGTAAATTTCCGTAGGTCTAATTTGGTGTCAGCGCCTGACTGACTGGCCAATCGTTGAGTTATCACTTATCAGCAAAGCAAAGCCCTCTGGCACGCGGCGCTTCAACGCTAATCACATCTCTCTCACATGTGTTAGCAACGTTTTATTTTATTTATTTTTTTTTTTTTTGTTTTCTTCGCGATATTTCCCTAATGCACTCACTGTTGTCTTATCAAGGTCAAGGCTTACCAAAATTAGTACTCGCCCGTCTGCTGTTGCCAGCGTTATCAGCTTTGGCTTTGGCTCATTTGAAGCGCGCGACTTTGTTTTCTTTTTCACTAAAGTCTTGACTTTCTATATTTAGTTTATAACTTATTAATGTTGCTGTTGCTGTGGCAACGTTAGCCAAACATTGCTGCTTACCTGCTCTGTCTGCAATTGGCTTTGGCCTCGCGCTCTTTCTCTACTTCTACTAAATGGCTGAATATTTGACTATCACTCGGATATATTTAATTTAAATAATTATTAATACATCAAATACTTGCTTAAGCTGCGCTAGTTTGCAACAGATGAAACTGAAACGTTTTTAATTATATTTTTAAATTACTATTTAAATTATTTTTAATTCTTAACATAGTTTAATTCAATTGAATCTACATAAATGTCCGTATTTACTAAAACTTTTGTTTGTTTTCCGTAACAAGTCTTAATCTTATGCCATTTAATCAAAGCTCTAAGCATTCAGATCAGCTTCTCATTATTTATACAATTCTATAACGAATGGGTCAAATTCCTAGAGCGATTCAATTGTATTCCCCACTTGAAATAGACGTGTCATATCGGCAATTAAGGTGCTTCAGCAAATCCCAAGCACTTGCCACTAATATTATTATTAAATTCGCTTGCTACTGAGCAAATACATGTTTAATACATATACAAATTAATCATCGGATAAGATAAGCTACGCAAAAATAGGCTATTTCCTGTCATTAAATGTCAAGAGCGTACTCTTACTCTTACATGGTTATCAGATCGCATTGGCACCATAAATAAAACTAAGGTCAAATTTGTTTGTGTTTCATTTCAATGAAGAAGCAACGCTGATTAAGTAAACACATTGCTCTGATGTTCATTAAAATACAACTATAACTAAGCTAACTATGATCTCTGAGAGAACCTGAGATACAATGAGATTAGCTAAAGATACTGTTAAAGATACTTAGATATAACAATTCGAAATAGAAAAGGAGACTCTTCTTGCATCTCATCTTAATTTTTTATATATCTAAGAACTTTACATCTTTATAATACATTTAGCATATTATATTCTAATTATAAGGTTCAACTTATACTCTACAATTTTTACTTTCTATTGCTAACAAATTCTGCAATATTTGTCTATTAATTCTATAGATTTCTACGACAAGCTCTCAGGAAACGTCTATGAATGGATTTTTATTTTTAATTTGTAATATTTTAATGGGATTGAATAATATTTTAATAAGTTTATTTCATAAATTTTAGATAAAAATTTAATTTTGTATTATTAAATATTAATTTTGGATCAGAAATATATGACTTTAAATAGATATTATTGTATTATTGGGAATGTTTAAACTAAATATATTTTTGGCATATTTTGAAGGAATATGTTGCCATATATAAATAAATAAAATCAAATATTTCTTGTTTACTTTATAAGACATTGTAATTTAATTAAATATATTTTTGAAGGAATATATTGCCTTGTTATAAATGAAAGTATATAAATATAAATATACAAAATTAAATACTTCTTGTTTACTTTTTAAGAATAAAACTTGTGGCATAATAAATGTAAATATGCAAAATAAAATATATTTAAATAATCATTTAAAATTTTCTTAATAATAAACTCTTTTTATAGTGAATAATGAATAATAAAAGAAATAAAATTGAAACAAGGCATATATTATTGATTATACACAATTTAATTATTTGATTGATTACTAGATCTGAGTAGGCTTACAAGGAGAGCTGTCACCTTCGCAGAGCAGACTGAACTCTTGCCAGCTTAAATGCTTAAATACAAATCAAACCTGAAACAGTTCACAAATATTTGGAAACCCAACTGCTGCAAGAGTAAACATATAAAAGTATATTTTAAAATAAACTTAACTTAAGCATAATTTAAGAAACATCAAATTTTTAAATGGAAGTCAATACAACAACGTTGCTGCCATATGTGTTGGATCTGCTTAGCCGTAAGCCGAATTTAAGTGAGTTAACCCCGTTAAAATGGGTATTACCAATAGCATTACGAGAGATCTATAACTATCTATGCAGGCTTAACCACCGATGAGCTGTGCGAGCATATGAAGGATGTGATCCTGGAGGATGTGATCAGTCCATTTGGGTCATTGCAACGCGCTGTGGAGTTCGCCATCGAGCTGGGCATGAACATTGGATTACTCTCGCTGAGCGAGCAGAAGGTGCTGATGCCATTCAGGCTGAAGCCAAGTGCATCGAACTCGGCGAAGTCAACACTGTCACCAACACAATGTCGCACTCTAATCAAAAGTCTGGCCAAAACGGTATACCTCTAGCACCCCCTCTAGGGAATACGTCTAATGCTGCTATTCCATTTGTAGATGAGAGCTGTGCCTGCTGCAGGGGGCCCGAAGGGGCGTGGTTTGGTTAAAGCCAAAGCGAAAGCGAGGAAACCTAGCAATCGTGGAGGCCTCACACGACGCTCCCCGCCAGCCGGAGGGGTCAAGAAACGAGGCTCAAGGGCAACAACAATGCCACGTAGTAGTCGTAAATAATAATAAAGTTAAGTTGTTTCCACAATACATTTGGCACAAAGTGTTATTGAACTAAGCCCAGCAACTGGGTCAACATGGCGACGCACACTTGGGCTAATTTCTATCTATGCATTAAGGGATGAAAGGGTGGTGAAGTGGAAGTGGGGGGGGGGGGGGGCATAATATACACACACCTGTCCTGGTTCCTTGTGTGCGTCGCAGTTTATTGTTTGAAATCGTTTTGTGGCAAATTTTAGCATGATCATGAATTATTCAGTGGTTGACGATCGTGGCGCAGTCATTATGAAATCGCTTAGTATTTAGTATGGATATAGGCGATTATTTATGCAGTTCTAGCACCATCCCCCCCTTCACTCTTCACTCGGCTCCTCCAGCGACTGGACGAAAGCATAAAAAGAATGGGAAGACTACGCGACGCGTTCAGTGTGCCGTCGGATCAAGTCGGAGTCGATTGTAATAGTAGCGTGGATACCAGCAAGAATATATATATCCCTATATCTCATATCTATATATATTCATATATATATATATATATATATATATATATTTACATAAACATTCGGTAATATCCTTGTCTCGTGAACGCAAACAATACAACGCAAAGGATAAACTACAGTGCCTGCTAATGTGAGTGAAAGTGCTTGTAGCCCCGCCCCTCGCTCGCTCGCTCTCTCTCTCTCCCCCTCTTCATCCTTAACTGACACCTCTTTAAATGTGTTACGTATGTGAGTGTGTGTATATGTGTGTGCCAAGGTCAAGCCATTCGCCTAAGAATTCCACTTGAATGTGGCGTGTTTTCAATTCTTTCGCATATCCAAAGTTCCCAAAGTTCAAAAAACAGAATCTAAATTAAATGTCAAATGTTTTAAGTGCTAAATTCAAAAAGAACTGATTTGAAATAAATATTAACAAACAGGATAAAAGGACTACTATACATATACTCGCTTAAATTGGAAATCTTAAAGAAAAAACTAAACAATTTATGAAAATAATAAGTAAATAAATATTTACAATCAACAGGATAAAAGGACTCATATAAAATTGTTCGCTTTAAGTGGAATTATAATAAAATACGAAAACAAAATACAAGTCGAATGTGGATTAATAATATATTAACTAAAGCAATTTGTTTTAATATTTAAGCTGTAAATAAATAAATGCAATTAATATTTTAAATAAACAGCATAAAAGGACTTCTCTAAAATTCCTGGTTTAGTTTGAAAATACCCATGAAAACGATTAAATAATAATTAATTCATAAGCATATAAATTTTGTTAATCAATATTTGTATTAAACAGGATAAAAGGACTTATAAAATTCTTCAATTTAAAAGGACAAAATTGCTAACTTAGTTGGGAATTGTTAAATCGTACTTTTTGTTTTGAATTAACTGGATTTTAATAATAATTAATAAGTACATATCGTTATCAGTTCGTTAACAATTCAACTAGTAAATAAAATATGAAATTTTTACTATATTATAGCTTTTAATCGATTGACAAAATTAATTAGGTAAAGTACATTTCACATTCTAATCCAAATCTTATATATAAATATGGATTACATTGTCTTATAACTCTAACTAAAAACGAATTACTTTATATATAATTACAATTTATATTTCTAACAATATCTTCACAATTACGTGAATATATATTTCACTAAAAAATTAGATTTTCGTAGTGTTCATTAGTCACAAATATAAAATGCCAATAAAGCAATTCTTCATTATATTTGCACTCTGCTTGAGATTGACGTAGGGAATATGTAGATTATTTAAGTGCTGCCTTCAGCAATGTATATTAACACTTCGATTTGCATCTATTCATTATCTTAATTAGGTTTATGCAATAGATAAATTCACATTCCGAATGCTAGAAAGAGTGCTCAAATTGTTGCTAGAAATACCCTGTATTTAGTCGAATATTCGTAACAAAGTTCACTGTGCATGTTACCTGTTGCAATTCAATCAATTCTAATCAATGCAGAGTATTCAATAAATTCTGATTAGTTTGCATGGAAACATAAGGAGACACTTAATCGGACTATGTTTCAATTGATTAGACTAATCGCCTTGAACTTGAGCTGCAGATTAAATTTATATAAGAAACGAATCAAATTTTATGCATGCAATAAAAGATATTACATAATTCGTTATGTAATCTATTTAAAAAATGAATTGGTCATTAACACAATATATTTTTAATATATTATTTAACGTAGGAGCAGAGAAATGTTGCTTCCACAGTGTCAGTGTTTAGTTAGAGAACCAAATAGGCGTATTTCTCTAGTCCTCACCGTATTTTATGTCCTGTTTATAGATTATAATGGCTATGAAATTTAAAAACTCTTTTTCAATATAATATTTGAGAAATTTATTTATTTTAGTATAAAATAATTTCATTATTTTTAAAGATTTACATCTATTGTCTTATTATTTATTGTAACTTAAGTAATATTTAATTACAAACTAGATTTTTAAACTTTATTATAGTTGTATTATATTATCTTTATTTTAGTACAAGGATATTTAATTATAAACTAGATTTTCTATCTTTATTATAGTAGAATATATTATATATATTATATTATCTTTATTTTAGTACAAGAATAGATTATGAATCTGAGAAATCCTTTCAGTTTTATTGAAACTCTCTATTAATTGAAGTATTCATCCTCATTTTAGTCATTTATCATAGAATGTAACTTGGGTATTTCTCCCAATTTTACCTATTTATCTTTAGTTTAAATTTTCGGCCTAGTTTTATTCTCTTAGCAAGATCGAATACTTGAATAAAGTTAGTTAAAGTTATCCCTTATATAATTGGCTTATCTCTTAATACTTGTAGTATTTCTTCTAGTTTTTTTTTCTACTTATAATATATATTTATAGTAACTTTATTATAGTAATTGTTATCCACAAGGATAATCCCTCAATTACAGTATTCATATATTTGGGAAATCGTTTTATCTTTTATAACTGTTGCAATTAAATAATAATACCCCCAGTTTTATTTATTTATTCCATTCCTTTTAGTTTTTTTCACTTATCCTATATATCTATTCTAACTTTATTATAGTAGTAGTAATCCATAGGATTAGAGTGGAGTGTTCTTTCCCATTTTAGTTACATTTAATACATTCATAGTAGTTTTATTCTTCCATTCATCCCAGTTTCATCCATTTATCTTATCTCCTGTAGCTTGCAAATGAATCTAAGTTTTATTCCTCCTAAACTAATCCTCCTATTCAACTTATCCTACTATATCTGTTACATATATAATTTATCTCATTATTCCTCTCAGTTGTTTATGTTTATTCAAAGTTTTCCTCCCAGTTTTACCCATTTTCTTACGTCTTGTAACTTTAGTATTCCCCCAGTTTTATCCCGTTGTCATACATACCCATCAGAGCTTGGAGTGTTCGTCCTAGTTTTAACCCTGTTTTTATATTTTATACCTTGAATATTCCCCACCCACAGTTTAAGCCACAACTTATCCGACGCTGAACCACATCAGAAACAAAGCAATTACAATGGCCAACAAGAAGAAAGCACAGCAACAGAATGCAGCAAGTAGTGACGATGCCTCCGTTGCAGAGGGGGACATTGTCATCTCAGGATTATCGGGCAAATTGCCGGAGAGCAGCAACATAGAAGAGTTCAAGCAGAATCTGTTGAACGGCATCGATATGGTCACAGCTGATCCCAGACGCTGGGAGGCAGGTAAAGTAACTGGGTGACTTAACTCAATGGGCTCCTCTGCTTATGTTCCTGATCTTCGCTAGGCATATATGGTTTACCGGAGCGCATGGCCAAAATGCGAGATGAAGATCTGGAGAAGTTCGATGACAAATTCTTCAGCGTGCACCAGAAGCAGGCGGAACTGATGGATCCTTGCATGCGCATGCTGTTGGAGCTGACACATGAGGCCATCATCGATGCGGGCATCAATCCGTCGGAGTTGCGGGGCAGCCGCACCGGCGTCTACATAGGTCTCTCCTTCGTGGAGACAGAACACGAGATACCCAACATGGAGCCCAGCAGCATCAACGGCTACTGCTTGACAGGCTGTGCCCGTGCCATGTTCGCCAATCGCATATCGTACACGTTTGACTTCAAGGGTCCCAGCTTCATCGTTGACACCGCCTGCTCCAGCTCCCTTGTGGCCCTGTCCCATGCGTATACGGACATGCGATCTGGCCGCTGTGATTACGCTCTGGTTGCGGGTGTCAATCTCATACTGAAGCCCATCTTTGCACTGCAATTCCTGCGCTTGGGGATCGTCAGTCAGGATGGCGCCTGCAAGACCTTTGATGCCGCTGCGAATGGTTATGCCCGTGCCGACACCTGTGCCGTGGTCTTCCTCCAGCGTGCCGAGCAGGCGAAGCGTGTCTATGCCTCCATACTCAATGTGCGTACGAATACGGATGGATTCAAGGAGCAGGGCGTCACCTTTCCCGACGGCCGCATGCAGGAACAGCTGCTGCGTGAAACATACGGAGAGATCGGTCTCAATCCCGACAAGGTCATCTATGTGGAGGCCCATGGCAGCGGTACGCCCGTTGGCGACGATCAGGAAGCCAACATGCTCAGCAACTTCTTCTGCCGTCCCTCACGTGCGAATCCCCTGCTGATTGGGTCCGTCAAGTCCAACATGGGACACGCGGAACCTGCATCGGGTGTGAGTGCGCTGGCCAAGATGATCATTGCCATGGAAGAGGGTGTTATACCCAAGAACTTGCACTACCGCCTGCCAAATCCCGCCGTGCCCGCATTGGTCGAGGGACGACTCAAAGTCGTGGACCGTAATCTGCCCTGGCAGGGTGGCATTGTTGGTCTTAACTCCTTTGGCTTCGGGGGAGCCAATGCCCATGTCATTCTCAAGTCCCACATCAAGAACAAGAATCCCCTCGCAAAGCCAAAGGATCAAGCATTGAAACTAGTTGTCTGCTCCGGTCGCACAGACCAGGCGGTACAACAACTGTTGGATGCCACTGTAAAGCATCGCAATGATGATGAGTTCTTGGCTCTGATCAACGACATTCATTCGCAGCCCATTCCATTGCATCCTTATCGTGGTTTCGCTGTTCTGGGCAGCACGGGCACATCCAAGATCGAAGTACTACCCTATGAGGAGGAACCTCGACCCATTTGGTTTGTCTATGCGGGCATGGGCAGCCAGTGGGCCAGCATGGCCAAGGATCTGATGCAGCTGGAGGTGTTTAAGAAGTCCATACAGCATTGTGCCGAAGTGCTGGCACCCATGGACTTTGATCTGCTGGAAGTGCTCACCCGATCAACGGAGAGCACCTTCGATAACATGCTCTATTCCTTTGTATCGATTGCGGCTGTCCAAGTTGCATTGACGGATCTCCTGAAGACATTGAACATTGAGGCGGATGGCATTATTGGACACTCGGCTGGCGAGTTGGGAGCAGCTTACATGGATGGCTGCCTGACCGCCGAGCAGACCGTTCTCGCCGCCTACTGGCGTGGCAAGAGTGTCCTGGAGACGCCGGGACTTCCGCAAGGCAAAATGGCCGCCGTTGGTCTCAGTTGGGCTGAGATTAGGCAACATTTGCCCTCGGATTGTTATGCTGTCTGTCACAACAGTGATGATAACTGCACAGTCTCCGGACCAGTTGCATCCATGGATGCGACAATCAAGAAACTCCAGGCATCGGGAGTTTTCGTCCGCGCTGTCGGCTCCGGAGGCTATGCCTTCCACAGCAGATACATTGCGGACGCTGCTCCGATGCTGCGCAAGAATCTGGAACGCTTGATTACGAAACCAAAGCAGCGATCCCAACGCTGGCTTAGCACCAGCGTGCCGGAGCAAGACTGGCAAACACCCGCTTGCCGCACTGCATCCGCAGCGTATTTCATCAACAATCTGATATCGCCGGTGCTGTTCAATGAGGCAATCCGTCACATACCGCAGAATGCATTGATTGTGGAGATTGCACCGCATGGACTCTTCCGAGCCATCCTCCGCTCGCTGGGATCGAGAATCAGCTATGTGAGCCTCATGCAGCGCGGTCATCCCAACAACACGGAGTTCCTGCTCAGTCAGATCGGACAACTGTATGCAGCTGGCGGGCAACCACAATTGTTGAGGCTATCGCTATCGCCAGCAATCACTTATCCGGTCTCTCGGGGCACACCCATGCTAAGCTCTCTCATCGGCTGGGACCACACGCAGAAGTGGAGCTATCCGAAGTTCAAAGGCGGCCGACAGGGTAGTCAACAGTGTGTCGAACTGGATTTGAGCAAAGAAGAGAACGCCTTTCTGGCCGGACATACGATCGATGGACGCATACTCTTTCCGGCAACGGGTTACCTTACGCTCGCTTGGATGATGCTCGCCCAGCAACAGGGCAGGGACTATCAACGTACGCCCGTTGTCTTCGAGGATGTGGTGTTCCATCGTGCTACCATCCTGGGTCTGGCAGCTGCTTCGGCCATTAAGTTGGCCGTCAACTACTTCCAAGGCAAGGGCAGCTTTGAGATCTGCGAGGGCAGCACACTGGTGGCATCAGGAAAGATTCGACTGGTAGCCAACGTCCAGCAGGAGCAACTGAATCTTCCAGATCTGCCCGGTAGCGCCGGAGTAACTAAACTCCATACCAAGGACGTGTACAAGGAGTTGCGCCTGAGGGGCTACGATTACAGTGGTCTCTTCCAGGGCATTGTGGACATCGATGTCCAGGCAGTTGCTGGTCGCCTGCTGTGGTCGGATAACTGGATAAGCTTCATGGACACCATGCTACAGTTCCGCATACTCAGCAATGATTTGCGGGAATTGTACGTACCCACGGGAATCGAGCGTGTTGTGATTGATCCCCTCAAGCACTTGGAGCTGACCAAACAGCATCAACAAAAACTGCCCATCTCCTTGCATCGCAACATAGCCGTGATCAAGTGCGGCGGTGTTGAGATACATCACATGAAGACGGCCCAGACACAACGACGTTCGGGTAGCCAGGGTCCTCCAAGTCTAGAGCGTTACAGCTTCACGCCGTATCTACAGAGTACGATACCACGTGGAGATCAGCAGCGTGCCCGCCTCATGGCCTTGACCGTAGCGATGCAGTTGATCGTCGAGAACAGCAGGGGAGTCATCAAGCTAAAGGGGGTGGAGATTGCCGGCACCCGGAGCAATCCCGAGAATCTCATTGCCGTTAAATTGTTGGAGCTCATCGAAAGGGAACCCATTCTGGTGGCCGATCTAATTGTAGCCACAGCCAGCAACAACGAGTCGGAGCTGAGTGCATTGCTGCAGGACTCGGGAGTCCGAGTAGTCGCTGCGGATCTTGCAACATCGGCTGTGGAACGGCAGTGTGACTTCCTCTACGCCCTCAACTTGCTGACCACGCCCTCCTCGGTGGAACTGCAGTTGCAGCACAGCATTGATAGCATTAAGCCAGAGACGGGCTTTCTCCTCCTAGAGGAGAGTGCCAGCGCTTACAGAGCCACAGGGCGGAATCAACTGCAGCGCTGCCAACTCCTGCCAGTGTTGGAGCAAGCTTATGACAGCGATCGCGTCTTGATCCTGGCGAGAAAGTTCATTGACAAGGATCTCTCCCAGGCGACAATCATTCGCCTGAGCAACGATAACTTCAAATGGATTGCGGATCTTAAGAATGCCCTGACCAAATCCCAAACGGAACAGCATTCTGTCTACGTGGTAGCTCAAGGGGAATTTAACACAGGAGCTCTAGGATTTGTCAACTGCCTGAAGCGAGAGCAGCTAGGTGGCCATGTTCGTTTGTATCTGCTGCAGGATATTGGATTACCTGCTTTCTCCTTGACGGAACCTTTCTACCACAACCAGTTGGCCAAGGACTTGTCCATCAATGTGTATCGTAATGGTAATTGGGGTAGCTATCGACATCTTCCCCTGGAGGCTCATCAGCCGCTGCTTACTGTGGAACAGGCCTATGTGAATACCCTAATCAAAGGTGATCTATCCTCCCTCAAATGGATTGAGAGTCCACGTGCCACCAGTCACATCCAAGCCAAGTGGGAACCCTGCACTGTCTACTACTCTCCTCTCAACTTCCGAGACGTTATGCTGGCAACTGGGAAACTTGGCGTGGATGCATTGCCCGGCAACTTGGCTCATCAGGATTGCGTTTTGGGTCTCGAGTTTGCCGGTCGCGATTCGCATGGTCGACGTGTCATGGCCATGGTGCCGGCCAAGTCTTTGGCCACCAACTGTCTGGCCAATAAGAATCTCCTCTGGGATATTCCCGAGAAGTGGACCATGGAGGAGGCCTCTACCGTGCCCTGTGTGTATGCCACAGTCTACTACGCCTTGGTTGTGCGTGGACAAATGAAGAAGGGTGAGCGCATCCTCATCCATGCGGGATCTGGCGGTGTCGGACAAGCTGCCATCTCTGTGGCACTGCATCACGGCCTGACGGTCTTCACCACGGTGGGAAGCAAGGAGAAGCGAGAGTTCCTGCTGAAGCGCTTCCCCAAGCTTCAGGCACGCAACATTGGCAACTCTCGGGACACATCCTTTGAGCAGCTGATAATGAATGAAACGAAGGGCGAGGGTGTGGAGCTGGTGCTCAACTCGCTTTCGGAAGAGAAGCTGCTGGCGTCTGTCCGGTGTCTGGGACTCAACGGACGCTTCCTGGAGATTGGCAAGTTCGATCTGAGCAACAACAGTCCGTTGGGTATGTCCGTGTTCCTGAAGAACACCTCGTTCCATGGCATACTGCTCGACAGTGTGATGGAAGGCGAGGAGGAGATGCAGAAGCATGTGGTATCCCTCGTGGCGGAGGGCATCAAGAGTGGAGCTGTGTTGCCTTTGCCCACCACTGTCTATACCGATCAAGAGATCGAGAAGGCGTTCCGCTTCATGGCGTCGGGCAAACACATTGGCAAGGTGGTGATCAAGGTGCGCAACGAGGAGCAGCAATCGGCATTGCCCAAGCCGCGTCTGATCAATGCCATTCCTCGCACCTACATGCATCCGGAGAAGAGCTACATTCTGGTCGGAGGCCTAGGAGGCTTCGGCTTGGAGCTAACCAATTGGTTGGTGACTCGCGGAGCACGTCACATTGTGTTGAACTCGCATTCCGGCTTGAAAACTGGTTACCAAGCTCTGATGATCCGACGATGGCACGAGCGTGGCGTCAAGGTGGTCATCGATACCAACGATGTCACCTCAGACGCAGGCTGCCGGAAGATGCTGGAGAGCAGCAACAAAATGGCCTTGGTAGGAGGGATTTTCAATCTGGCTGCAGTGCTCAAGGATTCACTGTTTGAGGAGCAGACTATGAAAAACTTCGAGGCAGTCGCTGCTCCAAAGATATTGATAACCAAGCATCTGGATCAGTGCTCACGGAGTATGTGTCCGGCTCTGGAGCACTTCATATGCTTCTCCAGCTTGGCATCGGGAAGGGGTAATCCCGGACAGACCAACTACGGGCTGGCAAACTCGGCCATGGAACGTATCTGTGAGAAGCGTCAGGCGGAGGGTTATCCCGGCACAGCCATACAATGGGGAGCTATCGGGGATACGGGTCTCATCATCGAGCATATGGGCACCAATGATACAGTGATCGGGGGAACTTTACCCCAGCGCATGGGTAGCTGCCTGCAAACCTTGGATACGTTCATGCAACAGCCACATCCTGTGCTGGCATCGATGGTGCTGGCTGAAAAGCGTAAGACGGAGGCGTCAACCCGTCAAAGTCTCATCTCAACAATTGCGAATATCATGGGATTGAGGGACGTGGGTAGCATTCAGGATAAGACAACGCTGTTTGACTTGGGCATGGATTCGCTAATGAGCACGGAGATTAAGCAGACGCTTGAGAGGAACTTTGATTTGGTTTTGTCAGCGCAGGAGATACGACAGTTGACGTTCAGTGCCCTCAAGCACATCGATAGCCAGGGAACACAGGTGGCACCCGCGGCGGGTGCAGCTGCTTCAATTGCCACATCAACTGTGGCAGCTGCCAAGCAATCGAATCAGACGACAATTGCACAAACTGATGAAACTCGCAAGGTATTCGCCAAGGAAGTATTACCCCAGGACGTGCTTGTGCGTCTGCATTCCATGGCAACCAAGGAGACCAGCGAACCCGCCGTCTTCTTCCTTGCGCCCATCGAGGGCTTCACAATAGCCATCGAAGCTCTCGCCGCCTCCCTCACCTGCCCAGCCTACGGCTTGCAGTGCACAGAGCAGGTGCCTCTCGACTCAATTGAAGCCTGTGCCGCTTACTACTTGCAACAGATACAGAAACTGCAGCCACGTGGTCCCTACAACATTGTGGGTTACTCCTACGGTTGTCTCTTAGCTCATGCCATTGGTGTTGCCTTGGAACAGCATCGATTTGGTGTCAAAGTCATTATGCTGGACGGTGCTCCAACCATGGCCAGTGGCTATGTCCAGGAGGCCAAGAAGCAGACGGACGACTTGAACCGCCAGCAATCTATGACGTTGGCCTACTTTGGAGCCCTGCTCGCTGATGTGGATTACAATCAGGTGACCTAGCATTATATCTACTTCACTTTACATAACTCTAACCAACATCTTTGATATGCAGCTGCTGCAACAGCTTGAGGGAGTTAAGACGTGGACCTTGAAGCTGGATAAGTTGGCGGATACTTTGGCAGCGCACACTCAACAAACCAAGGATGTGGTGAGTGATAAGCAGGGACCACAAAAATTAAAGATATAACATCCTAAACAGAAAGATTATCCGCTTGGAAATCTGTTCAGTTTTAACAAAGTTAAGTTGAAGTTACAGAGAAATTATAATTCATTTTAAAGTATATTGTCTGAATATTGATTAAAAATCTTTTAAGTAATATCAAGTCCTTCACAAACATAGCTTATAATCTGAGAGAAAGTCTCTTTGCACAGAGACAAACCATACAGCTATAAACTAATGACTGTCACAGTAATACCTCTATTTATATGCAGTTTTGTTACAGCACAAAACGAAGTATATAAAGCTAATTGACGTCAAAATAGAACACATAAATTAAGGTTTATATATATATATATATTTATATTTATATATATAGATTAATAAGTATCGTATAGAAATTTAGTGGGGTCTGTCACGCCTTTTTTAAGGGTCTGCAAAACTGCTCGTTAACAGCGAAACACTTCTAACTGCTTCTACTATGGCAACAATCTTTACAGATCAAGAAAGCTGCCTGCATGTTCAAACAAAAGCTTCTGTTATCCGAGAGCTACAAGGGTGTAAAGCAGCTGAATAGCGATGTCGTATTGATCAAATCGGCGGAACACAATGCGATAATGTCGCAAGATGATTACGGTCTGAAAGAGGTAAACAATCACATGAAACTCACATCATTTCGAATATAGTATTACATTAACCCTATCTATAGATTTGCAGTGCCCAGATTGATATGCATGTTGTGGAGGGTACACACCGTACTTTCCTTAAGGAGGCCCAAACGTTACAGATCATCGAGCGTGTTTTACAAAAATAGTCACAGTAGACCCATTAAACTTTCATTAACTTAACATAACCTTAATATTACCGTATAATGTGCAAGTTTCAATTAGCTACACTATTAATATAGCAACTTTAAATTGTTTAAGCCTTTCACAAGTTTAAGTTCTATTAAATATTGTTCTCTTTTTTTGTTGATTTCCTATATTTCGTGTTCGTTTAATTGATGACTCAGTGTCTCTGTCTGCCTAATCATGACCCTTGAAAAATTCAACCGAACCTTTGCGATAAGCAAATCATGTCATAATATGAAACACTTTTAATGCACACATAGTATACATTTTTTTATCAACGCCTCATCTATAAGACGATTTACAATCAGCCCATAACTGTTCCTGCTTATTGTTTTTTTTGTCTATCAATTTATACTAAATACATACTTCATACTTCAGCACATGTATGCATATTTATGTATTTGTATTAATATTATATTGAATAAATAAAGTGGTCCGATTCTGATGTCTGCCGATTTCCCCGGTATCACGCATCCAACGCAAGTAACGCCTGTTAACTGTTATCGCTGTTAAATTCAAATCATATAATTTGTCTGCACATAATGTTATGAAGGGACGGCAACAACAACAGCGTCTGAACATTACAGTGGCCCTGCAATGAAAGGTTAACACTCAGCAATAAGAGCTTTCGATTCGTATCTCACTTGCCGCTGCTGTCGCTGCTGCTGCTCGCTCTCTTGCTCTCAGTGCGCAGAGAAGAGAAGCTTTTGCGCCACCGACGCTATAGCCGCTGTTGTCGTATAAAAGCCGCCGCTCACCTGATGCCCCGATTATTCGTAATTCATCTTTCGTCGTTAGATCGCGCAAAATTGTACGGTAGTTGTGTCATTAACCGCTACCCCACTTTACAAGTGTTTCGCATCAATTGCAGTCAGCAAAGTGTAATTTGAACAATAAAATATTTAATTTCTTTCATTAAATCAAACGTTCACAATACGCAAAGTGCTTTAAAGTGCAACTAACAGAACAAATCAATAGATCTGGCTAAGATCTATATTGCTGATTTTCAACAAAGAATACATTAAAAGTTGTCAACGGTTTTTGGCCAACAGTAAGGACCAACTGCCCAAAAACCGCCTATCGACTTTTATCACTTATCCATAAACCAAGCCAAGAAGCCCAAGGCAAGTGGTTGCTGTTGACTCACAAAACAGCTGTCGAGGAATCGCCTGATTTTTAGGTATGTATTCTGCATGCATACATACAAACAAATACATACTTACATACATACTTGCCAGTACATAAATATGTATGTATGTATATGTTTAGTTCTATGTGTATAAACCGTGGAGTGAATGAGTTCAAAAAGGAGAGAAAATAACGTTGGAAAAATGTATTAGTGTTTGTGAAACGCGGGCTTCTAAGCTTAACAAAAACCATTTAAGCATTTTGAACCTAAAATTTGAAGAAATTGAGAAATGAGTGAAAAATTAGACATTTTACTGTTAGCAATAAATCGGCTGACTAAATGCGGTACAAAGTGGTCCAAATTTGAACTTTATCTCACTATTTCACACCTGTCATGTAATTTTTGACCTTTCAAACTTTGGGTTAATTTATATTTTTTAAAATACCCAGACAAATTGCAGGGCCGCCTCCCTTAGCAAGTTTTAGCCTAACAACAATTTTTGTTTACTTTATTACCTAAAGTCCAAATTCCCCAAAAGTAATATTGTATTGTTCACCCAAACCAGTAAAGTGGTCATCGTTTTGCGACTCCTATAAAAGTTTATAGGCTTCATTCTAAGTGTTGGGAACTTGATAGGGTTTCAGCTACTAATTGACAAGTTGCTCGATTTCTACGATTTCCATTAAAACAAAAGAAAGGAAAAATGGATGACACAATTGATTGGAAAATTTCTAATTGCCATCTACACAAAGCAGAATGCTTAAACTTATTGTATAAATGTATGTTTCGAGAGCCCACTATCGCTATAGAGAGTCTATTCGAATTAATCACCCCATTTTCCGCTTATCATTGGCAATGAACTTGAGGCGCGCGCCTCGCACGACTGAAGCGTGGGCGTTGGATGCGTACCTGGGAGACCAGGTGCAAATGTCTCATAATCGATAATTGTAGAAAATAGAACTAAGTGCATAAATAAATAATGTATTTACGTTGTAAATGTCCGATGGACAGAGGGAGGGGACACTTAATACCGACAGTAGACACTTTGTTTACATATTTGTTTATGTATCTAATGACGCAATTTTCATTTTGTGGTGCCACAGAATTGCTGTCAATCAATAAACGCTAGCTAAGTAATTAATGTAAAAGGATATAGGCAAACAGTAGGGCAAATAAAGAAACAAACAACAATACGATCATCGGTAGCCACAGATGACGACGCTCAAAACTAACAAAAATATAGAAATTATACTTCAATGAACTTGAGGAAATCACGCCACCTTATCTCACTCTACAAATTGCTCGTGAACAGGCGTCATGCTCATGTCAATGTGCGTGTGTGGCTGCGTGTATGTGAGTTCAGCTGTGTGCGTTGCCGGCTGGCGTGCAAAATTCTGCCGAAAACGAACGTTAGCGTCTCTCTTCTGTTACTATCGCAAGTTCCCTCTCTCTGTCTGTGCCTCATTCCATCATAAACATAAACACACAAATGTATGTATGAAAGTACATAAATACATACATATATAATGCGATTTTGCCGACAGTGCAAACATTTTAAGTATACACATATTCAGACATACATACATACGATTATAGATATATAGAGATAAACAATAAGTAAAATATTGTAATCGCAGCTATGCGATGTACATTTTTAGCAACTAATCGTGTTTCTAAATGTACATACAACTGTACTAACTAATCTTTCTAAATGTACATACATCTGTTCATAACCTACGCAACACAATTGTTGTTTAAATACCTAAATAAGTATACCCGCTATGCGGAATACACAGAATGTCGCGTTGGAGAAAGCTTTCTGTTATTGTTTTCATTGTTTCTATGTACAAACTTTCACACATACAAACGTACATATGCTTGTATGTATAGATATA
Source organism: Drosophila macrospina (assembly GCA_035042075.1). NCBI lineage: Eukaryota > Metazoa > Arthropoda > Insecta > Diptera > Drosophilidae > Drosophila > Drosophila macrospina. The sequence continues at coordinate 2,223,420 of JAWNLW010000326.1, read as the reverse complement.
AGTCTGCGATGCTAGAACTGCTCTTGTGGCGGCGCGCTTGTCGTCTTATTTGGTATACAAACTTGCCAACCACCGGTTCAACTTTAACTGCCTAATTCTCTTTTTCTTTTGTTGTGCCATTCTCGTTCTGCACATCGTACGAGTTTTGTCGGCGAATAAGAAAGCAGCGTGCCCAATGTTTGTTTGTATGAGTAAGCTCCGTCAGCTGCTACCCTACTCTGCGCACTTCTATGTATGTTAACATATTTAACGTTGCACTGTTATGCTTGCTACAGACAGATACAGATTATATGTAGTGTGCATGCATACATCTGTACATATACATATCTATGTACATGATGCCCGGCACTGTTGGGCATTCACTAATCACGCCACAAGCATCAGTCGTTGCACGCGCGCAGCTTCTCCAGAAATCACCTGATTTTCAATTACTACTAACTTTCCACTACGACCGACCGGTGGCCGGGCTGCTGTCAAGCTCCAGAGAGAGCAAAACATTGAAAAAGCTTTGCGTGAGCGGCAAACGCATTTAACAGCGGCTGTTAAATCATTTGTATTTTAACATAGCTACGTTAGATCTATTTATTTTGCCAGCAGTGTACATGTGTGATATTCATGTGTACATATGAAAACTTTTTACTTTACACAAACACTAAAACAATTTATAATTTATAGACCCTACTTCAATTAAATTTTGTAGATTTCAATTAGAAATATTATTCTAGATATTAAATATAAATATTAGAACGATAATGTTTATCTCATTAGAGGAAAGGGTATTCCTTCGTCATGTAGCTAAATATGCACTTGAAATTTAATAAAATAATAATATTTAGTAATTCTAATATTGTTATCATAATCAAAATATCCAATAACATTAAAAGTATACTTAGCATTTTTTGTATTTTCAGTAGTTAAAATTATTTGTATTTATTAATATAGAAAACATTTAAAATATTTCTGATGAATAAGATAAAACTGATATTTGAATGGTTTAAGTGTAGTTATGCATTCAATTTGTCAACTATATTATAGATATTTAGTTACAGGGTATTCGAGAGACAATGAAGTGAAATTTAGATCTTTAAAGTAGATCTAATGGGAAATATATGGGCTTGTTACATGATTGTGATGTTAAATTATAATGTGAAAGAAAGGATATTCATTTTGGGTTTGTTTTTGCAGTCGCCAGAAGCTGTTGAAAGCCGTGGATCAGCAAGCTGTTGCGGTCAAGCACGATAACAACAACAAAAGCCCGCAGGCTGCAGAAAATAACGGTAAAAGTGCAAGGGCACTGCGTCGGCGTCGCCGTCGAAATAAGAAGCAACAAAATTCGCAACAACCTGACGCCTTTGAGGAGTCCCAGGAGCAGCTAACACCAAGCACCTCCAATTGCAATACATCTATTGCAACAACGAACGATAGTCCGATAGAACCCTGCTCTGCACCGATAACCGATAACGAGAACGATAGCAAGATGCCAGCACGATTTGCCGATGATGTCATCACCGCTGAGCCAACGACGCGTACTGCCCCCCAATTGGACCTGGGTGGTGGACACTATGCGCCGCGCCAGCAGCAGTTGAACGAAGAGATTGCCATTACTGGCTTCTCTGGCCGTCTGCCCGAGAGTTCCACCATCGAGGAGTTTAAGCAGAATTTATTCGATGGCGTCGACATGGTCAACGATGATCCCAGACGCTGGGAGCGTGGTAAGTTCAACACAAATTGCTTTTATTATCCATGCAATCGCTAATTAACTTCTTTAATTCAAAAAGGTCTATATGGATTGCCGGAGAGGATTGGCAAGATCAAGCAGATCGATCTGGAGAACTTTGATCAACAGTTCTTTGGTGTACATCAGAAGCAAGCCGAGTGCATGGATCCCATGCTTCGCATTTTGCTCGAATTGACGCACGAGGCAATCATCGATGCTGGACTGAATCCAACAGATTTGCGTGGATCACGCACTGGTGTCTATGTTGGTGTCTCCACATCGGAAACGGAACAGCATTGGTGCCATGATCAGGACCGTGTGAATGGCTATGGTTTGACCGGCTGTGCCCGCGCCATGTTCGCCAATCGAATTTCATTTACATTCGATTTCAAGGGTCCCAGTTACAGCATTGACACCGCCTGCTCCAGTTCATTGTATGCCTTGGAACAGGCCTTCTCGGACATGAAGCAGGGCAAGATCGATAATGCCTTGGTTGCCGGTGCGGGCGTTATCCTTAAGCCCACCATGTCGCTGCAGTTCAAGAGATTGAACATGTTGAGTCCAGATGGAAGTTGCAAGGCCTTCGATGAGTCCGGCAACGGATATGTCCGCTCCGATGGCTGTGTTGTCCTGCTGCTGCAACGGACGTCGACTGCCAAGCGTGTCTATGCCTCCATTCTGAATGTGCGCACCAACACCGATGGTTACAAGGAGCAGGGCATCACCTATCCCATTGGCAGCATGCAGAATCGTTTGATACGCGAGACCTATGAGGAAATTGGTCTCAATCCCAATGATGTTGTCTATGTGGAGGCTCATGGCACTGGCACCAAGGTCGGTGATCCTCAGGAGGTTAACTCCATCACGGACTTCTTCTGCAAGAATCGTACGACGCCGCTATTGATTGGTTCCGTCAAATCCAACATGGGTCACTCGGAACCCGCTTCGGGTGTTTGCTCAGTGGCGAAGATCTTAATTGCGATGGAGGAGGGCGTCATTCCCGCCAATTTGCATTACAACAAACCCAATCCAGATCTTTATGGTCTGCTTGATGGTCGCCTCAAGGTGGTTGACAAGAATCTACCCTGGAACGGTGGCATCATTGGTCTCAACTCCTTTGGCTTTGGCGGTGCGAATGCTCATGTCATTCTCAAGTCCAATCCCAAGCCAAAGACCGTGACGCCTCTCAACACTGCACCCAAGCTGGTGATTGCCTCTGGCCGGACCTTTGAGGCCGTTCAACAGCTGCTGGAATCAACCGCCATCCACTCGGATGACGATGAATACTTGCAGCTCCTCAATGACATCCACTCCAAGCCCATTCCCCTGCATTATTTCCGTGGTTACAGTGTGGTCAACAACAAGGGATCTCTACAGCGTGAGGTAGTCGATTTCAGCGATGAGAAGCGTCCAGTGTGGTACATCTATTCGGGCATGGGCGGTCAATGGGCCAGCATGGCCAAGGATCTAATGCAGATCGATGTCTTTGCCAAGTCAATTCAACGTTGCGCCGATGTCCTAAAGCCCGAGGGTGTCGATCTAATCGATGTGCTCACTCGATCCACGGATAAGAGCTTTGAGAACATCCTCAATTCCTTCATCTCCATTGCCGCCATGCAGGTGGCTCTCACCGATCTGTTGAGCTCCCTTAACATTCATCCCGATGGCATTGTTGGACACTCGGTGGGCGAATTGGGTTGTGCCTATGCCGATGGCTGCTTCACCCCGGAGCAGACAGTCCTGGCTGCCTACTGGCGTGGCAAGAGCATCTTGGACACTCAGCTGCCCAAGGGTAAGATGGCTGCCGTCGGCCTGAGCTGGGATGAAGCGCACAAGCGAGTGCCAAGCGATTGCTTCCCCGTCTGCCACAACAGCGAGGATAACTGCACGATTTCCGGACCAGAGTCATCCATCGAGGCGCTCGTTACCAAACTTAGTGGCCAGGAGGTCTTCGCCAAGGCAGTCAACAGCAGCGGCTATGCGTTCCACAGCAAATACATTGCGGATGCTGGTCCCAAATTGCGCAAGAGTCTGGAGAAGATTATTCCCAATGCCAAGAATCGTACCGCTCGCTGGGTGAGCACCAGCATTCCGGAATCCGCGTGGGGTACCCCGATTGCCATGCAATCATCGGCAGCTTATCATGTGAACAACCTGCTCTCGCCGGTGCTCTTCCATGAGGCGCTGCAGCATGTGCCCAAGAATGCCATTGCTATCGAGATCGCACCTCACGGCCTACTGCAGGCGATCCTGAAGCGTGCCCTCGGTCCTGAGGCGACCAACTTGAGTCTGGTGAAGCGCGGCCATGAGAACAACGTGGAGTTCTTCCTCACCAATGTGGGAAAACTCTTTGCTGCCGGTGCTCAGCCTCAGGTATTGAATCTCGTGCGGCCCATCAGTTATCCCGTGGGACGTGGAACCCCGATGTTGAACTCAAAGATTGGATGGGACCACTCGCAGAAGTGGTTGGTGGCCAAGTTCGACAAGGAAACATCATCGGGTGAGACCGTTATTGAAGTCGATCTCTCCAAGGAGGATGATGCCTTCCTCGCTGGCCATACCATTGATGGACGCATACTGTTCCCGGCTACGGGCTACATGACTCTCGCTTGGATGACCTATGCGAAGATGCGTGGTGGCGAGTTCCACAAGACGCCCATTGTCATGGAGAATGTGGTGTTCCATCGTGCTACGATTCTCAACAAGAGCGCTGTGGTCAAATTCGGCATCAATTTCTTTGACGGCACAGGCAACTTTGAGATCTGCGAAAGCGGCAGCTTGGCCGTCTCCGGCAAGATTAGCATTCCCGAAAACATTGACAACGAGGAGCTGCCGTTGGAGCCCCAAACGCCGAGCACCGTCGCCAAGCAGCTGTCCACCAATGATGTCTACAAGGAGCTGCGTCTTCGTGGTTACGATTATGCCGGAATCTTCCGTGGCATTGTGAGCTCGGACACCTTTGCCTCCGCCGGACACTTGCAGTGGGTGGAGAATTGGGTTAGCTTCATGGATACCATGCTGCAGTTCAGCATTCTCAGCAAGAACTTGCGTGAACTCTATCTGCCCACTCGCATTGAGAAGGCTGTCATCAATCCCCTCAAGCATTTGCAGCTGATCAATGGATTGAGCAAGACAGCCCAGTCAGAGGTCGGACTACCCGTCTATTGGTATGACAGCATCAATGTCATCAAGAGCGGTGGCGTGGAGCTGCGTGGATTGAAGGCATCGCTGGCCCAGCGTCGTCCTGGCACACAGAATCCTCCCACTTTGGAGCGCTACACATTTGTGCCCAACAACAATACAAGTGAGCTGAATGAGAACACAGAGAAGGCACGTCTTCATGCACTGGATGTGGCCATTCAACTGATCATCGAGAACTCCAGCGGCGCTGTGAAGCTCAAGGGTGTTGAGCTGGCAAATGGACGCAATCCGGATGTGCTGATGGCCAATCATCTGCTGCAGATCATCGAGGGTGAACCTGTTCTTACTGGCGATGTGGCTGTGGTCACATCCAATAACAATGAGGAGATCATTGCCAGCTCCCTGGGAGACTCAGGCGTGCGTGTCGTATCCAAGGACGTGCTGAAGGAACCGGTTGAGCAGAACTGTCACTTTGTCTTCGGCATCGATGTCCTATCGCGTCCGGATACGAAGACCCTGGAGAATAGCATTGCCAGCATTCGCGACACGGGTTTCCTCATCTTGGAAGAGGGTCTAACGACTTACACCAAGACAGGACGTGCTCTGCTGGTTAAGTACGGATTCGTTGCCGTGCAGGAGCAGGTACTGGGTGGTACTCGTGTCTTGGTATTGGCACGTCGCAAGGTTGACCTCAAGACACGCAAGTTCACAGTTGTCCAGGTCACCGAACAGAACTTCAACTGGGTGGATGACCTAAAGGTTGCTCTTGCCACAGCTGCCACGGAGGAACAGTATGTCTATGTTGTCTGTCTGAATGAGGAGCTCTTTGGCGCCGTTGGCCTGATGACCTGCATCAAGAATGAGAATGGCGGTAAGCTGGCGCGTCTGGTGTTTGTCCAGGACAAGGTGTCCGAGAAGTTCTCGTTGACTTCCCCCATTTATGGCAAGCAGTTGGAGAAGGATCTGATATCGAATGTACTTAAGAACGGCAACTGGGGAACATTCCGTCACCTTAAGCTGGAGACCCAACAGGCTACCCTGCAAGTGGAGCATGCCTATGTGAATGCCCTTGTCAAGGGTGACTTGGCCTCCCTGAAGTGGATTGAGGGTGCAAAGGCGGATGGCTCAGCCAAGAAGGATCTGGAGACCTGCACTGTCTACTATGCTCCCGTCAACTTCCGTGACGTGATGTTGTCCTCGGGAAAACTTGCTGCCGATGCACTGCCAGGTGACCTGGCCGAGCAGGATTGTGTGCTGGGTCTGGAATTTGCTGGTCGTGACACCGCAGGACGTCGTGTGATGGCTATGGTGCCAGCCAAGTCACTGGCCACCACCTGCCTCGCCAGCAAGCGCATGATGTGGCAAATCCCCGACAAGTGGACCATGGAGGAGGCCTCTACCGTGCCCTGTGTGTATGCCACAGTCTACTACGCCTTGGTTGTGCGTGGACAAATGAAGAAGGGTGAGCGCATCCTCATCCATGCGGGATCTGGTGGTGTCGGACAAGCTGCCATCTCTGTGGCACTGCATCACGGCCTGACGGTCTTCACCACGGTGGGAAGCAAGGAGAAGCGAGAGTTCCTGTTGAAGCGCTTCCCCAAGCTTCAGGCACGCAACATTGGCAACTCCCGTGACTCCTCGTTCGAGCAGCTGGTCATGTTGGAGACCAAGGGACAAGGTGTCGATCTTGTGCTTAACTCGTTGTCTGAGGAGAAATTACAAGCCTCCATTCGCTGTCTGGGACTCAATGGACGTTTCTTGGAGATTGGCAAGTTCGATTTGAGCAACAACAGTCCTTTGGGTATGTCCGTGTTCCTGAAGAACACCTCGTTCCATGGCATCCTGCTCGACAGTGTGATGGAAGGCGAGGAGGAGATGCAGAAGCATGTGGTATCCCTCGTGGCGGAGGGCATCAAGAATGGAGCGGTTGTGCCTCTGCCAACGTCGGTGTTCAACGACATGCAAGTGGAGCAGGCGTTCCGCTTCATGGCGTCGGGCAAACACATTGGCAAGGTGGTCATCAAGGTGCGCGATGAGGAGGACGGCAAGAAGACTCTGGTGCCGAAGCCGCGCCTGATCAATGCCATTCCCCGTACCTACATGCATCCGGAGAAGAGCTACATTCTGGTCGGAGGCTTGGGTGGTTTCGGCTTGGAGCTGACCAACTGGTTGGTCACACGTGGAGCACGTTATATTGTGCTCACGTCGCGATCGGGTGTGAAGACCGGATACCAGGGACTGATGATCCGTCGCTGGCAGGAACGTGGCGTCAAGGTGGTGATCGATACCAATGATGTGACCACAGCAGCGGGTGCCAAGAAATTGCTGGAGAGCAGCAACAAGTTGGCCCTGGTTGGTGGCATCTTTAATCTGGCCGCCGTGCTGCGCGATGCTCTGATTGAGGATCAAACGGCCAAGGACTTCAAGACCGTTGCCGATCCCAAGGTGACAGCGACCAAATACTTGGATCAATATTCCCGCACCATTTGCACCGAGTTGGACTACTTCATCTGCTTCTCCAGCGTGTCCTGCGGACGTGGCAACATTGGGCAAACCAATTATGGCCTGGCTAACTCGGCAATGGAACGCATCTGCGAACAGCGACAGAGCAGCGGATTCCCCGGCACAGCCATCCAATGGGGTGCCATCGGAGACACTGGCTTGGTGCTGGAGAATCTCGGTGACAATGATACGGTTATTGGAGGCACATTGCCACAACGTATGCCCTCTTGCCTGCAGTCCATCGATCTGTTCCTGCAACAGCCCCATCCCGTGCTCGCCTCCATGGTGGTGGCTGAGAAGCGCAAGTCCGACTCCTCGGCTGGTGTCAGTCTCATCTCTACCATTTCGAACATCTTGGGACTTCGTGACACAAAGAACATTCAGGATGCTGCCTCGTTGGCTGATCTCGGCATGGATTCGTTGATGGCCGCAGAAATCAAGCAGACCTTGGAGCGTAACTTTGACATAGTGCTGTCCACGCAGGAGATTCGTCAGTTAACGTTCGGAGCACTCAAACAAATGGACGGAGGCGTCGAGGTGAAGCCTGCAACAGCAACCACAACCACAGCAACAGCAGAAACTGTTGTGACAACAGAGCCCGTTGCCAAGTCGATACCGCCATCGAGAACAGCAAGCCCATTGGGCGATGGTACGCAGGTGGTCTTCACCAAGGATCTCATACCCACCGAGGAGATTGTGCGTCTCGAGACTCAAGCGCCGGCAAACAGCAAACAGACGCCCATCTTCTTTATGGCGCCCATTGAGGGCTTTGCCACGGCGCTGGCACCACTCGCCAAGAGGCTGGAGGTGCCTGCCTATGGCCTGCAGTTCACCAACACGGTGCCCATGGACTCCATCGAGGCAGCAGCGCGATTCTATGTGAAGCAACTGCGCACCGTTCAGCCCAAGGGACCCTACAAGCTGGCGGGCTATTCCTTTGGTTGTCTGCTCACCTACGTGATGGCCGCATTGCTGGAGGAGACCAATGAGATTGCCAGCGTCATCATGCTGGACGGAGCACCCACTTATGTGAACTGGTTCACGAGCAGCTTCAAGCAGCGGTACGATGTCGATGATGACAACAGCAAACAGAGTTATGGCCTGGCTTACTTTGGCATTGTCTTGGCCAACATTGATTACAAGGCGGTAAGTAATCAACTCTTGTCCTCCATCCAATCTCTTTGCTTATGTTCTTTGCTATCTTCTTTTGCAGCTGGTGCGCTTGCTACTCGTGATACCCACTTGGGAGGAGAAGCTCGAGAAGTTTGCCGAACTGATGAGCCTGGAAATCACACAGCCCGTGGAAACTGTAAGTGCTGCTAACTCCTAGTGTCTCCTTTTCCCCACATCGATTAATCTATGTACTTGTTCTGCACAGATTCGCACGGCGGCCAAGCTGTTCTACAAGAAACTGGTGCTGGCCGACACCTACAAGCCAACGTTGAAGCTAAAGTCAAAGGTCACGCTGGTCAAGCCCACAGATAACTCCGCCAAAATGGACGAGGACTACCGTCTAAAAGAGGTGTGTTGATACTAACAGAAGGAGAAAACTCATGTCTAAATCCTTGCAGAGGATAGCCAAGTCTTCTGCTTGCCACATTTAACATGTCCAAGTTATTCTGTTATTAATTTGCTATATCTTCCACTTAAAGGTCTGCACAAAACCCGTCGAGGTGCACACAGTCGAGGGCAATCATCGCACGTTCCTCATTGAGGATCAATCCCTGGCGACCATACAGAGCATACTGAAGCGACTCTTCAATTAGCTAACTTAACATTCCCGAAGCACGCGCACATAAGCATAAAGAATACTCATGTTCTCTCTAATCCATATATGTATATGGAAACACAAATCTCGTTCGCTCTCTAGCTTTTCTTTATAAGGAAAAATGCACAGCTTCATCGTAAACATCGTAACTCTAGCTAGCACATTTAGTAAATGAATTTATATAATCGCGCCACAAGGAATGTTTAAGGCATAAATCATCTACAGGATCATCACAATTGCATCTTTGGGAACTGCTGTCTTGCAGGGTCTGTGGTCACCCAGGTCCAAAACAATGTTGTCTCACAGACTCTGCGATTCCTGGCAGTTCTCCACTTTAACAAACATCATTCGCAGCATAGGGGAGTAGAGCAGCATTCCTTGAGAGCCACAGCTATGGCACTAGACGTCCCAACTTACCAAATATATCTATATATACACTATATATATATGCTATAAATATGTGCACGCATTTGTCGCATCTTTTAATTGTAATTAGTCCTTAAGTCCAAAGAAGTTTGTAATGAGTTTAATTTCTCGATAAAAAACAAAAAAAAAAAAAACAAAACAAAACGAACAAAAATACAAACTACAAAATTGTTTGTTATTTTGATGTATAAAATAGACGTACAAAATTATCACTCATAATTATATTGGGGATATATAAAGTCCATTAACATAACACTTACATACACACAAATACGAGTAAATAAACAACAAAAAAATTCAATAATATATGAATTATAATTTATGTTTAATATTCTATTCTATCTGGAAAATTAAAAAACATTCTAAACAAATCACGTTTGCAGTTGAGAGTAGAAATATTTTATGCTGCTCAAGCTTTTATTTAATAATTATATTAGATATTTATAAACTTCATTTAAATCTACAAATTTTTCTGCATTTTATTAACAATATTTTGTATTATTATTTACGATTATTAGTTGCAGAGAAAGTCTCACAGTCTCTTGTCGCTGCTTTGTTAATCTATAATTTAATGAAGGAGTTCAAACAGCTTTTTTAACTGAAGTAGTAGACAGAAATCTTACAGGAATACATCAAGGAATTACTTATGGATCGTTTTACACTTAAAACTCGGACAGTACCTAATATTTGAGTTTATAAATGGGCAATCCTGCTGAAAGTGGTTTACTGCCCTTTAAATATTCTTGTTATAAAGATTTTTAGACTTGCAATCTATGAAGGCTTCAACAAGCAGTCGTTCGGTAAAGTGGTATTATAAATAAAATAATTTTATAATATTGTAAATATTCTATAAAGTAGCTAATCTAGTAACTACACATAAATTAGTTTATACTTAGTTAAATTCGTTTATATAATGACTTCGTTTCAGAGAGCTACTATTATTGGCGACAAAAATACTCGAGAACGACCCTGATATAGACAGACAATGAAAAACAGATAGATTAGACTGTTTGTTTTATACTGATTACAAAATATTATTAGATATATAAGTATATTTAAAATTAATTAAAGTCACATTCGATCAGAGATTACAGATAGCATAACCAGAGTATAGGGTATTTCACAGCCCAAGCGCTTTCAATTAGCGCCCACTTTACGCCTTTAAATGTAAAGAGAATTATACAAAAAAAAATTATAATGAGCTCAATAGACATTTGTACTTGCCTGTGAACTGGCATATTGATAAGCAATTGATAAGCAGGCATTGCCCGAGTTTTATGACCCGGGAATTAAAAGTGTAAATGCAAAACTTTTGTGTACCCTGTAATCAGTTAATGAAGAAGATATATTTGTAATTATAGAAAGATTAATTTGAATTACATTTCTGGTTAGAAAATGAAGATAGTGCTCGACTAGAAGATATTCTGTATTGGGATGTACTGTAACTTAAGATAAAGTATCTTTGATTGAGGAACTTTCAATAGTTGATCCTAAAAGTATGCTAAATTTATTACAATAAGATCAAATCTTTTCAATCAAATGCCACAGGGTATCCACTAGTCGCGCACTCTTGTTTTAAGCACCATTAACCGTTTGTTTTCGCACGTCTTTGATGGTTGTGATTTCAGAAATGTCGCGATGCCTCAAAAGTAAGTAGAAAAAATGTATATATATAATTATTGTATTAAGAGCAGGAAAGGAGCACAATATTGAGTATATTTATATGGCTTATAAACATGTATAGGTGTGTATTCCTCTCAATTGCCCTTATCACTGTTGATAAGCCAGCGTCTGCTTTGGGTTGGGTTGCGTTGCGTTGGGTTGGATTGAATTTGGGAATACATTTTTGCTCAAATATTTGACAAGTTTTCAGTTTACGGAAAACACGCGTTCGACTTGAATGACTTGCTTTTGTTGTATGTAAATAGAAGTTTGTTGTGCCCCACATTAATTAATACTAATAAGCTAATACTTAGCTAGTTAATACCTAATTGAATTAATTATCAACGCCAATTAATTTGCATAGGTAATTGCTATAAAAATCATATAAATATCTTTCGCATATAAAACAGTAAGTTGATCTCGCTAATAAAAATGTGTGTCATTTGGAATTTGAATATCGACAACGAAATCAGTTTTAAGTTTTTATGCTAGGTCAGTTATAGCCACATATTGATATTATTATATTTATTTTTTATATGCAAATCTATTAATCGAACACTTTAGCAAAATACGATCAACAAACGATTGTCTCTTAATGTGTTACGGTTGACTTTTATTGAAAACAAAACAAGACCATAAAACTTTTCCCATTATCATTTGATAGTTTATTGTGTAAATATTGTTTTGTATTATAAGTATTTCTAATCAATTGAGTTTCCATCATTCCATTGTGTTTATTATCGGATCAGATTATTTGCAAACTATAAACTTTCCCGAAAATTGTCTAAGTTTAAGCAAATGAACGAATCCATAAGTTCAGAAAATTACGCAGTATAACTCACAAGGAAGTTAAGCTTTTTACATAAATTAAATAATTATTAGAAGTGAATTGAATTAAAAGCAATAAACAAGATCAATTAGGTCTTGAAATACCTCGAAGGTCTGTTATATTTGTATATATTATTTGTAATATTTGTATATATTTACAGGATAGTTAGAAATGTTATAGATATTACTTTATATTATTTTATGAGAGTTTAGTTATAAAAGAAATATCTATATTCTTATATAATCTATATAAAAATATACCTGATTATCATACACATATTGTTCTCATCTGTCAATATTAAGAAGTGAGAAGTCAACAAAAATCAATGAGAAACTAAATTCCAGCTCAACTGTCGATAATTACATTCAATACTTCAAGACTTAAACTTATGAATGCATTTGTTTATTGATGTGTACATATATACTTAACACTCGTATTAATGCTGTCCCCTTCCCCATCGGGTGGGAAATTTATTGTTCAAGGTTGAATGGGCGAAAGTTAAATCTACATGCGATAGGCTTTAAATTCATTTACAAAGTTCAACAAGAAATTATTAAGTTATAAGCGACCAATCGAACTCGAAACCGGCATGAAATTTGTTAGAAAAGACTCCATAAAGTGAGAAGTTTGCGGTTTAGGAAAGCACAAATAATTGCACACAATTCTATTTAACAATCTAGGAAAATAAATCTTTAGGATAGGAGAAGGAAGGCAAAGTCTTTATACTATATACATATATCTTAATCTAATGAATTGCTGATTGAGTGAATTTCATATTTACACAATCGTCGTAATAAAATTTTAATATTTTTATGTGTTATCTAAAATTAATTCAATTCACGCATAAATTAACGTCCAGAAGTAAAGGGGAAAGTTGGTCACCATAACGCAGTTGTATCAATTGCAGGTTCCCATGAGAATTGCAAAATGAATATTTATTAATTAAGTAGTAAGTAATGTATTCTTGTGAGTTTATTAAGTGCAAATGATTTTAAAATATTATTAGCCCACGTGCTAAGTGCGCAATCAATATGTTTGCAATTGTGCAATTTTTTTCTAATAGACGCATTTGCTTTTGCGACTAGCATTGAAAACCTTAATACTGAAATCAATTGATTTTTATATAATTTCGGAATCACAGATAAGAGACACTTTTAATAGTAAAGAATTCTGGGGAAATTTGATAAGTGCCTAAATTTGCACATATAACAATGCATTTTAATTATATCATATTGCCATTAATAATTAAGCCGTCATAAAGTATTCTTAACTATTATTTAAATTTTAACACCTTTGCTAGGTATATTTTAGACAATTCTATATTTGAAGCGTTTGATATTTTGAAAGATATTCAAAAATAAACAAAAGTGAAATGATATGTGAAAAAGTGTTATATTTCCGAAAGCTTTGTTAAAAGCTGCACATTCGAAAGAAGAAAAAAAAGACCTGTTAGAATCGAATCAATCAAAACAAATGGGATGGCTTCCGAATTCGGAGATCGTTATCAACAGAGTGAGCATGCTTTATGCTGAGCTCAGAGATTAGCAGAACGACGGTACGGTAGTACGATTTATCCAAAACAAGCGACATTACGAACTATTTTTGATAAGCTCGCTCACCGGGCAACCTGAGCACGAGTGTGAAATCTGGGGACCGAGACACGGCTGACGACCCTAACTCAGTTCAAATCCGAAACTCAGATGAAACGCAGTTCAGTTTTTGCTGCCATTGACGACTGACGACTGACAACGAGTACGACGGTTGCAGCCTCCAAGTGCCGTAAGCTCGCCGCGCAAAAATATCTCGGAGTTCAAATAACCGTACAAATAAACTAGATTGCATTTGCCTCAGTGTGTGTGTGTGCGTGAGTGTGTGTGTGTGTATGTTTCTCTGTCTGTACGCCTATGTATGTAACTGTGTGTGTGTGTGAGTGTATATATGTCCATTTCTATAAGTATATATAGTAGCGCCAAAAGTCGCGTCTGCTCATTCGAACATCAAACTTCTTCGACAAACGTCAAACTCTAACGGTCGATCACCAAATCGAAAAGCAATCGAAATCGAAGTTCGAAACAAAACAGTTCACTTCCGGTGTGCGCGTCATTGAAAGAAGACTGGAAGAATACAGCAAGAAGATGGCCGAAGCGTTCGATTCGGGATTCATTTACGTTTTCTGCAATTTACACGTGTTTTACAATCAGTGCTAATAATAATAATAGTAATAATAACAATAATAATAGACAACTACATATACATATTGTTATAGTATATACAAATATATATATGGATATATATTTATATGTATGATTGTATGTATAAATACTACACGACTCGTCCCCTCTCTATCGCACTCTTTCGCACTCGCACTTGCCGCACACGCACCCACAATTGCAGTCGCCGGAGACGCCGCCACAGCATAACTGCTGCTAATTTTCAACGGTAAACAATTGCTGCCGCTATGTAGTGTATTTACTCTTTTTTATATATTTTATTTTATCTTTTGTTATTTTGCATACACTAAGCATACTCGCATCATGTGCCGTTTGCTGTTTGCTTAATTGATTCCTCATTCAGGATTGTAAATCGATAGTTGATAACACGAGGCTCACTTGCTAAACGCTCGTTTTTTGATTAGATAGATAGATTTCGACTGATAGTCGCAAGCACACTTTATAGACAAGTTTTACCCGGCATTGCTCGTAATTTACAAGCATCACATACGGATTTCTGTTTGTGCTAGGTCTTAAAACATAAATAGATGAATACATCGAAAGGATTAAAGCTGAAACATTGAAAAAGAATATTTTTGAAATTAATAAAATTTGCATTAACTTATCTATGGAAATTTGTATCTAATTGAATAATACAAAAGATTCTTGGGATGACATTTTCCATTAAATGTCTATAGATAAATTTCGAAAATATTCTACGAAAATCGAATCAAATAATAAATGTAAATAATTGCTTATTGACATTTATATATATTGTATTTATGTGTATTTACAGCGATAATTGTAAGTACAAAAGTAATCACAGCTCTACTTTGTATAAAATTTATGTAATTTTCGAACGACAAACAATTTGAGAATAATGTTTAACTATTGTCGTTGTGACAATTTATACAGATATGCCAAAGTTAATGAATAGCATTAAAATCGACACAAGAAAACAAAAATAATATAAAAAGAAGGGCAACAATTGTTTGTCCAGTTGAGTCTTATGCAAATCTCCACCTGTTTGTACAAGAATCTCGCGGGAAAACTGTAAAAAGTAATAAAATTCACAAGTGCTCTACAATAGAGGCAGTTATACTAAAGCAAACATTCGATTAGAGACATATATATATATGTATATATATATATAGATGTGTATATGCATACATAAATGTTGAACAAGTATATCATTTAAGAGTGTAGCTATAGCTTTAGATCGTTGATGTTGATAAATGTAATTAGCTTAGAGCTAAGCAGAGCTGGGGGTTGTTCTGATAAGCATTGCAAAAAGTTGCAAGTCCAATTGGGAATGTGTATTGTCACCCGTTCCTTTTCAATTAGCTGAGATAATTGGAGTACAATATGATTGGGATGGAATGATGTTAGCTGGTCTACTTTTAGATTTGAACTTGAATAATGTTTGTAGTGACACATTTCTCTCATTCTGTTGTCTGTTGCTTTCTCGCTTCATATTGCTGTCTCTGTTGATCTTGACATGCGTGAGGTTCGCTGAGTATTATTCTCTATAACATATATAGTAAATGATCATTTGATAAGTATCATCAGCAACTAGGGACCCCTGGCATTACGAGGAAGTCTTGCTGGGCAGTCCACTGACTTAATGAGCTGCTCAGCGGGACTTCCATTTGATTTATCTAGTAAATTCAGCACTCTGATTTAAATGCGAATGCGCTTGACCCAAACTCAGTGATGTTGTTGTTGCTTTTGCAACTAGCTGGACCTTCAACTAGTCAATGCCAACGATAGAGAGAAGAGACACAGACACAAACACAAACACAAACAGAGAAAAAGACCTATTCGCGTCAACATGTTTAATTATTACGCAAATCACAAACATCCTGCGCCGCTTAAATCATTTCAATTCATACAGACATGTGTTTTCGGTTTTGTCTAATTAGCAACACACTTGCCAAGCATTGCTCTACACAGATTACAGAGTATATATACTATATATGTTTATACTATAAATATATCGTGTCTCGTAAATAAACTCAAGCATAAAGATTGACATTACGCCTTGACGCCTTTAATAGGCACCTATCCAGCAAAGCCCTCTGTCCATACATGATGATGCTTTTGTAAATATGTACATACAAACATATGTACACATGTACTATACATATGTACATTCATATCTGAATCTCTGTCAATCTCTTGTCGAGCTCTAAACACTTTCGCTTTTATTACGGTGGCGATTTTGACTTTTATTTTAGCTATGTTCATGACATCTTAAATTGAATCCATTAAGTACTTGACTGAAGCGATATTTAAGTGAACAGCAGAGGCACTTACACTCACATTCACACTCACACACTCTGTTAACCCCTAACCCCCAAAAGGCAATCGTTGTGCAGGTCACATTGCCAAATGTCAATCGACAAGAGTAGTCCTAGTTTAAGCCTTAAACCAATGAATCGCTTATAAATCGACTAACAAAGTGACAATCAAAATCTCGCTAGATTGTTTTTTATAGCATATCTAAAAAAGAATAATCTTGATAAAGCAATTTTATTTACCTGGGAAAGGGGTTTATGTTGACTCTAAAGATATTATTTCAGAATAGTTGAGACACATCATAATTTAGAATATGTAAGCTAGGCAACACTTAGATATTTTTATTAAATTAAATATTACATGAATTATTTATATATATAATAAATATAATATTAAATACACTCAATAAATTAACAAAATTATCCCTTCAAAGTATTTTATAAATATAAATGTATCAGTTAAAGAAGAGTTATGTTCTTAATTTCTACACTGGTTACAGGGTAGTTTATAGTTTATTTCTAAAAGATTTCTTTGCTAACACATATCTCTTTTTTTATATATCATATTTATTGCTTTATTTTGCGCTACAACAGGAAAGATCAAAGATGGTTGAGCAGTGTTTGCTTGAAATTGAAAGTTTATAATCGCATATTGTTCTCTAAATATGAGATAAGTTGCTCGCAATTAGCTGATTATCAGAATTGTAGTAAACTAATTAAGACACGATTGCATTTGTCAGAGCTAAGATGCAATTGTGGCCAAACTTCTGGCAAACAACGTTGTAAAGCTTCAAAAATAAACCTGGCCATAATCATCCTTAACTCGATTCGAGCTGTCATAAAGCAAACGCAAAACGCGTGGCATCATTTAATGACTGTTCTCTCTGGTTTTTGCAGGCTCAGCAACAGCAACAGCAATAGCAACAGTAACAGTAACAACAAGAGGAGGAGGAGAAGCAGCCGCTGACTGTATGGCATTTGGTGGATGTGGATGTGGACGTGAATGTGGATTATACAACCGAGATAGTTGACGGGCAGTTGACAGCTGGGAGAAGGCAACAGGCAGAGACTGAGGCAATCAGACTATTAGTTAACTACTATAACAATTATCAGTGTACGGAGTATTATCAGTGCAGCGGTGCAACGATCATTAGAGCGGCAGCAGCGGTAGAACGAGGAGGAAGAGGAGCAGCCGCAGCAGCAGCAGCAGCAGCAGGAGGAGGAGGAGAAGGAGGAGTGCAGAGGGAAGAGAAAGTAGAGGAAGAGTGCTCTCAGTAATCAACACAATGTCAACATTTGCGATTCGTCAAAACCGAATCCACTGCAAAAACAGTATTAAAGCGCAGATGAACAGTTGAGAGACGTTCAGGTTGAGGTCGAGCTCGTTCAGTGACAGGAGCAGACCAACCCCCACCAAACAAAAAACTAAAAAAAAGAAGCAATCTACAGAATATCCAACACAGCAACAACAAGCACAGCAAGAGCAACAATTAGTAATTTGCAATTAAGAAATTAATTCATTTTGTCTAACACGGAAGTCCGCACAAAATGTTGACCACGGACAAGTGCACATCAGTTGCCCCAACGCCGATCATTGTCAGCAGTTGCACAAAGCCGCCGAAATCTCAATGCCATGTCACGGCAACATCGATGGCAACGGAGCAGCATCTACACCATTCACAACAGCATTCCCATTCCCATACCCATCCACATGCCCATTCTCATGCCCATCCCACCCACTCCCATGCAAGTCTGCATCATACACACAAGCATTCAACGCACAGCCAGAAATACTCAGCGGATGCACCGCGTCGCAATCTCCATGAGCTGCTGCTGGAACTCTTGGACGTGCTGCTCTCCTGCCTTGTCGTTGCACCATGTGTGATCGCCTATTGGCGCGGCACTTGGGAGCTAATGGGCGTCTTGCTCTTTCCCAACAGTTTGCCCCTATCTGCATTGTCCTCGTTTGTGATTGGCGGATTGGGACATTTTCTATTTATTGTGACGCAGAATTTCTTCAAGGATCACATACATCCCGACAAGCGACGGCTCACATACTATGCCATCTCACGTATTTACACATCCGTCTTTGGCATCGTCTGTGTGAACATGTGGCGTGGCTCATGGATGATCTGCGATTGGTTAACAAGCATCGATTCTTTGGCCATAATCTCTGTGGTGACGCTTGTCGCACTTCTCTTCTTGGTCGGAACTCGCACACTACGCAATCTCGGCGCTGCTCCCTACACCGTTACCATGGATCACAAGAGTGATTACTTCGAAGTGGGCACTATGTTCAAGATATCGGTGAGTTAACTTATCGATTCTCAACTAAATTCGATGATACGTCAGCAAGAACTACTGACTTTAATAAATATGTATGTACTTTTATACATTACATATAGTATTCATCCATATTCATATCGATGTAAACCTGTTATTCTCCGCATCAGTTTCCTTTAGTGCCAGAAACTAGTGAAAGGGCAGAGATCTAAAAAGAATTGAGATGTGAAGGAAACATGAATTACACTGCATCTTTGCATCAGACTTCCCTATATACATTGTTTAGCAATATTTTCCTACTAAATTGCTAATTGTCTACATTTTCAAGCAACAAATAAGCTGTGCACTTTAAATGAATACAACCTAAAACGATTTTCATTTTAGTAAGGAAGCTTTATCTATTTAAATCTTTCTTAAAACGACTTAAGCAACTTTATTAACATTTTGCATACAATCTTTTGTTTCTATCTCATTTCTGTTAAGAATATATATCTAGAGGTGATGAATTCAGTTGGCTCTAAGCATAAATTCATAAGTATATTAAATCTTACTCAGATTTAGATTAGCCGGACAATCAATATAGTAACTATGCTATTATTGCTATTAGGTAAATTATTCTAATAGAAGTATCTTAATAATGCTCTGTTTCCCCTAAGAAGTTCATATAAATTTGTCTTTTTTTGCAAGTTGTGTAGTTAAAATTTACCAACATTTTCTAATATTTTATTTTTATATACTGTAAATATAATTCTCATTAAGAGATATATTTTATTTTATTGTATTTGATAATTGAAAAACTGAAAAGAGAAAATATAAGTCATTTACAATTACCTTTACCATTTATCTCTATCGAAATTTACAAATATTTATTTAAATCTTTGCTTTGCTTTTTAAGGGCTTCAATGAACCAGGCCTTTATCTGCTGGACACGTTATTCTCAGTGTTCGTAATTGGAACCTTAGTGGTAATCGCCTGGCGCGGTCTGTGGGGCATCTTTGATCTAACCCTGTTTCCGCAGGACAAGGCAAAGTCAGCATGGGGTTCATTGGTAAGCGGATGAGTTTATCGACTTTTCCTCGCATTTTCTCATATGATACTCTTCTAATTCTGCGGCAGCTTATTGGTTACTTAACTGTTTTTGTAACCTTTATCATACAACCGTTAATGCGCTATGTTTGCCGTCGCATCGACGGCATCTTGAAGCTAATCATTTGCGATATTTACTATCTGATGATCTTCTTTGGAGCTGTCAATGCCTGGCGCGGTATTTGGAATCTACTGGATGTGTATGTATATCCAGGTAAATGAGCATATTATATTTTTTAATATTGCATTTATCTAAATTAATTTGTTATTCCATACTTTCACAGATGATCGCATATTGAGCTTCTGGATTACACACATCATTCCCTTTCTGCTGCTCGCCGCACTCAAGTGTTCCAACTCCATCCTAGTGCGTGGTGTATTCATCGATGCGGAGGGATCTGGCGCCGAGTGCGTTCATTTGCCGATCAATTACATTCGTTTACATTTCTTGCGAGAACGCCGCAAGAAATTGGAATCTGAGCAATATCGACATTCCGGACACTCGGAGCCGCCACATTATTATCTAAAGGCGGAGCATGCGACACTGGGGATGCATTTGGAGAAGGATATGGAGGCACAGCATAGTCTTATCGAGAAACCGCACGCCGCCGCACAAATTATTTAAGAGGTTGAATTCCAGATACTCTTTCCATTATCATTACGCTCGTTTAAACTATATATTGTATACTAGGTGTTAAACTAATTTTAAACGCATTAACTTAATTGTAACTCGTGCATAATCGATGCTTGGTTGAAGCAAGCATACTTAAAAAAGCCTGGATTGTTAACATTGGCCTTAGGTTTCTGGCCCTCAATATATTTTTATTTTTTATTATTTTTATCTAGAACTGTACAGAATAATCTAGACCTATATACGAGTACCATATCATTCGATTATATATATGTTGTTAGAAATTAACATTTGCATTTGTTATTTGCTTTATTTTTTGTTTTTTTTTTTATTTTTGTTTTCGATTTCATTTTGTAAGTACATTGTACATTGAAATTTCAGTTTCGTTTTCAATATACAAACACAAACACACACACACACACCCCTACATATAATAAATAATTGTAAATACAATAGATAAATATACATAAATACATATTCTTTTGTCTAGAGAATCTTTGAGGTACAACCTCTGCACTTGTCATTCCTAGCTTTTGCACAAACATACTTACACATAGTTCCCTACATACTCGTACATATGTACGTGCTTACATGGGCATCTCTATGTACACAAGTATGTACAGATGTGTGTATATAATTTATATATAGTGTATAAATCACTGAAGCCGTAAATTGCAAGAACAAGGTTAGCTAATCTGCAGCATTAAGGGCTGGGGCTGTACCTTTAGGCATGGTTGCCACATGTGGTACAATTGTACTAGAACTGGTACATACTTTAAATTGGGTACATTGAATTATTTTCTGTTTGAAGAAAACGAAAAATCTCGCCTACTCTAGCTAAAGTCTGTTAACTGCTTACCTGCTTGGTACACTTTTTGCAAATAGGGTAGACTTTCTTTTAATTTGGAACATCCTTATACGCTTGATACGTATTTAAAGAAATTGGTACATCTAAAGTTAAATTTGGTACCATAAAAGTTATATAAGTAGTAACCATGTCTACAGGTTCAGGTAGGTAAATATTGCCTTTATCAAAGCTAAAAAATTGATAACAATTAGAAGGCAAGCTCGATTGATGGCTCTTATAAATTCTTATAGACTACATGTAGGGTACCTAGCGATCGTCATACTCAAAATGTCAGGCTAATTTTGCTTAAAATAAAAAAGTAAAAGGAAACTGGGGGACAAAAAATGCGCAGCTAAAATAAATACGTAAATACAAATCGAAAGCGCAAAATAGAAAGCAATTGATATTGTTCGCAAGGCGTAAAATACAGAAAATTGGCATTTTAGTTTGAATTTGTCGACGGTTTGCTGAAAATCACACCCGCAATTGCAATTGCAACAAAAATAGTTGCACGTTTATATATATATACTATATATTTGTATTCTCAAGTTAATACCTCGGTTATACGATATTACTAAGTTATAAGTTCAAATTTATTAAAGTCCACGCGTTAATCGTCTTGTTTGAAAGCAAAAGTAAAACTCTAAGACCGATTGTAATTTTATATAATCGAAGCTCTCTGATTTGAGAGGAGGAAACTAAAGGCAACCAAAATGGGCATTCCGGATATACGACAATTGATCACACTGGACTTCGAGGTGTATGGACATGTACAAGGTGGGGTGTAGAATTTATTGTAGAGGATCATGTGCTCAAGGCTGGGCTGCGACAACCAGAAATCGGCCTGTGCTAAAAATAAGCTGTAGACAGTAGCTCGTTATTTGAATGTCCTTGGCTTTGTTTTACTTTCCATTGTTGTATTGTGCAGTAAACAAAATAACAACAAAATAAGTAATTATAAAACACAATGTTTGTGTAATCAATAGGCCTGAATCTCACGAAAGACACGCGCGATCGTTGCACCAAGGCAGGCATCACAGGATGGGTGAAAAACAGCAAGCGTGGCACAATAGTGGGAAAAATGCAGGGCCCCAAAGAGGAGGTGGACAAAATGTAAGTATTGCAATTATTGAATATACAATTACTTCGATTATATATTCCATATTAAATGGCATTTGTAGGATCACCTGGCTATCCAGCGAAGGCTCGCCGGGTTGTCAAATCGAGCGATGCGAGCTGCGAAATCAAAGCAATTTGAACCGACTGGATTACAAGGACTTTGCCATTAGATTTTAATAGGTCTTTCTATAAGTATGCGAGCATATATTTCTAGTTTTTGTGTTTGTTATGTGCACTATTTCGATAAGATTGTAAATACCAGTAAATAAACGGAAATAAGCCTGACACAGCAACGACCTTGACTTTAGAGGGTGGACAAATAAAACAGAGCAACAGCGACGCACATCGGAATTGAAATCTTATTTAGTTTTCAATACAGCAAAGTAACACACTTTATGTCTTATACTACTCCATTACTCGCTTAGCACGACTGGAAACGGCCAGCGGCCTTCATGCGCTCAAAGGATTTGTTGGCGTCATATTTCCTACAATCAAAATCAAATACATTTTCATTTATCTGCTTTGGGTGTTGGGAAAATTCAATACTTACTGGTAGAACTCAGCATACGCTGCCTTCTTTGGATCGTTGACAAGAATTTTGAAAGCAACTGTGATGACAGCGGTCAAACCAAGTGCCACAGCCAGGTTACGCTTGATGGTCGCATTGTGCAGACCACGCAGGACGGGTCCGGCGCTGCTGGAGGTTGCTGGAGTGTTGGCCATGTTAATCTTATGGGGACTGCAAAGAGAATTTTCATTGGTCAGCTGTTATGTAACTTTATGTGCAAATGTAGCCGTTCATCCCAACTCTATATTATAAACACTATCAGACATTATAAATTCGTCTACATAAAATTAATTATATACTGTTTATTGTTGTTCGCTTTAGACCAGAATTTAAAGATTGTAAATTAGTTTTTATTCCCTATTACTCACATTTGCAAAGAATATTAACAGTTTAATGTTGCCACACCATATAAATGCCTAATGAATGTTGCCACAAGAGTTAATTTCACATATAGTTGCCACACTTTAAAATTGTTATCCGCTGCATGTTGGGACACATGATGCAGAAGCACAAACAAAAACAAAACTCAACATTGTTTATTAATATAGTTGGCGATTTTATTACAGTTAGACTTTAAGTAAGGAGTTTCGTTACCTATAAGTCTTATATTTTAATCCATTCTTAAGTGTATACATTTTTTAATCTGTGGCAGCACCTTTTCTTCTAAATTATGTCCGCACACATGTGTTTGCGATATCACACAAAAGGTTTCGATATATTTCTAAAAACTACGCTTGGCGATTTAATGAATTACTGCCAATTGCTTAACAAAACTGTATAATAAACTAAAATTTCATGTTCTCAAATATATATTTATAAGAACAAATCATTTACTTTCCAATACTTTCAATATATTATTAGATTCGTAGTAGTTTTAAGGTACGATATTGTATATTTATTTATAGCATGGTAGCCCTGAAAAAACTACTTTGACATTATTTAGGATATTTTGTACGAACACAGTGGGCTAACACTGACTGGAAAATAAAAATGGCTACCACTGAAGGCGAATGCAAATGGCGGTTGTTATTGTTCGTGGAATTTCAATAATTAAGAAGATTTTTGTACAAAATAAACAACAAAAACATTACGCTATAGACATAGCAATAAGCTAAAAAGCAAATATAATCAATCAGTTAACTGCATGTGTGGTTACAAACTTTTTACCCGCTCGCACATCGTCTTAATTTACGCCAGAAATTTTTGTTCGAAACGCAAATCGTGACAAGAAAAAGATTCTGCGCCAGTGAAAAGCAATATTATTAGTTTGTATGCATGAAATAGACAACTGTGTCACCACAATAATTCACTAAAAGCTGTGAGAAGTGCATTATCAAATTTGTAAATAGCAATGTGCGCGTTTTCATGCAATTAGCAGCATTTAAAAACGTTGAAAAACTCACGAAAATCGCAATCGGTAGTAGCAGCAGAAAAGCCAGCAGAGAAGCGCCCAAGTGCTGCCCGCCCGTGCCCGCACCACACGTTGTCTTAAATCGAAAAACGCGTCGGAAACAACAAAGATGCAGAGGTTAAAGTTAAATAAAGTAAAGTAACAACAAATTAATTTTTAGCTACAGATAAACATATTCATGTATATGTATGTATGTATGTATACAAGCATCAGCCGCTTAAATGGACAAAGACAACAACAACAATATATCAGCTAGTGTGTAACGTGAACAAAAACAATTTGAAGTGTGGGAGGCGGTCTAGTGTTTTTGGACCTGTGTGTTGTATTATATCCAAAGGAAACAACAAGATTGCGATAAAAAGTAGAAAATGCGCGCACTGCAATCATGCAATTGTTTAAATGCAAAGGACGAGATAAACCAAATGAGCGGCTTATAATTTGGAAAACGATTTCATTTATTGGTCACGATGATGATTTCGATACGCATTCGTGATTATACAAATATAAATAGCAAGAATTGTGTGTGATTGTGCTAAATGCAAAATTTGTGCATCACTTTGCCAATTAAATCTACGACGGGTGCGATTGCCGTGTGATGATATGCCACTTAAACAGGTGAGTACTTATAAACGCCAATGCAAGGGCCTTTCCCCTTTCACTCTCCTCCAAAAACTGTGCCCGTGTCATTTGAAGCTTTAGATTTCTTTCCTTTTGCCGCCATCAAGTTTGCAAAAACAGCTGATCTGAGATTATTGCATTTGCTTTGAAGAAGTTATAGGTAGTGGGGGTCGCGGTTGCTTATTAAACACTTGCGTCACCCACGTAGTTTTCATTTACAGAAAAACTCTTTTTTGGACGTGTCATGCGTTCAGTGTGCCTATGTGTGTGTGTGTGGTTCTATTTTTTGGGATTTTATTGAGGCGCGATCCACTGCCCGCCGTTTACGAACGAAGGTGGCCACAGCAGTATTTTGGTTACCTTTTCCCTCTTGCACACACACCCTTCCAAGAGCCAGAAGAAAAATGGCGACGGGGTATCGATAACAAGAAACTAAAATGAGAACGTGAGCAACCTGTGGCCACTAATGAAGGCGAGATGTTTTCGTTTTTGATATCTGAAAATACGAGATAATAAATACTTGACCACCTTTTTGCTGAATGCATGAATTAGATGGATTTTGATTTAAATCCATATAATATTTCTGTTGTTGAAATAAATTGTTGTTGGAATTTCCAACAAGTTCATATAACTATCCCGCTCGCACGTTGCACGAAGCAACAGCACAAAACAGAAGTGTCAAAATGTTTAATTGGTTTTTTTTATTTTACCCGTCTTTCCAACAATGCAGCGGAAATTAGTTGATACATTATTAAAGAATCCTTAAATAAATAATCTAATAAATGGGCAATTTTGTTTTATCCCGTGCAAATACAAATGTATATGTATACAAGAATATTTTGTGACTAAATTCACCAGGGCTGCAAATGTAAATGCAGTCACCGATAGGCGATAAATGAAAATACATCGATAAATCTCACATCGCTAGCAATTTCACTGTCTCCTGCTTCCTTTTACTTGAAATTGGCAGAAATTTTCGATCAAAATAGTTGGATCTTTACTATTTGGTTGATTAATTTTGTAATGTATTATTTATCCGAACTCTTCAATTTGCAGCAGCTTGAACCGTCAGTGCGGATATCGGTGTCTCTCCCCTGGGATGCAGCACAACGACTGCGTCAACTGGCCGCCGAGGGCAATCCCACTCTGCGTGCCCTCGGTATTCTGTCCGTGCAGCCTGAAGGCGATTCTGTGATAACTTTAAAAGTTGGAGGACAAGATATTAAAATAAAGGGTATGTATTGGTAAATGAAATCTTATCGTTTCCTTTCTAATGAGTATTCCAATAACTTCCTGTGCAGATAATTTAAACGATGTCGCAGGCGGTGCAATTGAGGCGGCTGGCACGTCTTCCAACAAAGCCGCTCTCACCGTTGGTGTTGGCAGTGCGGGGACGACACATTTGTCCGCACCCACATTCGATGGCCCCAGTACAAGTAAGGCAGCTTATGTGCAGCAGCAGCAACAACAACAGCGACTTGTGCAACTGTCGCAAAACGATGCAATCTCAAGCCAGCAGCACCTCCAACAGCAGAGGCGGAATGTGCTGCCGCAGCAGAAAATAATGCAACAGCAAACGCTGCCGCCGCCACAGACGCCGCCATCGCAATACAATAATGCGGCCACAACGCCGCCCGTCTTTAAGTCCCCCAACACGGTGTGTCCAATGGATGGCAAGGTACCGCTGCTGCCTTCGCCTGCCGGTACACTCAATGTGCCAAGGGATTTCCCGTTCGAAAGTATGCGGCAGGCACGTGTCCTGCAGGGCAGGGAGACGGCGGGCACGTCCGTTATTGGCGGTCTGGGCCCACCGCCGCCGCCACCAAATGTTACTCTCAAGCTGTTAAATAATCAAGCGGCGGCAAATGGCGAGGCGGTTGCGACGTCAATGGGTGCTGGAGTCTCTAATAAATCTCAGTTCATACATCCGCCTCCGCCATATCCTGGTCTGGGACCGAGCTCGAGTCTGACTACATCAAGCAATAGTAATTCACCAGCTGTCGCACCGAGTGCGTGTACGAAGCCAACGCAAAGCTATCACATGCCAACGTCATCATCAGCAGCAGCAGCGCCTACAGCCACGTCGACGGGCAGTAACAACATCGCAATATCATCACCATTGTTGGTTAATCTGCTTCAAAACGATGGCAATGCCATGACAAGCCAATTGAAGTCACCCCAGCTGACTGCGCCCACAACTCCGCAGTCACCCATTGTCAGCATGAGTCCCAGCGCCCAAATGATGAGTTCGAGCTCGCCTATGCGATGCTCCTCAGCGACGCCTAGCGATTTTGTTATGACGCCGACAGGTGCGCCACTCGACAACGGGAATATACCTAGCTCTGTGGTGCCTTCATCTCCTACAGGCGGCGGGTCCGTGGTAATGCGTAGCATGCAGCATCAGCAGCAGCAACAACAGCAACAGATGCTTCTCAGTCCCAGCAGCACGCCGAATCTGTACAATCAAGGGCCACCAACACATCGCTTTCAACACGCGACAACCTTGCGACATCAGCAGCAGCAACAGCAGCAGCAGGTACATCAGCAGCAAGTGCATCAACAGCGCCAGCATCAGCTGCAAGGCATGCAGCCGCGTTTTATGCCACCCCAACAACAGCAGCAGCAGTTTCACGCACAACAGCAGCCAAATGGTAAGCAACTGGAATTTAATATCAATCATCAGAGTCTCTCACCATCATTATTTCCACAGATTGCTTCAGTAATTTAAGCCTGCAACAGCCACAACAACAGTTGAGACAGCAGCAAATTCGAGCTGGCCTACCACCGCCACCACATCCGCAGCAACAGCAGCAGCGGCTTATGAGCATGCCGTTGGCCTCGCCACAAGCACAACAGTTTATGGCGCATGGCGGTGCTTCGCCGATTGCCCACTCACCTGCCTCTAGCCACCACTCGATGCACAGTCCGCTGATGGCAAATCATCAGCCTCCGCCGCCATCTTCAATGCTATCGCCATCGACAGCACCCAATAGCCCACACCCGCAGCAATTAGCGCAGCTTCAACAACAGCAGCAGAAAGAGCTGAGTTCAATCTCTAATATGCAAAATGCACACCTTGTACCTGTGGCCGGCGCGGGCAACGCGCAACTGCCTCCGCCTCCGGATTACAACCAGGCGGCGGCAAATTCACGCTGGCCCGCCCTTAATAAGCCAATGGACTCGGCTACGAAGAGCAGTTTCCAGGAGTTCACACGCTATCAGATGCAATACAATCTGCAGCAACAGCAGCAGCAAATCAACTTGGGCAACGGCCCAACGCAACCTGCATCGAATGCAGCAGAAATGGTGTCACCAGGAACTGTTCCATTACCCGGAGCTGGACAACGGCAACAACAGCAGCAACAACAACAGCAGCAGCAACAACAACAACAGCAGCAGCAACAACAACAGCAGCACCAACAACAAATGCTACCGATGCCAGTCCAACAATTGGGGCCACAGCAACCGCAGACACAGGTGAATGTCTCGAGCACTTCGGCAGTTGGCCATGGCCTAAACGATCCCCTGATTTCATTATCTGACCTTGACGCCTTAACCACCAACGACTTGGACGCTTTACTGCCAACTCTAAGCTGTGATCTCGACTCAACACTGAGCCTCGACGATAAGAATGAGCTTGAATCGTTGCTTCAGGATGCCAAGGATCTTGACTTGGATTTGATCGAGGATAATTTGTCGGCGGTGGGAATGGATGTGGGTGATGCACTCAGTACGCTGCAGGATGCGCCTGCTTGCATAGAACAGCCCCAGCAACAGCAGCAACAACAACAACAGCAGCCACAACAATCACAAATCCTCGATATGCAGCCCTACAATCAACAGCAAATGATGCAACAGCAACAACAACAACAACAGCAGCAGCAGAGGCATCAATTGCAACTACTACAACAACAGCAGCAACGACAACAGTTACAGCGCCAGCTTCAACTGCAACAACAACAGCAGCAGCAGCAACAAGTGGCGCAACGTGTGCAACACCAACAACAACCACTACAAATGCAACAGCAACAGGTGCAGCATCCAAATGCACAACTGATAGCTCAAAAGAAATTGCAACAGTTGCAGCAGCAGCAACAACAACAGCAACAGTCGCAACGTGTTGGCAATGTGCAACAGAAGCAATTCATTATTAATCCGCACACCGGTGACATGGAACCAATGGCTAGCGATGATAGCGACACAGAAGCCGAGCAGGAGACGACACAGTTGCAATTCCGTAGCATGTCGAGTGGGCTGAGCGGTTATGGTGGATTCAATCCCGCCAATGACATGCTCCTGCCGAATAATCTGTTCTCCGAGGAGGACTCTAACTCCGCTATGTCGGGACAGCAGGTGCCAATGGCCGTGAACAGTGATCAGGAACGCTCCCGGGACTCCCTCGTTTCTAACAAGTCAGCATCGAATCGTGCGAGAAAAACGCCGCAGCTGAAGGCGAATCATGCCAATCAAAATCAGAAGCAGCAAATTTCAAACTCATGTCATCCCATGCAAATGCAAATACAACAAATGCAACAGATGCAATCTACGGGCACTGCAGATTCGCCACGTTCAGGGAACAGTTCTCCACTGATAGGCACTGGTGCGGCCAATTCTCCCCTCGCCTCCAGCAGCAATAACAAGAAGGCCAAACCCAATCTTCTGCGGGAGAAGCTGCAACAGGGTGTCAAGGAGCGTAAGGCTAAGGATGCTACAACAACAACGACTCCAAAACCAAAACGCGAACGTGCCAAGGGTAATGCCAAGGCTAAAACGGCTGCAGCGGCGGCAGCTGCGGCTGCGATTGCAGAGGAGAAGATCAAATTGCGCCTGAAGCTGGATAAAGTGGAAATGCCTCAAGCATCTTATGAACAACAGCAGCACGCGCAACTCAATGCCATAATGGATAATAATCATTTGCAGCAACACCAACAAATACCAATGCAGCCGCAGTTGCTAACGTTGCCACAGCAACAGCAGCAACAACAACAACTCCTGCAGCAACAGCCGCAGCAACAACAACATCAGCAGCAACAACAACATCAGCAGCAACAACAGCATCAGCAGCAACAACACCTGCAGCAACAACCACAGCAACAACAGCATATGCAACAACAACAGCAACATCATCCCGTCTACAGCAATATGCAACAGCCGCAACAAACTGGACAACAACAAGCTGTTCCACCTGGGCTCAATGAACCACGAGTTCCGCCACTTCAAATACGTTTACGCGGCAAAAACTCTGTAGTTGTGAAGAATACACGGAAGGACCGAAAGAAGGGACCTGTCAACGAGGAGGAACACAAGATACGTCAGTTGAAACGCACGTTTAGCGAGCAGGAGACGCAACAGCAGCAGCAGCAAATTCTGATTATGGAAGGGGCGACAGAAAACAAGCAGACGAAGCTAACGCCAACATCGCATGTAAATGGTTTACCCAACTCGGGTGTTCTCATTCAGAAAACCACACAGCCGCCACCCCCGCCGCCTCTGCAATCGGCACATCCAGCGCAACAACAATTGCAGACAAATGCCAAGACGACAACAATTGTGGCAGGAAAGAACGGGCTGACAATCAGTGCTATTGTGGAGGCGCACAAGACGCAGGCGCAAGCGCAAGCCGGCGAGGGGCAGTTGTTGGCAGTGGGCTCAACAAACACGGGTACTGCCACAACGTTGCAACAACAACAGCAGCAGCTCAGCAAGATTGCCACCTCGTTGCCGAGTAGCATAACCTTGAGTGCAATTACCAGCAATACCACTAACAATAACAATAATAATAATAACAACAACAGCAGCAGTAATAACAACAATGCCAGCAGCAACAACAGCAGCAATAGCAACACCAACAACAGCCGCATGTTAAGCAATTTAAGTCTGAAGAATCCCATTAAGACTGCAGCGACCATTACGCCCATTCTGGGTGGAAAGCCGATGACAAAAAACCATAAGCCGCCGCCATACATCACCGCTGTGCAACAGCTGCAGCTACAGAAGCAGCAACAGCAGCAACAACAACTGGCGGCGGCCGTAACAATGTTGCCCAGTGCGACGACGCTGAAGCGTGTCGAAATAACAAAAGTGGCGCCAAACAGCGCCGATGCAACAACGATAACTGTGACCACGACCTCCACGTCGACCACGACAGCTACTGCGACATTGCCAATGCTTGGCGAGAGAAAGTTGCCCGTGGCTCTCTCGATGAACTCCACCCTGCAACAACTCAACAACGTCCATGAGCTGACAAATGTGCCAGCAACTGTGAATGTGAATGCAACTGTGAATGCAAACACAAATACAAATGCAAATGCAATGGCGTCAACGCATCCCAAACATAACCATGTGAATCAACAGACAGTGGCCATTGCAACCAACAGCAGCACCAACACATCGTCGCCAACGCCGGCATCTGTGCTGGCCAACACGTTGCGTAACTCGCCGGCCAGCAATGGCAGTGGCACCCCAGGTCATGGCAACAATGGTGGTGGTGAGGATAGTGGCATTGAGTCCATGGACGCACTCTCCGAGAAGAGTCCCCACCAGCAATCATCCAGCAGTCCCATTCAGTTGCAGCAGCAGCAAACGGTAAGCAAGCAAGCAATTCCGGCAACTGTCACAGCAACAACATCAGCACAATCTGTAACTGTTGCTCCTGTCGTCACAACAACAACTGCAACGACGACAACAACGGGCAGTTGTAACAACAGCAAATTGCAGCAGCAGCAACATGCCGACGATGAGATTGAAAAGGCACTGGCCAAAATGGAGGGAGACTTTCCCGACGACTTGGAGAACATTGTGGCCAGCGTACTGAAGGAGACGGCAGCGGCTAATATGAGCTGTGGTTTTAATTTGGCAACGACAATGACGCCCAATAACACAAAACTGAATGGCGAACATGATATACTCGAACACGATGATCTCATCAAGAAGCTGACGGACAACATAGAGGCAGAGGACAATAAGGTTGTAAAAGCACCAGAAGCAATGATAACAAACTCGATGGAGCTGAAAACTGAAGCGAAAGTGAAAGTGGAGAAGATCAAGCAGGAGGAACTGCCGACGCTACTCTCGATTAAGAAGGATCAACAAGCAACAGTGGAGGACAATAGGCCAGTGGCTGTGGCACCTGTTAACAAACAGGAGTCCAAGTCCGAAGAGAAGCTCGAGACGACGCCGATCAAAGAGCATGAAGGCGTCGAGGAGAAAGAGAAGCCCCAGACTGAGTCACTGCAGCCCATATCGATTGAAATTCCCGTGCAGTCAGATGCTGAGACGCCACGTATAAGAACTCGTGCCAGCAGTCGCCTAGAGAGTCCACTGGATGCGCAGAAAACCAGCCCGGAAGCGCAACAGGCAGTGATAGTTACAACAGCGACAACTCCGACGACAGCAGCACCAACCATTCTGGTCAGAAGCGCTTCACGTGTATCATCAATACCGAGTCCTCGGTTGGGCACCCCAACCCCTGTTCATAACAACAACAACAACAATAGCAACAGCAGTAATAGCACCAGTAACATCAACAAGCGCCGTCGTCAGGAGTCTGAGTGCGGCAGCAGCAATGAGGGTGCCACCGATGCCACACTTCTCGGCGAATCCAACAGCAAACGCACGCGAATCAGCAGCGGCAGCAGCACTAACAACAATAACACAGAGAGCACAGAGTCAACGGGACTCAATCATATGATAACGAAGAAGATCGAGATTGAGTCTTCCGATTCGGACGAACCGCTAATTGAGGTGGCAGGAAAGGTGCGTAATTCGAAGGCGCAAGTGGAGGAAAAGCATGTGACGAGACGAAATGCCCAACAGCAACCACAACAACAACAACAGCAAAGTGAGTTTACACAAATTGCGTCAAGAGATGAGAACTCTTGTTTAGTAACGACTGCTTACTTTACAGAAACTCTCCATGTAAATGCTGCACCCACTCAGGTACAGAAGGCAGGCAAAACGCAGCCAGTGGCTACCACAAACAGCAGCATCAGCAACAGTTCCAGTGCAACGTTGCAGTCGGTCAGCAATGCATCAACAGCAGTGACATCCAACAGCAGCGCCAACAGCAACTCAAACTCAAGTGTAGTGCATGCAACACGAGGTGCAACAGCAGCGGCTGCCACCAGCAGTAGCAGCAGCAGCAGCAACAGCAGCACAATCAACAACAATAACATTGTGAATGCCAATTCCCCAACCGACGAGAAGATCGGCACAAGAAGAAGCGTGAGAGCGAGTGCAGCTGCCAACAAGATCATCTACAGTCGTAGCAATGCAGCAGCTGCTGCTGCGGCGGCAGCTGCAGCGGCGGAGCCTAAGGGCACTCCGGGTAAAGCTGGAGGCGGTGCTGCCGGAATAGTCGGTGCAAATAATTCGAATGCAACAAATGCGAATATAGAGAGTGTGGCTGAAGCGCGCCGTAAGACGCGAAGTGCAGGTGAGTTGCCTAGAGGAGATGTGCTTGTGTAAAGAAGTCCATCTAAAGTTTGAGACTTGCAGTAATTGGTGAGTCCATGCTGACCGAGGGACGACGGAGAAGGACATCGCGTGACTACAAGTGACCAGAGTTTTGCGCCTTGGCTAAGGGTTTGAACCATGCAGGCGATGCTAACGAGGATGACTTGATTGAGCTGATTGAACTGGATGCTTCAGAGCGGTTTGATATCAGCACTAGTTTCCCTTTGGTCCAGGCGCAAAACGTTGATGGCGAGTTGGAGGAGAACAGCAACGGTGATGACGATGAGGAGGATCTTGTTGATCTTTCTTCAGCGCTGAGTCTTTTTGAGGGTGCAGACAAAAGCGCTCTCGGCTACGTCGAAGAAGGGGATAATGACACCAATCATCTGCATTTGCTGACTTATCACAACAGCAGCAGAAGTAGCTACACGGAAGCTGATGTTAATATTGATGCGGTTAGCTTGCTAATGCCGGAATTGTCCAATGTGACGTCCTTAGACTGTGGCAACTATGTGGATTACGATGGGTTCAACATGTGTCTGAACAACATACTCAGCGAAAAGGACAATGAGGAGGAGCTCGATGTCAACGATGGAAAATCCGACTCAAATGTGAATGCTGGTAAACATCAGTCTCAACATCATCAACAGCATCAGCAGTGGCATGATGTAAGCGATGTCCTCAGCATAGTGCCATTAAACAACAATCTAGGGCTAAGCTTTCAGGAGTTTGCTACTGAGTCAAGTGTGACTGCTGATGATCGGTCTGCCAGCAGCAGTTCGTCGCAGTTGGCATAGTGCCGTTTAGATACTGAATTGTGTATAATGTTGCTTTCTATGGCTTTGTAAATAGTTAACTCAAACCCACACACACATACAAAAACTAATCCTTTCGCTTTCGTTTGTAATTTAAAAAGGGTTTTAATTTTTGAATATTTTGTATAGTTAGTTGTATCCAAAGGTTGCAATAATGTTGCATCTCAAAGCGAAGCAGCATCACACACACACATATATATATATATATAAATATATTCTTTCCCTTATTTTTAGACTTGAGACTTACTACTCCCTGCTAATTTAGCGCTACTTTCCATCAATTATCCCTTGGTAAATGGATTTGCTAGTCAAGTGGAACAGACAATTTGTGTATAGCTCAAAAGAAAACAACAAAAAGAAAAAGAAAAAAAAACTATAAAACAAAACAAAACAAAACAAGAAAATTGAACAAATTAGTTGAAAATCAAATATATATATATATGCAGAAATATATTACCATATGTAAGAAAGTAGTTAACCGAGACGAGACACCCTGCTCTGACACGCATGCGTATTTCATTTTCACATCTCAGCTATTGTATATATTTTAGACATAATTCTGATAAATGCAACATACAAAAAAAAGGTAATCTTTAGCACGCTAATGCAAGTCGAACATAGAAACAAAAAGAAAAAAACAGACCATACATTTACATTTTTTTATTTAATAATTTCTTAGATATATGCACACGATATACAGATAGTCTATATAGTTTTATATATTTATATATGTATATTATATATTTCTACATATATATATTATATGTATATTTATATGTAATACCATATATATTATATAAGTTTGCGTTGTTTCGAAAAAAAAGAAATTTGTTTTTTAGTTTTAAAAGCTATATTGTAAGTTCATACATAATATTAACGAAACTCCTTTACCAATATATGCACATGAAAACCTCTGCAATAAGTTAGTCAAGGCAAATCACGGAAAAGCAACGTGTGGAATCCAGAGCGAAATTTATGAGAAAAGTGTTTGTCGTTTTGCAAAGCAGGTGAACACATCTATGTAGTATATACTTATATACAAATAGAAGAAAAACAAATCGTATATAATGTTATATATTTTGCTTACACAAAACAACAAAAACAAAAAAAAAAACAAAAAAAAAAACAAAACAAAACAAAACAAAAAATAAACCACAGAAGCAAAAGTTGTATTGTATATTGTATATAAGGCAGGCTCTATTTTTGCTAAATGTTATTTGAACAAATAAGGGGAAAACAAAGATGCACAGCAAAAGCAAAGCGCTAAACAAAACACATTAAATATATATACATGCACATACATATCTATGCATATACTAAATATTTATATACATATATATATACATATGTATATCTATATATTTATTTACATATGCATGCTGTATGTATGTGTGTATATATATATATATACATTTCTTCACACGCATATATATTGTTCAATATTATTATCTTATGTGTATTGTATGATTGCTATATTAAATAAGTCTTTTGATACTTTGTACATGTTTATTTTAAAGAATGAAAACAAAACAAAAACCTTACATACCCCTTAGTATAACGTGCATATATAGTACCGATATATGTATATATTAATTCTATGTATACATATATAAAGCGAATTCGTTTATGCATACAAAGGTTCCCCCCCAATAAACCAATAAAAATCCAATGGATGTCAAGAATTTCAAGCATATTTAGTGCCGTTTTCACATCTTTCCCTACACAAATGCAAAAACAATAATAAACAGCAACAACAACAACAAAAACTTAAATTTATCAATATAAATAACTGCAAAAATGTTAATGGCAGAGTTGTAAAAAGCATAATTAATTTTTATATACCAATAACAACAACAAAACACAAACACATGCAACAAAGACATACACACACACACACATAGAAAGAAAAAAAAAAGAAAAACAAAAAATATATATATTTTAAAGCAAATTGCATTAAACAAAAACACAAGATGAAGAACAACAACAACAAAAACGAAAGTGTCTTAAAACGTAGTATTAGAAGTTTATTATTAATTATTTGTTTGTACTTTAACTTTAAAGTAAAAAATTATTTATAGAAAAAAGAAAATACAAAGATTTAATATACACAAAAATTCAAAAATAAAACGTTGATTTTTATTCAATTGCATTATTTAGAAACCATTTTTGTGGCTGCTGAATCAATTATTATGAGACGCCTTAATTAATTCGGATCAAGATTACAATGCTGCTCGATGTGCGGTACTTCGATCTTAGATGTGCTTGATTGGGGCATGGAACAGTTCTCAATTGGATGCTGTACGTATTGAAATTCCTTTCGTTACTCTCAGCAAGGCTACTACGGTTGCTCTCCAAGCGCTTGCGCAAGGCGCAGGGACAATCGACTTCGGATGGAAGTATCACAGGCGGCCAGCAAACTGCCAGCCGACAGTTGAGTGCGAGAAGCCGTTGGGAGCAGCACGGTTAAGCTGTCAGGCAGGATAGCAAAGGAAGAGGCCATAACCAATACTCCCAGGTGGGGATATTAAGCATTAAAGTGGTGAAAATACACAGAACGACCGCCGCGAGCCCCCTTAGGTATTCTCTTTGGTGCGAAACATATACACAACACACACACACACGCATTATAAAGTAAAATAAGTATCCCCCGGAATATACAAATAATAACTGCGAATATAACGTAATGTACAGCGAAAAAGCAGTTCAGTTTTATAAATAGAGCCATAACTGTTACAAGGATGAGGAGGAGGTGGAGAAGGGACTAGTCAAACTGCGAGTGACAGCATGAAATCTCACAGAAACAAAAGCAAATGTTGACACTTAAGGATGATGTCCTATTTTTCGAGTGTGTTGACTGAACGACTCTGTGTGTGTGCGTGTGTGTGTGTGTTCGTCCGCATGTTTGTGAGTGTAACTGTGTGTGCTTCAAGTGTGACGTAGTTTGCCAGCAACCCAGTATTTGTTTGAATGTATTTGTGTGTGTGTGTGTGCGTGTATGTACACACACCAACAAGTGTCGTTTCGCATTAGGTTGACCTGGGAGAAGTTGTATTGTGTTCTGTATCTTCAATATTAAATATTTTCATCGGTTTTGTAACTTGAATCTTGCAGATATCTGGAACATGTAGTGGCTGCTTTGCGGTGTCTTGGAGTATAAGGATCCGAATCCACAAAATGCACCTCCGTTTGCGTTCTGGACGACGCCTGCATACGTACCTGAAAATAGGCACCTGTGTCTTGGTGGGCGTCTGTTACTTTGCCTTTCTCTTTCGAGAGTCGCTCAATGCATTTGAGCATCGAGAGCGCGCAACTGCCGCTGAATTGGAGGCGGCTGAATACACAGAACCATCAAAGCAACAGCTCAAGCTTAAGCGCCAACAACTGCAACGTCAACGTTTGCTGGATCAGCAACGAGCCAACTTAGCTACTCGCAATGGCACCTCTCTAATGGCTGGAAAAACAACGGCAATTCCGGCCAGCACATTGAATCCGGTTTACGAGTACTCCGAGGAGTTGCACAGTCGCACAGAACGTGATTTAATGCAGCGTCGCGAACACTTGGCGACGGTCTGCGAGCGTTATAAGCTGCAGGAAAAGTACCCACCGAATCCCTGGGAGTTCTTCATCTCGCCCGGCCATAACAATCTTGTGTGGTGCAATGTCTTCAAGGCGGCCAGCAGCACGTGGATGTATTACTTTAACATACTAGGTATATATATTTATTACAAATTAGCAGAATGAATTCCTGTATTTCCTATCTGTGTCCATCTGCATGATTTCTTCACTTAATTTCGAAAAGGGTATTAAAATGTTCACTTCAGGGTTACATTAAATAATCTAAATAGAACTGATCAAACACTTCACTAAGCTTTAAGAACTAACTAGCTCCTAGATTCTTATTCGTTGCTTCATTTTAGTCCTGTTCTCATTTATTTCTTCTTTTTTGTTCCGTTCTCGTTCGAATGAACGAACTGATTGCTTGAGTATCGTTCGTTATATCGCTTTTATTTTACTACCAATTTACTTGCATTCGATTAAATCGTTCCTCGTTCAATTAAAAGTGCAACTTTATGCAAATATGTATACTCTTATCATTTAACCAGAAAATTGAATATAGATAGATTGGTTCTTAATAATTAATTTTATTTTTCACAGCTGGATACGACCTCAAATATCTACAGCGAACGGAGGTGCAGCCTCTGGAATTGGCACGACAGCGTTTTCCACGGCCTGAGCTGGCCGAGCTGTTGGAACTGTTGCCAAGTGCATTATCCTTTCTATTTGTACGCGATCCTTTTGAGCGCATTCTAAGCGCGTACCGCAACAAGTTGGAGGGAAATCGCAACAGTTTCTATAAGGCGCTGGGAAACAAGATTGTGCATCGCTTTCGGCTCCGAAGTACTGGCGGTCCGTGGCCTCGTTGTGGTCCCACCTTTGAGGAGTTTGTTCGCTTTCTTATCCAGGAGCACAAGTCAGGTCGACGATTCGATGAGCACTGGGCGCCAGTTTACAGCTTCTGCACGCCGTGCAGTGTAAATTTCAGTATCATTGGGAAAACGGAGACATTCCAAAGGGACTCCGAGTTCATCATACGACAGGCGGGTCTCGAATCGCTGCTGCTGGGTAAGTTGCCACGACGCAAGCAACGAAAAATTGGAAATCTGGCTAAGAGTGGCGTCAAGTCAGAGGCGCTGGTGGAGCGTTATTTTGCCGATCTCGATCGCTCAACATTGGACCAATTGCTCAAGATATATCGCATCGATTTCGAGCTGTTCGATTACGACTTCTTAAAGTATTACGACATGGTTCATCCATGGAATCTGGAACAGAGTACCCAGTCAGCTGGAACTGGAAGTGGAACTGGAACTGGAGCTGGGACAACGCCTGTATCCACATCTCTAGCAACTGAAACGCACGATTAACAATCTTATTCATGTACCTTTTACACGACACACAAATGAACCGAAACCCAACCGAAACTACCAAATTTACCAAATCTACCAAAAATGTAAGGCCAAAATCAACGTTTTCCAAAAACGTCAAACTTTCGACCTCTCTTAGATAACGCCAACAACAACAAACACAAAAAGAAACCAAGAACAAGAAAATCAAGGAAAACTAAATTATTGTAGATAGAAAGATGAATTTTGATGGATTTTTTTCAGCAAAATGGCAAAAAAAAAAATGAAAATGAAAATGAAACCGAAATAAATTTACAGTTCTAATGCCAAGCATCTTTTTAGGTGCCATCGTGGTATGCGGCATGCGGTATGTGGCATGTCTCGTAGTTAGTGCTAAGTACTTACAATTTACAGTTACACTTTAACTTTTACTTAAACAATTGATGTACATACAAATGTCTGTATATTCATACATACATAATAAGACGACCTCTATACAAATATCTCGCCTGCTGTTTTTCAAATCGAAGATTTAAGGACGCGAAAGTAAAATAAAACATTTACATCACTTACATCAATAGTTACATACATAATATTTACAAAGCAAATCCCATTAGAAGCATTTTTCCCCCTCCCCCTTAACTAATGATGTACATGATGTACACACACATGCATAGGTATGTATGTATGGCATCTTTTATACATACATACAGACATACACGCACACACACACACACACATACATACTACATATGCACTTATATGAAATTTATAAACAGGTCTTCATCTACGTCTTTAACTTTTGTGGACTGGATGGCTTTTTCCTAGGCTAACGATAGCGATAACGATAACGATAACACGAACGACAACAAGAAAAATAACGATATTTGTGTGAACGACAAACCAAAGATAACGATAACGAAAACGATCAACAAATATGCAAATATTCCCCGTAAAAGAAACAAAACTAGAAACTTTTCATGTGATGTTTAAGATTTACATTTACACGTAAAATATATAATATAATATAATATAAATATATATATATATACACAATACATACATATATATGAATAATATTTAAAGTAATTTAATTATTGTAATCATTTTGGATTGTATTTCGTATTAATTTAACAGCAAGCGTGCAACAAATTTAAATTTAGGGATACATGATATTATTCTAAATATATAAGTAATTTCAACTTTTTTCGTTGTGAACAATACAAAAATCCAAATAAATAAATCTCTATTATCAAACTCTGACGACTTTCAATTATTTTTATTATGAATAAGCCTAGTAACCTGAATGAAACTAAAATAAAAAAAAACGTTTGTTAATTAAGACTCCATTCAATTTTTATTTGATCTACATTACACAAAAGTGCAGTATATTAATTATTAGAGAAATAGACATGCTTTTCCAATTATTAAGTACAAATGTTGATAGAGTTCCTGACTTGTAGACACCATCATAGCTGACCATTTCTTGGGCAAATCTTTTCAATTCCGTTACATTCCGTCCGCCTTTGTACTGTCGAACATTTACGCCATCCTCGAACCAGAGAATCTGCGGTACTGAACGTATATCCAGATCACGGCAGATTGAAATATTTGATTCACAATTGTACTCAGAGATGCATAAGTTGAGTTCGTTTTTCATTTCGTTAGCGAATTCTTTCCAAACTGGAGCCAATAATACGCAATAGGGACAACTGGGGCTGTAGAATTTAATGAAGAAAGTTCCCTGGGAAATGGTTGAATCCAAGTCGTAAGGATCCAGCTTAATTACTTTGCCAGATCTGCAAGTCTTTGTAATTGGTAAGCCCAAGATCCTCAGCAAATCAAACAGATCTAGATGGATCGAGAGTTCTCTGAATTTCTCATCATTCTTAAATAATACTAATTTTGGATAGCTAGTAATATTCTTTTCAGTACAAAATAATTCATGTTCCATGCAATCAAGAGCGCCAATTGTGATATTATTATAGCTGCTGTCTTCTTCTACTATGACCATTAATTCTGTTAATAGGGTATATAGGCGCGTGTGAAGCATACACCCAGGCACATAGAACTCAACTAGAACACTTCCTCTCGCTAGGCCATCTCTGAAACCGCTTGGATACAGCTTTATATTTGATCTTTTAAGCGCTTCGACGTGCAACGGTACCCAGCAAACTAATAATAGGAAAAGTATTGGATTTAATATACGGAACATAATTCAAAATTTTGACTTAAAAGTATTTGCATAACTTGAACAGCCAGAAATAAATGTTATAAATGTAAACTTTAAATTGTTCCGCTGTGGACACTATTTGGATCACATTGTTCACTGTGGATGCTAAGTTCCACTGCAGCTGCTCACATATACAAGGACGCTTGCGCAGTGAGTTTGCCCAACTGTTCATACTTATACATACTCATGCGTAGACATTGCAGTAAGCAAGCGCTGCAGCTTTTCCCATAAGTGCTAATTGCAAAAAGCTTGCCTTTCTGATCCCACATATAAGTGCAATGCTGCAGGCTCGCTCACACTCATAGCAAAGGCTCTTGGGAGGCTAAAAAGCACAACTCAGCGGCTGTTCTCTGAAGCGTTTTCTCTCATTCACTCTTTCACATATGATTTGAGCTTGCTATTAAAGTGTTGTTGTTTTGGGTCCCCTCCCATTCAAATATTATTATTTGTTTAAATAAGAAATACTTTTGGTTAATTCAATATTAATATATTTATTTCATTGATCAGAACAAACGAATTTATATATGTATGTAGTTGGTATGCGTTTGTATGTATTAAGAGTGTATTTAGATATACATGCCATATGTAATGTATGTGTATGTATATGTATATGTACATACATATGTACTATGTACATATGTACTTATTCTCATGTGTCTGTCGCTTTGCTTATGCTAAATACATAAATAAAAGTAATATAACCTTTATAGTGTGGTGCGTGTGTTCTATATAGTTTATATAGTATATATATAAATGTACATATATATATTATGCTTGCTTACTGCTTAAATAATTGTATTTATGCGTTTAGAAATTAACAATAATACAACTTAGTACTTATTCAATAATTAAGTGCTGCCCAGGGCAGCGCTTCTTAAGCTTTCACACTGAACTACAAGTACTACACAATACATATACGAGTGAGCCAACGCTGCAAAGGGAAGGGTTGAGGAAGGGCAGGAGGGGGAGCCCTTGGCATAGGACATCAATACATATGCAAATATGATATATTCTTCGCATTTAAGATGCTTTATAATTAATTTAAACTCTGATAAGCAAAAACCGAAAAGTTTTTCCCAATTGGAAGTAAGTATTAAATATAATATTTAAAGTTGAATCTCGTATTTTATATAAGTGTTTATATTTGCTTCGTGATCTATGTGTATGTGTTTAAATATAAGTAAGCTAAGCTTACAGCTATTTATGTACAGTGTTAACATAGGATTCTCTTCCCTCTGATTTATCAGTTGGAAATACATACAAAATATATAGCTTGAACATTTGTTATATAAGTTGATTTATCTTAAGCTTAAACAAATTGGTAACAATAGCAAATACTTAGCAACATATTTAGCATATATATTAAATAAGTTTGTATATATTTATCTATATATATATAAATATATATATATACAGATATATAGATAATGATTATGCGGATAAGGAAACTTAGAGAACAACAATGAATAATAGTTTTCACACACATTTAGGTGTGGTTGTGTGTGTGTGTGTGGTGTGTTTGTATGTGAAATGAAACATTTGTTAATTTGATTGGACTTAATTCCTTGTACGACGAGATCTATATAGTTTTATCGCAAATATGCATAAATATTTGTTAGATACGATTATGAAGAAGAAACTCTACACAGAAATACAGAAATAGTAAACTTTTATAAACAATTTAATGTGGTACTTGTATTGTACGTATGTGTGTGTTTGTGTTGGTGTGCTTGTGTATGTGTATGCGTATGTAGGTGCTAACACTTTGCTGCATATCTAATAGATCTGGAGGCATATGCATCTGGATACTTGACTCCAAGCTCAACAGGAACTGTAGCTGGCGCTGCCTTATGTGCATTAGCTTTAGCATTAGCATTAGCATTAGAATTAGCATCAGTTGCATGTTAAGCTGTGGCATCAGTATCCACATATTCATCAACTAATGCATCAAAGTCAGCATTTGCATTAACATTAGCATTATTATTAGCATTCGCATTGATCGAATCATTAGAATTCACCTCGATATCAGCTAGAGCATCAGTTTATGCGTTTCAATCAGCAT
The DNA here is from genome assembly GCA_035042075.1 of Drosophila macrospina. Taxonomy (NCBI): domain Eukaryota; kingdom Metazoa; phylum Arthropoda; class Insecta; order Diptera; family Drosophilidae; genus Drosophila; species Drosophila macrospina. The sequence goes on along the minus strand of JAWNLW010000326.1, from coordinate 2,179,840 downwards.
CTGCATTAGAATTAGCATCAGAATCATTAGTTTTAGCATTGTTTTTGCATATTCATCAGCATTTTCATTAGCTTAAGCATTGACAGTTGCATTAACTTTTTCATTAGCACTTGCTTCAGTTTAAGTATTAGCATTAACTTCTCTTCAGCATCAGTTTCATCTGTAGCATTAACTTTTTCATTAGCATTAGCATTAGCATTAGCATTGACATTAGCATCCAAGTCCAAATTCAAATATCTCGAACCAAAGTCTCTGCCTTTACAATTTTTGTCTGTCTCTTCGCTCTCTCTCCTCTACTCTCTCCCTCTCTGTCTCTCTCTCTTTCTCTTGCTCTCACTCTCTCGCCCACACTAACTCAGTTAGCCTCCTGTGCAGCCTTAACTACTCGGCAAGAATCATCATACTCTTAATGCTTGCAACCTCCGACTCCAGGCGCTCCAGCTGAGTCTTGAGCATCTGATCTCGTTCCACATTGGAGACGACGCCAACACCAACTCCGACACCAACGGCAACGGCGACGGCTGCATCTTTGGGGGTAAGAAGTTTGCGTTGGAACTGCGATGTCCACTCGGCGCTGCCAATGGAGATTCCAGAGTCACGTTCATCGCTGGAATTGTCGCCACCGTCGTTCCACGCTGGAGGAGAAGCGCGATTGCAGCTGGGCTCCTGTTTGATGTGTTGCAGCGATAGCAGCGCTGTGGCAGCCGCATCCTTGTCGCCCAGATGAGATTTATGACGCAGTTTGAGGGGCAAACAGTTATTGGCATCGCTGGCATTGCTGCTGCTATGAGGCGGACTGTTGTTGCGCTGCAGCGGCGTCAAGTGGGCGCCATGTGGAAGCGTATGCGGATGTGCATGTGGATGTATGGTCTCCTCGGAGACGTCGTGCTCCTGCTCATCGTCGCCGGAAACGGCACCCGACGAGGAGGCGGATGAAGACAGCGCAGAGGAGGCGGATGAGTGATGTGTCGAGGACGTTGTCGAGGATAACATGTGCTCATAGCCCGGGGAGCAGGCACGCCGCGACAGATTCAACACGCTGGCGGCGGCTGAGCTGACAACTGATGAGCAGGAGCTGCTCACAGCATCCACGGCGCTGCTGCTGACGGCGCCCTCGACGCTGTGATTGTGCAGATAGTTGGCCGCGTCCAGCTGCTCCTTGCTGATGGTCACATAGGCGGATGTGGGCGTGGCGGCCGTAACAGCCGAGGGCGCATAGAGGGCACCCGCCGATGACGTCGTTCCTCCGACGGCAGCTGCATTGTAAAGTGCTCCGACTGCGACAACCTTGCGTAAGCTGTCCAAATCCTCGGGACGGACATTCCGATGCAACGCCTGCTGCAGCACATGAAGATTGGCAATGGCATTGTTGGGCGGGCGATCATTTGACGGAGTAGCTGCATCCTGTGCCTGCTGCTGATGTTGCGACTGCTGCAGTTGCTGATACGGATGTGGGTGCGAGTGTGAATGCGGATGAGGCGGTGGCGGAGGGGGTGGTCCATGCTGTACCACATGATGTCCACTCTTGTTGGACGCAGTGGGTGTCGCCACATTGGGACGCGCATTGGAGTTGGGGCCATAGATGATAGGGGACAGGGGAGGAGCATTGACGCTGCTGCTGTAGCCATGTGTGTGATTGACCGGGGAGCTGCCACCGCCACCGCCGCCGGCGCCGGAAGGCGAAGAGCCCGACGAGGAGGAGGAGGAGGAGCAAGAGTTGCCGCTGCTCATCTTGGCGCGCTTCGTATTGCTGAGCACCTGCTCGCTGGTGGGCAGAGACGCCAGAATCTTCTCGACACTTACTAGATTCTCGCCCGATATGTTAAACTTGTCCCGAATGGCATCGAGCTGTGCCTTCAGCACATGATTCTCCTTGGTCAGCTCAATGACCCGCTGCTCCAGGACCATATCATTGTAGCGCCTCTTCTCGCGACTCCGTTTAGCTGCCTCATTGTTGCGCCTCCGACGATCCCAATAGCTCTCATCCTTCTTGTTATCCGGCGTAAACTCACGCTGTTTGCGCTGCGAGAAGAGCTCCTTCTGTGCCGCTGTCAATGTGGATTGTGATCCACCTCCGCCATTTGCATTCTGTCCATTCGGTTTGTTCATCAGACTGTGACTGTGATTCTCCCCATACCCGCCGCCCGGCACAAACTTGCCCAAGCTGTGACTGTCCGACATGCCGCTGTCATTCGACTGTGGACTGATCGATCCCCCGTATATGGACAGCGGATGCACTGCAGCAGAGATGCAAAGGCGTTGTTATTACACATGTCACAGCACTTGCATTCAGTTTTTTTTACTTACAATTTGTGGCCTCGTTGGAGCTGCCATTCATTGACAGCGTCGGCGATATGGTCGTCATGCGCACGGTGCTCATCATGGAGGCGCTTACGGATACCGCTACGGCGGATGCTTTGTTGTGACTCTGGGTGGGCGTGCCGGCGAGCACCTCGGGCATTGCCGTCGGTGTCGTCGCTGTGAAGAATTTGGCAACTGCTTTCACCACTTCCTGTTCGTGCTCCTCTTGCTGCACCTGCTTTCTCTCGTGGTTCTGCTCCTGACGTTCTAAATACTCTCTGTCCTGTTCCTGTTGCCCAGTGGAGTACTGCAGTTTTAGATTATTCTCCTGCTCAACTGTAAAGATAAGGAAAATAGGGATTTTGGTCAGATTTATAGGGTATAATACCAATTGGATTCTTATTCGACTTGCAGCAAATATTATGCAATTTATATTATTTATAATTTATTGATAAATAATAGATATTATATTTTCCTACTCTGTCTCAATTTTACTATTTCTAGAACATGTCCACATACGTATTATTATTAACACTTATTTGTATATATTTTTAAACAAACAATACCAATTAGAATTACTATTATTTATAATAAAATATATAAATACAAAAATGAATTATATTTATTTTAAAAGAAAAAACTATATTAATAAAATTTTTATCTATTTTTTTAAATATTTATATTTCTATTATAAATAAAACGACATAAATAGACATCATAAAGAGACATTAAATGTGTTTATATTTTATAGAGTTCATTAAATTATTTGTATTTCCTACTTTCTATTACATTTTGTATAATAATTTGCTTATTTCAACTCAATGCAATCGAAATTTCTAGAACACTGCAATTCCAATTAGATTCTTATTCAACTGCTGCTGTCCTATTCTTACACGTTTGTTGTCCCCCTCCTATTTGTTTGTATCAATCAATTAAACACTCAAATAATATGTATTGGCAAGGAGTTATCAGTTTTTATCAAAATAATTGCCTTAATCGAGTTTAATATGTGAGTGTAGACGACAAAGAAGGCAGGCAACGCCATACAGTCTAATACGATCTTGTCTGGCCAGCAAACACACACAAGCACGCAATTGCCGTTGTGCATGTGTGTGTTTCTTTGTCTGGTCCTTGGCCTTGCCCTTGCTCTCCTCCAACGCCAACATAATAGACAAAATACATACATATGTTCATATATATAAGAATACAAACATACACACGTGCATACATTGTGTATGCATTTGTGTGAGTGCACATTTGCTTTCATTTTTAGCGCGGCCATTTACACAATGATTACGGCAAATGATGCAAGAATCAGCGAATTAGACGACAGCACCAACACAAAGGCAGCACACACACAGACATACTTACACATGAGAATGGCAATGGCAACGTAAACAAGAAATAACACGGCAAGATTTGTTGCTGTCTGTGGCTGTGTTTGTGTTTGTGTTTGTGTACGTTGTTGTCGTTGTCGTCTCACCCTCACCGTGACCATCGAATTGGCATTTGCAGTTCAATGTGCTACAGCACACACATACAGACACACAGACACTTATTCTCATTCCCCATAAACTGGCTTACTCACGTCAGCAGCCAGACGCTGCCAACGTCGCTGCCGCCGGCAACCCCTACGACTCCTACGCCGACAGCAGCCCCAATCGAACAAGCTAAAGCAACAGACGACAACGACGACGCTGTTCTGCAGTCGCAGTCGCAGTCACAGTCACAGTTGCTGCTTGGGTCGAAATTCACAAAAACAACATGACTAAGCGCGCTGCCGCTGCGCTCTCTCACGCGCTCCTTACTCTTTCTTTCTCTCTCTCTGCTTATTTCGCATGAGTTTATTTTGCGTTGTTAACTAATAAACAAATTTATGCATTGTTCTTGTTGTTGTTATTATTGCACTTACATTGTGCTTTGATATTTGTTGCTGATGATGTTGTATACTGAGCAAAGCGATTGTTGCTGTTGCTGTATATTTTATCCGTGCAGTTTTTCTCCTTGTTCTTGAATATAAGAAAATTGTTGGTCGTTGCAGCCTCTTTGAAAATGTTCACTTTCTGTTCCAGCGTGCAGACAATTGACATAATGTTTTAAACGATTAATCCCATTAGATTATTGCAGCATCGTTGTTGATTTAACACAGATTTGCAATTTACAATTTGCATTTCGATCAAATGGCCAATGAAAACACACCCACACATAAAACACAAGCGAATAATCGCAATATCAAATATAACCGTTAGAATTTACGGTTGAGAAGTTTCCTTGCACTTTTTAAGATCTTTGTCACGATCTATACTTGATAAGTATTTGTTATTGTTTTTGTTTGTATTTTCTTATTTTAATTTTTGTTTCTTAATGGCCAATGTTTCTATGTGGCTGGCCCAAACACTTTTAACGGTTCTAGATAACGTATTCACAGTATTTAGGTTTTGGCTAGCAGCGGACTGCACTTCACTCACAACTGTTAGCGCAACTCGCGAGCGCATTCACAACCGTTTCGAACGAATGCTGAATCGCAATTGAATTTGTAAAAGCATTTCACTCGACAGCCACAGTCCAATCGGAGCCTGGTCACGTTGTCGCTGCACGCAGTAGCGACACGCGACTCGATTCGAACATCGAACGGCTGCGAACATGTTTGAAGCAATAGCACAGCTCTGCGTGGCATGGGTAAAAGTGAAATTTTGCCTGGTTGGACTTGGGCTGACGTTGCCTGTTGCGCGTTGCGAGTTGCAGCCGATCACATTGCTGTGCTGCTTGCTGCTTTCAGCTGTTGAGTAATCAGCGTCAATCTCGAATCGTTTTGAGCTGCACATTCGAAAACTAGAACGTGATTGCGCCGTGCGCTGGCTAAGCAGGAGGGAAGGTGATAAGGGGGTGGCGGCAACGGGTAGAATACGCTGACGGAAAGACGGGAAGGTGATATTTTGGAATATTGCGCTGCAATGCAATATATACACACATACATATACATGTACAACCAAACGTGTGCCAGTTGTCTTACGATGACGCAAGCCTTGCCAGCAAAATACTTAAAGTAAAAACGAATCATCATAATAACCTGACGATGATTCGATATGCAATTAAATTCTACTTGTTGTAAGGGACAAGGTATAAATTTAACAGAGAATATGAGTGTGTGTATATTATTTAATATATTATATGTTTTTAACACCTTGCTTAAGTTGACACTAAGAAAATTCCAGGCTGAAATTCGCCACGCAACGATTGCCAGCGAACGTTGCTAATTATTAACGTTGAGTTCTGTTTCGCAATTACATAATAGTATATATGTACCTCTTACAAAATAATACTAAAAAGACGGCAAAAAAGCTTAAATATACAATTAGCATCTTATTAGAATCTGTATCAAGTATCAATACTTAAATATAAATGTAATTTTTGCTTAGATTATAAATATAAATGTAATTTTTGTGTAGATTACAAAACGTAAAGTTTAGCTCAATTATAGAGATATTTCAACTTTACAATTGCAGAACTGCAGAGCTTTTACATATGCTAGTGTGTGAGAGTCTGTTAATTTACTGCGATGAGCAGGATAATGTTAGCTGTTGATGTATTTTCTGCTGACAGGTCGAACGCAACTTCTTTGTTGTGTTAGTTAACAGCGATGTGCAGGATTATGTTAGTTCACTTATTGCTCTTGCTTAACATAAAATAAACTGCTTACATTCTGCACAATTAAAAGATAGCGGGTAATAAGCAAAGAATAATTGTTTTGAAAGTTAAGTTAGCAATAGATATATGTGTTTTATGTTCTCTTCTGTTTTTTTACAGTCTACGTACATTCCAAAGACAAACCACCCTCAACCAAAATCGTACTATTCCCCATTTGCTTGTTTTTAGTCATTGAAGTTATCTTATCAACCTGTTGGTGCATTTATGACCTCCAACGACAACATTGTTGCAACTGGCACTAGAAACTATTCTTTGGCGAGCCTAATTGATTGCTAGATACCCTACATGCAGCTGGACATTAAGTTTAATATATTATAACTCATATACGAAGATAAGTAAAGTTTATAGAAGAACTTCCGCAGAAAGAAAAGAAACTTTTATCTTCAGAAAGAAACTACTGATATATTCCTCAGTATATATATTTTTGAGAACAAAATACATTAAATTTCTCATCGAACCGAATAATAACTTGGATGTAAGGATAATAACTTCCGATATACCGAGTACCTTAGTATAGATGCCCATTATACCCATCATTTTATATCTATAGGGTATCGTAAAGAGCTTTGCTACTATAGAGACAGGGGCAGGTGCTTGTGCAGACGAGCTAGAGTTAGGTCGGGAGACATTATGTAAGTTCTAAAAATGTTAGATATGGTCGAGTATGACTAACCGACCGATCGGTCGATCGACTGAACGAATGACTGAACGAATGACTTAACGAATGGGAGGTTGATTGACTTGTTGACTTGCTAAGTTGGGAATTCTATGCAATTAGTATTAAAATATGCTCAATTGTGATTACAAATGCAAACATATATTGAGTGAAAGAGAAACAAATAGAGCGAGCGAGAAAGAAAAAGGCAGGAAAAGAATGTGTTGTTATCAACTAACTGTATATCGAGATACATTCTTGAATTGTTTAATATTTATAAGTGGAAATTAAAATAAAATAACTACAATACGCAGCTCAAATGATTAAAAAAAACATAAACAATAAAATATATATTTTATAAGCTTATCTGTAAATTTTCTTATTTGCGCTACTTATGCAATTGTCTTTACTCATATTGTTTATAACAAAATGTGTGAAGTAATAAAAAAAACAGCTGTTAACTGTGAATTCAAATTATATATAATCTATAGAGTGTAAGGAAATGTAGACATGTAATATAATTAAGTTTGAAAGAAAAATTATATTTCGAACAATAAATAAAAATAATAAATACAAAAATAATAAAATAAATAAATAATAATAATAATTTATATAGGCAATAAAATATATAAAAATAAGTAAATAAACAATTAAATAAATGATATATTTACTAAATAAATGATATAAATATTAAATTAACTATATAACAAATTAAATAAATACCAAGTAACTACCATAATAAACAAGCATCCGGTTTGCATCTTTAAAATCGATTTGCAAAAACACATTTGTATCTATCTTACAGTGTCTATAGTTATTTTTGCAGTACGTATCCCATACAGTGCCAGTCAGAAGTACATTCTCAAAACGTGACACGAGTTATTTAACGATTTACATTCATACTTCCCACAAATTTCTAACGAATGAAATGATTACAAAATGATTATGGCGTCAAATCTCCAGGTCTAGCTTCACGTTGTGGAGAATTGTTGCTGTCACAATCTCGCTGACTACGCACACAAACACACACACACACACACACACACACCAAAGTATGCATGCATGCATACAGCGAGCAAGACGTCAAACTGTTACGAAACAGCGTCGCTGCCATCGGCTTCGCCGTCAACGTTGGCGTCAAAGTCAGCACCGCAGCAACAACAACAACGTAATATAAGCTATCGCTAGTCCGCTCCTTCTCTACTACTCTACCTTCCCGTATCCCGAATTGCCTCCCCCTCTTTCTACCTCTCGGTCGCTCTTTTTAAGTTATAGCTATTTATACTTGATACTTGCCGGGCCCTGACGCTGGTCACGTGTCGCGAAATGTGCAGTCAGCAGTGCAACGCTCTCGCGACGCTTCGACTCACATGTTCGCGACTTGAGTTCGCTATGGAAATGAGCGTGTTGTCCACATTTTTTGAGCTTGTTTTAGAATCGTAATTGTTATGGTTATGATACTACTAATACTACTACAACCTACTTATTGTTGTTGTGTGGTGTTGTGGTTTTGTTCTTATTGATATTGTTGCCTTAAATAATATGACATTTTACTCATACTTTAATGGCGGCATATTTATGAGGAACGACTTTGGAAGTTGTAACTGTAATGCATTGAATTTAGTTCTCATTAGAATTTAGTTGGCTACTTATCGTTATTCTAGCAACGTGATTGCTGCTGATGTAACCGAATATTGATAACGACAAATGAAAGCAAGCCAAACAGTATCGAAGTGTACATACCCCGTATTGCTTCAGATGCATGTAGAACGCAAAGGAAGTGAAGTTAACAAAACTAACCTTAATTAACATTAGTTTTATTTATTTGCAAATGGTTCGAAATATTTCTATTTTTAATTTAATATTTTATAATAACATTTTTCCAATCTATTATTTATTTTTTTATTTATAATTCTAATTGCCACTTAACCATCAATTATTTTACTTCATTTTTAAAAATGAAAACATAAAAGAACCTTTAATAGTCCCAACTAATATGCCCGTTTCTATTTGCATTTGTCTACAGGTCTCGAATGATGATGAAATATGCAAATTTATATTAGTTGTTTTGCTATTGCATTTATTTATTACGACAATACCCTGTCCTCCACAGTTAAAACATGGGTATACTATATTAGTGCAAATGTTTGCTACAGGTAGCGAGTTGCAACTGATACCCTATTAAGTATACTATGTATTTTTGAACAACATAAATAGTTTCATATCTCAATGAAAATTTTAAGTTTATTATATGTAAGAAATATATATAATGAAAATATTGAATTCTTAGTTTAGAATATTTAGCATTACACATGTTTTCATGCTGGGTATTCCCTTGTCAGTCCCACCTTAGAACTATTCTCTGTTCGTTTCGCTCATTCGATTCGTGTTTTGTTCTGACACCCTGGCAGTTAATGGGAATTATGTAATGTTCTGAGTAGAATTGTATTGCGTTTTTGAGGGCTACAAAATAAAAAACAATCTAAAGAAACTGAATAACTTGTAATTTCAGAGCAATCTCCTAATGTTTATATTTCAACAAGCGATAATTGGATTTGATAAGATGTGTAAATAACTTAAGATCTTTTTAATCGCAACAAGAGAAATGACTCAGGTTTTTTGGTCATAGAAAGTCTATCGCAACCTTAAATGAAGCTCGAGGTTTTTTTTGGGGCTTGGGAATTGCACGACAAACTGGAAAGAATCTGGAAAGAGGAAACTTTTCAAAGCAACAATCGCCCACTCAAAGTGACCTCGAAAGTTCTGCATACGAACTTACGATATTTTGTGTTCTGTGCAACGTGAGAAACGTTGATTTTATGGCATTACAAAAGCAACAGCTCTCTCCTCTTCTCTTCCGTCTCTCTCTTTTTGCTGTCGCTTAGCTTCTTCTAAAACTTCTAACCCATCTGTTATTCTTGGCCAGCTGCGCGTCGTTACGTTACGGCACATGCAACGTGTTCGATGATGTTTGAAGTGCGACACGTTGCGTCGTTGGCTGCACAGCTGGAAAAACGTGAGTAGGCCAAGACGGCAAACGTGACGGCAAGTTCGATGTGATATCGGGCTGGCCTACTGAGCAGGTGATGGCGCCAGGGGGAATCCACAAGGGGGTGCTTCGATTGAGCAATTTCAATCGTATGTCGCTGGCACGTTGCCGAACAAAGGGCGAGAAATGTAGAAAGAGGCGAGACTGCAAGTATGTTTGCTCGATTGTGGAGGCGGATTTTGCGGCACTCTCGACCGTTCAAGCATATGTATATGTATTACATGACAGACAAAAGCGATGCTTACAACGTGCGTCAATTGTTATTAGCTAAGCCAAATCAATCAATTGCTCACCTGTGCGCTTGCAACGTGACGCCAATTGATGTAGGCATGCATACAGTATGCACATAGAATATCTACAAATGTACATAAATTACATACACATCAAACATCATTAATGGATGCTGACCTCTTGCAGTTTTCGGCTACTCGCAACAGTTTCATTTTTCAAGAGCAGCGACGTTGAGTTGGCGTCGGCGTTGTCTTTGGCCGCGTAATGAGTGCAAATGTGAATGAACTTGCGGCAGACGCACACGCAGCCAAGCTACTCACTCATTCACTCACTCGCTCACTCGCTCACTCTCACACTCACACTTGCTCGCTCACTCTCACCCTCGCTGCTCGCCGTTCTGCCAAACCAAAACGAACCGAAAATCTCGACATACAAAGAAACAATAACAACGCTTGGCTTATAACTTTCACGCAGAAGTTGAAAACAAGCGCTTACACATGTGAAAGGTGTAGTGTCCCCCCAATCAAACTGATATATACACATATATTTATAAAAAAGCTATTCTAAATTGTTCAATTACTAACTATAATATTTAGTGCATATTTCCACATAATTGCATACATACATATATGTAAACATAGCAGCTACATACATGTTTTGTTTTTGTCGCTTATCAACGAGAGCTAGAAAATCCATTTGATTTCTTTTTATCGTACGGTATGAGGGCACTTGAGAAATCATTTGACATAAGCAGCAATCGCAATCGCAGCGACGAAGAAAGAAAGCAGCCGACGCCGTTGTCGCAACCACAGATTGAGAGCGAGCGAGCGAGCGAGAGAGCTAGAAGCTGATAACACCAACAAAAAGCACCTACATACAAACTTGCATGTGCATGTGTGTGTACGCGTACATACGCAGTCGCGCACCCGCTGTCAAAGACTCTAAGCAGTGAAGAAATTTGGGTCTTGCTCTAGTTTTCACAACCAAAGTTCAATGATCGATTGCAAAGCCAAAAAATAAAAGCTCATGCGTGTATGAGAGTGTATGCAAGTGAGCGGCAGAGAGGCAGAGAGAGAGAGAGACAGAGAGAGACAGAGAGAGAGAGCGGCAGAGAGAAAGACTGTGTAATGCTAATGGGGGCTCTCTTGCGTTGTGCAGAACTCACGCGTCATATGTAGAAACGTCTACGCGCAGACAAGCGCAGACGGACAGAATGGACGGTCGAAACGGACGGGAATGAAATTGGGGGATGGACGGTCAACGCTTTCTGCTTTCTTTTTATCGTGCAACTTTTGCGTTTCGTTGTTATTGCTCTTGCCATTGTTGTTAATGAGTGTATGAAGAAATTTGTCATACGTATGCGCACACACACACAGTTATAATAATATTATATGTAATATATATTTGAGTATTGCTTATTCAATTTGATTTCATTTATCACTTTGTATACATACATTTAATACTGGGTCGTTGCAAGTTGATAATACAATCGTATGTTTGTTCGCTTTTATTATTTCATTTCGTTAAAAAAAATTAGAATAACGAAAGCAAATATCGCTCACATACACACACACACAGACGCTCTCTGTCAAGTTTTGGCTCTTGCCCACACCCCCCCGCACAAGAATGGAAAGTCAATGCACGCAGCAACAGCGACGCGACGCGACGCTCAGCAAAGCAGCAGCAATTTGAGCAATAACAACAATAACAGCGTGATGTGTTTGTTGTGTTGCTTTCTTTTTCGTAATGAAATTATTATTAGAATTTCACATAATGTTTTTGCCATTGTGGCAAATCAAGTCTAAGCTGTTAATTATTATAATTGACAAAATCATTTTGTTTACTCTTTTTTTTTCTTTTGCTTTTTTAATACTCGAATCTCATGGTATGTACATGGTATATACCAAATTGGTATTAATTAAGTCTTCGCTTATTAAAATAATCGCTAATAAATCAGCGTTCCATACTAAAGAATAGAAATCTGAGTTTGCCATCTTGAATTGCAGATTTTTGCTTTCGAATTGCGAATTTCATTTGATTAAAAGATTTGTTAAAAGCATCTGCAATACTGCTTCAGACGTCTGCTTTTTATGGGATATTTGAGCTGTTTACGTGATTTATGATATAATACATACCTATGGTACATTTACAATATATACTTATTTACATCATAATATAGAAAGTTAAAATTCTTAATTTCATAAAGATTAATTTTTTAATGGCATTGAAAGTAATTATTTTGAGCTAAACAATCTTTAAAAGTTTTATGAGAAGTATTTTGCATTGCTTTTATATAATTAAGGCTGTTTTGCTATTTTACTTAAATCATTTTTACGCAATACTTTTATATACAAATAATCAATTGATTCTGTATACCTTTTGCATATTTATATTTATTTTTATATTTGTATATTTTTGTTATAAACTTTCGCATTTCTTCCCAGGAAAGTTCCCTTATTTAACAATTTATTACATACATTTCTAGAAATATAGAATTCTAATAGAACCTATTTAGTTTAATTTATAAAGTTCTTTTTTTTACAAATAATGATTTCGTTTTCTTTAATCGGTGAAAACTGTTTTTATTATTTGTATATGTATGTGAGTGTGCAATTATGTAACGTCATGAGATAAATCCAAAATTGTATTTGTTATTGTTATTTATGTACATGGTTAATCAGGCCAAATAGTAAACGGTGAAAATGGTACACAAAGCACACACAGCGATAAGCGCAACGAAAGACAATGCTAAACAAGTTTTCAGAATTAGGTAAACAGCATTATTAAAGACACATTTCGAGTCCACAATACCGTTATGCTGAGAGAACAAGAACCGTAAGAGCGACGATCAATGGGTCGGTCAGTCAGTCGGTCGCTCAGTTGCTTAGTCGCTCAGTCGGTTAGACAACAACGCAACAAAACTCAACGCAACGCAAGCGAAGCCGACGCAAAAAGAGCGCGAGCAAGAATTTCGTCTTATGTAATCAATTACAATAAGAATGATAATAAAGAAAGCCCGGCTACAAAACGAGCTGAGCCCAAAGCGCTCGCGTTCGTTCTTACTTTCTCCGTCAAAGTAGGCCGACAGAGCACGATTAACAAACACAAACACAAACATCATGTAATTACGAAACTTTCACGCAAGGCACACACACTCACACACACACACAAACACACCTAAAGGTAAACGCCACTCTTACACTCACACACACATTGTATATGCATGCTTGCATACATAAGCACACACACATACATCATGTGAGAGTGTGTGAGCGTCTGTTTTAACGTTAACGTTCTGTCGCTGCAACTTTTTTTTGGACTTGAAGCTTTTCGTCTTTTCGTTTCCAGTTTAGAATTGGGTCAAATAACGGATTTGTGTATTTGCCTTGCGTGGCAGCAGCACACTCACTCAAACACACACACACACATTCAAAGTAACTTCTGTTGTGGCAAGATCAAACTCAAGAACTTATCAAAGCTCAAGCTGCGTCATCACTCACCGCTTTGTCCCGTCTTCGCTGCTCAACACAGAAACCGAATTTCAAATTCAGAGCACAAGAAACCGGTTGAGGTCTCGCAGTCGACGTCAATTGAGCTGCTAACGCTCACCTAGTGCCCGGCATTGGCGCTGCACGTAGCTTTCATACAGGTTGCGGATCAAACATGCTGCGTTGCGACGCTTTAAGCTCGAGCATGGTTTGTATGCACGAGCTTGTGTGTGTGTGTGTCTGTGTGGTTTGACGGCTGTTCTACATTTGAGCTCTCCACCTGGTGAAAATGATAATGCGCGACGGTTGCAAGAGACACCGGTTTAGAACGTTCACTCACGCCCAATGCTCATTATAGCAAACGCTATAAAGATCTTATGTTTCGGTTTTATTGCTCAAGAAGAGAAAGTGTTACGCCAATTGATTGTTTAATTAATTTTTCTTCTTGCGAGTCGTAAGCGTGTAGAAGCTACTCGTCGTATACATAAATACGTATGCGTGCTATGTGTGTATTTATGTATGTATGTGTGTACGGTGTCAATAACCACAGCAAGTCCGAGGGCAGAGTAAAAGTTTTGCACAATGCGCTTCATTTGTTGTTCATTTGACAACATCTTCTCTTCGCTTCTCTTCTTTTCTATCTCCCCTCACACTATGTATACTCCACTCCACTCGACTGATCGCCTGTTTTGCTTTCGCGCTTGACTTTAACTTTTCACTTGGCAGCGACTTCATTCTTTTGGCAGCCATTTGCAATTGTGTCTATTGCTAATGTGTCAACTGTACGTCGAACATACATATGAATTATGCATTTCAGCAACTAAAACTTTCCAAATTGCTTTCGTTGTTGGTTGATGTCTTTGCTATTATACTAATTGTTGTTGCTTCTTCACTTACTATTGTCAATGTAACTGTTGTTATTTACTGTTGTTGCCAAAAAGAAAACTAGCATTTTGCAATTGATATATTGCACATACACATACTTACATACTTAGTTCATTTGTACTTCATTACAAGCATATAGGCTGTTAATTACAATTATATAATAGTACATGCAAAGATAATCAGGCGCAGAAAGCACACAAAAAACAAACAAAAACAAGGAGGTTGGAATTGCAATCATTTTGCCAACAAAGAATCATTTAGCGATGCCTGCTCTTACAACAGGCGCAGATACAGAGAACAAAGTAAGAACTCAACAACAACACCCCACATAGCGCATCCCACCACACGCCACCTCGTCACACCACATCGCACTACGTCCCGATCGCAGCGGATGTTGCGATTATTACGAAATAAACGAAGAATAAGAATGAAATGCGCAGCACAACGAAAACGAAATGCACACTAAGAAAGAACATACGTATACAAAGACACATGCATACATGTACAAACACATGCACATGCAAGTCTATATAAATACAGATACTTGCATGTATGTATTTAGCAATGCTAGAACGAGTAGACGAAACAACTTACATATTATCCCTTTTATAGCAGAAAATGCCAACGGCGCAGGCATCGCACACTCAACACAAATTCTTCAGAAATGCTAAATTTAGAGCAGCAACAACAATATATTCCCCAATCCCCCCATCAACCATCACCCAATTCCCAATCCTCCTCAGCTGCAGTCGACGCAGCAGTCGCAACCCCCACCAAGCAGTAGGTTGATTGGTCATTCAATAAACCAGAAACCGTTCTCTCACAAGCACTCTCTTTTTCTCTCCCTCTTTTACTCTCGCGATCGTGAGCTTCTGCTCTGCGCTCAGTTGAGCAATTTGCGCAGTTGCAGCCAGAACATTGGCAATAACAAACAAATAGAACAAGATAAACTCACGTTGTGGCGCCCAAAACTTGAACTTTGCGTGCAATATGTGTGAACTTCTGCCGTTGTAGCAACGACCCTTACACTCCCCCACTACCACAACCTAACCCCGTGAATTATGAAGCGTTGATTATTATTGCGTTGGCCAAGGTAAAGATAAGAAACCGCATTTGAGGAAAAACAAAGTTAATCAATTTACATTTGTGAGACAAAATAGTACATAGATGAGTAATTATATTTGATATGTTTTGTATTAAAACCCTAGCAACAACTTACATTCATTTATACAAGTACAGTATGTATGTACATACCTTTAATACAACCGACAGCTGCGCATTTTTGTGTTCATTTGTATGTTCGCACATACATATGTAAATAAGTATAGCTATAAGTATATCTATTTACATGTACATACATATGTATGTACATATTTAAAATCAACAAAAAAGGCGGCAACACTTTAGTTTTATTCTTTCTCTTCTTCTGCATGTTCTTCTTGTTTTTGTATTTTTGTTTTCTGCAGCGACTATGATCTTATTGGAAACAGATACAGATGTGCTCACTCTGTCCTGCATAAGCATTTATGTATATACGTACACACATGCATACATACGTATGCCTTGACGCCATGAACATGAACAAACTGAGCGAACGACTGATTTGTTCAGCCTTGAACTTCTCATTGGGGTGCATTAACTCTGCGGCCGAACAATACACACGAACCGAGACACACAGATACGCACACGCATACAGCCAGTAGCAGCGACAGTGACTGCGCTGCTCGTGCTTGCAAAAACAGAACTTTTTTTATATTTTGCTCAAGCATGCGTGCTTATGTATGTGTGCGTGTATTCAAGAGAGGGCGACTGCGAGTAAGAATATAAGAATATTTGTATGGGCTGCATTTGTGTCTGATCTCGTTGTAGGCTGTTGTTGCTTTATGTAATCTAGATTCTAGAATGTGGTCTTTTCATACTCTATATATGTATTTGTATTTACACTTCAGTTGCAAGTACTACATACTATTTAATACATGCATATTTATACATATATACATATTTATATTGCATACGAATGCATTTAAGCGCCCGCATACAGGATTGTGTTACATAAGCAGCAATAAATGGTGGTCAACAAAGCGATAAGTTTGGTCTTTATGTAAGAATCCTGCATGTGTGTGCATGTGGGCGTGGGGTAATTATGCATGTGTGTATATGTATATGTGTGTATGTATTTACACATACAGAGAGGCGATCTCTCTGCTTCTTGATGACGGCTCTCTGCACACACACAAAGGCACACGGTGAGCATTTTGAACCTTTCAGGCGCTGGCCTTGAACCTACTGCCGATCGGGCACTGCTGCGACAGCGAATGACTGCGAATACTTGGCTAAACAGATACCCACACAGTCGCAGCGTTGAGTGGGGAGTTATAAAACACAACAACAACAACTACGTCAATACATTTCGTTCTTTGTGACGGGACCTGGACTTGGGCTTGGCCTGGTGCATTTTTTTCCTCTGTTTTTTACCAATGCACACACACCCACCATACGTATACAAATGCACAAATATGTACGTACATACATATGTATATATATACATGCATATATTTACATTCATATTTGTGTAAGTATTTGTATTTCATATTCACATTCGAATTTGCCTGACCCCACACAACATTGCACATGTGTTCTGACGTAAGACCTTGAGATTGTTTCACTGTGTATCCCCATCTGCTTGTTTACATATATACAATTGAAGTGTTAGTGTATGCATTTCAAGTTATCGATCAAATTGAAGGTGAATTCAATAACTGTCATATTTAAATATTGTTATAAAGTTATACTGTTATACAATGTGAATGCATATTGTAAATACTGTACAATTGCAAGTTTCCAATGATTTGTTTACTGCCTTTATGTACATTGACAAAATGTTACTCTTAATATCAATGCTTAATGACTTCTGGGTATATAGAAATAGTCTGATATCACTTTAATGCATATGCATATTAATGCTCACATATACAAAGGTATTAACATAACTGTATGCAAATACATTTACATAAGTACATATGTATATTGCGAAACAAAGGAACAACTTTTCCGTTGCAATGTGATGGCCACCAACGCGACATTGCATCGCTTATACTGTTCTTGTTGTTTTTGTTACTGTTGTTGTTGTGTCGAGTCCAACGACTTCCGCGTGTGAGAATTGCGTGTAATCGCAAATCAAATGACGCCGTCGTCGACGTCTGGCGCACTTGTGTTTAGTGTTTGTGTAGCGCTTTTATCTGAGGGAGCAGGAAAACTTTAAAGTTCATGAATGAACGAAAGCACTTCCAGTTCAAGCAGTTGAACGATCAAAATCAAACGGCAGTCGAATTCAGAGGACAAACAGCTTAAGCAAAAATAACAACAGAGAAGCGCAACGTTGTCACAACAGAAGCGTGACTCAGTGTTGAAGTATGAGAAGGAGAGAGAGAGAGAGAGAGAGAGAGGGTAACACAGAAAGCAAGTATTAATGCAAGAGAGCGCACTGTGAAATGAAGCTTTTTATGCCCTTTTGCTTAGCAAAAGAATGTCTAAATACGAATAGAAATGTTAATATATACTATAAATTTGTAAATCAAATAAAAGAGCACCTTATGTGTATTAAACCGATATATACTATGTATTTATTTAAATATGTACATATTTGTATAATGTTGTTGTTACCTGTTTGTTTCAACAATTTTCAGCTGTTTGTTTTGATCGCGCCTTCTCTGCTCGTGTCAGAGGCGAGGGCGTGGCCGCCGGTTACAAATACAACTGTTGTTGCTGTATACACTCATACATGCTCTTGATCACAGATACAATTATTTGCAAGTGTGTGTATATATTTTATGCATGCATTTGCATACATTATTTTCTCTTTATAATTTATATTTTATTTTTTGTATTTCTCACAAATTACACAACAAATGACAAAAAGGCGTGCGATAAAACTGTCGCTGCCTTTGGCTCCGTGAAACTGAAACTGCCTTCCTTCCTGTGGCCACAACGCGCTCGCACTTTACGTTCTGAGAGAATTCTTGCAGCAGAGTTCAAAGCCTGCAGAGTGTCTTGGAACTTAGTTCATTCCAGTCTTTCTGTAGAGATCAATTCAGTACGTATGCATGTATGTATGTACGTCTGTGCACATGTCCTATGTGTGTAAGGCTGTGTGAAACTGCAGTGTCAGACACAGACAACATCGAACATGTTCGAACGAACCGTGTTCGCTTGAATCAAGCGCAGCGGAGTGCCGACCCAGTTTCATTATTTGTTGCCGTTGCTTTTTGCTGTTGTTGGTAGTATTTTTATGTTGCCGTTCATGCTGTTGTTGTTAGTTGTCCCCATCTTAACGTTTGGTGCTTAGTGTTCTTTAACGGGGGCCCGCTTTCTCTTTTTATTTTGGCCAAGTCAATTGATATGCTGCGCTATGTTTTGAATGTCTATTCTCTTGACTTGGTTATTCGAACGCATATTAAGTTCTTGTTTAATGCTCTACTGCGATCTTTTGCTTTTTATTTTAATTTCCATTTCTTTGTATATACGTATACATACATATAACTGTACAGATATCGCCATTAATTTTGTAATGCTTGTTGAAAACTGATGAACCCATGATTATGACTCAGCTGAAAAGTCCAACGACTGTTTACTGTTGAACTTCTCACACTTTTCCTGTCTCTCTACTTAGCTCTCTCCACGTTCTCTCTCTTTCTGTGCTCTTGTTCGTCCTTTTTTGCCCACTTGGAAGCTAAACTTTCAAGGTTAAGCTCTTGCCAGCGTCGTGCAATGACATTTGGCTGTGCAGAGACATCGACCGTTTCACAGTGTCACATTTTAAAATACATAACACTCTGTGTCTTATATTAATTATATGATGAATATATATATGATGTCTATAGATACATGTATATAAGAGTTAATTAATCAATTGACACTGACAGTTGGTTCAGTATGCGGTGTGCCTTAAATTGTTTGACAATTCCCGTCTAAAATTCGTCCTGCGCACCACTGTGCGTATTCCTCTCGCTCTCTCGTTCTCTCCGTCTGCACAATGTCTGCCTGTCTACTTGTTATTGCTCACGTTCGCATTCTCAGGATGCACGCTACGCTTCGTTTGCTCGAGCTTATGGCTATACATAGGTTATGTTTGTATGTACATAGACACGCAGGCAGGACGTCCTCAAGCAAATGGGTGATTCGTTTAATAGGTGCAGCCGAACGCTTATACATATACATTTAATGTTCACAAATATATCTATATGGTTTTACATACATATATGTCTATATATAAGTATGTATGTTTGTAAGTATGCGGTAGACTGGCAATTTTTATTAGTTTTGCTGCAAAACTTTCGTATATATGTGTGTGTCGGCAGCCGTCCCTGCCGCTCTCCCCTCACTTAAGTGGTTCCAGGGGTGTTGTCCTTATTATGGTTCTGGATGTACGCGTTGTCTGCTGTTGTGCTCAGTGAAAGAGAAAGGTTATTAGACTTAGCCCAGACATTGGCCACGGCTGCTCCTTATTGTTATAATAACCTTTCACTTTTGCGATTGGTGAGTCGACGGAAGCATCACCCTTGTTATGGTTTGGGGGCGGTTCATCAGACGGACGACTCCGGCCGGTGTCCTCTTCTGTGGCGCAAGGGCTTTGTAATTTCGGGAGCCATCGAACTTTGCCACGTTACGAAAGCAACAACACTATGTATTTAGGATATATTGCGTAGGATATTTTGCGGCACGCCTTTTTGGCCATTGACTCGCATCTCAAGCAAGTGCAAGGTCCTTTGCACGGTCAACAGACTGTGTGAGCGTGTGCGCATTTATATGTGTGTCTGACCATCGCCTTGAATCTTGCGGAATGGCGAAGTATATATAATGTACTATATGTCTGCAGTAGCACTTAATTAATCAAATAACATAATATTTTTTATATATTAAGCTTTAAATAAAATATAAAAGAATTAAAAATTACTTTAGATTATAAAGAAAAATGTCGTTGTCTAAAATGTTTGCCATCTATTAAGTGAAGGCTGGTACTCTCCCCTAAGTAACTTAATAACTTACAAGTGACTGAAATCTTTGGAATTATTATACGAGCATTTGGAATGGGCAACAATTGAGTATTATAAGTGAATCAGTATGAATGTGCATATGAATAAATAGGCAAACAGCTTGTTGATATGCTTGTATCTGAATCTGGTTTAGTGCGCGGGTGGGGAAAAAGAAAAGCTGCCACACTCCATCTGAAACTTTCTAATGCATCAGCATCAACTGCAACTACAACTGCAACATGCAATGCTGCAGCTAAAATTGCGGCTGCAACTGCTAACGGATGTGGATCGCAGCAGCCAACATTATGTGTGCCAAATGCAATAGCAACAACAACAACAACGAAAGCAAAAAAAAAGTAACTGGTTCTTCGTTTGTCAAAGTTTTAATACCCTTTCAAATAGTTCCAGACAGTAACTAGTATTTGAACGTTTCACGATCTAAATCAAATCACAGAAGTTATCTTTGACAACATACATAGGCAAAATACATTTTTGTATATAGTCACATATTATGTGACTAAATTATAATACCCCTTTATGTTGTCAGGGTATAATAACAGACAGTGCAACAAAACCAAATTTCTCCAACGCTCAAACTTCACGCCGCTTTTCACTGCAAATTACTTAACTATTTTCCCAGTTTCGCGTTGCAGTGCAATTTGTGCTATGCAGTTGCATAGTATTATCCATGCCACAACAAGAGGCAGCGAAAGGGGAAACACCAACAACATCGCTAAGTTGGTCATGACCATCAAATGTCCACCAGAGGCGAGGGGCACCTCTATAGTATGTGGGTGAAACGTCCTTTCACGTGCTAATCGAAAATAAAAATTTAAATAAGTTAAGTAACTGTTATTAGCATATATATAAACGATTAAGAGACATCCTGTATTCGCATGTTCTAAATTTCTAATAGGAATTGAGCGTAGCAATCGAACTAGAATGGGTATTAAATCAACAAATGCACATTAGAAACTAAATGAACGAAAATAGATCAACAACGAATGAACGAGCTACAAGTGAACTACGAAGTAATGAAAATATGCATACAATCGAACTGGAAATGATGAAGTTCGATATATTTCACAGCAAAGAACGATCGACTAAATGAACGAGCTAGAATTAGATGAATCAACTTGACAGGACACAATTAAAAATTAAACGAACGAGAATGAGCGAACTATAACGAACGAACTAGAAAGGCAGGCAAAAACAGTTAGAATATCAATTCCCATTTAGAACTTAATGAATATATTAGATTGAAGATTGGAATATCATAAAGACATCCTGTAACAAAAATGTCTCTTCAAATCCTGCTTCAAATAGAAATTTGATCGATCTTGACAATTGCGATGGTGATTATAGTCATCTCGTGATTGAAGAAACTTTGAATTGTTATGCGCTCTGTTTCCCAATCTGATTTCAATTCTTCTGGTCACACACACGCAGAGGCACACGGCAAATTAGTTTGTCACTCAAATTCAAAGCCAATCGCCAACGTGCTACAAACTGGGACACACTCATTAATTCATGCATGCAACAATCCGCAAACACCTAATGCCCATATGCCTATGTGTGTGTGTGTATTTATGCAAAATTGCAGTATACATGTGAGTGTGCGTTTGTGTGCGTGTGTGCTGCAGTTGCAATCAAAGTTGACGTCAAAGTCGACACACAAAAAATAGAAAGTTTTCGCGTTGCATTATTTGCCTGTTGCAGTTGCCGCTGCAGCTATGGATGTTGCTAGCATTTGCTGCAATTTTCTCTTTGCAATTTGATTAAATAAAATATTGTGTAAAAGTCGTTGTCGTTGGCGTCGGCGTCGAAGTCGCGGTCGCCGTCGTCGTTGTTGCCAACTTTCCAACTGCAATTGAGGCTTCTAACTCGGTTACGGTTACTAGAAGCAATAATAATTACATTTGTCCCACTTTACTTTCACTTGGCGAGAGTCAGAGCCAGAGTCGAATGCGAATGCAACTGCAACCGCGCATGGTCGCTTCCACAGTGACGTCAACGTCGACGTCGACGTCTACATCAACATCAACGACGACGTCGACTTTGACTTTGTGTCGCTTGCCAATTGCAGACCCACACAAACTCACATGTATGCCGATTATGTATGTATGTGTGTGTTGCATGAAAAGTTGCAACTTTTTCCAGTCGCTTACTCGGTGGAAAAATGTTTACCGTTGCCTGTTGGCAAAAAGGAAAAGTGGGTCAAGCGCAGCATTGTTGCCCATGATTGTTATACGTTGTCGTTGCAGTTGTTGTTGTCGTTATGTTGCTGCCACACGGCTCGGCTCGGCTTGGCTTGGCTCTTGTTACTTGTTGCATGCTGCACAGCACACGGCGCTTTGTGGCACTTACTTGACAATTGGCAAAGCGGCAAAGCAAATTGTGAATTTCGTTTTTCTGGCATTTGCATTTCATTTACGTGAAAATGGGTTACCACGATGATTTTCTCTTTTCTTTTCTTTTCCATTTTGTTTTTGTACTTTTCATTTAACATTTCCTCAATTTTTATTCTCTATCATTTAAAGTTAATAATATATATTACTCAATAGTACAGCAAATCTTACAATATTTTATTTTACATTGCGTTAAACGTTCTTAACTTTTCTTGTTCTCCTCCCTTCTGTACATGAAATATTATGATTATTGTTATTTCTTTTCTCTTTGATAAATTTCCGCACACAATTGTGCATTCAATATTTACATAATGTTATGTGAGTAAATGTTAGAAACAAATTTTAAACCAATTATTCAGTTTGTGGTTCGTTTAAATAAATCATTTTCTGGTTGCCATTGAAATAATGAATAGAACGAATGTCAGCGCGCCAATTCGTTAACAAAGCAATTTCAAGCTCATGAATCAAGTTAATATATCTGTAGCTGTTGACTAGTGTTATTTTGGGTCGAATGGAAAAGTAACTTTAGCTCAAATAGTTAAACTAATTTTTAGTTTAGTTAATAAACACATTTTTTTAAATATTAAAATATGCAAACAAATTTAAAATAAAAATTTCATATGTGAATCGTTGTTTCTGCTTGTAACTCAATGTAATCAATGATATTTCATTCATAGGGAATATAGTAAAAATATTGATTAATTGTTGCTCAATAGTAAATTAAATATGTTAAGCTGAGAGCGTCAGTTTCATCGCTGACTGTGTAATAAATAAAGAAACAAATTATAAATGTTGTGTACATTAAAACGAATGTCAACCAGATTATGTGAAGATTAAACGGTTGGACTCACAGACTCTTGTCCAACTCAATCAAAGAGAATAGGCGATATGACATTTGAACCATATAAACGTGGCTAAAACGGACAACGTTAACAATGACAATGTAGAATTATTTGATGAGTTTGGTTATCGGCGATGTAGTATGTTGGATAAGGTGCGTATCTGTTTCTGCAACTCCGAATCCATGCGATAGCATTCCTCTTCAAAGATCTTTCGCATCGGCTGCAATTGTGGCAGCTTATCGGCCTGCATGTTGAGCAGATCGTTAAAGAACTTGGACCAAACCTGCTTCTTCAGATAGCGGGGCAACTTCTGACGAATCTCCCAGCCGGCGGGTCGCTTTTGCGGTTGCATATATTCGCCAAAGAGCATGACGTGCACCGTGCTGGCAATGCAAAAGAGATCCGTCTCGTATGACCATGGGCGGCCCTCCTGCATTTCGATGCATGTGAAGCCATCTGTTTGTACCACCTTGCGGAACTTGGTGTGCTCCGCATCCGGGAAGAGCGACATATCGATAGCACAACCAAAATCAATGAGACGCAATGATGGTTTCTCAGTATCCACGCTGGGCACACGCATCAACAGAAAGTTGTCGGGCTTAATGTCAGCATGAATGATGCGCTGGCGATGCAGATGATCGACAATGTTGCAGATCTGTGCCGAGAAGTGCATCACAAGCGATTCGTGCATCACCTTTGTGGTCGCCTGGCGTATCTTGTTATTGATGTCCAGCAGGGAGCCAAATGGTGAGAATTCAGTGGCAATTAGACTCGCATTGGGCGCTATAATCGCCGTCGAAATGTCCATCAATCCGGGCAACACCTCCGGCTCCTGGACACGCTTCAATACCTGTTAACAATGTTAACGTTGAATTGTCATTATAAGGGAAACCAATTTGACAATTCTTCAACTCACCTGATCGCATATGTAGATCTCCCAAGTATTTGGAGGCTTTTGATATTTGAGTGCCACCACGTTACCGGTGCGTATATCCGTTGCTTTATACACGGATCCATAGGATCCACGACCCACCTCCTTGTCAATGTTAAACTGCACGCTTTCGAGGACATTTAGAGTGCGTGTGTTGGATATTTTTGGCAGTGGTGTTTGCACAACTTTATAGCTGGCATGGGCATCATCGTCGCCAGGGAAATTGAGCTTGGCCAGAAAGGCACGGCACAGCTCGCTGTTAAACGGATCGATGGCTTCTTTGGCCAGATGACGTGCAATCGTCTCCACGGCCTTGGATAAACGACGCTCCTGAGCCTCAACATCGTGTTGTGTGGCAAAATACGAGTTCTCCTGGAACGTGGAAAAGTCATTCAATGTTGTTCTTGCTGTAGCTGTTGGCGTTGTCGTCATGTTGTTGTTATTGTTGTGTGGATGGAGCGTCTTATTGTTGGCAACACTGGCCGCATGGGAGGCATCGCGAAAATGTAGTCGACCCACGGCCAGGGCCAGAGAGCTATTTGAATTGTCCAATCCACCGGCACTGGAGAATGAAAAGTTGGCGTTATCGTTGAAGGTAGCATTGTCTATTGGCGCAACGGCGGCTTCAGTTTCAGCAGGAGAGACAACGGCATCATTGCCATTTGCCGCCTGATCCGCCACAGAACAGGATGAGTTGCTATCGCTACGAGGTTCAATTTGGAACTTGCCAAGCTTCGCCTTGACGCGCGCCCTTCGATTGTCACTGGCTGCACTCTTTGGCGTCGAGGTTTGACCCAACATATATGGATGGAAATGATGGCCACCGTTACGCTGACGTTGCACCGTCCCAGTTGCAGGCCCACTCCAATCTTGTACAGTCTTGGGTGAAGCGGGCAGTGTCCTAATCGGTGCAGGAGGCGCTGGTGCGGGCGAAGGAAATTCCTGTTGCTGATGATCAATGCTTTCGATGGTGTAGGCACTGTAGGTGCTGCTCTCCAGTGTGCGCTCCTTCTTAAACTTCATCTTGATGGAGCGATTCTGTTGGTCGAACGTTGTCTGTGTCCTGAACGGCATTTCAGCAATAACGCCATTCGTATATGGTTGCTTCACTGGCTCACTGTCGTCCTCGTCGTCATCGTCATTGTCGTTGTCGTCGTCCTGTTGATCGGACTCCTCTTCAGCATCAGTCTCTTCATCGGATTGCGCTGATTGTTGATCTTGTTCGGCATCATCCTCACCGTCATCAGGTTCAGAATGATCCTCATCAGCCTCGTCATCGTTTTGATCATAGATTTCACCATTCATTGCTGTCATGTAATATGTATTATCTGACTCATAGGAATCGTATAGTTGCTGCTGCCCAGCTGAATAAACAGTCTCTTTTTTCAACTGTTGCTCATGTTGCATATGTTCTTGTGCCACTTGCACCTGAGACTGCTGTTTGCGCTGTTCCAGTAGGTGTACATATTTGCGTGCCAATAGTTCTTCCGGACTATACTCGACACCTGCTCCAGCCGGATAAACAAGCTGTTTGGGATAGTGACAGACTCGTGAGGGATCATCCGGCTCCTCTAGTGTCAGCGCTGGCTTCCAGGTCTCATGATTGTTTCGCCCATAGGCATGAAAATTTCGCGGTAATCGAATTCCTCCAATTGCTGTCGATGATTCAGCAACAGGTTCAGGCTGTAGCTCAGGATGTGGCTGTATCACGTTGGGATCTGCTGGGGCCGTTACCTGTTGAATCTGTGCCGGCTGCAACTGTGGCTCATACTGCGGATTTGTGGCAGGCTACAAATAAATCAAGCATTAGCAAAAGGCTGCAACAATGTCTAGGGTTTCGCATTCTGTTTTTACCCGATTTTGTTGCAACATTGGCGAATAATGTGGATGTGCAAGTGTTTGGTTCTGTGCAGCTGCGGGTGCCGAGTGTGGGAACTGTTGTTCATAGCGCGTTGGCGGTGGCGGCTGCAAAAAGACAACAAGATTTAGTATTGGAACTGTCTATATTCGTTCTTTTCAAGGATTACCTGCTCCGGATGCTGGTAGTGCGTTTGTGGCGGCGCCTGTTGCTGTTGGGCATGTGAATGATATGCGAGCTCTTGCGGATGCTGTTGATATTGATGAAAGTTTTCTTGGGGAAGGTGATCAGACCTCGACGGTGTCGTTGGGGCAGGATGAGGATAGGCTTGCGGCGGCTGAGTCTGCGGCTGTTGTTGCTGCGGCTGTTGAGGATGATGCTCTTGCTGCGGATGGTGCGCTTGAGCGTACGTGGTCAACTGCTGCAATGCATCATGTGGTGGTGGCTGGTGCAGCTGCTGCTGCTGCAGTTGTTGCTGTTGCAGATGTTGCTGCTGTTGTTGATGCTGCTGCTGTTGTTGTTGATGCTGCTGCTGCTGTTGTTGTTGATGCTGCTGTTGCTGATAGAACAAGGAACGAACGTATATAAACTTGGTGTGCGCATTCTGAAGCTCGGCATTGCTTTGTGCCTTCTCCTGGAAGGCGAGATTAAATACTGCTTCGGCATCCTTGAACTGTTCGCGCGCTTCATAATAGCTGGCCCAGCCTATATAAAAGGCGGCCACTTGACGACCTGTGCCACGCTGGAATAGCACCTGATAGAAACGCAGCTGGTCAGTCTGCATGGCAATGTATTTAAGCCAGAGCCGCACTAGACGCACATCCTGTCGATAATAATCATTATGCTCATAAACTGTCAGACAGCGTTCGAGCGTCTCGCGAAACTTGAGCTCAGGATCGCTGTGTGCGTGGTTTTCATACCAGCATATGTAATTGTACCAATGATCAAGCGGATCGGGTCCCTGGTAAAGCGATATTGCATGCTCCCAAGCCTGTTTGTCCTTTAGGAAGCTGTGCATCTCATCGGGACTCAGATTCACGCTCACAGTGTTTGTTTGGTTTTGGTTCGGGTTGGCCCGCATATATGAATGCATGGCCATTCTGATGCTGCTACTTGATAAGTTGCCGGAATGCAAGCCGGTCCGGAGTTAGTTTTTTAATGCATATGCATGCGTATTCCCAAGTTTCGTAATAAATGAAAATTATTTAAACTGCTCTTTGACCGAGGCCGTTGCAGAGGAGGGGGAAGAAGGTATGTCAACGACAACTAACATGCAACGCTAACACTCTTCTGATAGTTTTTAGCATTAAATTTTGTGTTTTACATGCTTTTACTTTTGCACTCAATAACTATTAACAATTCAAAAATTTAGCCTTATTTTTATGTTTTTTATGTCGCTGTGGTGCTGTAAAACTATCGCTACGTTTTCGTGGTGGACTGTCGATATAATCTGGAGCAGCCCTGTTACACAAATGCAAAATATGACAAACAAAAATAGGGGTCTTCCTATCGAATAAAAATTACATTTTGGGAGGTATCGATGGCAATTTTTTGTCTTCACATTACACAATATGGAAAAATTCCAATTGTACACATAATTCATAAGCCATTTTCTATAATATCATTATTAAGATGTACAATAAGCATAATGTTCATTAAACACGAATGTATATTTGGTGTATTCATTGATGATCGATTTTTGATGTAGTTTCTTCGTCTATTATTCATTATAAATATTTGTTTACATGTTAAGTGTACATATTTTACCATATTCCTGGTATATAAAATTTAAATGTTTACACATAAAAATAACTTGGCATTTGCATTACCCGCAGATTTCAGCAGAAATTAATTACATCAATTCTGTAAATAATATACAATTAATATTGCAATTTTGTATAATTACTTTTCATTAGTTGGAAAAGATTATCCATAGGGTCAACGTACCTTATTTATTCTATTTTGTTTTTGCATTTAGATCTGCATTCAGTTTCTTAATCTTACGATCTGCTTGTGTTCTTTGAGACACGTAAGCGTGGAAACAGGGTAATAATGAAATCGTTCACAGCCAATTTATCGAAACTCCGATAAAGAAAACCAAATCCCTCCTCTGCGCCACTGCATTAGTTTATTGCTGTATTATATTATGTTTTTTATCAATTCTTAAAAATTTACGTGTCTAGTGCTAAAACATTAAATTTGTGCAATTTATAGTGTCTAAATGTATGTTATTACGTGCCTATAAGTGTTTAAATACTCCAACTATACTTCTTAACGCAAACATCGAACCCCCACAGAGGAGCGGAGGCCGAATTCACAACAGCTACACAATAGTAGTCTTTTATCGATTTCACCTAAATACAGTATAAACACAAAGATATAATTTATATAACTCATTAATGTTTTACCCATGCAGTATTTATTAATATATTATTACGCATCAATGAATTAATCTACTCCCTATACTATTAACAATGTACCAGTTGTATATATATACATATGCATGAGTGCAGTCACATATTTACATATGTACATTTATGTACGAACATATGTGTTTTCTTATAGTGACATGTATCAGGACTTTGAGGGAGTCTAATGTATATATATTAGTATGAAGTTCGTGTCAAACGAATAAGGCGCTGTCGTATAAAATCTAATCATTATTATGTGTTTACAACAATAGTTTGCATGTATGTATATATATTCTCTCAAAATGTATACAAATATGGCTTTAGCCATGAATATATTATGCTCTTTAAGGCGAGAAATTTGTAATTAGCATGTTACTTAATTTCTCGTTAAATATGAAAAATGTTTGATGTCATATGATTTCCATAGGTAATTAAGCAATTTAATATGCAAATTAGCCATAATATTGTAACACCTCACAGAATTCTTCCAATTTGATCTAATGTATTCTTCTTTTATTATTAATATCCAAATAGAATATGAAACTTCAAGAAAGTCAATTTCCGTAAAAAGATGCGTAACAAACAAAAACACAAATCAATTCATAAGACTAAATGGGAATGGGTAAGGGAAAGGACTATATATAGTTAAATATTTGTGTACTTTTGCTTGTATATGTAATTAGTTAGTTATAGTTTATGTGAAAAGAATAGTCGCTAAAAAGTATACATTTAAATATACCCTTGCAGTGGGTATTGAGATTTTCGAAAACTTAAACCACAGACATAAAGCTACATATTGTTTTCTGTTTTGAAGTTATCTTATGTTTCAAATAACTTTCCCTAATATAAATCTGCCGGAGTATGTAATCCTAGACACTCCAAACATATTTGTATTTTCTTAGTAATTAATAAATCTGCAAGGGTATTTTAAATCCACAATATGCTAGGAAAACATTTTCATTTCTTTTTAATTATTGAAAATTCTATATATAAATTTATAGTAACGGCTAGAAACTGAATTCGCTGCGGTATAGATAATGGAAGTGTCGGCCGATCCGTATGAGCAGAAACTATATCAAATGTTCCAGAGCTGTGAGACATCTCAGCCACCAAACAAAGGACTGCTCGATGAAGCATCACTCACACGTCTCTGCCAACTCCTTCAGCTACGTGATCAAGGATCGGCCCTGATATCCAGCCTAACCTCGAATAAAAGCCCCAAATTGGGTATTTCCTTTGAGCAGTTCAAAGAGGCCCTGCTTAATTTTTTAGGTACGGAATTTGACGGCTCAACGACGCGGCCGGGACTGGGAACATCATCTGGATTAAAAGGTAAGCTGTCGAGTTAGCACGGATTAAGCGTCAGCTGTTAATCATAAAAGATTAATATTTTTTTATGATGCCATAATGGGATATGAATGGCCGACTACCTGAATCAGGTATTTGGTCTGCCGTTCAGGTAAACCTTGTAATTTGCATATAAATACTTGTCGTGGCGCACTTATTACATCAGTTGTAATTAGATGCTAATAGTGACAAGATGGGCACACGATTGTATTACAAGAAAAAGAAGGGTTCCGACCCGATAATTGAAAAGTTGGCTGCTCGTTTTGGTAAACCTTTGCAACTACAAACTTAAAGAAACAATTTTACTTTATTTTGTTAACTTTACTAATAATCTGTTCATTTTCTAGAGCGCTCTCTGGTCATCAGTGACAAGCCAACCAGCACATATATTGAGAGCCCGCCAGAGGCAGAGGCGTCCGATCGTGAGGTTTCGCCTAAGCTTATAGTGGGCACCAAAAAATACGGACGCCGCTCACGGCCGCATCAGGATCTTGGTCTCAATGCGCTTTCGGCTACGGACTCCGACAATACAGATGAGGATCCGCAGCGAAGTCTCAATGGCTGCAGCGAACAGATAGCTCAAGTGAGTTACAATCCCTTTTTGATGCTGGAGCTTGCATTACAGATTCCATTTAAAATTTCCAGGTGCACCGATCATCGTCACAAAGTGATCTGCCAGGCAGCCGGCGTGTGCGTTCCATCCACACCAATGGCAGCAAGCTTAAGCGCTGCGCCTCGTTACCAGCACGCAAGAATCTTCAATTTAAAATGCTGCCTTCCACAACGATATCGACAACATCCTCGACAGTCGCCACACAAGTTGGCAATGGCAGTAATAGGAGTAAACTTCGTGAGGCAAACCAGGAATGTAGTAGCTTGGAATCGCTGGGTAAGTGTCAAAAGAAAAACTAACCCAACATTTAACACTCTTAGCCGTTAGCCCAGTTGCCAATTGATATCATAATTATAACGAACACTTGTTGGTTCTACACACAATGCAGGCCATCATCTGCCAGCACGGTTAGAGCACCGAAGCCCCGGATACCGTTTAAGTTGCAAAGGTTTGTCCGTACTCGGAATCAGAGTAACAGTCATAGTAACAGCTTAAGTCTCAGATTCACCTTCCAACAAAACCACTTAATCATATACGCACTCTGTTTTGCACTGTTATGCTTGAATAATTTCTATAATCTAAAGTTGCGTTTTCTTTAGGCGCATTTAAATAGTTAACATCAGATATTTAGGCAAGATAAGAAGAGAACAAGATAAGGTATTTGAAGAGACAAAATCAATTAATATTTTAAGGAAATGCATTGGCGTTTAAATAGCTCTTAAAAAAAAGAAAAGTTAAAAAGTTAAAACAGGTTCGATTCAGGGTATTTACTGTAAATAATCAATTGTTATTTGCTAGATTATCGTTAGATTATAGATCAGCACTTTTTTTTGCAAGTAGCACAATCACAATGATAAGATAGAACTGTTATAGCTTCCCAAGTCTCAAGATTCCACCTGCATCTCTGATTTAGACAACGAATGAAACACATAGTATATCGCTCTATATACCCAGTATAGTGTGTTTGAAGCTTTTTTGTTGAACTAAAGTAACGCTATCATTTAAGCTTTCGTCTACATCTTTCATCTGGTATTTTGGGCTACAACTCCTTGTGTATAATGTCTTAACTATCGAATGCTATAGCTAACCACGAATAACTAATAATTTACACACACTGTTACAGATATTGTGACGCCACAGCAACTTGAGATGGTAAGCGCGCACAGTATTATTGAGACGTGGGAAATGGCGAGTATTGTTAACAGTAATGGATTGTTGCACGCTCTGGGATTTGATGAGGAGGAGGTGAACCTCAATTCGTTGACCAAAGTGTTGGAAGAGGAGTTACGTGGCCTTGAGCATGATCCGCAAACAAATATGTTACGTGCGTTGGTATCGCTGCAATCGATGGAGTTGGGTTCGTTGCGACAGGCATTCCGTCAGCAACACGAGGAGAATCTAAAGCTTCGAGCGGACAACAAGGCTGCCAATCAACGTGTGGCAATGCTGGCTGCCGAAGTGGATGAGCGACATGCACTCATGGAGGATAATTGCAAACAACAGGTGCTTCAGCTCGAGCAGAAGTATGCGAGTATGGTGCGTGAATTTACGCAGCGCATGAGCAATGATCGTGACCATTGGTCGAGCCTAACATCGAGACTTGAAGCGCAGATAAAAAGCCTAGAGCTTGAGGAGATTAAGCTGAAGACCGAGCTGGAGATGGTGCGTAACGAGAATTCCGATTTAGAGAAGGAACATCAGAATGCCCAGCTGCAAATGACCGAATTGCTGGAACAGAACATCAAACTGAACCAGGATCTCGCCTGTTGTGAGAATATGCAGCCGATTGTCAACCAAGAGAACAGCGTACATTCTTCTTCTAGCAAAGATAAGATCTCTGAGGATGATGAAATGTTGCATGTAATTGAAAAAATGACAGCATTACAAATGGAGAACGCACAGTTGCGCGACAAAACGGATGAGCTTACAATGGAAATTGAGAATTTATACGTTGACTTGGCGCGCACAAAGTCAAGACAGAAGAAAAAGACTGCTGTGGAGTCAACCGATTGCGAAGAACTGGAGGCAGTGTCAGTTGGTTTGGCCACCAAGCGAAGAGGTGACTCGCCCAGCAAGACACACATAACTGAGGAAAGTCCGCGATTGGGGAAACAGCGCAAGTGCTCTGAAGATGGCGAGGTAAGCGACAACAGCGGTGATTGGTTGGCACTCAACTCCGAACTGCAGCGCTGTAAAAACCATGAAGAGGAGATTGCCAACTTACGGCGCAGTGTGGCACAGCTGGAACAGGATTTGCAGGCTGCGACAAATAAGGCAACCGACACGGTTAGTGGAGGCAGCGGCAGTCGTGCCACTACGCCGGAGGCACGTTGTAAGGAGCTGGAGAGCAGTCTGGAGCAAATGCAGCGGGCATATGAGGACTGCGAGGATTACTGGCAATCGAAGCTCAGTGAGGAACGACAAATGTTTGAGAAGGAGCGACACATCTACGAGGACGAACAGATGGAAAGCGACAAGAAGTTCACTGAGCTAATGGAAAAGGTGCGCGAATACGAGGAACAGTTCAGCAAGGATGGTCGCTTGTCGCCCATCGATGAGCGTGATATGCTGGAACAACAGTACATCGAACTGGAGGAAGAGGCCACAACTCTGCGCAATAACTCCATACTCATGCTGGAGGAAAAGTCTCAGCAAATTAGACTGTTGCAAAGTGAAGTCGAGGATCTGCGCACACGGCTCGGCGAGAGCGTCGAAATACTCACTGGTGCTAGCGAAATGAATCCAGATGCACTGCATCAGATCAATGTGCAGGTCGGCCAGAGTCCTGCCAGTTCACCCATCAGCTATCTGTGGCATCAGAGCACCATTCAAGAACCACTCAAATCCTTTGACGGCGCCCCAGAGGATACCAGTGCTAACACCATCGCTTTGCTTGCTCCATCTCCCACACACAAAGCCACCAGCCGGTGAGTACATTAATGTTCTACCTCTGATTGTCTTTGTATGAATGTTTCACAGCTATCCCGAGTTCATGTATTTGTGCGTATCCCAATGTGTTCTGTGTTTCCCTCTAAATTTAATTTAGTATATGTTTGTGAATTATTCACTTTAAATAAATAAACAAATTAGACTTTAATCTAATATAATCTAAGCTTATACTTATCATTTGCGTACATATTCATTTTAAGCATAAAAAAGATATTCATTAAAGATATTTTACATCACCAGAGAGTTTCAGATAATTTCAGATGTTTCTTTGTGTTTAGAAAGTAATTCCAGATTCAATATTCTCTGCTTATTAGCTGAACATGTTTGAATGATGTCAGTGAGGCTGTAGTTATAGAGTATCTGAACTGCACACACATACAGTCAATCAATTTGCAAGTTGCACATAAAACTAGAATCTTAATTGCTTTGAGATCCTACAGATTCACAGCCAAATTGGTTCTACACAGCAACTATTGCTTAAAATCATTCTACCTTCTCCTTTAACTTCCCCAGAGTCCCAGAAGTTGTTTCAGTCTTATTCCAGTAGAGACATTCTTTAAGGCAATCCATGTCTGTCTGTCTACTTTGTGTCTTGGGCTTTTGTTCTTTTATCACTTTCCTTACTAACAATAAGCAAACTCATGGCCAACAAGCATTTGAACGTATAGATGCTAGCAAACTATGCTCAAAAGGGTTCACCTTGTTCAGAGTTTATCCTTATATTCTTCTAGAATGACAAACTATAGAAAGAGACTAAGATTGGGATGTGTTACAATAGTGAATGGTTTAGATTAATGCATGAATATTGTTTTAATCGCATGCACATACTTTTGTTGACTAATATTAAAAACCTACCTTAGTTTTTCACTCTCACAAACCCCATATTCATTGCTTTAACTTAACTGAGTTATGCTTAGCGTTAAATTACCATTCCTTGTGTTTAGTTTTTCTAATGAAACATAACTTTTTAGAAGCAATCTTACCACATCGGAGACCTCCATCTTTAGTACCACACCGCTTGATAGTTCATCATCGGGTCCATCGCCCACAAACATCGATACCACTTATGCCTCATCCGCATGTCCGCCTGCGCCTATTTGTAAGCCCAAGCAGACGCAGTCGGAGGGAGAGATTGCGGATTGTGAGACGTCGTCGACTGCATCGAACAAGAGTTTTGATTCGCATAGCGTTGTATCAACCAGCAAAACATCTTGCCTCAGCAACGAGAAGTGCAACAGTCCAAGCCTGTTGAAGGAGGAGCTAAAGCGCCTCAAATTCTTTGAGCTCTCTCTCAAGGAGCAAATAAAGGATTTGAGCCTGCAACGTGATGGTTTGGTAATGGAACTGCAACAGTTGCAGGAGGCGCGTCCTGTGCTCGAGAAGGCTTATGCGGTGAGATAATTTAAAATTGTATAACAAGTTTGATATGTTAGTTATTCTGTTATGAATTCAATTTACCAGCGAACAACGCATCCAACGCTGCAGCAAAGACTTAACCAACTGGAGTTGCGTAACCGTCAT
The DNA here is from genome assembly GCA_035042075.1 of Drosophila macrospina. Taxonomy (NCBI): domain Eukaryota; kingdom Metazoa; phylum Arthropoda; class Insecta; order Diptera; family Drosophilidae; genus Drosophila; species Drosophila macrospina. The sequence continues at coordinate 2,144,611 of JAWNLW010000326.1, read as the reverse complement.
TTGCAAAATGTGATCAAGCAGCAACAGAAATACACCGAGTCCCTGATGCAGCGTAAGAATATAAAATGAAATCTGATAAAAACAAACAGATATGATAATATATATGTTAATATAACTTGTAGAATCCTGGCGACAGCATCAAGTGGATCTCAATGAATTGCACGGTCGTATAGAAGCGCAGACTGTTATGCTTGCCGATCAGACGCAACGTCTGCAGAACGCTGACATTCTTGTGAAGGATTTATATGTGGAGAATTCGCATTTGACGGCCACTGTTCAACGACTTGAACAGCAAAGGGCTCGCGTCAATCTCATTCATCAGCAGCAGCAACAGCAGCAGCACCTTGTGGGAGGCACCTTGACAGGCCTATCAGGAATGCCTTAAGCAGCAGAGTAGAAAAAAAAAAGAAACAATAAGAGCACAACGAAGTCAAATATGTACCAATATACTCGGCGCTATTGTTGGCAAGATATTGTTATAAATATTATATACAAATGTATTTTACATAATATGTTTAATCGTTTTGTGTGCGTGTCTTGTGAATTTTCGTTATCGATATGACTAAATGTTGTTCGCACGAGAATAATGACAAAACAAACAAAGAAACAAACAAACGCATCATCCATAGGAAGGAACAATCCACGTGTACTGATTTGTAATACAATAATCGACTAACTGAATACACTATATGCATATTTGCATATTTGATATATATACAATGTTGACCTTACAATTTAACAATTCATATATATATATATTTAATATTATAATATAGAAAATAGTATTTTAAATTAGTTATGCGTCCGAGTATAAGTAAAAAGCACATTTATCAAAGTTTATCACGTGCATGGGAATTGTTGTTGATTTTATTGGTAGTAAAATTAAAAAAAAAAAACAAAAACAAGAAACAAGAAAAATCAAATGTAACTTAAAAGACCTGTAAAGCTATTACCTTACATACAATATGTATTTATTTTGCACATTAAGTTTAGTCAATAATCTTCAATTGTTTTTGCAAATATTTTTTTAACTACATGTATACACACATACACATACACATCTTTATTTGTATACGCTCGATTTAATACTATCAAACTCATAACTACTATTTTGTTATAGTCAATGCTTGTTAATATACGAACAAAATATATAATTACTTTATAAAAGTATGAAAAAATATTTAAAAAAAAAACCAAATATACAATTTATTAAAAATACTATTATTTACTAACGAGAGAAATTAATAAAGCTGCTAAAATGTAAAATCCGGTTATCCAAAAACATTTACAGAGGTATCTATCACTTGATCCCCAATCCAAGATGGTAACTCATTGTACTCATCTCTGCATTCTTTTAGATTCTTTTTATTTGTAAAAAGTTTTTATTTGAAGTAAATAAGCTTTGGTTACATTTGTACATTAATATAACTACATTAATGAATTATATATGAAAGTCCTCGTTGAAACTTGTTCGACTGTACAATGCTCGTCTAGCTGCCTCCCTTTTCTGGCCCAAGCCGCAGTAACCCCGTCTATATACTAATAGACCGGTCATGACAAGCAATATGGATATAAGAACGCTTAGTGAACCAATCCAAATCCAACTGATACCCGACTTTGAAGATTCGACCAACTTTTCATTAGAAGCCTTCAGAATTTCGATGCCTTTGAGTTCACTTGGAGAATCACAAAGAACACTTCTTGCTAAAGCTGGTGTTGTTTTGTTCACATGTTGAATTATGTAGTTAATCATATATTCGTTAGAGTTATCACATCTCCATGGATTATAACGAAGATCTAGTGCGTGCAATTTATCCCAGCGAATAATTAAGTCTCTGGGTAATTCAGTCAGGTTGCAATTATTCAAATAAATCTATAGCAACAAGAAACAAGTTAATTACAAATAATCAAATGTCTAGAATATGATGTTAACTTTACCTTTTCAAGTGGAGGATAATCCAAATAGTCGCCTCCAGTTATATTCTTAGACAAAGCATGACTGTCGATTTCGGAAAGATGCATATTATCATTCAAAATTAATTCAGTTAGATCTATAAGGAGGAAACGAATATATAATATAACCATATATTGTTATACCTTATACCCTAATGAAATTAGTGTAGATGCTCTTACTTTGAAGTTCACTCAGTGCACCTGGTCCAATTTTGTAAATGTCGGGCATATAAGAGAGACTTAAATATGTTAAACTTGTCATTGCAGGAAAAACGCTGAAAGAGAATGGCAATTCAATATAGAATTCTATATGTACATTATTATCCTATAATACGTACTTGTCTCCTTCCAAGTTTTGAATGGGATTCTCATCTAGAACCAGAGTTTTTAAATTTTTTGCATACATCAGAGCTTCGGGCACTTCATCAAATAGATTTCCGGAGGCTATGAGCGTATCAAGATCACGGGGACCATGAAGAATTGTTTCTGGTAATGAACTTATTTCCATATACGATATATCCAATGTCTACATTTTAATAAAAAAGAAAAAAAAAACAAGCGAATCAGAAAACGCAATGCAATTGATTATAATTTCCTTTATATATAATAGTTATTAAATTACCTTTAATGCCGAGCATCCACTAAGTGCAGTTTCCGTAAGATGATCAACCACTTGGAAGATGTTTGAGCACAAAATAAGCTCCTCAAGGTATGGAATATGTTCAAATAAATCATCATTCAAGGAGTGCAATTGGTTATATCCCAAATTCAGTGATTTCAGGTTTTTCAATGGCTCATAGTCCTGGATTGAATATGGACCTTTGAAAACATCAGGTTCTAAAACTTTTGAAGTCAATTGATTGTTTGACAAATCCAGTTTTGTGAGCTCCGTCAAATTTTGAAAAGCTCCAATTGCAATCTTAGAAATGTTGTTGTAATCCAAAAACAAATTCTTCACTCCATATATTGGCAAGACGGGAATGTTCGTCAAATTGTTGTGTGACAATTTAATAGTTTCAAAGGTCATTTTTCCATTTTGAAGTATTCCCCATTCTTCTTCAGAAAACCAATCATTTAATTTATTGGAACAGTCTAATAGACTATTGTCCGAATCGCAATTGCATTTTTTGCATAGTTTACTTGCGATTACATCGATTTTTGGCTGTAATAAAATAATTTTTATATTAATAATAGCTTTATTTATCAGATTTTGTTATTTTTAAACAAGCTAAAATTTACGTAAAGTTTAACAATGGGTGTCTTCGAATATTAGGTAATTCTGAGTATCTTAGCCGGAATATAATAAATTTATATGGCTGTTAGATATAGCTTATAGGGTATTGAAAATTCGTCACACTTTATTGATGGCCAATTTATTAAACAGCCATAAGCTTATCATATCTTTAAGTATGGACATATTTATATTTATACATGAGTATGAACAGTTATGAGTCAGTAAAAGTATGCATTTAAATGTACTTATATATATATATATATATATATATATATATATATATATATATATATATATATATATACATATATATATATATATTACACAATGAAATTAGTATATTCATTAAATGCGTATTTTAAATTTTCACCTTTGGGGTTGTAACGGTTGCGTTTGGTGCGTCATTTTCGGAATCGGGGAGTGTGTAGCTCGCAGGTAATAGAAGTAGGAGCGTAGTTGTAATAAATGTAATATGTATCACTCTTTTCATGTTATCTTATGACCAACTATTATATTCAAAAATATATAAAATCAGCGATGCACCCTCAAAAATAACTGACTAACAACTAAAGTTGTGAACTTTTCGTTTTTGTGCTTAGCCAAGTTATTTCTCCTGACGTTTATCTAATCTTATCAGATATTCGTATATTGGTCGTAAAAAGCACAGAAAACGGTATAAGCGATAGGCCTAATGAAAAGTTTTCAATGATAAAGCCAGAAATTGTTTCTCTTTTCTCTCTTTTCTCTTTAATAATTATTCTTTCAAAACTCTGATATTGGAAAATAGTTTCTTGAATATTTATTTATTTAAAGTCGACTAATGGCAGTCGACCCAAATATTAAAAAAAAAAATTAATGGAATGAATTAATGATCTTAATTTATATTATACTCAATTATTTAAAATAACATATGATTTACACAATAATGATATATCGCTTAAGGAATGATAAAACCATCCCTGACAATATCGCACGGTTATCGTATCGCATCTATAAATATCGAAAGTATCGATATAACATCAACAATCATTTTAGCACTTAATTTCTCGTTTGGACAAAGAGTTAAAAAAAATTTAATTAATATTATCAAAATATGAGCGAAGATAATAATGAAAATATAATCTGGACCATAAAGAATGGAGAATTAGATGCCGTGCAAACAACGTTTAGCAATGATGTATGTATAAACATTCTTTAAAACATTTCTGTCTGTATAACATTCATTATTTTACAGACACAAAAAGTTAATGACGAGATCAAAGGACGATTTCCAATACATTATGCAGCTGATTTTGGCCAGCTAAATGTTCTCAAATTTCTTATTAAATTGGGAGCTGATGTGAATGTAAGCATGTGAAATAACTTCGGATACTTTAAATCTTATCTGCGTATGTAGAAATGTATGCATACTTTATACATTACTCATATACATACATGTAGATGTGGAAAAGTGTACAACATACTGACAGTCATATTTATATATATGAAGTTTTATATATTATGTGGCGACAGTTTGTATATATATATATATATATATATATATGTATATATAACGTGACTGTAATATACTCAAAAACATGGATACATACAAAATTATGTTAGCTTAGTTGAGAAACTTATAAGCACTTCGTTTGGAGACGCTGATTAGGTTTTACTTATGATTGAAATTCCCCAGTAAATTGAAGTAGTTGCTATGTTCTAATGGATTTGGATCCCCCGGGACGGAGGACTTATCAATCCACTTGCTTTCCGTATTACCGGCTTCCCGAAAACAGTGGTGTCTTGGCAAGCGTTGCATGTATCCTACATATTTAATTAACCATGGTCGACTATGTCTACTTGAGGCCTACAATAAGTTTAGTAAAGAAATATCTATTCGAACATTTATATATGTTTTTATATCCGAACAAAGATAACTCCATAAATTAATTTGATTTTAAAATTATAAATATAATTTCTAATTTGATCTAAACAAATAATTATATTTCTAACAGAAAAAGGACAAACATGGTATTACTCCGCTTTTGGCTGCCGTCTGGGAAGGACACACGAGTTGTGTTGAGTACCTTTTAGAAAAGGTATGTTTAAAACAATGTAAAAACTAGTTGCCGTTTCATAATATATATAATTATTTTAAAGGGTGCAGATAAAAATGGAGCTACTCCAGATGGACAGAGTTATGTTGACGTAGCAGAAAAAGACGAAATCAAGAAACTTCTTTTAAATGTATAAAAATTAATGTATTAATAAATTTTAATCTTGAAAATGCTATTGAGAGTTTTTAGTCGGTTTGAATTATGATACGTTAATGTGAAGCAAAATTAATAAATTGTATGCGTCTAGATCTTATATTAAGTATTTAAAAACACTTTCATCTTCTGGAAACTTCATATCTCAATCATTTAATTGGCATACGATAGATTTTGGTCCACCACTAAGTGATACAAAAACGTTGACAGTGGTAATGCAAGTAATAGCAAGTGGATGCCTAACTGTAAATTCCGTGCAGGGATGCGGCAAATTTACTTACACATTAGTATTTTTAATTAATAGGCCGTTACCGCTATCGTTAGATTGATATCATATTTATTTATAGGTCTTAATTTTAAAATAATGTAATTTTATCTAATTTCAAATTTGTGGATATATTTTACTTATAAAATAGAATTTGGTAAAAAATTATACATTTCGTTACTTCTATTGAGACTTTTTAAGCCTATATATGGACATATTTTAATACCGTTTCATTCCTCTGTTCCTAAGACTCGTCGGTTCATTTAATACTTGTTCATTGATGATTACTTCAAAGCAACCCTGAACGTTTTCGGTTCCATTTCCTGTCTACGCCGCGTGTATTACGCTCTTTCCTATCGTACTTTTGCCAGACTAAGGTGGGTGAATTTTTCTGATTGTTAATTTAGTTATAAATAAGTTAAATAATTGTGATTGTTTTGAAGAAAAACACTACAATATAAATATATTATAAGTTAAATATAGTTTTGTGTATAATTATTGTAAGATTCGATAAAAGTTTCGACTTTACACGTTCGGGTTCTTTTCACATGACTACATGCGTGCTTAAATGTATGTACACACATATGCTTGCATTTGTGCCGCCATTGCAGCCTGTGTATATACATAATGCATGTGGTTATGTTATATATTTAGTTTAAACTATATACATATGTACATACATACAACTTGTGTGAAAAAAAAATTAATACATGCATGCACATGTAACTTGCGTACACATACATGTGCGTAATTCATATGCAATTACACTAATATAAAGGTGAGTGATGGAGTACGTCCAATATGTCACTTGTGGATCGTCAAAAGTAACTTATTATGTATGCAAAATGCAATTACTATGTACGTATATATGTATGTACTTTTGATAATTCACAGTGCACATATCTTCCGAATTATAAAATTGTATCAATATATTGAATGTTGCAGATCTGCAGAAGACACATACACCATGCCGCAGAATGAGTACATGGAACGTCACCGTAAATTATACGGTAGACGACTTGATTATGAAGAACGGAAACGCAAGAAGGAAGCCCGTCTTCCAAAGGATCGTGCACGTAAAGCACGCAAGTTGCGTGGTATCAAAGCCAAATTGTTTAATAAGGAGCGTCGCAACGAAAAGATTCAGATAAAGAAAAAGATTCAAGCACATGAAGAGAAGAAGGTCAAAAAACAAGAAGAAAAAGTTGAAGATGGAGCGCTACCACATTACCTGCTTGACAGAGGTATCCAGTCAAGTGCCAAGGTCCTTTCGAATATGATAAAACAGAAACGAAAGGAAAAAGCAGGAAAGTGGGATGTACCAATACCAAAAGTACGCGCTCAGTCTGATGCTGAGGTATTCAAAGTGCTGAAAACGGGAAAGACAAAGCGAAAGGCCTGGAAGCGTATGGTCACAAAAGTCACATTTGTTGGCGAAAACTTTACGCGAAAACCACCAAAGTTTGAACGCTTCATCCGACCGATGGCACTTCGCATGAAGAAGGCACATGTAACGCATCCAGAATTGAAGGCAACTTTTCATTTACCAATCATTGGAGTTAAGAAGAATCCTAGCTCGCCAATGTTCACATCCCTAGGTGTAATCACCAAGGGTACAGTAATAGAAGTAAACATCTCCGAACTCGGTTTGGTAACACAAACCGGCAAAGTTGTTTGGGGTAAATACGCGCAAGTTACAAACAATCCCGAGAACGATGGGGTTATTAATGCTGTATTGCTTGTGTGATTATATTTAAGTGCTTTCGTAACAAAACACAATTATTCGTGTCCAATTTAATCAGTAAAAATAAACAAATAGTAAAAAACGAAAAGAAAACCTGTGTTTGAATTTAATATGTTATTGTTATAGATTAATTTTTAAGTGTTGTTATTTATGTAAATGCTTTAACTAATATTTTGATTGAAATATTTTTCAGTGGGCGACAAAAGTGCGCGATGCAGATCTTTGTCAAAACCCTCACGGGTAAGACCATCACTCTTGAGGTCGAGCCTTCGGATACCATCGAAAATGTCAAAGCCAAGATTCAGGACAAAGAAGGAATTCCTCCAGATCAACAACGTTTGATCTTCGCTGGCAAGCAGTTGGAAGATGGTCGCACTCTTTCCGATTACAACATCCAGAAAGAATCAACCTTGCACTTGGTGCTCCGCCTGCGTGGTGGTGCCAAGAAGCGCAAGAAGAAGAATTACTCCACCCCCAAGAAGATCAAGCACAAGAGGAAGAAGGTCAAGCTAGCTGTCTTGAAATACTACAAGGTACATCATCATCCATTATTTGAACAGTATACAATACTTTGATCTGTTCTTGGAATTCTTGAGTCTTGATCTTGTGCTTATTGACTTGATTGTTAGGTTTGGAAGTGTTTGGTCAATTCTATTTAAATTTTGTTTCTCACATATCTTGTGTGTTGTTTTTTGTTTTATAGGTTGACGAGAATGGAAAGATTCATCGTCTGAGACGCGAGTGTCCTGGAGAGAACTGTGGTGCTGGAGTCTTCATGGCTGCTCACGAGGATCGCCACTACTGCGGCAAATGTAACTTGACTTTTGTGTTCAGCAAACCAGAAGAAAAGTAGTGGGATGGCGTATTAAGTGAGGCATCAATTGTTTAAGAACAGTGTAATTGAATCAATAAAATGCATTGATTAGCCTAATCTCTTGTGTAATCATTTCGAATTCATTTTTTATATTGGAAGAACGCAAGAATTTCGCGAAACTTAAAGTGAAACGGGACAACTCTGAAGAACTCTTCTATTTATATTTATGATACTAACAGAAACTGATATTCAAATAGTGTAGGAAAAATATGACACCAAGTTTCTTCTCGGGAAACTAACACATTTTCCACCCGCTGGTATAGATTTTCCATTCAAAGTTTTTAAAATAAGTTTGATTACAAGAAAACACATAATTAGCTTATTATTTTGAATCATTCAAATATAAATGCACTTTAATTTGGGTCCAAAAGATTTTTACATCAGATACATTTTAATGGACACTAAATTTTTGCAAAAAGGCATATAAAGATGTTTATATATATAAATGTTTTAAAGATTAACGACATCCACGTTAAGGCTTTTTATCATAAATGTAACAATGTCGGTGGCCTCCTCAATTCTCTTAGATGTTGGCTTCCCGGCACCATGACCAGCTTTCTTGTATACGCGCAGCAGCACCGGATTTTTTTGTACTTCTGAATCGCGTACAGCATCTTGCAATGCGGCAGCAAACTTCAATGAATGCAATGGACTGACACGATCATCGTGATCAGCAGTTAATATCAGCGTAGATGGATATTCTTTGCTTTCACTTTCTGGGGTGTGGACATTGTGTAGGGGCGAGAACTTGTAAAGATTATCAAAGTGCTCCTTATCGGAGGGATTGCCATAGTCCGAGCACCAAGCGTGTCCAATGGTGAATTTATGGAAACGTAACATATCCATTACTCTGAGGGGGAAAGAAATTAATATGTATAAAGTTTCAGTACCAAGTTCTTAGAATTATATACTAACCCGACTTGAGCAACAGCAGCTCCAAACAAATCTGGACGTTGATTGATACAAGCGCCGACTAGAAGACCGCCGTTAGAACCTCCTTGAATAGCAAGTCGGTCCTTAGACGTATAGTTGCTTTTAATCAAATATTCAGCTGCACATTGAAAGTCGTCGAAAACATTTTGTTTGTTCAGCAAACGTCCGCCGTTATGCCACTTTTCGCCATACTCGCCGCCTCCACGGATGTTGGGGTAAGCCAAGACGCCATCAAAGGTGTCTACAAACATAAGACTATTGTTCCGCTTAAGAAAGTGTAATAGGCTGGCAAACACATTCGTACTTACCCCGTAAGTCCAAATGATGGCAGCATGCTAATGTTGAAGCCGCCATAACCATAAAGCAGGCACGGTCGTGGTTCAATGGTATCTCGCTTCTTGCGAATTATAAACATTGGTACCTTGGTACCATCTTTGCTAGAGTAAAATATTTGCTCAACTGTGTAATTTTCTCGCTTAAATCCTTCCAAGTTAAGTTCAATTTCTCGGAACACTTTGGGTGGTTGATCCGGTGTTTTAAAATCATAATGATAAATCGTTCCAGGATTTAAGAATGATGAAAAATTATAGAAAATTTCCGAATATTTCTTCTTTCCCGAGGTGCCAACGATAGTACCAATATCCAAATCGAACTCGCGTATAAGTTCTCCAGTTTGTAGCGAATTGGCTTGCAAGATTGTCTAATTGTAAATGTACGCTTTGGAATTAAAATTGTTATGCTTTCGGATAAAAATTGACTTACTTTAACATCCCTTATATAGCAAAGAAGAATCTTATCTTCATTGACGCATTTAGCCCAGTCTAAAACATCCTTTTCGTTTTCCTTTAAAATTAATTTGGATACAAAATCAGTACGTAATGGATTACTTAGCATATTTTCTTACCGCTATTAAGGTTTCCCAATTTTCTTCAGCTGGATTTTCAAAGTCGATGCATATAATACGATAATTCGGTGCATTTTTATTTGTACGGAAATAGACTTTTGAGCCAACATTGGTGATGTACTGAAAAAAAGAGAAATTATGCCAGTCACAGTTTATTGATACATTTGCAAACGAATATTTTGAACTACAGTCCTTTCAAGAAATTTATAAGCCATAAAAGGATAGAGAAATTCATGTACTTACGTCATAGTCTGATTCAAACTTATCTACGATGACCTTTACATCCAACTCGGACTTTATATCCTCGCCTGGCGTTAAATCAGCATAGTATATTATGTTGTCACGGCAATCCTTAACAATTGCCAGTATCAAATACTTTCCACAGTCGGAGACTACGGTTTGACTAAATATAAATAAAGAACGATATAGAAAACATTTAATTATCAAATATTATGTTCTTACAAACGCCATGATGGTTCCTTGGGAATTTGAACAACCAAGACATCCTTATCCTGGCTTTCCCCAATGCGATGATAGTAAAGTTTCTGGTTCTGATTTTGTTGGGTTTCTGAACCATCGGTTTTACCATCTTGATCGGGATATCTCTGTTTACGGAAATGATTTTCTTTAGCTAAGTAAATTAGTAATTTATCAATTTTAACATACTCCGTAAAAGAAGCCTTTGTTGTCCTTAGTCCATGAAATATCCGAAAATTTAACTTTCTCAAGTATTTCGTCAAAGTCTTTACCGGTTTCAGCACTTCGTATGCGAATCTTAATCCAATCTGAGCCACTTTCACTAAGCCCATATGCCATATACTTACCATCGTCGGAGAATGACTTTTGAGACAGTGCAACCGTACCATCTTCCGATAGGCTGTTGGGATCAAGAAATACTTTGCTCTCTCCATCCAAAGAGTCTTGCTGATACATCACACTGAGATAAGATAAACATTTTATTATTATTTTTTTTTGTATATACTGTTTGTGTTACGACAATTTCTTTAGCAAATTGTAATTACCTTTGATTTTGCAAGCCGGTATTCATGAAAAAGTAATAATAATTGCCATATTGCATGGGGCATCCATATTTCGGATAGTTCCATAACTTTGTAAGTTTACTATTTACTTTTTTCCACTGTTCGCAGTTTTCAAGAAACGGCTGGCTAATGTTATTTTGCCCATCGACATATTTTTGTGTTTCCGCAGAGTCGGGATCCTCAAGCCAACGATAAACATCTTTTACTTGTACGCCATGAAAGTTGTCCTCAATTGTTATATCCTTTCGAGCAACAGGATATACGAAATTTCCTTTTATTGATTTAACAACTTGTTCAGTCTGTTCCGACATGCCGGTTTTAATACTTAGCGTACCTAAATAACCGTGGTATAGGGAAAATGAAAAGATTATACGAAATTCACATATGGCTTGCTTTACACTCACGTTTACTCGCAGTTCCAAGATATAATGCACGAACAATGAAATTCCACTGACGTTGATGGGACAAATATCGCATCGTAATCATCAGAAATAGTGATGCGCTATATAAATTTTGCAATGCTAGACACAAGATGACAGAAATATCGTTGTAAGTTATCGATGTTTTTAGTAATTGAATGATATTCCATAGGTCGGTTTTGATAACATTATCCAAATGAAGTACAAAATATTATAACCATGTAAAATGTATTATCATTATTATTATTTACTCCTCACTCGTCGGATATAAGGTATAATATTTAAAATACTGCTGCCATTTAGTGGCAGGCATACCAACGAAAAGTCAACATTTTTTAAAAAGGACTGTACAATGTTTCGGTATATATGGAATTTGTTTTATTTCAACCATAGAAATTGATTAAAGATCTTCTTATATTAGGGTTTGTTTATTATTAAATATATATATACTTATACTTAATTTGCGGCTTCACTGATTTACTAATTTTCGCATAATATCAGCGAATTCATATATTCTTAAATATTTTCTAATGTAAAGTGGTGTGTGATCTTTGAAGCTCTCCCGAATTTGGTTGAGAATTTATTGTTTCAGGACGTCCTTGTCCTGGTGCAATTATTGTCTCCATTCGTTGGGTAGTGTCGCGCATTACAACACTAAAGTCGGGCAGATCTGGAAGATCTAATGCGAGGTGAGCCGAAAATCTTTTATACACAGAGTTTTTGACGCTGTCCTTTTTTGTCCTTTTCTTACTTTCTTCATATTTAAGTTGTTGTTTAAGAAAAATTGAAGTTTTAATCATTTCTTGTATATTGTGAAAAGTATTATCTGATTTTTCTATTGACTTTAGGGCTTGAACGCCATATTCCATGTCATAACAATGTCCTTGCAGGCTGCTTTGTAAACTGAGAACTTCAGTTCGTTTTTCTAAAATTGCAGGTAGGACCTTACGAATGTGTTCCTACAATCAAAGCATAATTTTAGGAGTCTTTTAGTTTTTTTTATAATAGTAAGAAATCACCTGTATTCGAAAGAAAGCCAATGAGGGGTCATTGGCGAAAATATGTATATTTTCAGATATCTTTTCAGAAGCTGAAATAAAAACGTTGATTACAAAGCTTATACAAAGTGAACTACATGATGTCAACAACTGTTTTACTTTTCTTTCCCTTAAAATTGAGTTCATTTGCTTGTGCCATCGTATTTTTCTGCTTCCTTTTTATGTTTTAATCCAACTTTATATTTTTAAGTTTTTCTTTAAACAAAGAATTCGAATACAAATATTTACTAAACCACTGTATTAATATGTTAAATGTTATATCAATAATTAAATCGAACATTACTTTGTATTAGAGATGTGTTTTTGTATTATCTCTAAACACAGCTTCGACGATATCTACAACACGACCTATCGATATATTAATTTAGTATATTTCAAGTCATGTTAGTTTCAAGTTATGCTCTCACGTCCAAGTCAATTTCTCTAGTTCTTTGATCGGAAATTATTATCATATTTTGATTAGTAAATATTTCGTCATTTTAAACTTTAATAATATAATATGAAAAATTGTATATTTGCTCATGTAATCGAACGTTTGAGTTTGATTAAAACATAAAAAAATTAATTTACATTCTATACTATCGATAGCTCAGAATATAAATAAAATAATGTGAAATTGAAAATGTCGTCCATCTCTAATGTCATCAGCTGTTGTCAGCTGTTAAGTGTTTACATATGTATTTGCGTGTGGAAAAACATAAATGTACGTTTGAACTGTTTATCGTGAAAAAATAAGTGTTAATAAGTTGGTGAGTATTTCAAAAGCGTAAACGTGTATTATTCTTGTAGGTATGTCAATTAAATGCTATATAAACCTATTTATATATGTATTAAGGTTTTAATAATGTTGGGTACGCATTTTTAAGCAGCAGGTGTCTAATGGTTTGAGTCAGGTTGTGTACAATTAAAAGACGGTAATGCAAACATACATACATATATTTGTATAGATGTATTAAATGTATTTACGGCTCTGACCAATTTGTGGGCAGTGAAGTTGATGCAAAAAGTGTGATTTAACAATACAGTTCAAGATCAGAGATCTAAGCAGCTAATTACCGTGCTCATAGCTTCGAATACCATTGATATCTAATATTTGTTATGCTTACATACATATATACATACATATAGATGTATAACGAAGTATTGTATTATTTATATATGTATTTATAAATGTATGCAATTCCAAAAAAGGTTGACGTTGACGTGAATCATTTTAAAATTGTTCTGTCTGGTAGAATTTTGTTTTTATTGCCAACGGCAGACATCATCACTTGCTATATCCATATTTGCAATTTGCCCTTTTATGTTAACAAGATATAGCACATATTTTTACTACTTTGTCACACGCAATATTTTATATATTTTTAGTGTGCCAATCCATAATGTCTGCTGAAAATGATGCTATGGACAAGGATTGCTTAGTTCGAGTGGCCGTGCGGTAAGATAACATTGCCACTACTAATATATAATACTTATATATATATATTTATGTTATCAATGTTTATTTAGAATTCGTCCACAAAATTCGAGGGAGTTAATTGACATGTGTCGTGTATGCACTACAGTAACTCCTGGCGAACAACAAATAGTTTTGGGTTCTGACAAAGCCTTTACATTTGACTATGTCTATGATGTGGACTCAAACCAGGTAAATTTATACCCTTGACAACTTATTTTTTGCGCTAATGTATCTATTTGTTAGTGTGATATATACACCGAATGTGTGGATCGATTAGTTGAGGGAACCTTGCACGGTTACAATGCAACAGTACTTGCCTATGGTCAGACTGGCTCTGGTAAGACATACACAATGGGAACAGGTTTTGATCAAGCCTCTGGAGACCATCAGCTTGGCATAATACCACGAGCAATTCGACATATATTTGCTGGCATCGATGGAATGCAGTATCCAGAAAATAATGAAGGCTCGGCTGCCCCACCACAGTTTAGTGTGGCTGTACAGTTCATAGAGCTATACAATGAGGACATTATCGACCTTTTAGACCCATTCAATAAGAATACAACATTTAAAATCCATGAAAGTGGAACTGGTCAGATAACAATTGCTGGGGCTACAATTAAACCCATAAATGAACCCCAAGATGCGCTCAAGTGAGTACGAAATGAATATGATTATTAACATTTAATATTAATTGATGTTTGGTATTGCAGATTGCTCCAGCAAGGCGCCTTAGCGCGTACCACAGCATCAACCAAAATGAATGATTTGTCATCTCGATCTCACGCTGTATTTACATTGTTTGTACGGCGCCAACATGTGCTTGAATCTAAAAACAATTTCACAGATAATGACTTGGAAACATTGACGTCCAAGTTTCATTTTGTTGATTTAGCTGGCTCAGAGCGCCTGAAGCGAACTTTGGCCACTGGAGAACGTGCACGGGAAGGCATATCAATTAATTGTGGGCTATTGGCACTTGGAAATTGTATTTCGGCGTTGGGCGACAAATCGAAGAGGGTTTCGCATGTGCCCTACCGAGACTCGAAGTTAACACGTCTTCTTCAAGATTCATTAGGCGGCAATAGCCAGACGCTAATGATTGCTTGCATATCGCCAAGTGATCGAGATTTTATGGAAACACTGAATACATTAAAGTATGCCAATAGAGCCCGCAATATTAAGAACAAAGTTCAAATTAACCAGGATCAAACTTCTCGTACCATTTCCCTATTGCGAAGGGATATAGCTGCCTTACAATTGGAACTTTTGGAATATAAACAGGTAAAGGGTTTTGCCTTCGTAAAATAATAATTAATGTATAATTAATATAATATTTATCTATCAGGGAAAGCGTGTTTTAGACTCCGAAGGAAATACATTAATTTCTGATACATTCTATGAGAACTCCATGCTATTAGCTGATAATAAACGTCTACAGCAACGACTTAAATCAATGCAAGAGACTATAAACATCTTGACAGATCGGAATGCTCAGCTCAAACTGGAGAAACAAACTCATGAATGGTCAATGGACAATAGCACAGAGTTAACGGTTGCCAATTTGGTTGGAAATTATTTGAGCGAGATTGAAAAATTACAAGCTAAAGTTATAGAGTCTGAATCTATGTGCCAACAATTGAATAAATTAAGTTCGACTGGGAATTCGCCACGTGCAGCGAAAAGTGTTTACGATGGTAAGATCGTGTTATTTCTATGTGAATTAGACATTAATATCAGTAAATTTAATATTTTGTAGATCCAAATGTTATTATAAACTTAGCTAAACGAGGCTTGGAAAAGGATCGAGAACTTTTAATGTCTCGTTCATTACCTGGCATACCGAATGACAGCAGCCCCCAAGTGGAATTGGAGTCTTCCGACAGTGGAAGTGATTCAAATGGTAATAAACTAGCAATTAAATATCTAAAGGCTCTACATTACAGAGCTCTACATTTCATTACAGAAACGGAAATGGAAGACAACTTAAATGAAATTAATTCAGATATTGAGATAAAAACTAAATTAATTGAACAGTTGGAATTGTCACAAGAGAGAATACAACTAATGCGGCAACACTATGAGGAAAAACTTACAGCTTTAACTTCAAAAATTTTCAACACACAAAAAGAAAGAGATGAAGTTTTGGCAAACATGGGTAAAATGTGTATACGAAATCTTTATAATGTTTATTAATATATTTACTTAATTAATTAGCGGGTTCCGGATCGGCAAACCAACCCAAAGACAATTTAAAGGCTGTTAAGATGGAATATGAACGTAAGCTGAATGACATGAATCGCGAAATGAAAAGATTACAACAAACACAACGCGAGCATATTCGACAACAAAAAGAGCTAAAGACACAAGAAGTAAAACTACAAAACTTGCGAATGGAACTTAATGAATTGAAATGCAGCAAGGTAAGCATTATCCATATTTCTTGTAAAAACAAGGTCATTATTCTTATTTTATTCACTCAGGTAAGACTAATGAAGAAAATATCAGAGCAATCCAACCGTCACAAAGAGGAGAACACGCGTAAAACCCGAGAAATTGCTCAATTACGCAAGGAACAGCGACGGCAAAAGAATGCAGTTCTATCCTTGCAGGCCAAAATGAATGCTAAAGAGCAAATTTTGAAAAGAAAATCGGAGGAAGTATCTGCACTTCGTAAAAGCCAACGTGGCCTTACATTTCAAAGAATGGGTAGACAGTTAGTATCGAAAATGGAACAGAATCGTTCGCCTATTCATCGCTGGGAAACTCTGTCTCGTACGATATTGCATTCTGCTAGGAACAAACAGTTGATTACACAGCTGGAAACAGAACTGGAGCGTCTTGTTAAGGAAAGGGAAGAACTTTGCCGGGAGCTGACACGTATTCAGGATCCCGAAAATCTTGAGAAGGGATCCGAATATTCAAATGAAGAGGATAACTTAAAAACCAACATTGGCTATCTACAAGAGAATATTGAGCATGTTCAAAAGGCTATTATGGAATTTGAAGACGTCAAGGATCCTGTGCACAATGATACAAATAAAATACAGAGTATCTTTGATAAAATAACCACAATAGAGGAAGCTAAATATCTGCTACAAAAATTGTCTGACAACGCAATCTATATGACGTGCAATTCATCAATGATCGAAAGCCGTATGCAAGAGCATGAAGCGTTGCTTAAGGAAGCCCAACATGAAAGTAGCATACAGCAACAATTATTGCAATATTTTCTCTCAAACAACACCAATGTGCAAATTTCGGATCTATTTGATTCCTTAAATCTTGATGATAAGCTTAACATTAAAAATATGAATAGAAGTTGGTCACAAAAATCGTTGATCAGCAATGGAACTTATGATATTCCGATGTCCGAGGCCTTAGAATATCGCCCCTTTAACGAGGAACCGTTCTCTAAAAGCAGGTGTTCATCACCGAACACAACAGTTGAAACGTAAGTTCTTGTTTTTAATATAATATTTTTTTTTTTTTTTTATTATGCAATAATTTAGCATGTTAAATTTGTGAAATACTCTTAACGTCTTTTGGCTTATTCGTCATGATTTTCTACATTTATTTGTTGATATACGTGTGCTAAACTTCGACACACAATATGTCCTTAATTTGCTTTAAAAACAGAAAGAATTTTCTTAATTTTTTACATGATGCAAGAAAATTGGGAGTGCTCACAATTCGATTACAAAAAAACGAATCATATTCAACAATCAACCAATTATTTGAAACGGTTTGCAAGTTCTCAGATTATTAAGATGTGCCTAAAGTTAGTACACCACAAATTGATTTTATACTTATTTTATATTTTATTTAAATCTTAGCTCTTCCGACAAGAGTCCAAAAGTGCGCGGGCGTACAGCAAGGCGGCAGGATCTTCTTTTTGGAGAACAAGGATTTCCCAAGTGACCAAGGATAATCATAAAGCAAATGAAGCTATAAATATCATATTAAGCATCGCAGATACATTAACTAAGTTGGTGTGTGTAATAAATATACAGGCAGCTATATTTATATTCACATACACATCTCGAATGTTAAGAAAGAGTTTGATTTTGTATAATACAAATAAACATCTAATTCTGACCAAAAAACAAACTTTTTATGATTCCATTTTTATGTTTAAAGAAGTAATTTATATAAAACTTCGGTCTTCAATGTCGAAATGTCTTAGCCCGTTGCGTTGTTCCTAATTATAAAATCATTTTATATGTGGTCAGCATTAATAAAACATGTACTTCTTGTAATTTTTTATTAGCGGTGTATACCTATTTACATAAATATTGATTAAAAATTATCACACCTTAGCCAGTTTACATGTACAGTTTGTAGAAGAAAACAAAAACTAAACAATTCAATGGTGTCACATATGTTCCTATTAAATGTCTATCAACAAAAATATTATAATAATACCATTTCTGACAAAATGTCGCGACCTAAACAAACAAAAATTAAAACAAATTCTTTTGATTTTTAACAATTTTGAATTGATAGAGATTTGTATAACCCTTCATAAATGTCTTAAAGCTAATAATTATCTAACCCCAGATAAGGATGTTTCCTGTTCACCATTTTCTTGGTGGTGAGATTCGAGTCGTGCATTATTTTGAGGTGCACCTGAAAGTAATTAGGGTCACACATTTAGTAATCTCAAAAAAGTAATATTTAATCTTTACTTACCAATGTAACTTAGGAGCACAGGCAAAAAGATAAGCCCATGAGTTGCTCCGATGACAACAATTCCAAAGTACATACGGAAGTAAAATACTTGGAAAATTTGACTTTTTGCAAAGGCTAACACTAATATTCCCGCAAATTTGGTAAGCGTTATGCCTGAAAATATTGAACTGCCCATTTTTGTTAAGCTATCGGCAGCTCTTTCCACTTGACTCGATTCTTTTGAGAGAGAGAAACTGTGCACAAGATGCGAACAAAACTCTACAGATATTCCTACAGCCATAACAAGATTAACTAAGGAAACAGCGTTGAGAGAAATATTCCAATAATACATAAGGCCACCAAGGTTAACGACTATCATTGTTATGGTGATTATTACAACAAGAGCGGAATGTATATCAAAGCCCATTAAAATAAATGTTACTATAAATATGGAAAGTATTGAAATTCCCATGCTTTGTAAAGTATCCGACCACATGGTTAAATATTGTTCATAGAACACATAAAATACTGAATAGGGAAATACTTCGACTTGCAATGCTACATCCATTGGCAGCCCATTCGAAATAAGGTTTCGTTGTAGCATTTGCGTAATGTTCGCAGATATTTTTCTGGCTGATTCTAAGGCTAAGAAATAGTCCGAAGATGTTTTCAATATTGAATGGTAAGCCATAAAATAGGACGAGTCTACATTTAGAGATTTCTTATCATAGTTATATCGCACTGCGCCGCTATAGGCAGCGTGACCTGCCTTCACACACGAATCATCGGGATTATCCTTCAAGAAAAACGGCAAATACTTGCCAAAATCATGTGCATCTGGACGCTGCAGAGGATTTTTAATGATTTCGCAGCTTGAACAGGATGTATCTGAAAACACACAAAATTTAAATAAATATCAAGAATATTCAATAACAGCATTTATTGTGAACTTACCTTGATGTGGACAGAAGCTGCCATTATTAGGATTATATTTGCAACAAGATGTTGACATTGTCCAATCGAAATAATCATCAATCCAACTTGAAGCAGGGCGAGCAATGTATGTCAAGTTGGATCGTCGACTAGCCAAATATATTTGTGTCAATGCACTGTCATCATTGCAATACCGTCCCGAGCATACTAGGTTCTGATTGGAACTGTTTGCATAATTGATATCTCCCTTAAGAACAAAGTATACTGGGGGTCCAATGTTGAGATGCTCATTTAGGGATTTGAAATAATGCAGAACAAAACTATCTTCGGGCATTGCTAATTCCTGATCAAGACCAATATCGATTTTTGGGACAAGAGCTATGCTGGCACAGAACCAAGCAAAGAATAATATCATTATGAATGCTCTAACAATCTTTTTCATCAAAAATGGAACATAGACGCCTCTAAAGAATTTATATAAGAGTCCTTCGTTACTGTGCATATTGTCAGATTTTTTACATTTTATAAAACAACAAATATCTAAGCGATTATCCTCCTTTCGTTTAATATCTAAAGTGAATAAACCTACAAAGCATGTTATCTGCAAGATGAAATCAATTAGTAATGCAACTCCTGCATACAATGCAAATGCCCTCACTGCCGGCATGTCAGATAGGCCACCAAGGAAGAAGCAACAGCTTTCACTAACGGATGTCAGCAGCATGCTTGGGCCAACACGTCCGAGGACACGACCCACCTGCTGTTCAGTTGTTTCATTTGTTCTGCGCTGATCTCTTTGATAAGTCTGAACAAGTATAAAGATATTATCAACTCCAACGGCCAGTACCAAAAACGGTATTACTTCCACAATAATTAATGTTGCCGGTAGGCCAATGTATCCGAATATTCCTACAGAGGAGACTACCGATGCTAAGACTATAATAACCCCGCCAATACCTAATGTTATTTTACTATCAATCAGTGATCGTTTAAGCTCTTGTACATGTCCTAGAGATATTGCTATATAGATAAACATAATAATATATGACACTAAAATCGTTAATACATCCGACTGCGATTCTCTATTCAATTCATCCTCTATAGATCGCTCAGTTGTGAATGCAATATCCATTGAGGCACTCATATTATTCTTTACGTAATTTATCATAAACTCAACAAAGTGTTTTTCCCATTCTAATGCGCGAACTAATTCCCTTTTATCATGGTGATTTCTAACCAAAAATGTTAAGATTATAGCATCAGCAAGCTCATATTTAGTACTGCCTGTTAGCTGATCACCGGGCTTTAAGAACCCGCCTAAAGCAATAGCCGGATCTACAGGTCCACCGTAAGAAGCTAAGCATAAATATGGATTACTCATGCACTGATACAATTCGTCTAAGTAGGTAACCTAAATGACAAATGAATAGATTAATAGAATACACTTCACACACATTCTAATCTTCACAATACTTACATTATAACCATTATCTTCATCATTATCATCTAGTTTGTCCTTATCATCTTGAAAGTAACCCCAAATAGATTGAACGACACAATCTGATGCCATCACAGTACTGTCTTCATCCTTTAAAGGTGCATAACATATATCATTCAGGGATGTTCCATTTGCATCAAGGCTTTTAATTTTCTGCTGCAGGTCCAAGACATTGGATAGAAACTCCTTTGCAAAAACTGGACCAAATTTGATTTGTCCATTCGATGTATTATGGTAAATATATGGCAAATCTACGGCCTTGATTATAACCTACATAATAAGATTAAAGAGTTTTAATTAATTAGCAATAAAATTGTTTTAAGTTGACTTACCTGTTCAATTCTAAAAAATGGCTCAAATTTCGAATCAAAGAATTCCCTTTCCATTCTAGATTTTGATGTGGGCGAAGCCCAAAGTTTGACAGGATCTGTTGTAATTTGTACACATGTTATTCCATATCCGAGTGCCACAACAATGACAATGCCGCCAAGCAATGTCAACCACGGATAGCTCGCAAAAAATGTGCCCCATCTGGTGAAAAAGTTTTCCAAAAAGAATTCTGTGCGCGCACCAAGCTTTTCGAAATATCTGGGTTCCTCTTTATACATCGAATCGTCTGTAACACCATCATTGCCAACTGTGAAATCTTCATCTAAAAAACAATAAATAAGATTTATATAAGGAGAGATATGTGAAATTGAATTTGATTAATAAATACAACGAGGGTCGTTTAACTTAGGCACATGTCTTACCATTTATTGAGTCTTTGGTGAATAGAAATGATCCCATTAGAAAAATGATTGTTCCAACAGAAAAGACGACTGTCATTATAACCGTGAAAGCATCGAATCCAGCTATTTTAAATGAGGGTGGAACAACCGGATCATCTGGAGCTAAAGGACATGACAAATCGCAATCTGTACAGGAACATGCAGGAAGTTCACTCTAAAAGAAATATAATAAATGGTTATAATTTTAACAAGAATTATAATAGTTTCCATTTAACTTACATTTACTGCTTTATTGCAAGGAGTTGTCTTTGGATTTGCTGGGATTAAGCCATCCTTTGTTTCGTTTGTCGGATGTTGGACATAAGTTATTTGAAAAGGAACATATATATTGTTTTGTTTATCTCCCATGTAAGTAAACCATTTTGTTGGACTGCAACGTGACGCTGGATATGCTCCGCACATTAGATCAAACGCTAATTGACCGGTTTGTGGCACGGATACCTGAATATACAAATATTTACATTATTTTTGGCACATGTGGGTTTTTATATCACAAATATAATCAACCTGAGAGCACGACTTGTAAGTCTTGTTGATATATTCCTCCGTAATGTGTAGGTCTATAGCAGTTATATAAGGAACACCTGAAAAAGAAAATATTCAATGCATCAAAATGGATTCTTTTCTATACTTTTTTATTGTACAGCGTAGAAAGGGAAAAGTCTTTTCTATATTACCTTCTTTATTTTTTTCTGTAGCAACAACTTTCGCGAATTCAGATTGCTTTGGAGAACAAGAGAATTCGCAAATATGGCGAACTAAGTTCGTCATACATGCTGGACAACGATCAAGAATAGCAGCGGCTAATTTAACATTCTTATTTAATATTTTCACCTATATAAAGTCGATATAATATATGAATTAGTTTATTCTTTGAAGATTTGTCTTTTCAATTACCTGCTCAATGTCGCAGCAAAAATTCTTTTGCTCAGATTCAAGTAGAAAATTACATCTCTCTGCTAGCAATTCCAAGCCTTCAGAAGGCATTGCCTTTGGCGTGTCATTATAGGAACAATATTGATTGTGACCAAACGCATCGGTATTACACACACCATACCATATACAGTCCTGAAACAGAAAGTACATCGCATTGATATCTGAAGCTATCACATATATGCATAATTAGTTGCTGTAACTAACCTGTTTGGATACACCAATTATAGAAACCAGTATGACAACTATGAAGATTTTCCCTCCAGTTGAAGTACTTGGTAGTACAATCATTTTGTAGTCGATTTTAAAGTCTTATTTAACATATCTATAAAGTAAAAAGTTTACAAGTTTAACATTTTAGCATTTAGTTAGTTACTTACGATCAAAAACAAAAGTTAACTGAACGCTTTCAGTTTTTTCTTGCCATTGTTCAAGAAACTAACCGAACTGTATAGATTTGAGTTAATAACTGAACTATATATCTTGCGAATCGATTTGGTAGAGACTTCAATCGATCACAGAAAATACATTTTAATTGTAAATTCAAATTATTCAATTTATTCCCTACAACGGAACTTTACATATACATGTGCACATATATATATATATATATATATATACATATATGCATTAGTGTACGTTGAGTTGCGAAAAGTAACACTAGTTTACAAATTGCTTAAATATGCTTGTATATCAGCTGTTTATATGTATTACTCTTGTTATGTATTGCTTTTTAAATTTGTTTTATTATTTCTTAGCAGTTTTCATACAAAAACTTTATTATTCATGTGCTTAATACTGGAACTTTGTAAGTCTAATGGAGATATCTACAAAGTTAATAACGAGTTTCTTTAGAAATCCAATTTTAACTTTGCTGCAAAACTCTGTCAATGTTTTCCCACATCCATCACATCCAGCCATAGCAATCGTTCTGGATGACCGGTATACATTTGTATATATATATGTAAGTAAAGGCATGACTATTTACTGAGACCACGCAATTCTTGTGAGCTTCTAAGAATTTTGTTATCAATAGAATGGAAAATATGTTTCATAAACATCCAGAATTGTTCGCAGTCGTCAACATACGCAGCAGGCCGCTTCACAACTCATTCTCTTTATTGAGAAAGCCATGAATCATGACGCCTCAGAAACCTTGTTTAATAATTTGCAGCAATTAAAAGTGCAATTACTTTGTCCTTCCAAGAACATGGTAAGGGTTGATATCAGTATCTTAGATGTGAAATTCTGCATATTTATCGTCGACATCTTAAAAGGCTTCGAGGAGTTTGAGTCAGTTATGTAAACAATGTAATGATTGATCCATTCAAATATTGATGCCTTTTTAAACTTAGCATTTCGCTTTTAAAAAGGTATCCTAAATGTCAATTAAGAAAAAAATTTTGGTAGAAAACCCATTTTAATTTTTAGAAACTCAATTTGTTTATTATTGATTGGTAATGGATACATAGTAGTTAGTGAGATATGGATTGATATGGCACTTAAAATGTTTATTTAAGGCTTGAATGGTTCGTGATTTTGTTAGCGTATGCTTTAAGCTTAAGCTTTAAATTCAGAAGGAAATGAGTCATACAGTAGTTAAATATTTTCTATAGATGTAAGACATGCATGTGATTCTATTGAAATCAATCTCAAGGCAAAGAACCCGATCACTCACAACCGTAAACGGGTGTCTAGCCAACTATGAGCTGCGTGGAACAAGAGAGAAAATATTTGTAACAAGAGCTATTCGCATATCTTTAAGATAGGATATTTACATAGTGACTGTCAGATAGATAAACAGAGATTTTTTTCAACGGAACAGGAATATATGTATACAGATGCACACGTCTATTGCAATTGCGTTATACAATAAATAAATATGATCTAAGAACGGGAACTTACAGAATTTGGTGCCTTAGATTGACGCACGCCGTTAAACACACGGACAGGGATGAATTAACACTATAACAATGATATTATTGCAACAAAACAACAATGTAAGCACCGGCGAGGTGAAAAATATTAGCAGCGACCTGATGAACCAAAATAATTTTCACAGTACATAGCACACAATATATAATCGATGATTTGCAGGCTGTTAGGCTTAATTAAGTTTAATTACTTTAAAGTCAATCACACGAAAAAACACATGTTACAGATTTCCAGCCATTTCCCAGTCACGATAGGCAAATGTTCCGAAAACATTTGGAGCACTTATCGATTAACTATTTATGAAGTATGGCTTGCAGGTCGAACGAAACGAACTTTTATAGGCTTCCCCCCCACACAACCTTGAACCATCTATTTTCATTCAGTCAATTTCTGATATCAGCAAAATATATTTATTATATTTTTGTGTATTCATCTATAAACGCAATTAAGCTTTTAAGTAATTAAATGTAATTAGTCAAACTAAATTTTTGATAAAAATACTATTATTAAAACACCTGTTTAACTTTTGTTGATACGCATAAATTACACTCGATGATCCCGTTGTGAATCTGTTAAATATATACCCTCACTTTTATGTACACACCAAATATAGAGTCTATTGGATGTACGTGTCTATCCGGACGGATAACCAGACAGACGAGAAGACCAAATCAACTATTGGCGTTGGAGAGACGTACACAGAATTGATTTAAAGAAACGGAGATATCACCTTTTGCCTGTTACATATGTACATTTGCACAACTTTTGTATTCCCGTCTTATCAATTTTCATTGGGTCCAAGGAATATCAATTTGTTCATTTATATTTACATATGTAAATAGAAACACATATATACATATACGTGCATATATATACTTTATGAGTTACAGATGACTTTTTATGAGTCACACATCGATATATTGTTGTTTATAGCACTCCAATGTTATCATTTTAAATAAAACTGGTCAACATACATAAGTATACTATATACTTATGTATATCCAAACAAAGAAATAAACAGTCAGATTGCACTTTGTATTTGTCTTGTGTTGTGTTGTGTTACGTTGTGTGTAACTACGCACAATAGTACTAGACAGAATGTATGTATATGCATTTACAAGTGTATTTAGACAGATTAACATTATACCTACGAGTTAACTTTATTATTCATACTACGAATGTACACACAAATGTAATATTTTATATAGGCACCTAATGGCATTGAAGTAATGCAGCTTTAAACCTTCTGACTTATTCAACTTGTTGGCTAATTTACTCTATGAAATTATTTGTTAGAGATGTGATTTCACTACGCAACTGCCAAAATCACAAGTATTTTAAGGTATAGCTACCGCTTGTTTAAAGCTTAGTGTGATTTCGGAACTAGTTATTCATTTTAGAAAAAAAAAATGGTAAACAAACATTTGTTTGTTTTAAAACTTTTATTCGATTCATCAACTGAAATTAAAACGAATAATATATGATTTGATCAACAATATTTGGAATGTAGCAGAACATTTATGCTGCAACTCAGATGTTCACTTTTTCTCCAAAATAACTAAATATTTGTTTTTAACAAAAGCTGCAACAGCGCTCGCTTGAGGCTATCAATTAAAGAGATCAAATGACAACAATTACTGTATTAATCTACAAGTGAGAGATGAGGTACCAGACTATTTGTTGTGATATTGATAGGCATGGCGTTTTGGATTTTAATGTGATAATTGGTAATTTTAAATCAGATCCTACCTTATTACATTAATCCATGGGTCTTTGAGTCAAGCTATTGAAAGTCCCAATACATCATTGCTATCGATATATTTGTAGCATCGATTATATTGTATATTGTATTGACATCTCTAACTCGTCATTTGAACTATCACAGAACCCGTCAAAGTTAGCAAACAAATTTTAAGGAATCGAGAATGGACGGAGCATCAAAGTTTTTAAAAGGAGTACTAGGCGATATAAGCAGCCGTTCAGCTTACTCACAAATGCTGATTGGTGTTACTTCAGGATGGTACGGTTTTTTATCCAATTTGCAGAATTATCCAATTGTGATTATACGCAGCTACATATCTATAAGCAAATACATTCAGTGTACATATCTACATACATATTTATGTGATGCGTAATGCATCTACATACATAAGAATGTACGTATGTATACACCTTTTCGATTTATGCACACAGTATGTACGTCGCATATTAATATATTTATATTCAACAGTATAAGTACTATAATAGACATTTACGTATTACCAAATCCATAAAATGTGCAACCATCGTACCGGCTTATACGTTGACTAATGTTCTGTGTATATACATATGTACATATGGGCATACCTATCTGTCTGATTTCATCTGAGTATTATAATTTTTCACGGTGCACAGCTCTTTGCATTTGTATAACCTTATAAAATCTCGCAGAAACAGCAATTTCGGTAGAGTGTACTTATAGAGCAAAGTTATTTCGCTTATTTGCAAATTCTGTGATGACGTCTTTAGACAACTGCGGGTGTTATTCCTTGCGGAAAATGCCGGGAGAGAAATGCAGAACACTCTTGGCAACTGTTGTTGCTAATTTACAGACCGAATCGACTGCGTTTTCATCCCAACCTTTTCATCACCTTTCGACAATCACTTAATATACGCCTAATTATTGTTATGCAATATTCTGCCCGCCAGATGAAACGTTGATTCGGTCCAAAATTTGTAAAAATCGGACTGCAATACATTATCACTTACATCTTAAATGTGCAAAATTCAGCTTTTTAAATGCTTCGATTTGGGCTTTATTTGATAGCCAATTATGTAGTAAGCACAAAGAATTTAATACACTTATTATCTTTATAATTTTAACTTTATGAGTTTAGCGTTGCGCTTTGACATTCCGATGGTTTCAGCCTCGGCTACAGATAGATTGAACTGGAAACCTTCCCGGGTTTCGTTTTGTATTTTATTAAAGATTCGCGTGCGATTCTGATATGATGCCACTTTACTGAGTACCGCAGCTGATTGATTGTGCCGTAATGTCGCTGTTAGCTGGAGCTGTGAACGAAACAATTGATGCCAGCAAGTCAGTGTGGCATTGAACACTCCGTGACATTTTGATCTTATGCTCACCTCAATCTTGTATAAATTGAGTTCATTATGTGTCATTCAGAAAGTTTAAAAATTTATCAACAACAAACAACAAACTAGATCAATTAGTATTGCTTTATTTAATTAATTTATCTTTAATTCAAAAGGGATAAAATGTTAATCATTACAGTCTTCTTAATGATTTCTTTGAATTTGAATCATCTAAAAATATGTATTAACCATTATATGATAACCAACACGACAAAGAAACCCAATTAATGAAATTATTTATTTTATAGGGCGACTGGATACACAACAATGAAATTTGGAAAGTTTGCAGCTTTTGCAATTGGTGGCAGTATTATATTAATAGAAATTGCACACCAAGAAGGATTCATTAAAATTGACTGGCCAAAGTTAACCCGTGGTGTTGACAAGATTGCTGAAAAGATGGAATCATCTATATCAGGCCAAGATCCAAGTTGGATAGATAAGGTAAATATAATTTATAACTTAATAATTTTTTTGTTATCCATTTCATATATACTTTCAGACGGAAAGATTTGTCGATCGTAAGCTTGACAAGGCAGAAAATAAATTAAGGGGAAAAGCTTTGAAGGTGAAGAAATGGTACGCTAAATACATTGGCGATGAAGATGGCCCAAAAATAAATGATCTCCACATTTTCTTAACCGCATTCGTTGGAGGAATTGCATTAGGCGTTGCCTCTGGCTAATTGAATAATAATTTATTATGTATTTGTATGTAAGCAAAGACAAAACTCATAATCTAATCCAACCGAAAATAAACATTATTAGAATATATCTATAGTGAGTTATTAATTAATATGTTTATTAGCTACACTTTCTACTGCAAAATGTAGCTCCGTTTATCTTCACTTGGGTTGTCCCTGTATACCAAGAATCATTGCGCTGCCGCTTTGGGGTTTGTCTTTCGGATACCTTAAAAATTTCTAAAGCTGAGCATCATTAAGTCTGTCTAGCTATCATCGAGAGAAGTGGGCGCTGGATCTATCCTTTCCCCACACAAAGTTCGACATTAAAGAGGTTCTGTAAGGGAAAAGTATTCAAAGAACTGTGTTAAGTTCAGTGTCCAATAGCTGCTTAAATTATTAGATAAAATAATTAAATCAGATTTACTGCAATATTAGATTTCGTTTATTGTTTCCATGTTTTAGATATTTCAAAACTTTTTTTTTATTTTTTTAAAACCACTTCTTTAATTTTCTATTTACTAACATTGCCTTCTTCATTTGTAGAATTATTCAGATCACTATTGTTGCATGTCTCTCCTGACGATCCACCCACATTTGCCACATAAAGTGCCGGATCAATTACTTTCGGTATGGGTTTAATTTCAGTTCCTAGTTCCTTTTCAATGCGATGTAGGTCAAATCTATCCTCGTAGGTTATTAAATTTATAGCAATACCTAATGAAAAATTAACAAAAAATTAAAGAAATTCAGTTAGATAAATGTCTAATAAAAATCAGCAATCATTTGTGCTTACCCAAGTGACCGAATCGACCAGATCGACCGATTCGATGTAAATATGTTTCTGCCATTCGTGGGAAATCAAAATTGATAACAACATTAACAGCTTGTACATCAATACCACGGGTGAACAAATCAGAGCAAACCAAATTTCTACAGAGACCTTGTCGAAAATCGTGAAATACTCTGTTTCTATGTGCTTGAGCCATTTTAGCGTGAATGTAGTAACAACAATAGCCAAGTTCGGTGATTTTTTTAGCCAAGAGTTCGACACGTTGCGTCGAATTGCAAAAGATGATGGATTGATTGATTTGCAATTTTGAAAATAACGTATTTAAGCAGTGCACCTTCTGTCGTTCCTGCACAAATGCATAGTACTGGGTGACACCCTTCAGTGTCAGCTCTTCCATAAGATTTATCTCGTAGGGCTCACGCAAATGCTTCTCCATAAAGTTTTTAACGGTTAATGGAAATGTTGCAGAAAACAGCAATATCTGTGGATCTTTGGGTAATTTTAAAATAACATGATCCAGCATGCCTTGAAAATCTAATGAGAGCAGTTTATCGGCTTCATCCAAAACTAATATTTTGCAATGGGACATATCCGCAACTTTCTTATCC
Source organism: Drosophila macrospina (assembly GCA_035042075.1). Classification (NCBI taxonomy): domain Eukaryota; kingdom Metazoa; phylum Arthropoda; class Insecta; order Diptera; family Drosophilidae; genus Drosophila; species Drosophila macrospina. The sequence goes on along the minus strand of JAWNLW010000326.1, from coordinate 2,114,500 downwards.
ATTAAATCCAAAATTCGTCCCGGTGTTGCAATAATTAATTGTACTGCGAAATAAAATAATAATCATAGAAATAGAATATTGTATTTTAAAAACAAGTGGGATTAATTTATATTTAAAAATAATATTGAAAATTTAACAATACCTTTTTGATATATACGAAGAATGTCATCCTTTAGAATTGTACCGCCAGTTGTAACCATTACTCGAATATCAAGATGCTTAGCTAGTTCAATGCATATTTGTGAGGTCTGCAAGGCAAGTTCTCGTGTGGGGACCATCACTAATGCTTGAATATAGTCTTTAGTGGGGTCTATTTGCTCCAAAACAGGAATGCAATATGCTCCAGTTTTTCCAGTACCGTTTTTGGCCCGAGCTAATACATCTTTTCCGCTTAAAGCAATAGGTATGGCAGCTTCTTGAATTGGAGATGGACGTTCCCAACCCTTTTCGAAAATACCCATAAGAAGTTCTCGCTTAAGGCAAAACTCTTCAAACTCGTTGCCACGTGTATCAGTCACATCCTAGAGAATAAATACAAATTATGAAGTTAAATAACCCAAACTTTTTGTGATTCTGAATTCATTAAAATACTTAAATTGCACATTAAATTGAGGTTAGACTTTACTTACTGTCGTTTTGAAACGATTATCCTTTGGGGGGAGTTTTAGCTTAGATTTCCAACCCATATCATCACTTAGATTGCTCGCAATTTGATGATCACTCAAGATCCTACAAAGATTAACAACAAATCACAAATTAAAAAAAAGATTTCATATTATTTATCACTTAGGATCACAAATATAAGCTTTTTTCACGAACAAATTTGAAGTTTAATGATTACAAGCTAAATGAAATGATTTTTAACGATTAAACTATATTTAAACGTTTTATTTAATTTAGCTTCGACGACTGACTTAGAATACAGCTTTCAGGTTATGTATATTTTCTTACTATGACTAACCCCGTCAATTATCCCGTTAAAAACTAACCTCTACGGACATTAGGCTGCATTTACGAAAGCACCATTTTGTATGAACTAAATTTTAGTAAATTTATGGATTATTTCTTTCTTTACAAATCGAGCTATTATTTTTATATTTAAAAACTACAGATATCAATTTGCATAAGAGATTAATTACACTTTACTTGGCATTAAACAACACAAATGGATCGCTTCTACGTAGTTGGCCATGATTGTATGTTCAAAAGCTGTTCGATGACAAATGACGCACATCGATGTACGTTCTACACGTGTGTTTAACAACAAATATACAAATTCGTCGCTTCGGGCAAAATATAATTCACATATATATGTATATATGTTGGCATATACATCAACATTATGAGTTAGTAATTACAGCTTACATTAACACATTATGGTAATGTCAATACAAACACAAGAACTTTTGTTTAAATGAATGCATACATATGCAAATGTATACCGACAAGTACATACGTAGGCATAAAATAGTTAAACCCTTGCTATTACTTACAAAATATAAATTATGGTTTAACTTATGTACACATACATACTGTGCACATGAACACACATGGAATAGTTAATAAAATTAGGTGTTTTTCGATTTAACACGTAAATGAAAAGAAACGATTAATATACGAACCCCTTGTTAACCAAACTTGAGTGACCGGGTACAATTTTCTCTGTCATCATCCTTGCGGTTTACTAAATTTTATTATGTGTCAGTGTGGGGTACGATCTGTAGATAGATGCATTTAAATTTATTTATATACAGTGTATAAGACAAAGCAGAGTCTATTTAATTTTATTTACCTGTTTTATTAAATAGTTTATGTTACTTCAAAATAAGTGTTCTTTTGTTTTACGGCTGCTCCGAGTAGTATATCAAGGAGAATATCAGAGTGAGTTTATTTTAACGGCTCATTAATATCACAAATACAACCTAACGAGCGATAAAAACCTTTACAGCCTTACAACTTGATATCAATAGTACCAATGACAAGAAAACAATCTCTAGAAAAATAAGTAGAGAAAACAATGTTTGTCAGTGATGCGAAAACACCACCAAGTCGATAAATTTTCGTGTACTGTAAATATTGTAAACTTTTAATGTGTAAATTTTCAACTAAATTAAAAATTAAAAATGTATATATTAAACACAAAAAATTATAATGTATAAATACAGTATAAATTTTTTTTTTGTATTTACGACTGTTTTTTTAGTGCATATGTAGCATTTTCGATGTCGATACACAGACACAAAAATATTATGGTATTATAGTATTGTAATATTATGACACATATGCTGTGAAAATTTCTATGTGATTGACTTTAACTTAAGTCATATTTTCGATACGAAATCACGTTATCCATTTCATTTATGTCACAGACGCTAATTCAACAGCCTGCTGTCAGAAAACTATCGGACAACACCTTCACACATGTTATCGGTCAATGTAAACAGCGTAGTAAACATAATATTATTGGATAGGAAATTAAAAAAAGTTCTTGAATAAATATTTTATAAACATTTAGACATTGATACTCTAAGAAAAATAACATAAAATGCATTTTATATTAAATTTCCTAAGCATATATATTGTAATTTTCGTTCAAATTGTGCCGTTGTAGTGATAACATCTATAATCCAATTTTTTTCTTTTAATTCGAATTGACTTGAATTTTAAATAGATACCTGAAAATTAATTAAAATATTTTATTATTTTCCTCAAGATAACCTCCTCAGATAAAGATATTAAGAACTTGTGGGCTGTTATCGTTTTAATGTTGATGCAGGATGCTGAAATCGGTTGAGCCCTTTATCATATGCTGTACATCCGTTTTCATTTCGTTTTTCATACACATGAACAGCGCTTTAAATCAGATAATAAATGTATATGTTTTGCGTTTTTCTTAATTAGTAAGACATTAACGCTATCTTTATGCTGTGTACCAGACGAATTAAGGTAAGTTGTAAAATTTAAGTCATTTGAAAAGTATCGATATGTTGCAAAGTTTCTTGATTTTGTAGAGACTTATTGATCAGCCCTCGTAGATAATTTTCTATTATTCCGTCAACATTTCGAAGTGGATCTGCTCAAAATCAAAAAAAAAAAGTAATTTTCTATTACTTTGATTTATAAAGATATATCGTATAAATCAAATCAAATAGTACCAACATCATTTGCAGCTTTCCATTGTCAATAATTTTATTGTATTTTAAGACTGAAAGTGTATTTTCGCTTTTAGCTTAGTTTATTCGCTTTTACACAAAACCCTTTTCTAAATAAACATAACATAATAACAATTTGAATAAATGTTACAAGATTAGGAGAGAGAAACATTTTGTAAGAGCTTTCATCTGAGAGAAAATCAACATTTTATGCTGAGGTTAACTTCGGAGAGCAAATATCTATTCTAATTATAAAATCTTTTTAAAGTTAACGAACTGTTCATCTGACGATTCTACACAAATGATATGAATGCATTTAACCTAGTTAATTTAAAGTCATAGTAATTACATATTAAACTTAAAAAAATAGTAGTTGAACAACAGCGAAGACAATAATAATGTAAATAGTTATAAGGGGCCAAAGAGATTGACCGCTGGATGATTATCAGCCGTATTACCCAAAAATTGACCATAAAGCTCTTTGTATCGGTCAAGTGACAGTCCACCACGCTTCCTGTCATCATCCTGGGAATGAAAATACCAAAATTTACTAATGTTCTAAATATAGCAAATGAAGATCACTTACATTCAATAAAGACTCAAAAGCCTTGTCAACAGGTGCAATATCATCAAGAGCCACCCTTGTAATGCAATTGTAACGGTATTCCTTAACACCCACAATTCCGTCGTTATCAATATCGAGCAGTTTGAAGTTGGATTCAATGAAAGCGCGCATAGCCTTGAAATATATCAGAAAAGTGACGAATTAATAATTGCTATGATTATTTGAAACATTCTGACTAATTTGACTTTACAACATCAAACGTTATGGTCGGAATCAACTAAAATATACTTCGCTAAAATTTGTGAGCTTATAAATATGAATATAGAAAGAAACAATCACACTTTGTAAAGAATTTTTATCTTACCTGCGGGAATTCTTCATATTTCTTTCCTACGCAAGTCTTTTTCACGGCATCCTTGAATTCTTGGTTGGAAATCTTTCCATCCTATAATAAAAATAGATAAACAATCAAATAATATTATATTTCAAAAAAAAACTATTGTTATTTTCGTATCTACAAGTTATTTTACTTTAAGTTTACCTTGTCGTCATCAGCAATGGCAGAAATTTCATCCCACAGATTCTTCATTAACTTTCTGTACTCATCCAATCGGCCAGAGCTGCAGTCTCCCTTTCCTTCCACAACGCAAGCTCGTACAGCCATGCATTGGAAGTCGTTTTGGTCCAAGAATCCATTGTTGTCGATATCTGCCAGTAAATAAGAATAGAACCAAAAGGTTTTAAAACTTGGAAATGAAATAAATTCATATACTGAGGTAAATATTAATATATTAAGGTAATTCTAAAAAAAAACTGCCCAGCCCTGGGCAATAATTCAAAGTGAATGTAAGCTTTAAGTATTTATAGTATCATTATTTTTTAATTATTTAAAGCTCTATTATATATATATGCATACTTCGAATTTAATTTGAATGCCAATTTCAAGTAATTTAAAGACTCATTGTCTTTTAATTATTCAAAGCTCTATTCTATTTATATATTTACTTTGTGCCTTGTAAAAAAAGCTGTAAGCACATAGTAATAACAATAGAAATTTAAGTGTTCTATTTGCTTGTTCTAAATTTAGTTTTTGCCTTATCAGAACCGTATTAATATAATAATATATTATTATGAGAATGTTCCTTACTGAAAACTCGTTTTAAAATTCAACAGATGCTAAATTTATTTAAACGTTAGTTAAGCAATATTTCTTTAGAAATTTTAAGATTAAAAATGAATCAATTAATTTGAAATAATTCCATGGCTAGAGCCACAGTTGTTAAGCGGAAGTATTCGCAGAATTATTTTAAATTCAAAACACTTCCGCATATTAGTCTGGGTATACAAATATGTTTTATTGTGTTTATGTTCACAAAAGTAGTGCTCCTCTCTCTCTCTCTCTTTATATTAAAATGATCAAGGTCTTATGAAAATAAACTAAAAGTTTTCTAAATTACAAACAATCTTTTATTGCAGTATTTATTATGATCTAAGTCACTTTGATTTGTATTTCCTTATGCCTTCTGCTAAGGATTTGATTGTCAAGTTTAGTATATGGCATTGAAGGTTTCCCTTCAAATATACAAACATTCCTTCAACTCCTAACTTCTTGTTATCAAAGGACTTTTGGGAACTTTGAGCATAATAAAAATAATATTTATATCCAAGTTATGTTAAAACAATACTTCCCCAATTATATTTTCGCTCAATGTTGTTTTAATTATATTGCTCAGCTCGACCCGTTTTGTCGCGAAACCCTAAAATATTCTATTTTTAACAATTTAGCTCGTAGCTATTTATTGTTTTGTTATCTATTTTTAGTAGAATTAATCGTAGGTAATTATAATGTACGTTTTCATGTTTCTCTCAATGCAATTAATTCAATTCGAAAGATAATAATTTATTGAAAAAGAATGTTTAATTCTAGAGAAAAAGTATATGTTATCCTTGAAACTTGATGGATCTGGATGGACCTTAACTCCTAACCTAATTGTCAAAAATTTCTATGAACATTGTTTTCTGACAGGGGTTCCTTGACTTACAGATCAGACCTTAATAACTTCCATGTAAGGAGCAATATCTCATACAGTTTTCACAGGACTTATTTAGTTATGATACAACGACTTAAAAAATCAAAAAGTGTTCATCGAAAATTGTATTAAGTATTTTGAAAAAATATCTTGTATTTGTATTGTAAAGTATTGGCAAATACATTGATAATTATTATGTGGTAGTAACGTATTTGTTTCGAAAACTTACCATACATATATCGCACAACGAAGTCAACTCGACTATCCCAAGAGTATGCCATTATGAACACTGTTCGTTAAATATTCATAAAATCTCTTAAACGAAAATAATGACAAGTTTTGTTTTTTATTGACACTTCTTATGATCTAATATATGTATATCTGTGTAGTGATTTTCTAAACTACCTTAAGATTCGCTTAATTCAAACTAACTAAAGTTTTTATTGACGAGAGCATTTCTTTTGCAACATTCGATTTATTTTATAAGTGAATCTAAACATTATCTATAAATAAATTAACATATATATGTAAACATACATATATATTATATATATATAAATCTACATATATATTTATATATATATGTATGCACTTACTTTTATATAAATAAATGATAAATAAAATGCAATAAGGCAGGCATACGTGCGCGCAAATATATTTTTAGTGTACGCATAACCTATTGTAAACAGCATTTCGCAAAATGTTCTTTGAAATTCTTGTTATTTGTATTGCAGGCTGCCGAAATTTCATCTTTCACCTTTTAAGTACGAGCCCGACAGAATACATTTTTTTGTTGCTCAGCTACAAAACACCCTGGATATAAGGAGACTGGTTATTTTTAAAGGTTAAGCAAGTAAGACCGGCAGCTACTCTATATTCCTTTCGTATGCTAAAACATATGTACGGAACTTACAATATTTCTAACCTGGAAATTAGAAACATCAAGGATATGTCTAGTCTCTTGTTCAGACTGAACATCCTCTAAATATAAAGAGATTTAAAGTGTTATTCATTTTAAGACGTAAAGCGTTTAACAGAAATTTGTTATATATGATTACGTAGTATCTTCCAGGCGAGCATTCTTTGCAGAAGCTACCTTGTTTTAAAGAAATTTTAGAATTTTCTAAGTTTTTTATTGTTTCTTTGGTTAAATCTATTTGGTTCACATGATCAAACATTTCTACAAAGCTGTTAAATATGTTAAATATGCTTCATTTTATACAAAATCTATTTTATTGTTATACAAACTAAATTATTTCTTATAGTATGCGATTTAGATACCGATATTGTCTACTGAAATCCGCGAGAACGACAGGCTAACAGGATATGGTTCAATCAAAAAACCCCTGTAATTAATGTATTCTTATTTTCGCCAATTTTAATTAGGAGATTTTGGATCAGGGAAGTTTCAAGCAAAATATATATTTTAGCTTTCTTATATTTGGAAGAGTTCAGTTCAACATTCAACCAAAAAGAAGTTTTTGATACTGTATTAAATATAATATAGGTGTTAATATGAAAAGCATCAAAGCAACGGCACAGCTTTTCTAATAATGCAAAACCTGGCGAAGTGCGATCTTCACACGCATAGAACATCTCAAGAAAATGTATTGCCCGTCAAATAAATTAAAGAGCACATTCTAATCAATAAAATTAAACAATAATTCTTTCTTGAACTTGGCAATAAAATGGATTTTCATCACGCTGTTCAAGGAAAGATACGAGAATAAGGTTGCTCTATAAATGTGCTGTGGAATTGCGCTGGCCGCCAGGAGCTATGATCCTTGACGGTAAACAAGGAGATTGACTTCCTGTGACGAATATGTTCTAACATGTATCCACTAATGATAATAATTGCTCTAAAGCCTTGAGAATTCTGCCGCCCTGACAAAAAAATCACAGCAATTTCGAAGAAGAGTTTTAAGATTAAGATTGGTTTTGGAATAATGCAAAAAGCAAAATTTGTAAAAGCTTTTATCATACTAAAATCAATTTATCGATAACAAGTTTACCGAGCAAAACAATCTAAAACAATTTTATTTAATATATTTCTATTAAAGTTAAATATTAATATAATTTCAGTCTAGTATAAGAGCTCAATAATGCATCAGTAACGCAATGCACATTTTATATTACTTTAAGCTTCACATGAGATCAGAAAATTGTACATTATATATATATACTTTGGTAACTGATAATCTTTAAACTGATAATACAAATTCTAATACATACTAATAAAAATTTTAAATATATTAACATTTAATATATGAAAATAAAAATATCGAATTCGATAAAAGTAAATAAAACTAAAGAATAAATCAATTTATTGCATTAGCAAACAGTGAATGCGATAGAAATCGAAAATTTGGTTCGCATTGGTATAAATGTGAAACATTGTTAGAGTTATCGATTGTCAGCACTTTCATCTCTATGAATTTTGTATTTAACATTAGGAACGCTATTTATTATCAAAACACCTTTGTTATTATATATGAGAACCAAAGTTATTACGGGAATACCGAATATAGTTTAATATCCTTGACATGTAAGTTATAATCCCAAATAGAACATCCGGTTAACGAAACTTGTGTTGCAAAAACAATCTTCAGTGGTATTTATGTTTCATTTGTAAATAGATATGTATGTGTATTTGCACATATTTTAAAGTGTGTAAGTGAATAATACTGATGAAAATTTATGCAAAATCAAATCTGTGAGCTTGCAAATGAATAATTACCTATACGCTTAGTATGGAACTATCAAGTCATTGAGAATATGTATATGTGTTCGTAAGTATTTGCATGTTAATATGTACATGCATATGCATGCTAATACATACATTTGTACTGCATATGTATGTTTCATCAACAAGTACTAAAATGCAAATGGAACACCAAATATAAAACTAGCGGCAACATTTTGGCCAGAAAGCCGTTTGCGTCTCTGGACACATGTACACACCAGCATTCGAACAACCAGATAAACTTACGTAGGAATTTCTTATTATATGTGTATAATCATGCAAATTAATTAGGTACATAAATACATACATATATTTTGATATGCAAATACTTGCATAGTGAAATACACTTATTTACCGGTAAAAAGTAAAAACGTGCTCATGTTTAAGTTAAGGTATGAGTATTATTTATGTACAATAGTTTAGCAGGATTCTTATTGGCCAAATTCGAACAATGTTTTAATTGCCTGTAATTGATTAATTTGTGATTGCGACTACTCCAATACATATTTTAATACTAAGTCCCTAATTGATATTTCAATTGGATTTGATGGTAATCATAGTATAGGAATTTACTGGCACACTCACCCAATAAGTTTCGTTTTAATTATCATCTTTATCATCAACTGTTATTATAATAATATAATTGTCTATTTCAGAAATCTCCGTGCAATAAACAGCACCTATATGCCTTTATTAATATAATTAATAGAAATTTGTTGCAATGAATGCATCGTTCCATTCATATACTGATATACTAGCGGCACATCAGCAAGATTCCTCTAGTCCGGAAAATTTTCCTTCAGTTGTTATTGGCTATAGAACCAGCCACAACAAGGATATTGCTGAAAGTAACTCAAATATTTCATCGTCTCAATTGTCGTTTATGGATGAATCTTCGAATGACTTCAATAACCAACAGTTAATACATCCAAGCACATTAATTAAGGTGTGTGGTGGTTGTGGAGGTGAGTTTCAAAATATCACAAATCTCATAAATCGTAATAAGTTAAACGAAAGTGTTTTGCGATAGTCATTACTATTATTGATAGTTTAGTTTTCTTTAGTTACTAAATAATTTTGTTAAAAATATATCCTGCATCATTTGCAAATTCTGTATCATTTTAAGTTTTGTTAACTTTAACATTTTATTGTTATTATTTATTTATTACTTTTTACTTGTCTAGTTTAAGCTGAAATATATTTAATGAAGAAACGTCTCTGTTGAATCAGTTCTATTATTTTTATAAAATAAAATTAATATAGTTTAAATAATTGAGTTATAGATCAAATAGTACATGAGTCTAACTTTCGAAAATATCGTATAAATATATCCCAAACTAAAAACATATAATTCTACAAATAATATCCCTTTTATATTTTATGCACTAACAAATTTCTTTCTTTTTCTATATTTTCATAGATAAAATAAGTGATAGATATCTTTTATATGCTTTAGACAGATATTGGCATAACGGTTGCCTAAAATGTCATTGCTGTGGAGCCATGTTAGCCGACGTCGGCTCCAGTTGTTTTACAAGGCGCGGTTTAATACTCTGTAAAAAGGACTATTCCAGGTATGATGGAAGCAATGATTTTTGCTCACCTGTAGTGTAAGTTAAACCAGAAGAAATGCCTATCGACAAGTGTATATTTCAACAAATTTTTAATCAATTTATTAACTAAAACGACTGTCTATTTAATATACTACAAAGGTGGTATACAAATTTTAAATAAACTTAATGACATCTTGGCAAACAGTAAATACTTTTAACCAATTTTCTGAATATGCAAATAACCATAATAATATGTAGATTAATTGAAATTATCTCTCATTTAAATTAATATATGATTTTCTTGTTATGTTTACAGTATGTTCGGTAGCTCGGGGGTTTGTTCTGGATGTGGGGAAACTATACCCCCGAGTGAGATGGTAGCAAAAGCTCTTACTGGAATAAATAATATCGATTTACAAAATCAACAAAAACAAATTATAAATTGTGTATTTCATCTTAGATGCTTCAGTTGCGCAAAATGCGGCTCCAATTTGCGACCTGGTGATCGGTAAGTTTGCATTTTAAATCCGATCTAATCAGAGTTTTTATTAGGTCAGATTAGTATATGTTTAATGTTTTTACCTTACATACAAACATACAACATTAACTTAAACTTTAATTAATTGGTTAATCGTCGTCATCTTCTCTTTTAGGTACGCAATGTTAGGAGCTAGTCTGGTTTGTGAACAAGATTGGCATAAATTGCTTAAAAATCCTTCAAATTCTAATGGAACATTAGCACAACGGAAAGGAAAAGTCGGAAGACCAAGAAGATCAAAGGACTAATATAATTATATATTTTAACTTAAATAACATATATTTTAGACCATAGTTCATTATTTGTATTTCTATATTTTAAAATTCGATCTAATTAAAACAAAATATCAAAACTTAGTTTCTGCATCAGCTTCAGTAATGATATTTGACACATACTACATACCACAATAAATATATAAGAATGATCAGCTATCTTCGGGGTGATAATCATTATGAAACAGTGCTAATTTAAACGCTCTAAGAAATATTAAATGTTTACATGAGCATTAATTAACGAGATTAGACTAGCGACTAAGATAAAGCTAAAGGACGTTAATAAATTTAATTTATTTATCCATGGGTAAATAAAGAAAATCATTAACTTAAGTTAATTTATTATAATTATACATAAAGTATATTCAAAATTGACCATAGACGCTGCAGTGATAACAACCAGGAATACAAACACATCAAGGAGAAGATTCGCTTTTTTTTTTGTCAAAGGAATGTCTTCATTTATGATTCGTCATGCGTGTGTCCTTCCCCAACAATCGCAACCAGGATATTTTTCCAATCTCTAGGAAATCCATCAGAATACAAAGCTGAACACGGAATGAAAGTCAGCATACTATGGTTACCTCTTATTGTACTTTGGAATCTCCACATTCTAAACATATCAATATTCTGTTGAAATTGAGAAAGAAGTCGCACATTAACCCGTTTAATAATACAACATTATATGGTGTTTGCAAATAAATATGTTATTGCTTTAATTTATTCAACGATAAATAACAACTTATGAGTATTTTAAAATTTATAATTTATTACGAATGTTGTGTTCATTTTGCAATAAACATAACGTAATCACAATAGTAAATGCATACATACATATTTAAGGGAGATATATATTATTTACAAATTAAAAACTAATGTGAATATTTGATGCTTAGTTTACAAAGCATGCGGAAATTTGTATATTGTTTAATACTTCTTCTTCTTTTTTGTTTTCTCGTTATTTTCTTATATTATTAACAGACCATTTATTTACATCAATTGTTGTACAATGTAAAATTGAATGGATGAGATAGTTGTATCTTCTTGTATCTTTTTTGTATTTGAATTTCATCATTTAATGTTAACAAGATAAAATGGTTATCAACTCTTGTAGATTGTTCCTATGGTAGTTTTAAGATCTCGAACAATCAATTTTAACAACTGTCCCCATGGCAGCTATATGATATAAGTTATTATCCCATCCAATCGATCTTTTCTTATGAATCCGGCAGAATATTATATGAGCAATACTTTCATCATGATTATGTTTAAGATGAGATATCTTTTGCTTACAAAATATTTAATTGCTTCAGTAATTTAAAAAGATTAGAGTTAGTTAAATAATTTGTTTATGTCTATGGCGGCTATATGATAAACTAAGCCGATCTTATATGATAAATACATAGTATCCAGTGGAGCTGCAATACAATCGATGTCATATATGTAGTATGGATGGTTACGGATGGTAATGTACAAGTCAGAAGAAAGCATCTTTGACTCTATAAAGTATTTCCAAATTGTGGAATAAATGAATAGAATCTAAACGAATTTTAAGATAAATGAAAAGCTTTTAATTTAATAACGAATGTGTTTAGATTAGATGAATAAGAATCGATTTCAACTAATTTAAATTAATTATATTTTAATATTTTTAAACTATTCAAAGTAAAAATTCAGTTAATGCTTGAAATAACTTTTTATTTTTCATAATTTTTCATAAATTCCATGCACATTTTGTTTACGGTTTGATTTGAGAGTGTAAGAAGTAAGAACGCCTCTGTCTAAACTAAGAGATACCCTGTACATAGCTCTAAAATGCCCTTTCATTTAACTTTAACAAACGTGTTCATTCTTTTTGTATTTTTTCTTATATCTATCAGATTTCTGTGTTCATAAATACTGCCTACATTGTCTCAGCTCTTGATGTTTATCAAGAATATATACTTCATAGTATTGCCAACGCTTTCTTCTGACTGTTGAATCTGTTGTGTTCTTTGTATAGATAGAGTATAAGATATAAAAAATCTTTTCAGATTCACAGAAAACCCAAAGACTTGCATCCATTTAATATTATTTAAAAACATTTATACTTATTTCATTAATTTTCTAAACTTTTCTAGAATCAGTTTATCAATTGCATGGCCTAGCACACACAACATTTGAAAGCTCTTCGAGAAGAAACCCATGTTGAAATGGAATCAAATCTAAGTTAGTGATGTAGATACATTCTAATAATACAGTAGATACATTGTTTAAACATTCAAATTGCAAGAGATGGCGCGGTTAAGTCAATGCTCTTTAGACGGAAGAAGTTAGTGCAAATATGAATGCTAAATTGTGCTCAACTATAACGCTTATATGCACATTTTACTTAATTAATTTATCTCATATATATTCGCAGTTTTCAATCAAGAACATAATATTAAAGAAGTCCGACAGAGTGACAGAGGCTCTAACGTTGCTTAAGTAGAGAAAGTTTTGGATAAAATAGAAAATTTAAGATATAATTGAACTATATGGTATACTATGCGCTGATTATACAGGTATTTACCCTAAACTAAACTATCATTCTTGATTAGCCAAATGTGATTTTAAACATAAACATCAATTTGATTCGGTCGATTATATTCCTTAAGTTTTAAGTACTTAACTTATTTTGTATGTAATTAGACTAGGCAGCAACATTTTCCATTTCAATCTCCCAAACATTACTTAAGGAGGTTTAACTAAACATAGAAAAGATTTTACAAAAGTTAATCTCGCATTTTTCCCAATATTACAGAAAAACGTTCGCGATGATTAAACATTCGTTAGAAAATCCTTGTAAAGATGCTTTCTTTTTACACAATTTTCATTAGTTCAAGTTATAACGAATCATAAGCTCGAAATTGTTTGCACAAGTTTACTTATTGATGTTTAATAGGTACATTATTTAATTTAATTGAATTTAAGTATATGTTTAATTGACTCTCTAACGTGTTTTACATGAACATCATCAGCGTTTGTAATATATTGAAATACACGAGACTTTAGTACAAGGTATTAAGTTAAAATTAACTTTTAAATGTTGTTCTTTTGATTTTGCTTTCGAAATTGTCTAACTAACTTAAAAGAGCATAAATTATGTCTGAGATAAGATGGAAAAATGTTACTTTCAACATGTTTTGACTGTAATGCCAGTTTAGGGGGACAATCGGGAAGAGCAAGAAATTTAGATTGATTTTCTTGTAACTTTTCTTTTTGCATATGTTTTCTTTTTATCAAATTATATCACAGTTTATACACTGAGACCTTAACTGAACCCCGATAGCCGCCATTATAGAATGGAAATGGAAATGTTAATCGAACTTAGATCGAACGCGACAAAACTACCATATAGCTACCGTAGGAACAACTTTTGAATAAGTCTACATCGTTATATCAGTTTTGGTTTGCCGAAGACAGCTTTCATTCATTTATAATATAATCAAGTCCTTTTTACAATTTGTAACTTAAACATCTTAATATTTGTATCGTGATACTAATGTATTCGTATGTACGTTTTGCATGAGTATCTATTTATGTATGTATGTATTTAAGTATTTATATACAATTCCTTAATTACAATTGCCCAAGTCAATTGATTGAAATTATTCTATTCATCTTGTGTGTGTGTATGTCGGTTTAAATCTAAGCATTTTCAGCTATTAAAAGTACACAATATATATACCAAGAATATCATTGTTGTCTGCTTTTGTAAGTGGGATGCTGAAGGCAGATTAACTAACAAACACAGAACGGATAAGAACAGTGAGGGTACGGTAACCAGTAGACTATTTGTGCCATTCAATCCCTTTATGCTGCTTAAGCCAAAGCTGTTGTTGTTCGAATTAATCTCGCTATCAAGAATGCTTCGGTTCGCATGTTGCATTGCAGCAGGCCTCTCTCCTGTGTATATGAATATAAAGAATAGTTTAATAAACTCAAGCGTTTATCATCTCAAGATTAAACACACCTCTTAACACGTGGACCGTAATGCTGGCCGGCCTGGCATTTGATGGTGCACATGTGTAGTTGCCAGCATGGTGAAATGTTACGGTCTTTATGGTGAGCACACTCATTGAAGAATTTGGAAGATATGGGGATTTGTGTTGCTGCATTAGCAAAGTGGAATAGGGACTAATTGGCGATGAAGATAAGTATGGGTTTCCAGTTGTTCCGATGGCATTGTCCATTTCTGAATCCATAGTGCTGCGATGCGTTTTATTTCTACTACCATTTGGCCTAATGTGTAAATATGGTCCAATTTCTAGTCCAGGTATTGCATTTTCTACAATGGATGTGACCACGAAGCCGCCTTGTGCATCATAGTTGACCATTTTGTTTTCATGATACCTAAAAAACAAATATAAAATGTAATATATATATAAATATATTAAATAAATTGTTTAAATATATTGTTTTTCAATGTTTATCTCACCAAAAGACAAACGAAGGATTTTCCGTGGCACCTTTAAGTTTGCATTGCAATTGCAGAGTGGAAGTTTCATCAATGAGAATATCGGATGCATTTGATATTTCAGCTACCGCTTCTGCAAATTTATATATATATAATATTAATATATAGTAGAACCCATTCTAAAACAAGTCTATCAAGTACATACCAACAATTTTTAATTCTATTAAAATTGATTGAGTTGGATAAATAGACAATTGACACTCGTAAAATCCTCGATCTTCCTCATTCACAGCTTTAATCCTTAGCGACCAGTGGCCCATGTGACGCGTGTGCTCAACCAAGAATCGTTTGTCGCTGCTATGAGTTGATAAACCAACTGTAAGCAACTGAAAATCCCTTCTTCGAATCCACGAAACCTAATAGACCAAAGAGGTAAACGTTAATCAATAAATATAAATAAAGAACAATTATATAATATACACATCGACATCATTATATTCCCTTGTCAGTTTCAGAAGAAATCATGCACATTTAGAAATAACGCAAAGATTGGGAATATACAGAAATCTTCGACGTGCTCTTTACCCCTTCTTAGCCATGTCAAAAGTATTCTGACATCGACAGAATGCTAAAAATGATCACAAGTTGAAATCTATTTCCAGAACATGACAGGAAGCAAACTCATGGAGCGTTAACAGAAAATTGTTTGTTTGTTTGCAATTAAATGAGTTTAAATTTAAAGCAAACAAAAAATAACAGCAATTAAAATAACAAAAACAACAGCAAAAGCCAGCTGAAGTTCCTGGCAAAGAGAGTCAGCAGCAATTTTATGATTAATGACGTCGTACTCGGGGTTGTGGGCGCCTTTTAGAAAATACTACAATATTAAGAACAATAACAGAATCATGGCTATATCAACTCGTCTGTTTATGCTAATCAGGAATATACTATATACTTTAAGGAGTCTTACGAACTTTGTACATATGAAGTAATATATATAAAATGCATTACTCACCGTGGCCGGAGAATTGACTTTAACGACACATGGCAAAATAGCAAGTCCTCCCTTCTGTGCGATGACGCGTGTATTATTTTTGGTAGTGAATTGATTTTGTAGACCAATCCCAAAATGATTTTGAGAAGATACCATCTTGCCTAAATCTGAAATTGTTGATAAATATAGAAATAGAAATAGCATATAACAACTTGACAATCATTCTAATTAAGGTATATGAATTAACAACTATAAACTCTAATATTATTTAAAAACAGAATTTAAAGTAAATAAACATATATTAATAAATAAAGAATCAAGTATTTTGTTTAATAGATCTAAGTTTAAATATTTTGTAATCAATCTTATGTTAGTTATTACTAACGCAATGCAAAGCAATTAAATAAATCAATTATAATTATAATTAATAAATAAATATACAAATGATCAAGGGTATTTCTATTTAGAGAGTTTCTTCTCTCTTTTATATGCAACACTTTTTAATAATCTTTTGTAAACGTATTTGCACAACTTACTTGAACATGTTGAAGTTATTAATAGCAAAAATAAACACATCCGTATATGCCATCTTTCCGATTCCATTATTCCAACATTTATATATTTCACAATCTGTTTATTCACGAGTTACGTTTTGTACAAGAAACATGATTAACGTCCTTGGAAACTAATTCCTAGATAATTATCTATGAGAAATTATGTCAATTGGAATTTAGTTTCATTAAATCAAATGACTGGAAAATACTTTAAAATATTTAGTTTTATTTGTATTTACATAAGTATGCTAACTATATCTGTGTTATGTATGTGTGTATATACATATATACATATGAACTGCATGTGCTCCATAAACTTCATGTCATTGAAATTAAACATACAAATGTATGTATATGTATGCATTTTTCCCTAGTCATTTTTATATACATTTACTAGCTAGTTCATAGAATTTAATTAAATGCACAAATGTGTGTAAATATTTAATTTACCCACACACGCACATTAAGCAATCACATAAATATGCATATGTAAATACATACATACATACAAATTTCTTGTATTAAGAAATTGAATTGTAAATGCACTCTTTAAATAGCACTAATTTCACTTGTACATACACAAATCATACATACATACATGCTTACATAAATACGTATTCATTAACTCGAAAAAAGAAACAGTTTAATTGTTGTAATTTAGAAATCACAGGAACTCTTCTTATGCACATATGCTTGCATGCATGACTACACACACACACATACACACATGCATGATTAGATATGCATGTGTATACATGTGCATGCATGCTGATTGATTTTGAGTAAACATCAATTTAGAGACTCCTTCATCACATGGGGTACTCTTCTTAATTAAGCCACAAGCATACATACACACCCACACACACATATATATGCATGTTTGTGGGCAACGAAATTATGTGTATTATTTGATTAGTATACGTATTTATGCATGTAAGCACACCCCTGACTTTTTGATCTTATAGAATTTGTATTCTGAGTGAGAACTCTTTCATTTTTTCACCGATTATGAGCATTAAGAACAAATCAATTATTCCTACACGCTGTTACATACACATGTAGGCGTATGTATGTATGTATGTTTGAAGCGAAATGCACAAATTCATATATATCACTAATTTTGAGCCGCAACGCGGGTTGCTTCACTTAAAGGACCTCTTTTCCGAAGCGCCATACGGAGACTAAATTAGAGTTGACAACAAGTACTATACTCTGCGTAACTCACGCAATCGCATTTCGTTTCTCGAATTAAACAGTGCTACAATACAAATAGTATGTGTGTATTCATGCACATGCACACACACACATGCAGATGTGCTTAGTGTGTATATTTTATAAGAGAAAACCCCAAGTTGCACCAACAGTCACATATATACATATGCATATAAGGGATGATTGCATTAAGAGAGTATTTTTGCAAGAGTTACGTTAGTATTTGCTATTGTTTTGTGCATGTTTTCTCTTTAGGCCTATGTCGGTTATTGTTAAGCCATATCCGGGTGCTAAAACTTCATGACCCTGCCTCAACAATATGTACATTGTACGTACATATGTACAAGGATATTTATGTACATGCATATGCTCGACACATATGCAATTAAATTCAATTTTCACAATACCGGGAAAAAAGCAAGTCAGGTGAAACCAAGAACCGTTTTATTAAATTGATTCGGAATAATTTGATTGTTTTATTTATATTTTAGTGCACAATGCACATTAAAATAAAGTGCTACCTTGTTTTGTTGTCTTTATATTTGCAGCTTAACACAGTTCAACGTTCTCCAAATATTAATAATGTAATACAGCTTATGCACTTTCCAATAAGACGGTTGTTAACATATGTTAATAAATTTAAAAACTATTTTGCTTTTTATAGTATTCAATATAATACTTGATGTGTTATCGATAACATAATAAAATACTGTCCAGCTGAGTTTTGCTTTGGTACTAAAATGAACTTTTCGAGTTCGAAAAAAGGGCGCAATTTGAGATGATTTTAGATTAATTTGAATAAAATGAAAGCTCAGAAATATTATGTGGATTGTGTGGCATAGATACGTTCTGCGTGGAGATAACTTTAAAGTTTGATAGTTAGTAGTAATATTTGGACCCCAAGAACTTTATGCCTCATCTGATCTGATATGTAAAGAGCTGTAAACATTTACCATTACATTACCACTGGAAAAAAAAAATTTAAGCATAAAAAAAATTCATATTTATTTTATCCATTTGGATCTTATTCTTAAATTTTTATTCAACATTAATTTAGCTACATATATTAATAAATATTTATAATATCTGCATCATTGTTTAAATTAAATAAATATATATTTATGTACAAGTATGTGCGACTTTAAATAAAGTTAGAGTTTGAATTTTGCAACTATGAAATATAATAATGTACATTATTCGATATGGCTGAATTTGATCCATAGTAGTGGGGATCCATTAAAGCTTCGCCATTTACATCGTTAATTTTAGTGGCGTTTATTGTGTGTGTGTGTGTGTGTGTATGTGCTCTCGATTTGTATTTAACATGAGCCAAATAAATTCCTGTTTTTAGCCTTGAAGACGCTTTTGTTACATTGTGGTAGGAATATAAAGTGTCAAAGTAGTTTGCTTTTGAAGAAATCGAAATTTAGAAAATGTGTGTCTTAGAATGAATAACTATATTTAAAAGCCTGGCAAGAACCAAACAATTATATAATTCAGAAAAGAACACCCGAATGAAATCTAATTTGTTTGTTAACATACGAATGCAGCCATTTTTGACTTTGTTTACTTAAAGGTTTTTTACAATAAAGCCGCTATAATCGTCAATCATTTTTTATTGCAAGGGTATATTAGATTCGGTGTATCAAATTATTGTAGTAGTTTTATGCCTGGACTTAGCTGAACCTAGAGTACCATTACATTTATATATATGTATATATATATATAAATATACAACTGCTAAATAATACATAAAATATTACGATACGATATAAAAAATATACACGTTTAATATTTTATTATATTGTTTTCCTCAAACAACAACTAAGAATGAATTTATATACTACAAAAGATTTTTTGCTTATTTTAGACGTTTAAGATTAAAGTTAATGTTTATTGCTATTATACACTACTATTTTAGAAAATAAATAATACATACATACATGTAGCACTACTTAAGATCATTATTACACATTTAACCTAAGGATCTAATATTATTTTCTGTGCTTCTCATTTTAAAAATATGGTTTAACCAATAAGACTAAAACAGTTCATCTCACGCATTGTCTTCGCCACTGTATTCATCATCTTCATCGGATGACACAATTTTGCGACGTTTCTTTTTACTTCGCTGTTGACTCTGTTTACGCGCAAGTATTTTTGCAGGGGATAGCGCAGATTTTGTGGAACGAGGCATGGGTGCGACGGTACCTAGGTTATCCTATATCACAAATTATTTATCAATCTTCTTTCATTCATTTATCGTTAAACACTTACCGGCGTTACTATCGTTGATGCTTGAATGTTGCTATTGTTAACGTTCGGCGTGGTAACAGAGTTTGGTTTTTCATTTAGTATATGCCCTGTTCTGGTTGAATTCAAAGATTGATTCATTGAATCATCAATGATTCCTGAATTATTCAATTTTGATTTTTCGCGAGATTCATCTGCATCAGAATCTGCGTCTTCCGGATCCAGTTTGAGCATAAGCTGTTTGAACTACAAATACAAAAATGCAATCAATTAATTAATGTGGCAAAGGTGATATTTAACATTTGTGCTTTGTGTTACTTACGTCCAAGTATTTTACTACAAGATCTAACTTTTCATCATTGGCGAGAGGTCTCGCCAAACTTTCAGATTCAGTGCTTGTATAGTTTTGTGACTGTTGTTTTTTAATCACATCAATTGTTGTTCTTGGATTAAAGTCAGCAACGCTTCTACGCGTTACAGCTTTCTCATATATTTTCTGCTCAGACGGTGAATAGCGCGATATTTTGCCATCAGTTAATCCGTACATTTCCTTTAAATGTTCTTTAAGTACCAGAAGTAGCATACACGCTTGAGCGGACGTTATGCATTTCTTTATTTCGGTCATATCTTCAGGTAACCTATTAAAAAGTATATGCGGATCCTCTTCATCGTCATCATCCTCAAGGACGTCCCCTCCCTTATCACTTGGTCTGAGATGCTCCTTAAATGTGGTCAAGAGATGTGTGCCAGCCATGGATATCAGCAAATCAATTTGATGTATAAGATATAAAGGCTCATCCTGTACCGCATATGGAAAGTATGCGAGATTGTCGGCAATATAAAGCATTTGTTGTAACGATGTTTTTTGGTCATCAAATTGTTTCGTTACTGTTTGAACCAAGGCGCGTCTTTGTGGTTTTGTGGTTCGCAGCAATGTATACAAAAAATCATTTAAAGCTGTTGTTACTAGATCTGGTCCGCGTTTTCTGTAAATGAATATGGATTTAAGTTATTGTTTTTTCGATATTCCCTTTCAGTTGTTGTTTGGTAACTCACGCATAGCCCCGAATTATTTCATTTTTCGCCTTGTTATTTACTTGCAATATTTCTTGCAGTTTAAAGCAAAGCTGAAGTCCAAATTGAACTTTCATATTTACAAAGCCCGAATATGTCTTGTCAATGTCTTTCAGCAAGGCGTCTGCTCTATGCGCCGACTGTAAGCACAAAAAAGCAAAAAAGAGAGTTAATATCTTTTCAATAATATGATTTGAGTATTTGGTACCGACCTCGACTTTGCAATCAGTGCTCAGACATATCAAATAGGGAACCATTCTCACTGGATGCACCAGACCTTGCCGCAGAACAATTTGCACGACTTTTACCGCCCACAGACGAACGGTGTCATCACGATTAAGGAAACAGTCTAGAATTTCTTCCAAATAAAGTTGAATAATGCGACTCGCCATGCCAGACGAGACGTCATTCATTTCCTTAAGGTCTTCATGTTTTGATTGCTTTTCCCCTATAGAAAGATGTAAGACATTAGCTTAAAATATATTTGAAATTTTCAAGATTACTTACATTCTTTTTCTTTGTTGTGCATAAACATTTCCGATTCAGTCAAGTAAACCCAAATATTACGCATACATATAATTTTGATGCCACCATCATTCGAGGATGAGCTTAGTAAATCACAGTAAAATTGCTTAAGCTCTGATCGCGTCAGATAATCATCGTTCATAACACAAAAGGAGCCAAGTGATATGAGTGCTTGCTTACGAATCTCATGATTTGAGCAACCACAAAAGAACATCAAACACTCAAATACATTGTCGCATATTGAAGCGGGAAGTCCATTGCTTGATTCACCTGTAGAAGCATTCAGTGTTAACAATCAAGTTCAATATTAACAAATATTTAAATGAATTATTAATTACCTAGAGTATTGGGGGATTTAAAATCAAAATACCGCATTAGAATACCAATCGTAAAAAGGCTTCTTCGGAAACTGGGCGTGTATATATGATCAATATTAAAACCGTTTTGCACTACTTGATTGCGGGACAGGTCGAGGACGCGGTAAAATCTTTAAGAAAACGAAAATAGTAGTTAAGTAATGTGTAAAGCATTCTGCAGATGATTATTACATACTTTTGGAAACAGTCACGAATTAACTTATAGTTCTTAGTTATCTTGTTGACGAGAGCGCCCAAGCAGGAAACACAACTTGTTACCTCAGCTTGGTTACGTGAAACCACGAGTAGCATCAAATGCTCTTCCAGTGAAGCTAAAAATGATTCACTAGCATTGTTAACAAGAGGCACAACCTTTTCGAGAATATCGGCCACAGCACAAATAAATTTAGCAGCCGACGATGAATGGCATTTAATGTTCAAATATGGTTCGATTGTCATAGCGTGACGAATCAAAAGTTGGGGGCGTACTTTCGCCAGCAGATGAAGTGTTGTTATGCAGCCCAGCATCCGTGCATTGTCGGTATCTTCCAGTTCAATTAGTCGGTCCACAAGACCATCAGCTAATTGCTGGCAAGCTAATACAATCTCTTGCGGTGGTTCTGTATTCTTTTTTACCGGCTCTTGAGCACTTCCATCCAATTTGAGCATATTTTCTTTTGGTTTGAAGATCTAAATTGAAAGAAATTAAATCATGTTGAATAAAAAAAAACCACAAATATAACGAATGTATACTTACACTCATTAAGAGTCCCTCCAACCATGTAGTGCCTGTATCATGAGCCGTGTTTACCACATCAATAATTTGATTTATTTTGCGCTGAATGCCGTGCTAATTTTATTTAAATATAAATTAAATGACCACTGTTTTGTGCTAAATAAGTAGTTAATTTAGACTTACCTTGTCATTTTTGATGCACGGCGTGAACCACATTTTCATAAACACTTCCGTTACAAGCTTTTGGATGCCCTCCTCGTCGTTAACCCGTCGAATCATCTTCACACAGATTTCGGGAATCTTCTCAAAGTCTGGATATTCTATACAGATGTCGCGCAAGATTTTTATAACCCGCTTCCTCACTGAAACACCGGTGTCCTGCAAGTAAAAATCCTTTGTAGTCGACGCAATTTGAATGTGAAGAAGGCAACTTACCAATATTCGAGTTGATAACATATCGTAGTATTGATCTATTAATTCTTGATTGCTAAGAACAAATTTCCCAACTAAATCAACTGCAGCTTCCCGTACTGATATAGCCGTGTCCAGAAATTTCTGGTTAACACCCATCTGCATGTCCTTTCGTTTGAGTACCAATGGATCCACCTCGACTATGTTCGCCAGACATTTCATTGCACGTGTTCTTACAGCGATCGATGGCTCACTGTTGTTAAATGAATTAATTATAAATACAAAGAAGTATGATTGAAAGTATGGCATACTTACTTAACGACTAAGATAATTTTCTTAAGACATCCATCAAACGATTGACTAAATGGTCGCTTGGTAGCCAAATATTGTGCTATCAATTGTGCATTGTTATAATCTATGTAAGTCTTTATATGTTGAAGTGATGTATGATTATGCTCGCCCGTCGCTGAATATGGTTTTATTTTGTTGATCAAGTATTGTTTCCGTTCTTCCAAAACTTTGAAAATTTCCAAATTAAGTTCACAGTCAACAGCGTCGACAGCTCGATTTCCATTTTTATTCGAGTCGTCAGGATCATTTTCATCGCAGGATCGAGAGTCGGAGCTATCCGAATAGTCTGCTTTAATTAAAGAACATATTTTGGAAGTTAATAAATAGTAGAAAATAACAAATTGGAAGTAAAAAATACTTACCAGATCTTTGCTTTAAGCGAGACTTTGGCTTCTTTGAAGCAAATCCTTTTTCGCCTTCCTTTATTCGACGTCGTTGATAAATCAAATCCCGATACCACTGAGCTAAGTAGAAATGACGAGCGTAATCCCAAATTAAGTTCTCTTCCTGTGCATTTACGGCCAGAAAATCGAGGAGTATTTTTTGCAGGAATTCCGTGCGTTGTTCTTCTGGATGAAGCTCGATTTTTGACTAAAATTAAAATGATCAAGACATTTTGATAATGACATTAGAGGAAATCATAATGTAAAATATACTTACATCAGTAATGGTTAAATCGCCCTCCTTTTCCTGCTCAGCTTTAATTGATTTAATCATAGAATCAATTATATTTACTTTGCAACGAGACTCGACCGTATCCTTGCGCAATCGAGCCGCAACAATGCCCAAATAATCCAAGGAGACAAGCCGAATACTTTGCTCTATGGTTTTATCCGAGACATATCGTACTAACATGGTCCCCAACAATGAAAGCAACAATTCTGATGCTGGCCACTCAGGCTTGTTTACAGTGGCCAAAAGGTCATGAATGAAGTTCTCGAAAAGCGGTCGAAAGTCCGTTTCATTGTTACGAGACTTGCATTTGTTTAAGAATGTCGTTAAGAAGTTACCGCCAATGCTGACAGCGACATCATATTTCTTTAGCACAAGTATATCTTGATTTGGTTTAATAATTTGCGATGCGCCACTAGGAAGATCATCATCAAAATCATTAATTATTTGAGACTTGACATTGCTTCTGTTGATGTCAGCAAGCGAATCCGTCAAAATTGTTGCACATTGAATTAGTTGCAGCACAAGTGCAGTAACCATTTGTATATTGCCACCGTTGTTTGTAAGCTTATATGGCCGTAGATTCTTTTTTGAAGAGGGCAAGCGATCAATTGAAGATAGTATATCGCCTAGGATACTGTTCCTTATTTTATCATATCTTTCTTTCCGAAATATCTAAAATGCAAAAGAAATACCCATCAATATATAGACTCATAACTTCGACAATTATTGGGCACATATTGAAATTGTACTCACGGTTGTAACCAGCTCCAGACACACAAATTGCAGTGTTTCAATATTGTCTACAAAAAATGGCTCGATAGCGAGCGTTGACAGGGGTAATACTATGGTATCGACAAAGATACACTTGTCGAAGAGCGCCACAAATACCTTCAGAAGTTCAACAACTTTCGAGTAGAAAATCTGCAGACTGCGATGATGATTCTGATGGGACTTCGTCTTTTTACGTTGGCTTGATTTTTTCACATTTTTGACTGTATATACAGGATCGTGTAATGGAAATATCGTTTCACGCAGTTGAAACTGAGCAAATTTAATGATGTGCGAGATATTATCCTCCTGCAAAAACTTCAAGTCGCTCACGGTTGAGTAAATGTTGCATATGAGCAAGCAAGCATCCATTGCATTTAATATTTTATCTATAACTTCATCATCGACTATTTCATCATCGTCTTCCTGCAAAAGCAAAGTAAAATGTTCACTTCATATTATATAATTGCAATCACCGGACAACTTACCGGTCCCGCAGAATAATTTCTAGCTAAATAAACATTTCGCATGGCGTAATTAATGAGGAGAGTTAATTTGTTTTTGGGTATTGAATCTAACGCTTGCTTCGCCTTCAACTTGGCAACGTCGTCACTCATTGTGTTAAGAAGTTTTGGTGAAATGCACTCAATATTCTCATCGACATCCTCTGTAATTCGACGTAAGTATTTATTAGCTCTTAATTAAAAGATGTAATTCATTTAATTCACTTTACCTGAATCAAAGTTGGGCGATTCCGTATCATCCAACATTTCAATTATTTGTTCCATGTTCCTCATAAACTGTTGGTATGTTTGAGAGCGTGTAACTTCTTCTTTTGTACCTTTTGGTGTTGATAACGACATAATACGCTCGACGCGACGCAATTTGGGCTTTGAAACTAAAATATTGGATTAATAAGATTAAGTTGATGGCTTGCACATGGAGGAAGCGTTTGTTATATTAAAGATAAACTCACATATTTGCTCTGGAGGAATATCGCCAAGTGAAACGGCCAATTTTCTTTTTGTACCACTTCGTTTTTCATCTGCTTTAATGACATTAAACATATCAACTGAAGCAGAAGATTGTGCACTACCAGAGTTGGTAGTTTCAGTTGTAGGAACCCCAGATAGTCCAACGGAGTTGAACTCACCAGTCAAATATCTTTGACTGTCATTGTGTTTGTTAGTTGATTCCTGTAGCAACCCCATATTTCTAGCCAATTCTGGTGACTTTTGTACAAACTTTTTAATACTCTGCTGCATAAGACGAGCATGTGCAACGTTAAGACGATTTATACATACCCGAACCTGGGATTTGCCGCTTGAAGATGTGGACGTTGAAGTACCAGTTGATGTCGGTTGCGGACATTGATTGTATTCACTTCCAAATGCACTGTTACCGTGGATAGTTGATGAGGGTATGAAAACTTGTTGAACTGGCGATTGAGGTTTAGTGTAATGTTGCTGTTGTTGTTGTTGCTGTAGTTGTTGTTGCTGCTCCTGATTCTGTGCTGCAACTACATCAGCAATCTGTTGTCTTTGCAGATTCAATACATTTTGAAAATTGCCTTGTATCGTCGACGTCGTGGTTGTGGGTGCTTGAGATTGAAATGGGGTCTGTTGCACTGTATCTGTTAACTGTGAAAGCTGATTAACTTGATGCTGATTGACTTGATGATGATAGATGGATGATCTTGTGTCTGTCTGATCAATTTGATCTTTAAGCTGATTCTGATAATAGGTTTGGGTTTGGTGTCCGTGTTGATTCACCGCTTGGATCACAGACGACTGCTGATGCTGATGTTCCTCCTGCATCGCTAAAGTTGGCTGGATAGCTGCCATTTCCGGCACTTGTTGCCCTTGAATGTGTTTTTCAATGGATTCGTCCGGATTCCTGCTTAACCTTGTATCCCGCTGTCCAGGTAGGATACTAGCAACATCTTGGCTAAAAGTTTAAAATTATTAGAAAAGATTAATATCTTTGTAACTTGTGTGATACAAGAAAAGTGATAAAAGCATTAGAGATTCATTATTATCTTCATAATTAATAGCTCTAATACTTATTTCATGTAAATGAATATTTAACACCCACCTGATTGATTGATCTATATAATCTTTAGGATGCCTATGCTGATTATGGTCAGGATTTAAATTGTAAGCTGTTTGACAGATATCATTCACAAGCCCAATGGACTGGCATTGCGAAGTGCTCTCGATTTGTGGATGTTCCGGGAGGTGTTGCTGTGACGTACTATCGCTTATAACTGAAAGTTGTAGATGCTTGTTAATATGATGCACCAAAGTTTAATCGAGTAATATTTACCTGTTCTTCGGGGTGTGTTAAAGACAGTTGGGCGATAGTTGTAAATACCCTGTAGTAGTTCAGGATATGTACTAATGTTAGCACCATGTTGTTGAATGCTGTATTGAGGCTTTAGTTCTCTGTGTATTATTTAATAATTTAAATATAATATAATCGTCAAAACGCATATTATTATAGCCATACGTACATATTGTCAGAGTTCGTTTGCTCGATGGCGTTCACTAATTGTCTTACGAGGTTTTCATCACGCACCGACAATAAATTATTAGATTCGTTAGCCACCAGCGAATGGAATAAAAGCGATTTATTAAAAGATGCTGCACTCTGAAGGGAATCTGACACAGGTAATTCGCTGAGCACTAAATGACAATAAAATTGTGATTACTACATGCTTAATCAACGGATCACATATAAATACTCACAATCTGAAGTGCTGGTTAGGCCAGCTAATGTTGTGACGGGTACACTTGGGATGTCACGGTCCCCCATTATTAAGATAGATAATTGTGCTTCCTCAAAGCATATAAAAGTATAATTTCAATGAAAATGGCTTCAAAATCTAAGGGAGGCAAAAATAGTTAATTTTAAATTAGTTAATCCATAATAATTTGAAATTAATTGTGATTTCCTTAAAAAGAGCGCAAACACATTGGTATGTAAATATATACAATTGTGGTATTTATGTAGTTTAGATTTTGTAACTCGAATGTGTACAAACTTTATATATGTTCCCACATACAGACATACATACGTAAGGGAAATGTAGGCATGATTCTTATGTATGTATATACGCACATATGTACAAATTTATATATGTAGGTATGTATATACACATTCTAAAACTTTTGTACACTTTAAGGAAACATTTATTACACTGAGACTAGCACATACATTAACACCAATGGAACAGTTCATTACTACAAAACAAATTTACAGTTTATTGCACATCGCTTGTAAATTGCTTTAATATTATCCATAGAATGGATGTTTTCTAAAAATTACATATGCATAAATGCGAATAGCTCTTCATATAGCTGTAGACTGTAGTAACCTTTATGTGATTAGAAATCCCATATTTCGCGCAATCTGTATTTCTGTTGTCCGCAGCTATCTTTTACTAAATTTTACTTTATTTATTAATTTGCTGCAAATGGCGAGTGTTAAGCCAACATGGCCGACACTCATGTATAAATGCTGATTGCTATGCATTTCAAGAGTAATATGTCAGCTAGCTTTGGTCTTAATGCAGACTGTCGCGATATACGATTATATGCTATATTTAATATTTTTGTCAAGATAGCGTCGCAAAATATATCACACTGGTCAACACCATTCCTATTCCAACTAGTATATTTCAAAGAACTATTATTTACTTACGATGAATTATATACTATCAAATAAAATATATCGAAATTATGCACTTAAATGTATCTTAGATATTTAAGACATTTTACATATTAGTCTGAAAAATCGGCTATTTCAAGGACTCGATATTTTTATTCAACACCAAGCTGTTTTCGTTTATGATTTCAATAAAAATAATATAAGAAATATTAAGAAAATTAATAATAATAGCTTAATTACTTTCAAAGCGTAATTGCTTAGGGCTGTTCAATGATAGATTGTGACGATAGTCAATTTATCGAGCACTAAGAAAGCGATAATTTAAACAAACTTTATGTCGCCACTATATCAACTAGGCCAAGCCAAAATCAAGTTGTACAACAATTTCTAAGCTTTGTGCATTATTATTCCAACGATGATACACTTTTGTAGTTTGTACTAATACATAAAGGCTTAAAAAGTTAAATAAAACAATCTTTCATAAATATGCACTGTTTTATCTGAGCTCAGACAAACGGTTTATTTTAACTCATATAATTATTGTTTTTGTGTAATTTGTATGTTAATAAATTAAATCTGTTTTCGTTTATTGTGTTTGTAAGCGTTGTTTGTTATTTAAAATCACACAAATCGATAAATTGTTATAAAAATTTAAAATTTTTGGTCATATTCTAAAACTACTGATACTAATTCTGAATAATTTATTATATTAGCATCAGTCATCGTCGGTCTATAAAGTGATCCTTAAAGAATGGCCTCGTAATCTTAAGTACACATAACATAATTCTTTATTCATTCATTTGTCACTATATTCTGTTGCACCGTTTGACGACTCATATTCCTCTTCAGTCGAAATACTTTGGTCCGACTGAAAACCAGATTTCTCTCCTTCATCTGTCGATTCGCTTAAG
Organism: Drosophila macrospina; assembly: GCA_035042075.1. NCBI lineage: Eukaryota > Metazoa > Arthropoda > Insecta > Diptera > Drosophilidae > Drosophila > Drosophila macrospina. The sequence continues at coordinate 2,084,720 of JAWNLW010000326.1, read as the reverse complement.
TCCAGGCACTTAGTACACTTTTTGCTTTGCTGTGGATCGCTGCCAGTGACAACAAACACTTTTCCACATCTAATACACTCGTCTTGTGGATTACCTTGAAGTAAGAGAAATGTCTGTGAGTAAAGTCAATCAAATCAGAGAGTTCTTATAAAGAATGCTTCATTGGATTTACTGGTGGACGTTTTTGTATCCGGCACTCGTAGAGTTCAATTCAATGATTCAATTTAATTTGTGACAAATACTTAATAACTTACTTGACTGACTGACAATGAATTATAAAATATAATATTTGCTTACCATCGTGTGTCTTCATATGTGCCCTCAAGTTACATGCCAATGCGAATCTCTTCTTACACAACTCACAACCGTGTGGTTTATCCCCTATAAATTGTAACATTTTAATTGATTATACAAAAAAAAAATGAAATGTGTCAATGATATACTTACCACTATGCAGAAACAAGTGATTCTTTAAATTTGTTTGCTTGGAGAAGCCGCGGAAGCAAATGGAGCATTTGAAGGGCCAGGATCCACTGTGGACGTACTTATGGGACTTTAAGTCTCCAGGAGTTGGAAACGATTTAGCACATAAATTACATTTGTGTGGTTTTTCCTGTAAGGATAGAAAGTTAAGGAATACATTAAAATAATTGAATAACTTAATAAACAAAAGAAAAGTTCATTATGTTACCTTAATGTGAGTCATCCTATGGTAATAAAGATTACTGCTCGCTGTAAATCTCTTTCCACACACTTGACACTCGTGCGGCTTTTCCCCCGAATGAATTCTCCTATGAGTATTTAAAGAACTTGAAGTACTGAATCCCTTACCACAAACTAAACATATATGTGGCTTTTCACCTGGAAAATAATGAATTCTTGTTATTTAAGCATTGGATTCTTTAAGGCGTTTCTTGTAATACTTACCCGTATGTGTTCTCATATGCCTTTTCAGGAGACTCGGTCTATCGAAGGCTTTTCTGCAGACTTCACACGGTAGCAGCGATCTTTCACTTCGTCCTATGCGTTTTTTTGACGGAGAATATTGATAATTTTTATGATTAATGTTACTTTTATGTGAGTTAACTGTAACATCCTCATAAATAGTTTTCTTTATTTCATCCAACGACGTTGACGATGTCGTTGAGTTATCATTTGTGCTTTCATTAAGTGAACATAAAGATCCCGAGGAATCGCTCAACATGGACTTCTGTTCATCCTCACTTGAAGGCGGAGAAAGCGGTAGATTTGGTATTTTATACATCAATGTTAATGACAAGTCAAGTGGAGTATCTGACAAATAGAATAGAGAAATAAGCAACTTTATAGTCATCAAAATATAAGAACTAATACCTTGTAGAATCGAATCCATTGCCTGTCTGTATAGCGTTGAGCGTAGGTTCATAAAGATAGTCTCTTCCGGACGTTCGGGTAGATAATATGCAACTAATTCTTGGTAGGTTTTAATTGGTTTAATAACTTCATACAGCGGATCTCCCTTGACCATCGTGCAGATCAGATTCACATCAGAGGAGAACGAGCCAGCGGTCCTGAGGAATCTAATCCAATTACAATGGTGCACACGAGTTCCATAATTGTGTGAAACCTCATGATAGAGACCATATCGATATCTCAACTGCAATAAAAATAACAATCAAATTTATACCTCATATAATATTTGTATTGCATACGTTATCGGGTTTTCTACACATTAACATAATCTTCTATAAATTTAGTTAATTAAATTCTTTAATATGTTTGTATTATATTTTGATTCTTTAAACTAAGCTCAAGTAATAGTAATAAAAAGAGTTTGCTTGCAAAAATAAAAATCCACACGCAAGCAGTTTTATTCAAGCAGTACAGTTCTCGTTTCCGGTGTACTGCTTCATTTACATGCAAACTAATTCTGAGTACACTGCTTGGCCGGTTAATGAGCTACATTTTGGACTGTTAGGCTTAAATCGAAATCCACAATTAGTTATGTAAATTATAGAATGAAAATTGTTTCATCGGTAACAAGTATTTGCAGCAAAGTAAAAGGCCGCTAGCCGAGGTGTATATGTGTACCTTTAAATTTTGGTATACAGATAAACAAGAAGTTATTCCAGTAGCAGTTTCCATAGCCCGAAGCAGGGGTAGCACTTTATGCTGGCGTCACCTGGCATGCGTTGCTTGCAAGGTGTTTGCTTGTGTGCGTGTGTGTGTGAGTTTTAATTCGTTTTGTTATGTGTATTTGTGTGTGTGTGTGTTTGGTTTACTCAGTATTGGCAACAGGGTATCCAATCATCGAGCACGTTCTATTTGGCTATTATTAGTATTATTAAAACTATTTTTATTAAATTTAATATACATTTTTTATATGAAAATTATTGCGTATTTCAGTTGTTGGCACAAGCAGGAAAGTGGAAATCATTGGTTCTCAATTAACTATTTTTTTTTTGCCTTTAAGCCCTCCTCCTACCGATGCCTTGCACGCGTACTCGTATGCTAAGAGCAGATGCAATTTGCCATTCATTATGCCGAGGTTGCAGAACTGGATGTGCCGGTTTTACGAGTTAAAAGACTCTTTCTGGCCACATATATGTGCATGTGTGCGTTTGTGCATGTGGAAGTGTGTGCTTGTGTGTGTGTGAAAGAACAACAAAAGATAACAAGCCTTGGGGAGGACTGCATATATTTAAGGGTCCTCAAATATGCAATTCATTACTTTGAGGTCTGTCTAACGGCATATTCCTTAACAAAAAATATATCATGATCAAAAGTTCTAAAATGAGGAAATTTTTAAATATTTAATATTTATGTGAAATATTTAGCTATTTAAATATTATTTTTTATTTTATTTACGGATCACGAATAGCAATTTCTGAAAATGACAAGACTAAATCTTCAGATACGCTATATAGTATCCTTTATTTCAGATATTTTAAAAGCTATAAGCCCATATGAATAAATCGATTAAATAGATCAAGGATGAATTTCTTTATAGGGTGGCAGATTCAAACTGATAAAAATTAATCTATTCATGGGAATTCATTTTAAAAGACAAATACTGAATATTATGTTGAATTATTAAAGAATATTTCTACTATAATTTTCTCACAATTAAACAATTTTAACATTATTAAGTTTGTTTAAATAACGATGAATAAATACAAATTCAAATAGTAATTTTAAATACGTTTCAAATCTTAATTCAAATAAGAGTTTCTAAAAGTAATTCCTTGCCTCAATAATAATTGCATGGACAGCTGTTCATATGTACAAACATATGTATATATGTATATTGATTCGATAATATATATTGTTACGCAGTCCATATGCTACTGTTGCAGGTACAAGAGTATTTATGCGCACACATGTTTAAATAAATATATGTTGCTCTATCTCCAGTAGCCGCTTCCGGTTGTAAATACCTGTCGTACCTCTGTTGCAAGAGTGGTACTCTTGCTCTCAGACACAACAGGTTAGCCTGAGGCGTTTGAATATGTTGCCAGCAAGGATTGCAATCTTCGAGGTGCCGAAGATTTAATACCATTGAAAGCTGTTCTTATAAAGCTTTTATTCTTATGTTTGAGAGCCCTGCAATATGGTTTTATTTTGCCTCAGGAAGCGTGCTTCAGACGTTTTAATTAAATTACGCTTTTAATATCTAGACTCTTCTGTATGCTGAGAGTGTAATATATATATGGTAAATCTGAATTTATCTACACATGATACACCACAACTCATGTATAAGGTGCTTAAGCCACAACAGCCAAACTGACTTTGCGTTAACCGTCGGCATCAACGCTTCCACATTTGCGGCAAGATTTTGTTATTGAGAATTTATTTATATTTTCCATAAAAAGAAATTGTTTCTTTATTAAAATGTAAGCCATTTCCGATCAATTTTTAGTTGTATAAACAAATGAAATCTTAAGATATTCATAAGCAGCATCAACATCTGCGTTTCTGTTATATGATTTAGATATACAAATTGAATATATAAAGGCTTCTATTTGTCTAAGTAAATTTAGATCTTTTAATTAATTGAAAAACTTTCTTCTTTACCATATATAATTTAATAATTATTTATTTTAAACATCAATTTGTATACTAATTTTAAGACAAGTACAAAACTATATTTAAATTGGCAGTTAATTACTTTTGTACTGCTTGCACTGCTTGAGCTCAACTGCTTACAGTGCATGCTTTGATTCGAGTATGAATTTCCAATTATAACAAGGACATCAGTTTAACAGAGTATATTATAAGTATATCTCTTCTTGATCCGGTTGTTTATAAAAATTTTTACTCAATAAATTTAGATTTCAACCAAATAATAATAAAAAAATGTCAAAATGCAACATTGCACAATTATAATGTACTTAATCTTATTTTGCGTGAATAATAAAAATCATAGGTGTGTCCGTGGGTATGTGTGTGTGTGTAGGTGTAGGTGTATGTATATGTAAACAGGAATGTGTTACGGAAATTATTTTTATATGAAGTCTATGGGGTGATCACTCTCCCATGACGTTGGGAACTCTTAAAGACGAACATAAGACGTTTTAAAGAAGTTCTCACAGTTTTCTTTAATGCTTCAGCAATTATTCAACGCAAGTCTGGGAAAAACTTAGGAGGGCCTGAATCGTATATACTTATAAGCATGTTTGTCCAAAATAATTCTGCACCAACGATGCATGAAAAACGCAGACACACACACACAGTTATGGCTCTGGAAGAATAGACGTAGATCTTCCAGAGCAGTTCAGTCAAAGCTACATTTTTTTATATCTTAAATATAGAGTAGCCTGTGAAATTTCTCACGGTTATTGAAGAAGACAGTGACACCCACCCCAATGTACTATTACTAAACGTAAATTGGCGCCCTTTCTTATGACAATTTTCAGCTATTCGGTAGAATGATTTACAAGTATCTTAAGAATTCCTTTATATGCAATTTTAGCATTTTGAACAGATTCAAATGCAACTTGTTTAATTTCGTAATAATAATATATTTATATGTTTATGAATATACAAAAAAATATATAGTAAAAACATAATTATTTCTAAATATATATTAAATTATTAAAGATTAAAAAGTTATTACTTCTTGATTTATTATCTACAATAAAATATTCGATAGCGATTTAAGTTTTTAAACATTTCCTATTATTTAAAAACCATTAGAGAATAATGTGAAATTAGTTTGTACAAATCAACCAACGTTAAAATGCTATTTCCAATTTACTTTTCAATTCGTGCACTTAGAGTAAATGTTACTTTTGCGATTGGCGATAAAATCGCAAAGTTTTTTGCGTTTTGCGAAAACCGGAGTATGGTTAATAGACTTGAAATGCGGTTGTAATTCGCTTCAAAAACAAGCTGCAAAAGTGAGGGGAGCATTAAAAAATTTGTACTCATACTGATTAGAGTTTTTAAAGGGGTTTCTTCAATTTTTTTAGCTAAGATAAAAGCTGAGATATAAACCATTTTGGGCAGAATATGAATATGGCATAAATTATTCATTAATAAGATGATTTAATTATTATAATGTATAGTAAATAATTTAAGTAGATCTTTAATTATTAAATCTACATCAATTATCCATTCAAACAAAATGTAATTTTCCAATTAAAATATGGTAAAATTGGACAAGCTTGATTAACATTCATTAGGCATAATTATTTATTTATCTGATGAAAGCTTAATCATGCTCAACAAGTTGTTAAATGAGAGATTGCATCTTTAATAGAAATGCAAGTATTCAAATCACTACAAACAAAAAACAGCAAAGAAATGTCTAAATTAAATTATATATTAAGGTTTACTGCATATCACATTTTCTCAATTAGGAATTATAGTTATATTTAACCTATTTTGATTATATTTTATTTATGTTTATTAATATTTCCAAATAAATAGAATATACGAAAAATACTTACATCATTTTCATTGGGATATTTCAGGTTTTCGATTTTGTCGGTACGAATTGTACCCTGGAATGGATAGAAGAGGGATCCTTTTTTGATATTGGCAGTTGCACACACGGTTAAGAGACACTCGCTTTTCGTCGATAATAACGTTTGCGCTAAACCGAACTCTTTTGGTATTAGAACGCAGGATTCCATTTTCGAAAACAGTCAATTTTTATTTAATTTATTAATTTATAACTATTTATTATTATTATTAAAATGTTCAGCAATGCGATGAATGGAACGAGTGCATAAGTGCAAATCCGTTGATACGTTTATCCGCTGATATGTTTGATTTAATTTAATTTAGTTTTATTAACGAGTGAGTTAGCGCACCCATTTCTTTCAATGCTCAACAAATACTGCGTGATCAGGATCGCTTGAATCGGCCATGACCTTCTGAGAGGAAAACTGCAAACACTTGAAATACCAATACCATTCAGACGCGACTACTCACAATACTCACAATACTCATACTACCTTACACATACTAAATATAAAAACAAAAAAAAGTCGTCTTGCGGACAAGACCAGCAGGCAAGCAGCAAAATTAAGAGCCGGGCTCATTTAACTCAATGCTCCACTACGTTACCAAAACAAGATCAACATTACACAACGCTACGGCTATCAATTGATCTCAAACAAACTCGTCTTGAACGCTCTGGCACGAGCAAGAGCACCTGTGCACGTTTGGGCACGTTTGGCCACACGCACACATTCACACACGTTCACAAACGCACACCACTTGCACACTGTGTACTGCTTATTGCTCACACAGTTGTGTGTATGTGAGTACACTACTTGCTTACTGCTTGTAGGCTTCGTTTGATGTACAAACACACATACACACATGCTTACAAACACATACATATATTTTAACAGGTAGCAACTTGACTTTTCTCCAAGACGCAGACCGCTTTTGCCGTCCATCACCTGTTGCATTGTTAGGTGAGCGAGCGGCTTGTTATCGTTGCTTTAGTTCGCCTCGACTTCGACTTCGACTTCGACTTCGGCATCAGCAGCGGCATCGGCATCAGCAACGGCTTCAGCTTCCTTAGTTTTTGCTGCCGTTTGTATTAATATACCCGGTAATTGTTGAGTGTTAAGTATATTGCATTTGTTTCAATATATGGAACAGGAAAATGGGGTTTAATAGATTCTATATAGTATTTACGTATATTTTAGATTAGTTTTTAGTTTCTTTTTTTCAAAGTAAAATATAACATTATCTGTTATATCACTAAATTGGCTAAATATATTGCTAGTTAAAGTTTATTTTAGGTTGTTGCGCCTAAGAGTATGCAATAATTTATAAGCCACTCGAGTTTAATATTTATAGATACAATTTATACATAATTAAATGGGTAAATTCATTACCGGGTATCTTATAGTCGAGTACTCGACCTCGTTCTTGTTTTTACTCTTTTGGAGTTAACATGGCCATTATGTGTTTACCTGAATGAAATTTCGCAGTCGCGCATTGAGCTGCTTTTACTCAGGATCATTGACAGAGCTCACTTCAAATTCTTGCTCTTCCCAATTTCCATCTCTAACCCCCGCTCTATCTTTCTCACTCAGATATTCTCTTGCTCTTGCTCTTGCTCTTGCACTCGCTCTCACTCTATCTCTCTCGCGCTGACAAGCTGCCGACATTGGGTAAGATGTTTATTGAGATACACTCAACACATACATTTCCACTTCTGGATGGAACAGGTGCAGTCACTTGGCCTACAACTACTACTCCCATTCATAACTAAAATTCGAGTCGTTATTCACTCGTAACTCAAGTGTCTAGTCAAGATCCGGTTTCTTAAACTTGAGTGCAATTGTGCTAAGAATATTTTCTTCACTGGTCGCCGCTATTGGCGTCTCATTCTCTCTACCATGCTTGGCTTAAGTTGAATGGCTTAGGCACGCCCCTTCTTAATACCCTGTAACAGTGGTTAAAAACTTGCACAAATGATGCGCAAATATGCAAAGCATATTTACGTAGTCAACTTATTTATATTTCTAATATTTCATATTTTCCATCAATTTCAAAATATCTCTCAAACTGTGCATGCATATTCCACCTATCTACAAAGTTGTTTTGAAAAGGGAAGGTATAATTGAGGTGCAAGACGGAAGTGAGCGGCTCCATCACCTGTCTGTCCATCTGTGTATTCCCTGTCTTGAAACTCTCCAGACATTTGATTAGACATGGATTGGAAAAACAAAAATTATCTGTAATCTTTGTAACTCAAATATTTCATAAAGATCGCATAATGAACACAGAAGTTATGTAAAAACTGAATAATAGTATTTGATAGTATTTAATTAGATTAAGCACACTTTATTGTTGTTAAATGGCGTATTTTATTTATGCATATAAAAGAGTTTATACTAAAATGTTGCTTAAGTTAGGTGATGACACAAGAAATTCAGATTATTATTGTGATAAATATGAGTTTTGATAATTGGTTATACTTGTGGATAGCTCAAAGGACCCTCCCTCTTAATGGATTGATAATATGCTGAAAGATTAAGAAAACATTCATTATACATTTATATATATATATATATATATATATATATTTATGTAAAAACATACCTTCGGCTTCCCAAGAAGCAACAGCATGTCCATCAAATATTTTGGAGCAATCAATGGGGATATTTTCGTGCACAAAATCTACAATTTAGAGAAAATATATCAACTGCAAATTACATACATATAACTAAGCTTAACTTTATACTTATTATCTCTACAATTACTGAGAATTTACAGAGAGTTTACATTAAAAGTTAAAATGTATTAATACTCCAAACATAAGTTAAGTTCTATTAAGAATTTAAAATAAACTTAGTACTATATTTTTACAAAATATATAAATGTATAATATATATACAGAGGCATACTTAATAAAATTAATTATATATTTTAATTATTATATTTTATATTACCAATATATTTAGAAATTATTACCTAAGTTAAGTTTATTGCCGTAATTATTTCCAGCTACCAAATTCGTTTGCGGTGAATACATCTGAAAATTGAAAAGATTGTCAGTTGCGCTTAATAATTTAATTAGCGGAAACAGCTACAACAATTTATTATTTATGGTTTTAGACTAATAATATTACCATGCAATTTTTTGAATTATTCATTCTAGAACTGCAAGCATTTATGTGAGATGTTTGCGTAGCCATCCACTGCGAGCTGAAAGAAAGAACGTTACAGTGAAATAAATATAAATAAAGAGAATACTCATATATAAGTTAATATATTTACCTGGAGTTGTACTGGTAAATGGCTTGAGTCGGTATTTGATGCAATGTTGCTTTGGATTTAAATGTGTCGTTTAATGCGTGTGGACCGGAAAACTGACTGATGTTACGATATGGTCGTTTCATTCGACGCCTTCTGCGGTAATTGCCGTTCTCAAACATATCCTCATAATGTGCATCCAGAGTCCAATAGTTACCCTTTCTATCGCCTGCCCCCTCTCTGGGTACTTTGATGAAGCACTCATTTAAACTTAGATTATGACGAATTGAGTTTTGCCATCCTTTCTTATTTTTCTCAAAATATGGAAACTTTAATGCTATAAAGTTATAAATTTCATTTAATGTGGCTCTCTTCATTGCTGAATTCTAAAAGATACGACGTATTAATAGTGAATCAATATTTAATGGTAATTTAATTACCTGTATGGCCATTGCTATCAAGGCAACGTAGCTGTAGGGTGGCTTAGCCTTCGGTGTATTTGCGACATCTTCGGTAACTCTGTAAAACAAGCAATTGTTCATTATGAAAATGCATTCTAATAAAGTAAATAAATACTCAAGCCAATTTTCAAACACAAAGCGAAGCAGTGCTTGCATTATAGTGCACACGCACTGCAAGCAGTAATAAGCACACGCAATGCAAGCAGTGCACGCATTGCAGCTTGTTGACGAATCCACGGTACCATTGTACTAAATTCGAAATATTGATTTAATTTTAATGAATAAAACAAGAAAGTCTACTTGAAAGTCCACAGAATTATAAAAAATTATACGTTTTCTATTTATCATATATAACATATGTATAAAAGATATAAATCAAACGTATTTAGATGATAATCCTTTACGCTTGCGTACGCGTTGCCACATTTGGTACATTTGTACCAAAGCAAGCACAATTGTTACTCGTACCAAATCGCAATTTCATTATCTCTAATATAGTACAACAATGGAACATTAATTTCAATTTTAAAGATAACTTTCTTCGGGATTCAATGAATTAATATATTTACTTGTCTTTGACCGCATATAATTTTTCTTCCATGGAAATATCATTCGTCGGCGTTTTCGTTAATGAAGTAGAGTGCATATTGTGTACTGGAAATAAGAAAGCCATATAAATAGATTTTTCACTAAATACAGTAATAAAAAGACAATGGTAAACCCAATTATTTATTTAAAAAAAAGAAGCTAATTTCACAATAGAACTTTAATAAAAATACTCAATTCAAGAAGAATTTAAAACATATAATTCCACAACTATCCGTCGGACATCAGTTATAGCTCCTATACTAGCTAAATGTTATAGAAGTTGGGTTTTGCAAAGCTCAGGGGAACTATGCTTTTCTCAAATATTATAAATAAACTCACCAATTCTTGTTTATTATTCTATTTAGTTCCTACAGATTTCTCTTGTTCTTCTCGAGTCATTTCAAAGTTTTAGATGGAATGATGTCATATTAATGGCAAGGGAATGCAGAAATATTTATATGCATGTCTGGTTTACAAAAAAAAAGATGAAATACATACATATGCATTTCAAATTTGGGCTCTTTAGTTCGTATAATCTTTGGGATCGGAGCACTTATACAGACAAACGGCTTACATCAATGTATATATTTTTTATTGCGTCAGAGAAGTTTTCTTTTTCCCGTTTTCATTCGTTATACGATCTTTTAATAGATTTATTCCTTTTAAACTCATTCTTAGATGTTATTGTTTTTTATTTTATTTGTTATAACATAGTATTAAGTGACACTCACTGTACACATGTAGGGAAAGCCTTGTAAGCAATACTTGGAAACACAAACTTCTATGTATGTATTTATGTATGTATGTACATGTATTAATGTGTGCAATGTCAACCTACTTACTAGTGAGAGCACAAGTCATATTAACTCTAACTGTAAGTAAACTAAAATAAAAAGATCAAGTTCATATAAATTACCCCAGTAAAATGATAATTAACCACAGATACATACATACATACGTACGAAAATACATGCAAACATTTAGAAAAAGTCGCTTAATTTGTTTCGAAAAATAATAATCTTGATTAACCGACGGGACGCCCTGAATTGCTAATCGCAAATGAAATGCAAAATCGCAACAATTGAATATGCCAACATTATGCACATACATTTACAAACATAGATGTATGTATGTATGTAAGTATGTATATACATATTTATGCACGTATTGAATATTTGGTTGTACTTGTCAATATGTTTGTATAAAGTACATATGATACCCTATAGGCTAGTAAATGCATATGTATGTATTTAAGTGCACAAATTTACACACACATATATACAGTATGCAGTTTGTGAACTTGTGACACGAGCAATCAAAACTCAGCATTATTGCATGGTGTTGCACTGCTTTAAAGTAGCTCACTTAATTGAGTGCAGCATACTAGACTACGGCATACCGTGTATTTTGCGAAGTAGTGCATTTCATGCTGCGCACTCATCACACACATAAATAATGGGCTTAGCTTCACAATCATTGTAATTATAAGTTTTTCGTTTAAAATAATTTTGAAATAAATATTTTAATTAAATAAACTTCACATGCTTACTTATGTGCATTAGTTGATTATACCTTAGCTTAACAATTTAATGAAACACAGTACACCCAATGAGTAGGTCCACATCTTACACACACACAAACACATTCGCATATATGTATGTATGTATATGTGTGTTTTTGTAAGTTTGTAAAATTAGCTAAAGCGAAAAAGGGGCAATAAGAATTGAAAATAACTGCACATCAATTTCAGTTATTGGGCATTTTTCTTTGCATAGTATGTAAAAATGCTTGTAGGTATTTATTTAATTTGACCAGCATTATAAATAAATTATTAAATCTAATAATGAGTGAAAATACACAGACAACTATCAAAGATAAAAGATTGGGTCCTAGGACTAACCTATTATAAAGTATAGATACATTGTGCTGTTGAATACGTGACCGCCGCATTGGATACAGAAATTATATTCATTTCTTCAATTTGCATATGAATTTCAATTTGTTTTTCGTTTAGATAGAGCATGATGCATTTAAAATTAAAAAGAAACTTGATCTGCACGTGATGAACAGAAACCTATATTCTAAAATTAGGATTTGGACTGTTGGTGGACTTTATTATTTGCAAAACTAACTGTTTCTATGCTTTACAGTAACATAGTATAGTGTGGTGACATCTTTAAAGTTACCAAGATCAAGACCTTACAAAGAAGTCAATCAATTGATTTGACTAATACAATCACAACTGGCCTGGGATACGAAGTCAAGCTTTATTAACCAACAATTGATAAAATGTTATGGATGGCTTCTGATCGATAATTTTACATTGTAACAAATTAAATGAAATAAGAAACATTTTACTCTAATTCCCCAAAACTTATAAAGTAGTAATTATATATTATAGTAATTATATATTATTATATTTAATGACAATAAGATCATAAAGCATTCATTCAGTGTTCGAAAAATAAAATAAGACGCTATTTTGACCACAGATTAAAGTGATCGAGCCCAGGAATGTATTGTCATATGTTATCGTTATTTTAATCGAGTCATGTGAATGTGCGGCAATAGAGCATTTTGGCGCGCGTTTCGTGTCATTGGCAAGCAGATTGCAATTTGTGAAAAGTTAATAGTTGTGTGTGCATAAAATAATAATGAATAAATCCAAGTCACTTAAGTCCACTAAGCTATACGTTATAAAAAGAGGTAATTTCTTATTGTGTATACACATGTATCTATATTATTTGATGTGTACCATGTAAAATGTGCTAAAAATTCCATTTACAGATGGAAGGCAGGAGGAGATACATTTTGATAAAATTACATCCAGAATACAGAAGCTATGTTACAATTTGAACATGGACTTTGTGGATCCCGTAAGTATGACAGATTTCCCTCAAATTTTATCCACATACAATTTGCAATATATTAATGTGTGGATTGGTTAATATATTCATCACCACGAGTCAAACAATATAATAGCACATTAGCCAATTGTTTTGGCTGATACTATTAAATGGCCAGCGTACAAATTGTAGTAGAGAATGTTGATATGCTTTATATGTGTATGCAATATGCTCCGCAACCCTTTTGTAATCTAATTGTTATTTCTAGATTTTGTGAAATTGCGCAGTAGAGCAATCTAATTTGTTTATGCATTTGTTCGTTTCGCTGATAGAATGGAATGTGCGATATATGGAAATCTGCGTATAAATCCAAAAAAAAAGCTTAATAAATTGTTAGGGACCACAAAAAACTTATGGTGAAATAACCCACATAAGTTCTCAGGTCATATTGAAGTGTGGGTACATGTATTAAAACTAAACCGTTCAAATGAGAGGCTTTTAATCGAAAGGAATTATAAACCAATTAAGCAATTGAAACAAAACAAAGCCATTAAATGTTGTGGGTCAAATAAGCTGGGATATCATATAGGCGACAAAGTTTATATCATAATCATATAACTGAATCATAATTTTTTCAATATGCTTAGGTATCCATCACCCTAAAAGTTATAAATGGCCTGTATTGTGGTGTAACAACACAAGAATTAGATAATTTGGCTGCGGAAATAGCAGCTAGTTTAACAACGCATCATGCTGACTACGCGGTCTTGGCAGCCAGAATTGCAGTTTCTAATCTTCACAAGGAAACGAAGAAAGTTTTTTCAGGTAATTCAAATCGGTTACCAATCACTGATCTATGTCAGCCACTTTACACATCCATTTAATTAACAATATATTTCTATAACTACTTTTACAATTTTAGATGTCTTCGAAGATCTATATAGGAACGTCAATAAGGAAACTGGAGAGGCTGCTCCAATGGTCTCGGAATTCCATTATAACGTTGTCAAAAAGAATTCAGACCGTCTAAACTCTGCCATTATTTATGACCGCGATTTTGGTTATAATTATTTTGGATTTAAGACACTTGAGCGTTCATATTTGTTAAAAATCAATCGCAAAATAGCTGAGCGTCCACAGCACATGCTAATGCGTGTGGCGATTGGAATACATGGTGAAGATATCGATTCCGTAGTTGAGACCTATAATTTACTCTCGGAACGCTATTTTACTCATGCTTCGCCAACACTTTTTGCTGCTGCCACCAATCGTCCACAATTGTCTTCGTGTTTTCTGTTAACAATGGTGTCCGACTCAATTGAAGGCATTTTCAAGTCCGTTGAACAGTGCGCCATGATCTCGAAGTCGGCTGGTGGCATTGGAATCAACGTGCATTGCATTCGCGCAAAGGGTACTTCCATTTGTGGCACTAATGGAACTTCAAATGGCTTAGTTCCCATGCTGAGAGTGTTTAATAATGTGGCTCGCTATGTTGATCAAGGTGGTGGCAAAAGACCAGGAGCTTTTGCTATTTATCTAGAGCCTTGGCATTCCGACGTCTTTGAGTTTTTGGATCTTAAAAAGAACACTGGAAAAGAAGAACATAGAGCTAGAGATCTGTTTTATGCATTATGGATTCCCGATTTATTTATGAAGCGGGTGGAGGCCAATGAGGACTGGTCGCTGATGTGTCCACATAAGTGTCCCGGCTTAGAAGAGGTTTGGGGTGATGAATTTGAAGCTCTTTATACCAAATATGAGAAAGAGGGACGAGCCAATCGTGTAATTAAAGCACAATCCCTCTGGTTTGCCATTATTGAATCTCAAGTAGAAACTGGCACTCCATACATGCTCTTTAAGGATTCTTGCAACCGGAAGAGTAATCAACAAAATGTTGGAACAATAAAATGCAGTAATTTATGTACAGAAATTGTTGAATATTCAGCGCCTGATGAAATTGCCGTATGTAATCTGGCATCAATTGCTCTGAATATGTTTGTGACAGCGGAGAAGACATTTGATTTCAAGAAACTAAAGGAAGTTACAAAGATCGTTACCAAGAACTTAAATAAGATTATAGATATTAACTTCTATCCATTGCCGGAGGCCAAAAAATCCAATTTAAGACATCGTCCGATTGGCATTGGAGTTCAGGGATTTGCCGATGCATTAATTCTAATGCGCTACTCGTACGAAAGCGCTGAAGCTGCTCTTTTGAATCAGCAAATATTTGAAACAATCTATTATGGAGCATTGGAAGCCAGCTGTGAGCTGGCTAAAAAAGATGGCCCATATGAAACCTACGCTGGATGTCCAGTAAGCAAAGGTATTTTGCAGTATGATATGTGGGATAAAACACCGACAGATCTGTGGGACTGGAAGCTCCTTAAGTCGGCCATCAAAGAGCATGGAGTCAGGAATTCTTTGCTTGTAGCCCCCATGCCCACAGCATCCACTGCACAAATTATGGGCAACAACGAATCATTCGAGCCTTACACTTCAAATATCTATACCCGGCGTGTTTTGTCCGGAGAGTTCCAAGTGGTAAACCATCACTTGCTGCGTGATTTAACAGAGCTGGACTTGTGGGATGATGATATGAAGAATCAAATCATTGCCAGTCGCGGATCAATTCAAAATATTGAATCCATTCCCCTAGAAATACGCGAACTTTATAAGACTGTGTGGGAAATATCAGTTAAGTCAACTATTAAAATGGCGGCAGATAGAGGCGCGTTTATTGATCAAAGTCAGTCCTTTAACGT
The DNA here is from genome assembly GCA_035042075.1 of Drosophila macrospina. Lineage (NCBI taxonomy): Eukaryota > Metazoa > Arthropoda > Insecta > Diptera > Drosophilidae > Drosophila > Drosophila macrospina. The sequence continues at coordinate 2,068,856 of JAWNLW010000326.1, read as the reverse complement.
TCATGTTGCGGAACCCAACTATGGTAAATTAACATCCATTCATTTCTACTCCTGGAAAGCTGGTCTCAAAACAGGAATGTATTATCTGCGTACGAAGCCAGCTGCGAATGCTATTCAATTCACTGTAGATAAGAATCGTCCACTGTTGGAGGTAAACGGACAAAACTCAACTGAACAGCATTCGTCAATAGATCTAAATGTCAGCAACAGCACCGAGCCGGACATTGAGCGGGAACGCAAAATGGCTGAGATGGTGTGCTCCCTTGAAAATAAGGATGCATGCATTTCATGCGGATCTTAAAAAGTATTTATATAAATAATTTTATACACACAATATCGATAAGAAACAATGTGAATTGTAATACACCGTTTGTTTAATATTTAAAATAAATAAAAATAACATTGAATGTCATAAACGTAGCGTTGAGCGACCATTTTAATTACGCTGATGTGAATGATTGAGCATCAAAATCTGGAGCTCTAATATGGAAGCATCTCATAAGAGATTAACAACAGTTACAAGAATTAGAATACTTTCCTATAAATATATTAGAAACACTGTAATTTTCGATTTTTTATATTCGATTTTTCTATATGCATGTATTGTAATAAGTATTTAATAAGTAGTACAGGTAAACAAATCTATTATATTCAGACATTATTTAAACAAATTGACGGTTTTTTAAGAACTCCAGCATACCCTGTACATTGGCATTGACCTGTGTCTGAGTTGACGACTGTCCATTAATCAAATTGTTAGGCATGTTCATACCAGGAAGCATTTGTTGAGATTGATTGCTGAACCCTACTAAAATCCGAAAGAATTATATTAATTAATATTGCAAAATATATATAGAGAGGGAGGGAGTGAGAGACTTACCTTGACCGTTTTGTTGCTGTTGATTTTGGGCTAAATGTTGCAGAAATAGGTCTTGTTGCTGTTGATGGAGTGGCATTTGAGCTTGATGCGGAAACGATGAAAATTGTCGGAAAGACAATATAGCCGGATCCATTGACGTCCAGTCACTACTACTATATCCTGTTTAATAGAAACATATATTGTTAAATTGTATTCTTGTTAATAATAACATTTTTATTTATTTATTAAACTGTTCTATATATTGTAAAGAAGTACGAATACTGCAATGGAGAATGGTCATCTACAAGATACACTCTACCCAGCACTGACAGCACAACTAACACTTGTTCACACACACATTTATAGACAGACGAAACACGTGTTTTACGCGACGTATTTCCTCCCTTTGTACTTCACTATGAACTATAGTTTCTTGTATAAATTATTCGATTAGATAAAGCGCTTTGTAATATATGAGTGGAAAAGGAAGACGCAAAAGGTTTTGCAAAGCTTAAAACTATTTTAAAAAACCACTTTAAATAAAAAATAGATCAAGCAAATTCAGTTGAAGCTCATCTAAAATATTTATATACACGAAACCCCTATAGGTCCGTAAATGATTGCTTTTGCCTGTTATACACATTTCGACATTTTTATTATATGCACTATTATTTAATTTCAATAGGTTTAGCCTGAATATATTCCGCATATTGCAGTTAATTAAAAATAACAAATATAAGTGTGCTTGCCTTTGTTGTGGGTGCCAGCAGCAGCTTGGGCAATTTGATGCTGTAAATGGGTGTCAGCAATTGTCGGTCCTTGTTGTTGATGCAGTGTTGCCAAATGGGGATTCCAGTTGGTTGCCATTTGGATTTGATGCTGTTGTTGTTCGACCGGCGTACTGTTGTTTCCTAATCCATTACCAGGCATATTTATAAAGGGCAGAATTTTACTCGAATGTACGCGGGGGGCGCCATCAAATCCTAAGGCATTCACATGATTAAAGCCAGGAGGAGGCATCCGGGCACGCTGCATGTTATCAAGCAGCTGCTGATGTGATGCCTGTGATTGCTGTTGCTGCTGCTGTTGTTGTTGTTGTTGCGGTGGTAGTTTTGGTACAACATTTCCAATGTTTACATTCTGTTGAACTACCTCATTCTCCATTAGTTCTGCCAAACCTTTCTGGGTTTCAGTGAATGGATCGAAACCTAATGTGTTAAAAAAGCATATATTTTAATAAATAGTTAAGCAGACATGATAATATTATATAATTACGTCAAATCTACGCAAAAAGATAACAAGTATAAAATCAGTTAATAACAATTGCTCAATAAACGTATTGCGATTATCAAGTCAAGTATTTCTCTGATTATTAACATTTATCGTTAAAGTTTAAATTCTATTGTTAGTACACATTGCATAATAAATAACAATTAGTTATATATAGTTTACCTAGGTCATCGTCCACTAAAGAGTTTTGTGAAAATCGATTTTGTGGTGATTGAGTGCTTTGTTGTTGATTTGGAGACTAAAAATGGACATTAATTGATTAATAATCTATGCCGATTTATTTTTATAACTATTACACTTACGATCTTATCAAAAGCTCCTCCCATTAATCTCTGCTTTTGTACTTGTGATTGTTGATTTAGAATTCCTGCAATTAGTAAAAATATTAATAAATTTAGCTTAGTAAGCGGATAACTTTATATATTTTCAATTACCATTATCAAAAAGCGAAGGATTAACACGGCTATTTTCCAAAAATACAGCCAACCGATGAGAATCCCCATTATTAAGCAGCGAATGTCCATTCATGTACTGCTGATGCAACTGTTGCTGACTTTTGTGGAAGTCAAAGAACTTGGACATATTTCCGCCAAATATGTTATTTACATTTAGTGGATTTTCATCAGGTTGCTGTAGAAGATGCTGCTGAGGCACAGGTCCATGTGGCAGGCTCCTATTGCCGTCAACTGGGTTGCTATGAAAGTGGCTTGGGAAATCTGAAAATATCATGTAATTAATAAGTTTTCTGTATTGCGCCTTAGGAAACTTACCAGCGTGTGGACCGTTAGCATGTGCAATTCCAATATTGTTTACCAAATTATTGCGCTTGTGCAAATCGTGCATGCGTAGAAATTCTTCCTGTTGCTGTAGCACTTGTTGATGATGATGCTGCTGCTGCAGTTGCAGATGTTGTTGATGCAAAACTTGCTCCTCTACTTGTCGGTTATTGCGTATCATAACATTCTTGAAGGCTTCCTCCCATTCTGTTGAGAAATAGCGCATTTATATATTAGTTTAAAATTTAAAATGTAGTGTGCAAGGCTTGCCAGAGAGATACTTTGTCTTCAGACACCTCACTTGCGTAAGTTTACTTAATGTACAGAAATAATAGTTCAAGATATTTACCATTTGTGTTGGTTGGTTTCTGGTATCCATCAATGCCTGATTTGTTGACGTCATGGAAATAATTTATAAAAATTAAATTAATATAAATCATTAAATATTAATTAATAACTATGTTCTCTATTAGCAAACAATTATTCTAATTTGTAGAAAATATTATTACATTCTTGCATTCAATTAGAATGTATGACACTTTGTGACAGTATATTAATCTAGTTCTCATAGGAATTGTTAAGGAATTTACCATTCAGCAGATCTGGCAAATGGGAGGATGTTACTTGAGGTGGTCGCATATCCCCTTCAACTTTATTCTTCAACAACAGCGACTGCTGGAATGCGGGTGACGATGAGAAGAAGCTATTGCTGTCATCGAATATGTTCAGCTTGGAGAGAGAGTCTATAAAGGTAAATTTTAATTAGCGTTTTATATTTGCAATAACATTTATTGCTATCATTTTCTACATAAGTAAACAAATCTCTTTAACATACCTGACACTTCCTTTTCACAGTCATTTTCAGCAGGATTCAAGATTTCAGTTTCCTCCTGTGGTGTCCGAATTGTCTCCTCATTTATTCTACTCTCGGAATCGCACGTTTTCTGAATGTTATCTGTATTCGCGGTGCTCAAGGCGTCATCAGTATTTACAAACACACCGTTTTCAATTGCGCTATTGTTATTGTTATTCGGAATCGGAATTTCGGTTTGACCCTCCACATTTGAGCTATTAGATTGCGTCTCCTTAAAGTTGCCAGGTGAACTTTTTCCACTCGCACTGCTGTCGGATATGTGATCATCACTGTTCTCACTGCTCGAACTATGGGACCGATGGATATTGGGTGACGCTCTCGCTGGTATTGAGAATATTTTGTTACTCTCACTGCCTTTGGTTGCGTCAGTGTCTTTGCTCGTATTTAAACTCTCTTCGGAATGATCCAACTGTTTGTTACTTTGCGTTTGATTGATCTCCTTAGTTTCTCTTTGCTCCTTTGCAGCAGCTGCACGGTTGAAAGAACCCCTTTCCTTATTACGTTCCGTTTTTGGTCGATTGCTGACAACATTTTCTTCAGTTTTTGTTGAAGCCGCATCGACGGTGTCTTCAATCGAAACTGATGCTGCAGTCGATGTTGCACTTGTGTTGCCTCTAGACTCTGGAATAAAGTTCTCCTTGTTTGATGTATTAGAATTGGGGTAAGCAGTTTGTTTGCTTTTTGATTTGTTTTTCTCATGACGCGTTTTCTCATTCCTAAACTTTTCCTTTTTGCTTTTTCCACTTCCATTACAGGCACTTCCCAATGTTTCCTTACTGTTAACTGGTGATACTGATAAACTGGGCCACGCTTCCTTTTGTTGTGCATTTGCTGAAGCCGAAGTATTTGCAATCGAAACCGAAGATGTTGAAGATGATGATGACGACGACATCGCCGTTGAAGCTGCACAAAAACGAATAACGTTATACAATTGATAAAAATTAATTAAAAGAATGTCATTCACCATTTGCTTTTGCTGTTCCACTAGCGCTCACAGTTGTACCATTTGCTGATCCCCCGATTCCCGTTACATTATTCGCCCCAGAAGTCGCGATCAAAACATCGTGTAAGCGTTTCTCATACTCCTGATGCTTCCCTTGATGCATTTCCTTCAACATTGGAATGCGAGACCACATTTAATACAATTGTTAAAGAGACAAATTACACATTCAACTTGTACCTCCTTCGTAAAACTAGCTTCTGAATCGCCCAACTCGTGTAAGTACATACAGTCGCCTTTGGGACATTGTTGATTCTTCATGAAATGGCTACAGTACTTCGTTGTCCCCAAGCTGGTCTTGATTAGCCGCCCGTCTATCATAATATTGTTAACACTTTGTATAGCCCGCAATGCATCCTGATTGTGCACGTAAGTGACATATGCCGACGCCGAGGGACCCTTGAATCGAATTGAATTGCCGTTTCACAGATTGCCAACGAATACAATCTCTATTATCATAATGCTCACCTGCACTCCAGCGTAAGTTGTACTCGGATTTATGACAACTTTGTGAATCTTTCCATACTTGCCAAAGTATTCGTGCTTTTTTAGTATCTGTAATGAGAGAAAAAATGTAGATAGATACATTGGACAAGTGTCCCTTTCAAATTAGATAGAATTACTTACATCTGCATCTGCCAGTCGTGGCGGCAGACCAACAACAAATACCAAATTCTTTTGAACCACACGAACATTGGCTAAATGTTTTCGATTCTCCGTGATTTTCTGCTTCCGTTGTTGATCCCTTTGCCGCTTCTGGGACTTGAACGCGATCATCTAGAAAGGTTTAAATGAACAATTAAGCATTTAATAATTGTAATTCTAATTGCATTAAAATTCAGATGTAGAAAATAAAATGGCTATTCCTGGTCATCAAGTCATTCACTTATGTAGTCAGCTATGTAGATATATAACTCTTTGTGATAACTGAGGGAATGACTAACTGCCTGTAAAATTACGAGCATTTTATGCAACATTTTTCTGTTCTTTGTCTTTATAGTTCAATGAATCAACAGATGTTTCCCTATTTCGTAAAAATTGCTCATTTGACTGAGAAATCAGCGGTTTAAGGCTTAATGAGCAAAATGTTTAGTAATATTCGAATTACAGACATTAATTATGGTTTAACTACTGTTTATCTAATATTAAAATATAATTTGAAGTTTGTTCAACACCTTCAACCATACTTAAATAAATCTTTTATATTTAATTTATAAACTCACTTCTTCCTGCGTTAAAGGCTTAAAGTCAGCTGGATTTTCTGGATACTCTTTTCGACATGCTGGGCACAGTTTGTTTTCATCCGTACGAATTCTGTGCCAGCAGAATCTACAAATCTGTAATAAATTGCAACATTTAACAAGTGTTCTTAATGTTTTCGTATACAAAATAAAAGGGTAAACTCACTTGATATCCGCAAGTGCATGGGAAAAAAGTAAGATCATCCACCTCAAGAGGTTCCATACACAGAGGGCACTCTACAGAGTCATCATGGTTGTTAGCCAGTCCGTTCATTATTTAGTTGATAAAGGTATAATACACTTTTAACTAGTAATCGGGATTTTAAAGATTGAAGTTGTATTATCGCTGCAACAAATAAAAAATTTAAAAATGTATAGTTATAAATAGAAAAAAGAGCAAAAAGTGTAAACTAAACTCGCATTATGTCAATCTTGATCTTTAATTGATGTGTTTCGTTACAATAATTAACGAAATATTAAATATATGTTATTCGCTGTTAAATATTTTCGCAGGTTACAAAATTAAATGGAAAAGTACCAATATGCAAACGTGTCATCTTTATTCAAAAAATATCGTATGATTTCGGAATCGTTTGTTAAGAAGTCACTGCTCATTCGACTAAGCACAGTGAGTCATCGTGTGTGATATTAAAGAAAACCCATCCTTTCATTCCATTTGCACGTTCAAGCTATAAATCTAAATATATCTATATGTATGTATATATATATATATATTAACTTGTAGCTTTATTTTGTTGTTATTGGGATTTGTTACTATTGGGATTCAAATAGCAGCCTTCAATTTGATAATAATAATATCTCGTTATTGACATTTAAGATTGTATAAAATACTCTTCACATCTTAAGCTTCAACAAAACTAATAAAGAGTTTATTTCTTTATGGTTAAGTAAGCTTAACAAAAAATTCTTTCCACCGGAAACATTGCTGCCACTTGACTTGTATGTAAAGCAAGGATTTGTTGCCAATAAGAAAACTGGCAAATGTTATGAAAATTTCATTTCCCAGTAAAAGTGGCTGTCAGAATAGACAAAACCACCCCCAAATACCCTAACCCTCTTTGCTATTTCTTAGCAGTATCACACTTTATCCTTTGCTTGTTATAAAACGAGTTTAGTTTACGATTTCCGCATATAATATATAATCATGACCTTACTATTAAAGCACTTGTTAGGGGTTTCTTTTATATTAACTTATTAAAAAGTTATCTTTTAAATAAATGAAGATTCCTAATTGTTAGTTAGAATCTAGATTGAAGAACATCACACAACTCTAACCTTAGACTTTTAACAGGGTATCCATGTAACTGTATAATTGATACTTAACTAATTTACGTATGTGTGTGTGTAAATACTTTAAAGTGATAAAGGTGTTGACTTATTTGCAATATTGTGAAAGTAAATAAATATAAATAAATAACTTTTTGACTTGAAGGCTTTGTTTAAGAGCATCACAAATGTGGCTCTTGCTATTAGACAATAACAATACATTTTTTCGCACACAGCATAAATATATGTTTTGTTGTTATTGTGGAACATATTGTATAAATTAAAAATAGAATGCAGTTTTCTAAGTATTTAACAAATACATACATGTATTTATATATAATATTTTCAGTACATATGCCTGCTCATACACAATGTGCATTATGGATAGAAAATAAATAAACACTTTTACAATTATTCCAAATGATTTCAAGCACGTAGGAGCATTAATTTACATCAATATAGGGATGTATGTAATACGTAATACATATATAGTATAAATATTGCTATTTACCTTTGACAATAAAAGAAACAATAAATAGAACTGTCACTGGCAGGTCTTTGAAAGTTGGCAAGTTGTTAACTCTAACGAATAATAAATGACAAGACACGGAGAAAAATTAAATTGGCGAAAAAACTGTTTATCACATACACACATGTATATAATATGCATACATATGTTTCAATGAATCAAAAGAGAAAAACGAAGTTAGTTAGGCACATATACACATACATCCATACATTTATATGTACATATATACATATTTAAGTATATAGTACACGTATGAATGTGTGTGTGTGTAAGTCTCAATCTTAAAATATATTTTAATAAATACACTATTTGTATACTTAATGTGTTTTTGCAATATCGTATTCCCACGCGAATGATGTCTTACTTAGGATAGAGTTATTAGAGTTATTAGTAATCCAAGTACCTAGTTTTCGACCAACAATTATTGCGAACGAAACGAATAACGAAGCAGACAGACTGATAATGCACAAAGAGGAAACGAGAAAATAGGTAGATGGCGAAAAATATCGAATAATACATCGATAACCGAATTTCCTTAGAAATTATTGTGTATACATGGTATTCCCTCGATTACTTTTTATATCATATCGATTATAAAAGCCAACTTAAGATAATATTTAATTCGATTAATGTGCAATTTAACAATATCAACAACAAATAGTAGTAGCATATGAATCTTGTCTTTATCTACAAATTTATGAATGTAATTCATTTTAAATTATGCAAGAGCATGTAGAAGAACAAAATTTTTTATAATTACAATCACCTTTGGTTCATTTAAGTTTATCTAGATGTTGCTGCGGATCCAGAATATATAATTTTACTTTTTAAATTATCAAAAATAAAGAACTCAAATTAGATGTGTTCAAGTCCAGTTATCCAAATTAAAGCAAATTCAATGGAGGGAGAAGGCACATATAACTCTAGACGTAACAGTTCAGTATCAATCACCTGCTTATTTCCAGCTTTATCATGGGTTCCCAATCAGACCGATTTCTTTGCTTATCTGGAGAAACAATAGTATAGTATATATATGATCAGAAAGATTTTAAAATATTGTATAAACTCCTTCATAGAGTATATCTTAACAAAGTGTTTGGTTTTTGTTCTACTCGTAATCTTATTCTAATCAATAGACATCGCTCGACCCCTTGAAAGTAGACAAATCTGTTTATTCTTTTTTTACAAACGTGTATTTTTTTGCACTATTAGGAATAACATATATCCTCTCAATTTTGCTATCCAGTTAAAACAAATAGTTAACAGGACGATCATCTTGAACCTTCTGTCACAGCAACTGGTAATACTTTTTCCAGACCCCTTGGTGGTGACGTGGGAAGGGCGGATATAAAGGATTTATCATTTTTCACAATCTCTTCATCGACAGCATCATTAAAGTACCAGTGTTTCTTGTTAGCCAAGAACAATAACATCAGCGCAGGCAGGTGAATTAAAGAAAACCTAAACAGTTTGCGAGAACTTCCACTGTCGGATTTGTAATGAAATTTGTAAGCTGCAAGTAAAATGTAACAATATAAATAATCTTTAATTACACTTAATTAAGTGTACTTACCAAGATAACAAAAGTATGCGTTTAAAGGCAGTGTTTCCAAAGCAAACCAATAATTGGTAACATCAGCAAGTGGTGCGAGCAATGAAAGACCGCCAATGACAATCGAATACCGTAATGCGGTTCGGCGACAGAGGCCAGGATTGGTAACAGCCATCATACGATAACCAGCTCGGGAGTAATCTGGCCTCAGGTTCCATGAAAGAGCATTGAAATGCGGGAACTGCCAGGCGTACAGAATTCCGGCAAGAATCATTGCTCCCATATCCAAAGAGCCGGCACAACCAGCCCATCCCATTAGCGGTGGTATTGCACCAACAACGGAACCTACCCATGTGTTAGCTATGCTCATCCGTTTCATTGGTGTGTATATTGAGGTATAAAGAAATAGATTTCCAGCACCCAATGCAGCTGTTAATCCATTAACTCCGAAATATAACATGCTCAATCCTGTTGTCGCTGATACTAAAGCGAAGCCTACCGCCTTAAGTGGCGTTATTTGTCCAGTGACCAATACACGATTTTTCGTTCTGGACATTTGCGAATCGAAAGGTACTTCGTGATATTGATTAATTGAATTCGCCGCTGCCGAAACCAAACCTGTTCCCACCGAACACAGCACGAATGTGGTTAAATCAAATGCAGCCGGCGCCAAAGCATAGCCGCCCATTGTTGTTATAACGACCAATGCTATGAAAAATACGTATGGATTAATTAGTTTATAAATTATTATTATTCTGCTCTCACTTACATGTCAGACGAAACTTTGAAAGTTTTTTATATTGACTCAACGGTCCCCCCGTGCTTGTGTATGGACTTGGCATCCATGGAAGATACTCTACAGATATTTTTTGACTTCGTATTGTTTCCTGTTCATTGAAAAGTTGGGCGGACACTGGCACGGCCAGAGCTTCAAGAGGTTGCTGGACATTTTGTCTAGCAGGTGATTTACAGTTGGGAGTTGGCCTTGCGCTCGCAGAACACTAAAAACAAATACGTTATTAATATTATAACTCATAACAAAAGCCGTTGCATAACAGTTTAATATCTTACTCTTATCAGATTGATTTGAGCAGGGACTATCTGAGATGTTAAATAATCGATTGACGTTATTTTAGATAGTGTGCGAAACATATTATTTATTTGTAGTTGGCGTCCAAGCTTCTTTAATATTTAAATCATTTTTGCAATGTATATTTTTATTTTCTTTAGAGATGATACTACAAATCATGTGTTTTTATTCAGATTATCGAACATTTTGTTCTTCATGCCGGGTTCAAGTTCAATAGCACTAGTTCATATTTTCACCGATAAATTTGGGCAAAATTAACCTATCGAGATTTAGAGTTAGGTTCATGTTTAAGTAACATATGTGATTTATTTATAATTTGCAAAGGACCTATGATTAAATTATATTTGTATGTACATATTTCTGATATCTTTATTTATTAATCTAATTATTAATTACTTATATATTTAATAATATTGTAGTCTCTCATTGATTGACACCTTTGCTCATAATTCAAGAGTGTCTCTTCTAGTTTGTTGAATTCAGCATTCAATAATTTGTTGTTTTGCTTAACTTGGGCCATAAATGTATCCACCGCTGACACAGGCATTGCTACTGGCGCAACTATTTGAAAAAAAAAAACAGAAAAAGAATTTAGACGCATTAAATTTAATTTTTTTTAAATACATATTTACCTTTTGGTTTAAATTTGCGTTCAGTAGATGGTGGTGTGTGTGCTATTTTACTACCATTTTCTACAAATTGGGCAATTACATTACGAAATTTTTCTGGTATTAAAAATAACCGATCGACGTTTCCTTTCTTGTAGCAAAGATATGCAGATTTCATTTGAAACCACTTTCGACGTACTTGGGTCGGTGATTTATTTGGAAATCCATGTTTTTTCATTTTGCTTGCAATTTGAGTAAATGTATGGTGAGTGGTAGTCGCTGGAGTCGATCCTTGCTCGGTTTTAACCTCTTTTATCAAATTCAGCATACACTCTATTTCGGCTGTTAGCCAAAAATTTCTTTTCAATTTAGTAGATTTCATTTTCACAAGAAAACAAATGTATTAAGCTTTGTTGACAATTGAAGATAGAGATGTGAAAAATTTATCAATATCGATATATAAGTACATATCGATTGTCTTAATATACCAAAAAAAACTTCTGGTGTTTCTTGCGGTATATCGTTTTTGAATCTTTAATTTTTTAAATGCGGAATATACCAATATTCCTTACAATAGTTGTATGAACTGGTTAATATGAAAAGGTCTATAACTATGTATTTTAAAGATGGAGAATCCAAAAATATAAAGAACACTACAGTCTCTGTTTTTAAGAAAAAAGTAATATATTTATGTTACATTTTAAACATTAAAAATTTTTGATGAAGCAGATGATGAATCAGATTGGTCAAAATCAATTTTTGCATATGAACTTCTATTTTCAAAAGAAACTGCAACTGGCGGAGATTCACATGTGGCATTGTTAAGACATTTTGAGGTGATTTGTCCGCTACACTGAGGAAGATCTAAACTTGCATAATGCAGGTTATATTCGCCCAATTCTGACGTCGATGATTCCTTATCATCTTTATTTAAAGGACTATCTGATATCGAATCTTTTATGTTTGTGGATAACGAGTTGTTTAAAGACGAATTTGGGCTCGTAGTTGTTTTAATAACCTTCTCATCGGTACTATTTACACCTTCCAATAGTTGTCGACCACAATGTGGCTTATAAATTGGCCTTTGATTTTTCTTTTTTGAAATTAGGGAACTATCACTTTTGATCTGCAGAATTTGGTAACCAACTTCTTTAGTATCAGCTGAATCATGCAGTTTATTAACATGTTTTGTGTAGTCTTCGTTACTTATTGAATGTATCAACTTTCTTCCAGCTGCGGCAACGGCTCTTAATTCAAAGGAATATTTTAATAATGAATTATCCAGCCTATCGTTTTCCATTTTGGTATGCTCCTCAGTTTTATACTCTGAATTATTCAACTTCTTCATGTTCGTGGTTTTTAATAATTCTGTATTAGAATCAGGCCTGTGGTCGACCTTTCTATCCGTTATAAATCTTCTAATGGGTTTGACAGGGCTTAAACTTTGCATTGAACTCTTCTCAGAAACCTCATTGCAGGAATTACAAATGTTCAAAGGTTCATCCTCTGTCGATTGTATTGTATTTTGCAGCCTTAACTTTTTCATATGCTCATCAAGGCTCGTTAGCTTGGAATTTGAAGGAGTTTTGCCAACGGGTTTCATTTCTAAATATCCATTATCAGAACTTTCCGCACACGTTGTCATTTGATGTTTACTGGGCGACTCATCCTGTCTCAGCAATTCAGTTTGCTTGATATTTCCATTTGAATATGAATATGAATTTGACGGAATATATCTTTGAGTTGGATTAACTATATGGAAATTTGAAAAGGACTTTTGCTCTTGCGATGTGGTGGAAGGTGTAGAGACATTGGAGAAATCTATTTCCATTAAATCACTCATTCGATCAGTGTTTATATAATGTTTTAGATTCAAAAGCGGAGCACTTGTTGATTTAATTTCCCGCGGATTGTTGAGTCCGACATGATCACTGCCCGAATGAATATCTACAGATACATTACAATTACTTCCTTTATGTCCTTTTTTAACTTTTGAGAAAAGAACTCCACGCTGAATATCGCACCGAGGTATTTTTGACTTTGATCCAACTGAATATGCTCGTACTCGCGTCAAGTTGTTATCCACTTCATTTAGATTTTTAAGAAGTTTGTTCCTATTTTTATGCTCGACTTTACTTCCAATTGAATACGCCCGCGTTGGACGTTCAGACCTAAAATTAGTAAATTAAAAGAGTATAATACAGTATATCCCGTTTCTTAACTAAAACAAACTTATTCAAAACTTACTGGTTATCGACATCAGAGTCTCTTCCAAGCTTTTCGGATGAATGCTCAGGAAAATCGTAATTCAAGTCCTCATCGGCAACACTCAGAAAGGTGTTTGATCCTATGCAAGGATTCACGTGATTGGCATTTATGTTTTCATACGTGGTTTTGAGTGGGGTCATAGAAATATAGTTTTCAATATTTTCTATGAATGAGAAGAAATTAAATTAAAAGCATTTCTTACAATATTACCTTTTAATGGAAAACTACCATTGATTCGTGAAAATTTGCTGTTATCGGAAACAGCAAGATCATCAATATTTTCCTCAGGTATTACGCCCTTCGAAGACCTCGAGCTAAACAAACAAAAATCGTTGAAATTACAAATACCTTAACTACTTGAAAATGTAACTTACTTTATTCGATACGCGTCAATCATGCCTTTATCGTCAGCTTCATCAATACTTATTGAAGATTCTTCACTTTCAGAGCATTTCATTGGTGTATTTATTGGAGGGCTATCACTGTGTCTTGTATGTTGTGTTGTATATGGCCGGGAACCTGATATTGTGTTACATCTTTGACCTTGTGCAATATATACTTGAGTGCTGCATTCGCTCAGTGTCCGATTTCGTGTTGGCAAGCTGTCGCACCGTTCTCGTCCATAGCCTAAAAAAAATAAAATATATATAAATATATTATGGAATTAATATTACAGAATTTATGTAAGAACCATGACTTACAATAAGCTATGATTATTACTTGTTTAAGTCTATCCTATCTATCCAAGTCTGCAATGTCTGTCTATGTACAATTTTTCAGAAGCCTAAATAGTTTACTATGACAGTCAAATACTTCTTTCTTTCTATTACTTTCAAAGGACATAGTACAATCCGAATTACTCGATTAATGTCAATTTCAGTTTATAAACAACTTTCATACCATTGTAAACAATATTATAATATTACACTCAATTCATATTGTTAACAATGTAGAGAACATTTATCTATAAAGTTTACTAAAAGTTGTGAGCAATTACACATTCTCACTTCCCTTACACATTTAAATCAAAGACAATATCTGGTTTGTATAAATGTAATAATCTATTACTTATATTATCAACAAAGGAATGTTTGTATTCGACTTACTGTTGTACTGTGGCGAAAAACTGTTTCTAGTTTCAATAGTATTTTGTCGTTTTTGTAAAACGTTTATCGGCTTGGAAGCCTCAGTTGCTGATGATGAACGTTTCCTCATTGGTTCATTACTTAATTCAGGTTTTCCTTTTTTGTAAACGTTTAGCAAGTTCATGTTAGACTCGGTTTTGGCTGACATTGCGCTGAAAATATATGAAAGGATTTATTTTAAATTTGGTAATAATGCTTTTAAGATTATCTTAAACTTTTAAAAACCAAGAGTCAAACTCTTACTTTAATATCATATCGTGCATATTCTTTGCAATTGTAGCGTCTTCTGTTTCCATCCACAGTTCACCAGAACCCAAAACACTTTGGCGGCCTAATTCCATATAAAAAATGCTTTGTGGGGAAGCGTGTCCGCATCTGAAGTTAATCGAAAGTATATGTTAGTATATAACAGCTAATAACAATGTATTTCTCGCTTACCTTCTGATTGTTGTTAGAAGAACCTCAACTTTAACAACTCTATCGTCTCCGTTGGGTAATTTTTCAGGTCCAATACATATAAATGTAAGGGACTTTGATGTGAGGCAGCAATGATAGCTTCCAGTGATTCCAACACTTTCGGACATTCCTTTCCTTTGGACGATAACTTGCCAAACATGTTCTAAAAACGATCAAAGTGCATATTAAAAGTTTATGCAAAGAAGTAAGCTATTTATCCAGCACTGCTGTGATGTCCAAGTCTCTGTCAGAACTAAGCCTGAGTTAAACTTACCATAACACGTATAGCCTTGTTCTGATCTATTTGCGTTATCTCGTTGTATGGATAGGAGGTTATCTAACCATTTGCGTAATTCACTTTCCGAATTCAAGACAATTCCAAAACCACCTTCTCTGGATGACAGGGCTAATACAAATTTATGTTTGGTATCAATCCGTCGATTTATGTTAAAACAGCTCTTTAAATAAATAACTCGCTTGGGTTCAGCTTTTTGCATAAATTTCTTTTCAGTATCATAGTATTCCAAGCGCGCAGCTTTATCGGTTGTTTCTTTATACAAAACGAAAAACTTCTTTTTCATAGTTTTCAATTTCTTTTGGTATCCACTTAGAACTAATCCGTTGTCCGTTGTGGAAGCCATCATGAATCCACTAACCTATGTTAACTGCAATTGAGAAATATAAAGACTGTTAAGTATCAGAGTATATAAGTCGTACAGTGTATGGAATATCATCTATACTCTATTACGAGGGATCTAGTTTCAAGGATATATTAATGGCGGTGACTTATTGACCTAGTGACACCGTTGACTTCAGCCACTACGTATTAAGTCTGCGGTTGTCTAATGCGCACTTCTCGTCTTGTTTGCCATATGTACATTTACATATACTATATAAAAGTGGATTTGTGGGAGACTACAAATGTGGGTTCTGGGTATCTCCAGGGGAAGTACTAGATCACTTGAATTTTATTTTCCA
This sequence comes from Drosophila macrospina, assembly GCA_035042075.1. Lineage (NCBI taxonomy): Eukaryota > Metazoa > Arthropoda > Insecta > Diptera > Drosophilidae > Drosophila > Drosophila macrospina. The sequence goes on along the minus strand of JAWNLW010000326.1, from coordinate 2,052,903 downwards.
TTTCATAAGTTATCAACAAAATTCACGAGAATTAAATTCATTATTTTAGAATGAGTCGACAAATATAATTATTATATAGTTAGTTATAATGCTTAATTCGTATATAAACTAGATGACAGCAATATTTAACATTAATTTGCACTTTTAAACGGCAGATGAAGGGAATGAAGACGTTTAGGCTGTGATGTCAAGCAATTTCCGCACACATACATATATGTATTAACATAAATAAAACTTTCGTATAAATGAAACATTAATACAAATTGATAATTGAACACTGTAATTTCATCCATTTGCTTTCATTTTTTAATACACCATTCAATTGCTTATGCATAAACAACATACACATGCCCGTTCCAATTATGTGAGCGACTCACAAACAATAATTCTAAACAATGAAAAAAAACTACGAGTGTAGTAAAAATATGCTCTTAAGGACTTACTACGTTGTTACTATAGACTATATAGACAATGTGCATGCATATGTATTATAAACACACATACAACGCATACATATGTATGCATTCCATTACATACATGTGCACATATAAAATATGTATAAGCATATGTACACACTACATACGGGTGTATATATTTGTGAATATTAGATATTGTATATATTATCTTGCGCACTAATATGCTTTCGGTATGCAAGGAGAGTTATTTTGTATATTCGCTATAAATAAATGCAGGATACATACTCCGAATTCAATTGGCATATATATATTTATGCATGTATTAATTTATAATCTAATGATTTTTTTAAATATAGTGGTGGCACTAGCAAGTAATCGAACTTATCGTAGAACGCCCAATATAGACTTGGGTTGCAATAATAAACATCGATTAATTGCCCAACGTCATATTTTGATGGTTATTAATCGTTTCTTTCGATTATTTCGGACACAATTTCGTATGATTGCAGTTCTCGTTATTATCGAAAGCGAAATTTTGTAATGCGATAAAGCAATAAGTAGCATTTTAGCATTACTAAGCTGTGTAAGATAAAATTCGGAATATATATTATATTGGAATGCTTTTATGCAGTATTTAATTTGTGTAGACGTACAACAACAAAATTGTTAACAAACATCAGTGTTAATTTGTAAAATCTATAAAAATATGGTAATTATTTAACAACTTCCAATATACAATATATATTTTTCATCAGCTACAAGATTTAACTTTTTTCCACACCCATTTAGCAGTTTGGAATTCTAAGGCACATTTTTGCTTTGAAACAAAATAAGTGCACTAAAGTCATAGGAATATCAAGTGGAAATGAGTTTAAACTCACTGAAAATTTAAATAATCATGGTGGTATTTCGATTTTTATTGCAGATGTTTTTCGTGCTCCTCTGCTGACATTATTTTACACCACTATGATTTAACTTATTTGAAATGCTATCCCTCTAAGTAATATGAATGAGTTTATCGAAACGTATCTAGTGACAACGTCCAGAAATAGTACATATAGCAATGTCGGCCTATCATTTGAGTTAAAGAGAACTAGTAGTTCACGATATTATCGCAGTCTAAAAGAACTACTGAATTGAATTATTTTCAGTGAGCTGAATGTGGATTGTAAAACAATGAAAAAGTGACAAATAGTGTTTACATTTGTTTTCTAATTTGTTTTAAAGTTATAATTTTTAATATAACAAAGAATAAGAGTGTGTGTAAATTTCATTAAAAGTGTAAACAAATAAAAATAACATATAATTATGTATAATGTACCACATAAGTATCGCCAAGTTTGTCGATTGTGCCTCACTTTGGTTAATGAGTGCGATATCGCAGATCTACAAATTTATAATAGTGAGACAAGCCCAAATGAAACAGTTAGCAGCCAACATAAGTTATACGTTAATCAGTGCAATATTAATGAAAATGCATCCAAATGTGTCTGCAATGCTTTGGACCCAAATACATGTTGCTGCCAATGTGATAACCCGTTATCAGCAGTGCAAAGCAATAATGAAATGGCCCTATGCAATCCTCTACATAAAAACAATTACACACCGAGTGTGCCTTCTGCTATTGCCAACCCGCCATGCACAATTGAAAACAATATATATGCTCGCCTGTATTCCAATAAAACTAGGCTGCAAGCTCAACCAACAGCAATACAATATTCATCATTACCCTCAACACAAGACGTACAATCGCAAAAAGAAGCAATAAGCGAAGAAACAAATACAATTGGCCAGGAGGAGCAACAATTTATACACAAGCAACATGATACTGTCCACGTAATACAAAATCGACATCGACAAAACATGTATTTCATGATATCGGCGATAATACTTCAACCAACGAAAATTACAATCAAGAGCATAAAGATGATTCATCACCACACATTACAATTCAGATATTCAACTGTCTCTCTATTAAGGTAAGGCAAAGTTGTTTTTAATTCAACACACAAACCCACACATGTACGTATGGGCATATGTATGGATATATGGATGTGTATATGTGTGTGTATGTTTGCGTGCATTTGTGTGTGCTCACGATGTTTGTATGCACATTCATACATGTGATTGTGTGTGATTACGCTACCATCACTTAAAAAATAAAAGAAATGTCTGCTCTGAGTTGCCTTTCCATGCAACTTTGTATACTTTTATACTTAGATGCATACATAAATATATTTGGAGTTCTTTAATGGGTGGAATTATATGTGTATAGAAAAAAAATATATTTTGGTAATTATGTATGTATGTACATTATTACTTACATACATATGTACACATGTGAATACATGCAAGCATATAAACCTAAATATTAATACATTATGCTGGAATTACGTTTATACACCTTACTTTTACAACAGCCAGCATCTTATGAATAACTGATAAGTGCGAGTGAGACAGAGGGTTTTAAACTTTTATTTTATAAACATTTGTCGCTATTGACAACATGATAAGCTATAATATAAACACATTTTTATTATTATCTGTGAATGCGTTTTGTGAAAAGATAAAAATAAAGTTAAGGGAAAAGAAATTGATATCTTCATCGTGTTGAATATTAGATACCCTTATACATTGATTCAATAATGATTGCAAGTTGAAATGTAAGAATTTTACAAAACAAACTACTATTTGGATCAATTGACCACATGGCATCGACATAGATAATATACATATGTAAACAATACTTAAAGTACGATTTAATGTGAATAACCTCGAATTCTTCTAAACGATAAAATTCTAATTGTACATTTCTTTAGCTTTAATTTCCTGTGAAATTACTACAAGTACGAATTTAAAATTTTGTCTATTTCAGCCATTACCGAATGATGGATTTCCTTCAATTATCTGTCGTGAGTGCCGAACAAAGCTTGAATCATTTTGGAAGTTTCGCAACATGGCGCTAAATTCACATTTGGTTTTAAGAGAATTCTTAGAAATATCGGAGTCATCGAAGCTTGTAAGTTATTTATTGAACATTTATCGATTGCTATGAAATATAAAAAATGTGCTCTATATACAAATTAAATGAGATAAGGAGAGGTGTATATGGTTCAAAACTGTTTCTAATAAGTAGTTAATTAATAAAAAGTAAATAAAAAGATAATCATATAAATTCAGTATATAAAAACATGTGCAATTACAGAAAACATTACAGAAATAACTATTTTAAAAAGTAAATATATGTTAGCTCAGCGTTTTTATCGTGTAAACTGATAATTAGTAGTAATCGATACCTTAACTTATATTGACTAATTTTTCTATAATAAACATGATTTGCTTTTTTTCTTCTAGGATTCAAATCATCTGGAAACAAAACTTGATGAAATTTTAAAGTCAACATCGGAGGCAATAGCTGCAAAGGCACTGACTGAACTGAGTAAATCTTCAAAAACAAGATATAGCCAACGGCAAACGAAACTTGATGGTATTTTTAATTCAGCTAAGGATGTAGACCGCCTAATTGAAAATAACATTAGAGATATTCAAACTCCTTTATTGTATTCAAACTTATTTGAAAGTCCATCCTTATCACAAACGTCTAGTAACGCTTTAGAAAGAGAGCAGATATTGATTCAAGATAATATAATGACAGCGCGAACAGCTACCACAACAACAACAACTGCAGCAGCAGCATCAACAATTAAAACTGAAAAATATTTTGAATTAGATAATGGTACGGCGCAAAATTCAAAAGATCCAGATGTTGAACAATATAAAAACTTGCAACAGCAACTAGAGACTGCCGCAGTGCTTATGGATATAAGTAAAAAGATTGTCATTTCACCACCATGCTCGAATCCCCAATCTCCTTGTCTTTCTGCAATTGTAGATACAAGTATTAAAAGTTCTGTGATAAAATCAAAACGTCCATCAATCGATAATGAGATGCAAGATAGTGTTGAAATTGACTTATCTGTAAAAAAGAAGAAAAGTGAATATTCCACGGAACGGAATGTAGCACCAACCACAACAATAATAACAACAAACACAACAGCAGCAACAACAACACGTAACTTTGGCCAACCAAATCAAATACATGATATCCATGCGAATCCTATAAGGATTGATGGCGATCTTAAGAATTATAGTATTACTATCAATGAAGTTGGCTCATCTGGAAGCAGTTACCAATTGAACACAAAGAAACTGAATACCGAAAGTATTGCTACTTGTCTAACGGACTCTGAGGACAGCTCTGATTCGAATAAATTAGAAATGGATATTGCATCTGCAATGAATGATCGAAAGACTCCAGAGAGCGTTAATTCTGATCATGCAACAGACGCAGCGACGACACAACTCTGGCAAGCATTGGCACGATCCGCTGGTAAGCATATTTTTATATTATGATAATTATTTAAAAACGTTAAACTATGTCACAACTTTAATCTACTTTTATACATTGTTAATGTTATGAGAAAATGCATATAATTAATTAATTTTTGCAGCCAAAACTAAAGAGGAAAGTCGAGCTTCGCAAATATTGCGAAACATGATGAATCAAACTTTTGTATTTCCTGTGCCGTCGACCATAGCATTGACAAAAGTACCTGAAGAACCAATACCACTTTTAAAGGTAACACGCATTATGTTTAAGAGTATATACTATTTATACGTAAACACATCTATTTTTTAATGGATTAGGATATGTCTGAATCTCAATCGAGTGTTGTCAAAATATGTAGAAGAAAGCAAAGTTTTCCTACTAAAACAGATTGCATCGAGTCTCCAGATATTAAGGTGACCGATACTTTCGTTCGTTCCGAAAGTGTATCAAATACATTGCAAGAAGGAATCAAAGACAAAAAGGCATGTATTAATTCATTTAATTAAATACTAATTCAATTTATAAATGTCACATTTGCAGAGCTTAAAATGCAACAGCAGCAGCAGTGCTTTGTCTACATCACAAAAGGATATGTCATGCTCTAATTGTGGTACGCTAACAACAACAATTTGGAGACGTAGCGTCAGAGGAGAAATGGTTTGTAACGCTTGCGGATTGTACTTTAAACTACATGGCGTCAATAGGCCCCATTCAATGAGACGCGACACCATTCATACCCGGCGCAGGCGTCCAAAAGAATGCGAAAAATCTAAGAAAAGTAAGTCTGAATTGAATACTCTCTACCTGTAATTGTTCTTTACTAATAACTCGAATTCTTTTATTAACAATTAAAAGGAAACCGGCAATTACCCTGCAACTCGGCGGTAGACTATGAAACGCATAACATCAGTAGTCCCGTTGAATGCAAGAAGCTGGATTTGTCAATAAATCAGGAAACACTCAGTATTTCAGATCTAGTATTTAACGTAAGTATTGGCATAATGATGTATTAGTATTAAATTATTAATATTAATAAGGGGAATTTAATATTTAAAATATAACTATATACATTATTTTGCTTCTGTAATGGTGAAAGCGTTCACCTTTCTCTAAACAATTCATTTACTTTGAGAAACACTAATATAACGTCGTCCCTATTTTAGAAATACAAAACGGAATTATCTGAAACAGGAGGAGCGGCAGCAACACTAAAAGATGTTATTTTAAAACGGAAAAAATCACAATCTTTGCCTGAGTTTAATGATACCTGCGAAGGCGAGGAACTATCTGTACCTCTTAACCTTGTTTCCAGTGAAAATAATGCAAAGTTAACATACAACGCCAAATAAAAAAATCAAGTAATCAAGCCTTCAAGCGCACACACAATTTTATTTATGAACTCAAAAAATAAAAGAAAACAAAAAAAAAATCCAACAAACAGAAAACAACAAAGTAAAATTACAAAAATAATATAAATATATATATAAATTCAAATTTATATATATACACGTAGAGTGTCACACACGATATATACTTACATATGTATATACATACATATATACTCATACTCATATTAATTTGTATTCTTAGAAACTAATACCAAAATACTAAAAAAGAAAAAACTCGGTTCAAAGTTTTAATTTTATGGTGTGAAATAAATTAACTTAAGCACGGACAGAATTACTTAATGCTTTTTATAAATAAAATAAAAATTTAAGCAATTATAAAGAGATATTGATATTTATTGAAATACATGCTTCAGTATTTTTAACATTTAATGACACACTTAAGTAGCTTGGCATTATAAAACGACACCATCGACAAAAACAATATTATCACAAACCAAATGCACTCATTTCAGCATTCTAATTATACACAAATTCGAAAATCAAAAACAAAATAAATAAACTATTAATTCACTACACTATGGGATACCCAATACTAAGTTGATACACTTCCCTTTTTATACCTTTTGTTCTCACCCTGATATGCTGTCGAAAATATATATTTTCAAAAATATTTAACACAATTACTTAGAATGGGTATCCTTTAGTTAGTTTTTATTAATTAGACATTTTGGTTTACTAATCACACTTTAATAAATTTTAAATTAAATAGTCTAGGATATCGTGCATTGATTTTTATAAAAATGAATTTAACAACCTTTAATTATACATATAAATACGATTAAATTCATTTTTATAAAAATCAATATATCACAAAAAAAAAATTAAATTTTTCAAAATGAATTAAAAAATGCTCGACAATAAGTGATAAAAAGTTTATAGTTTATATTGTCGTTGCCAGATTTAGCTGTAAAACAAGTATTTATAACCATTGTAGGCTTTGAAGCTAATATGTATATTTTTTTTAAATCAACTGCTTCAAAAGAATATTTTTTGTAAACAAAAATAAAAATATTGTCAGTTTTTGTAGTTCGAAACTCATTTAAATGTAATTCTGCAAACCTATAACATTTGGTTGTCAAAAATAGAAATATCACAACAACAAAAATATGTGCTATTAAGCTAAACGAATTTGTAATTTCAATTAACTTTAGAAAATTTCGAATTAAATTCCTGTCTTTCAACATATTTTTTAAAGAAAAACCTGAGTATTGTGTTGCTTAAATCATTAAAAGCATTTTGATGAAAATGATTGTTTAGTGTATTTAATTTATAACGCAGTATGTTTGGCAATATAACTATATTTGGATCCAAACTATGTTTAAAACAAAGAAACAAACATACATTTTATTGTTTAATCAGCAGATTTATATAGCTAGAAAACATTTGTAAAATCTCTTGCCTGTAAATGAAAATAATGTGATAATAAAATAATCTCCACAATTTTTAAATAGTTAAACTATGCAATTTAAAGCAATATTCATAATACCATGCTAAAATTTCAAGCAAATATTGAACAAATATTTATATTTCTAATAAGAGATTCTTAATATCAAAAGCAAATGCAGTTTTCGATCTTATTAATGTAATATTAAATAAATCATTAAGCTAAGAAAAAGTTACACATTTATTTTTTCGAATTTAATAATCTCAAAAACTTCTAACGGTTATAATAAATTTATTAATTGAATTAAATATGGGTATTACAATTGGTTTTCTTAGTACTCCCAACGCCCTACTGTCTTTTAATATTAAAGGCACATTTTCTATGGTTTCATCGTCGCAAATATTAGAAGTGCACTTAGCATCAGCTAAGCTATAAGTTACCAAACTCTGAGCAAACGCTTTGCTTTCTCGTCATCGTTTTAATGGGAGGTTGTATCATACACACCGGAAAGCATACGCTCTTTGTGCAGCTTAGCATAATGGTAAGTCATAAGATAAAACTCTGTTCCATTTCAGGGAAGTTTATAGTGCCCTCGCCATTCCTTGCTATTTTATTGTGGGAGCCAGCAGCATTTCAAATGGCGCAACCATCACTTTGCCCGTCACCATCAATTAGTCAGCAATCATACCCTAGGTCATGCATGAGTATTGTTGTTTCTAGTAGTAGTACTTAATAATAATAATAAAAGGAACTTATAAATGCATGCGTACTTCATAATATTAAAATGTTAAAGATAAATAATGTGGTTAAAAAAATATGTAAATACGTAATTAAAAATAAATATTTTATTTTTGAGTTTACTTTTTTTTTGATAGTGCAAAAAACATCGATGATTAAAGCTTAAGTATCGATAATGCCACCTAAAGATTCATTCTGTTCATTGCTTACATCGATAGCATCGATGGTGTCATCTTTAGTTTACCAGCGACCACATATGAACAACTCATCAAACTATGTTTATTTTTATCAGTTGAACAAAAGTTTATTGATTTACGCATTAAAGGAATACAAGTTTTAGGCAGGGATAACACTTTATAGAATCTTCAATAATGAAATCGGTAATAATAACCATTTGTGTATATCTATATATATATACAAAAAATTTGGAGAGATGATTACGAGCAAAGCATTTTTACATATATTTAAATGACTAATTTTTATTAAATTGCAGAATGAAATGTCACCCGTATTAAAGTCAATATTGGAGAAGGATGTTAAGCTGACGGATCGCTTTGTAACTTTCTTGCTTCAATTTGCATCTTTCAAATCCCTAAAGATACACTGCAAGTTTCTTGAAGTTTCTTGTGATGGAATTGCTTGGCTTTGTACCTGGATTGCTTTTATATGGCTAATCAATTCCAGAGATCTATATCAAATGCAAGTAAATATGCTGATTGGACTATTATTAGACATCGTTATTGTGGCGGTGCTCAAAGCATTTGTACGCCGACGACGGCCAGTGGCTGCCACGGATATGCTAACAATTGGTCCGGATAAGTTTAGTTTTCCATCTGGACACGCATCCCGAGCTTTTTATGTGCTTGTCTTCTTCACCAGACTGCACTCCCTACCTATCATTTTCTGGATGCCAATTACTGCTTGGGCTGTAAGCGTTGTGCTTTCTAGACTGATATTAAAGCGTCATTTCATTTTGGACGTCTGCGCTGGGGCATTGATCGGCGTATTTGAAGCTCTGTTTCTAGGCCTCATATGGCTGAGTGCTGATACTGCTGCTTCCATCGTTGGTTTTTTAGCTGAAGATAAAGCGTTTAGCGAACCCAATTAAATTAAATCAAATAAAAAACATCATTTTAAATTGTACATAAGACGTATTCTATTGTTTAGTTGCCAATAACAAACGTTTGGACAGATTATTTGTTGAATTGTTATACATATATTAATCGTCACAATATAAAAGAAAAATTCGAAGTCCTTATGTCTATTTCTATACTCTTTGTAGTTCCTGTAGCTTTATACAACATAAAGATTGTTGATTGACCCAAAGAGTAATTTTAATTAAATTAAATTGTAAAAACCGCATTTGTTTAATAAATACCTTGACGATTCTGTAATGTAGTTTTAACAAGACTGTGAAGAGTATTTTTATTGAATGGTCGAAGATAGTTAAATCTCCATTGACAATTTTCAAAATTGTAAGATGATTGTGAAGTGTATGAAATATTTGTAGTCTACTAACACATATATTATTAGAATATTATAATCTTTTTGTAGCCTTTTTTTTGTGTTTGATATATTCTTTCATTCTTATCACCATTGTTATGTGAGAAGCTCTGAAATACATGTAGAAATGATCTGGATGGCACCACTATAACGTATGCCTGATCTAACATAGAAAGAACGTTATATGTTTAGATAGAACTCAAGAGATTTGCTTGTTTTTTTTTTACAGTTAGAGAGCACCTTAAACAAACTATTTAAAATCTAATTTATTATCGTTTTAAATTAGATATATGTAAGTACTTTGTATTTATGTATATATTTACAAGATAATCAAATTTGTTATTATATAATAATAATCTTATATATGTGCAAAAACCATTATAAAAACTAGCGCATTTAAACTAAGTGCTACAAGTGCATTCCCTCCTTGAACGGCAGCCGGGTGATCTCCTAAACATGAAGAGAACAACTTTTGTTAATCGAGAGAAAGATAATAAGCATTACAATAACTTACCATTTAAAATATGAACATTAACGGATTTAGAGTTCGCATTTGACGGCATGCAGGAATATCTGCCAGAGTCCGATATTTGAGCACGTTGTATTAGCAGATATGATGTAGTTATATCCCCCTTCTCGGTAATAACTGATACTCCTCCCCTTGGAGAATCGTAATTAATTTCCTGCGAAAACACAAACTAAATTGTTAATGGCTCCCTATAATCAGGGGTACTACATCTTAGGTTATATAATTGTAACTCCCACCTGGTTGTTGTGAGTCCAGTGCACCATGAGTGGCGGATCCGGAAGGTGTTTTACAATGCAAGTTAGGTTAACCGTTGATCCCAAGTCAATGTATAATTCGGGGCCTCCTGGAATACTTGTTATTGGCTCTGCAAGAAAAGTTATCAATGTTTCTTATTAATTTTCATATTTATATTAAATTCTATCACAAATTTGTATCTTTTATTTAAATATATATATAAATTAATTTATTTAAAATTTGAATAGTTTCCTTACCCACAACAGAGAAGATCATTGTATATCCAACTGGAGGAGTTGTTGATACTTGACATTCATAAACACCAGAATCTCTTATTTGTGGATATTTGATCTGAAAGAAATCAATAAAAAATTGTTAACAAGTTAATTTGATTTCAAATTAAATTAATAAAGCAACTTGTTGTGGAATACTTGTATTAATAATATTTTAATTACCTGTAAGGACCAATCGCCAGTTTGCTTATTGTAGATGGAAGTAAATCTTTGGTCCGAAGTGTATGTGCTTTCAGCTACTGTCAAAAGGTGTAGGTCCCTATGTCGTATCCAAGATACCTACAAAATGTAAATATATAATAGTGATAATGACGATAATGTAAGGATTTGTATCTGAACTAACCGTTTTATTGCCGAGATTCTTTACTCGACAATTGAGATGGCCCGTTTTATTAACTAATGAAGTCACATTTTTTGTGGCGGATGTATCAAAATAGGGCCCCCTATCAAGGGGCTTTACGAACTTAACAATTTGGTCCTCATTCATATTGAAGCCATTCACATCATCTCCTAGCATATAAATATCCGTAATATTCGATTTTGGATCGAAATAATTGCGTTGGCATAGTGTTGCTCTAGAAAATACTGTGAAGACAAATTTTATGTATTCGTGTGTTATCACTCTGAGAAAAACACGTCTTGTGCATAAAGCGGCAGCACTTAAATTACTATGCAAGAATTCACATAAATTGCGAGAATGTTAAGACTTACAAAAATAAAGTAATAACCGACAAATTCGTGATCCATTCATCCTTAGATTTGTGGTCTCAATTTGTTTCTAAGCACACATTAAACACTTAAATTATTTAAGCAAAGCTCGACGCTATGTAATTTTTCAGCAAACGCTTATCCTTTCACTTCTTCTTCCTTCACTTCTCCTTTACTCTTCATTTGGGTCCGCCATGCGCATTGGGGGGAAACCAAAAAGATGAGAAAGTGTTTACACAACCTTTAAATAATTATTACAAAAATACCAAAATTTATTATTATATTATGTATTTATATTTGTACAAAGGTTTATTACAAGGACTTAGAAATACAGAAGTCGGCTGGTCGAAGGAGTGCTTGCCTGCCTTGAATGTGTTACAGTTGCCCAGGTTAAACTTCCCAACTGAACTTGACCCTTTTCAAAAAGAACCTCTCATTCCAAACAAAGAATTGCTTACAGGTGTACTATGATGTATGATCTTTTGTTGATCTGTTATGTTAAAGAGAGAGTGGAAGGCAGAAACATTTCATTTAATCATTATCAAATATCTCACTAAATAACATACGCAGTCTATTAGGTTGCAAGCTGATAAAGTTAAACAATAATTTGTCTGCCGTTATAGTTTAAAATTTAAAGATTAAATTTCTTATTTATTTAATTAAAGTACAGGGTATTTTAAAGTCCAGAGCACCCCTACAGCGCCCTTCTAGTTATTTTTCTTACTATTGATTAAGGGAATAGAAATAATACAAACAATGACAACATTGGAGTATCAACAAGGACAATCAATACTGAATATATTCATATTAATGCTAATTATATGTTATTGAAGTACACATGTTTTTCTAATATGAATTAATTACATTGCATAGAAATATTTCATATTTTTATGCTGAATTTGATTTGAAAATTTGGTGAACTTTACTGTATTGATTTAAATGTCATCCGCAACTTCGAAATGTCTTTTAACAATCAAACGAAATCTAACTTTGTATAGCCAAACATTATCACAAAAATTAATAAACTAATTAAGGAACAAAAAGTCTAGTTAATACTAGCAAATATGTGTACAACAGAGCACCAATTACCGGGAACCGTAGCATCATTGCTTACAATCCGTTGTCAAAGTGAAGAACTTAAGGAAACAGCAACGGGTAAAATGCAAGAGAAAGTAATGAATCGTATAGTAACAATAATAATAAATAGCAAAATAAGATAGACAACTAAACTCATAAATATGTTTTAATTCAATACATGAATATATTATATAGTATATATATGGTATAGTAATCCTAACCGAACAGACTCTACTTCAGCACAGGCATGACCTTGTCAAGAACTGATAAATGGAACAATAAAAGAATATCCTTTGCTAAAAACATAAACAAAAGTACCAGTTTTATTTTGATTCAAGAAATCCAGATTTATACTCCAGTATATATAAGATATTTTTGGAAAATATCCCCCAGCTCTACGATAAATAGGGGTAACAAAAATGTCAAGTGTTTACTGAGCATGCTCCGCGATGGGGAATGAAATTCCAACCCTTGAGTGTAATTTTCGCATGTAAGAAATCGATTTCAAGAATATTTCGGAAGTTCTTTAGTTAAATGTGTTTCAAAAATATGTAATATATTAATAATAACTTTTAAATTTAAAAAAAATATGTGTAAAATGCAAAACTGTTAACGAATATATAGCTTAATAAGTTTGACTTAATTTTATTCAAATTAAACGTAAACAAATTAACAAATAACGAAAAGGTTCTATTATAAAAAAAAGAGAAAAAACTACTATACAATCATTGAGTTGATTTTAAATCACGAATTTAGGTAAACCAACTACGTGATTTTATATGAAATTCCTTAGGAGCTTAACATTGCCAAAAGGGAAAAAACTTGTTTTTATTTGTGGAATACGTATTAAAAAATATGTATACAAACTTGCGAATGAACGAACGTCTGGACGTGTGTCTTAACTAATCAATAACTTGGAATACATTAAATGCATGATGTCTATTGAGATTAAGAGATTAATAATGCTTACATAATTCTAATTCGAATATATATGTTTTTTTAGTCAACATGGGCACGGTTTTAAGTTTTAATCCAAGGGATAGACATCCGATATATTCGTCACAGCCCAATTTTCCATACAATCAATCCTCAGAGATTCAGGCTGAGAAAATCAACGATACTGCGGGATCAATTGACTCGCACTTGAATAACTTCTCCTACGAACAGCTGAATAATGCGAAAAACCGTGAGAACAAGAAGGCAATTTCGCATCAAATCTCAAGAAATGGCTCGGGACACCAGAATACTTGTGGCAGTATGCAATTTAACATGCACACGCAAATCAATTCGCACAATTTCAATAACCTAACAGTTTCGTCTAAAGATACGATTAACAATGACTTGGACTCGCATAATGAGAACTCAATTGTAATCTCCGAGAAGAGCTCGATTGAGAAGAGCCTGAAGAAGCATTCACTGTTCATCAATGCCCTATCCTGGAAGAAGCTCTCCACATCGCATAACAAAAAGAAGGTTGATAATAAGAATAAATGCGCCAATATGCCGTCGGCCTGCTTTAAGGCCCAATTACTGGAGGCATCGTATTCCTCCTCCACAGCCGATAAGAATAAGAATATTCAGCTCCATTGTAATCACATCGAGGAGCATCAGCACCAACAACAGCATCACTGCAATCAAAACCAAAACCAGGTCATTAGGGAACTGCCATTCTTTCCATCGACCAAAACACAAAAGCCCTCAACGGCTAAGGAATTGGGGCGCGTAAACAACACCAATTCCATAACCAACCACAACAAACTGATCCAAAAACAGCCTTTAACATTGACACTGCCCCAGCAGTTACAGGCTTCATCGATACAGATTAAGAACACAAATCAAAATCACATTCCACGCAAAACCGTTATTCAGGTAAAACACACTTGTGATTATTAATAATACTATATACAGTCTTGCTTCGGTTGTTACAAAATGAATCCGAGTTCTCAAATTGAAAAGTAAATTGGAGGATGATTCATTGAACCTCATTTTGTCGTAAATTAATTTAACTTTTTTTTTTTTTAATAATTTATGCGATAAAATTATCATCCTAGTGCGATAAAGATATCGTCTTCGTCCGTTATTTAAGATAATAATCAAGGTATCAATTCTTGTCGATCATAAACGATGGAAAAAGAATCTTATCGATAACAAAAAGTTGCGAGGCCGGAATACACACATTTGAAATCACATTTTTCGATAACCGGAGCCTGACTTATACTCTATAGTACCTTTAATTATTAATTTATTATTTTATTTAACAGGCTTCGACCTCGGAGCTATTAAAATGCTTAGGTATGTTCTTGCATTATCGATGCCATCGGTTAAACAATTTCGATCCTGGGGACGCTGTCATGTGGCTGAGAGCCGTCGATCGAAGCCTACTCTTGCAAGGCTGGCAGGTAATACACGAATTTAAATTTGAAAATATTTAAGCAGAATAAGCGTATATCCTTGCATGCAGATTATAAGTAAATTTGTCATTTTTGAAATGCTTCATTTTTAAGTACTAGTATTATCAACGAAATACCTATACAACATTTTCAAATACATTAACATATACACGCATTCCCATACAAAAATATGCATAAGAATTCAAACTACACACCGCTAGGTGGCGCCAGTAATGTTCCTGCCTTATATTTTTTTAAACAATTAAAATGATATTTTTGCTTTCAGGATGTGGCATTTATAAATCCAGCAAACGTTGTATTCGTATACATGTTAGTTCGTGAGCTCGTTAATGGAGAGGAAACAAAGGAATCGGATCTTCAGGCATCTGTTCTTACTTGTTTGTATTTGTCCTATTCATACATGGGAAACGAGATTAGTTACCCCCTTAAGCCATTTCTAGTTGAAGACTCCAAAGAGAACTTTTGGGACAGGTAAGTTTTCGATTATTATTATTAAGAACTCGTAAAGAATTCTAGAGTATATTTCGTACTGCAATTAATGATTATACAATTTTATATTGACATTGTTTTGCCTCTTTTCATATGGTTTCAGATGTCTAGTGATCGTTAACAGATTAAGTAATAAAATGCTGAAAATAAATGCAGAGCCAGCTTTCTTCACAGAGGTATTCACTGAATTAAAATCATGCGGTCAATTTCAAACCAACTCGAACAGAAGATCATCGTGCGGAGGCGCCTGACGGAAAGATAACCACCGACAGGTTGTAGTCCGACTCTCATTGTCTACACATCAGCAGACTTTTCCAGATAAAATAAAACAAAAATAGTGCTAAATGGATAAAACAAACAAAGAAACAAAAATAAACACTTCGTAAATCATTAGAAAATTTCTTTATGTCACCATCACACTTGTTCAAATAAAAATGTAAAGATATTAAAGACATTGTGCAAATTGGAAACAAACAAAAAAATAAGTATAATGTGTAATGGTGTTGTGTTCTCAATTTAAATGGAATGCAACATACTCGTAATGTTCAATAAACTGAATAAACTCTCAATCAGGACGGTTTTCCATTTCAAATTATAGAGGAGATAGTAATTAAACGTTAACTTTCTATTAATTATATTAATCATTTATTTAAACCAAAAGTCATCTTTCCTAAACTGTTTCACATAGCCCCAAACGAGAAACAAGAAAATATGTGCACAGCTTACAACGGAAATAATTAATGGCCAAATATCTGGGTACCTGGAAGGTGGCTCTATAGTTAGAAAGCCAACTAAGATGGAAATCATTAATAGTTCTGAAATAACAATTAACGAATTTAACAGATTGTTTACAGTAATCATTTCCCCTTTAGCTTTGAAATAATTGCATTTAAAGGACAAATGGAAAATTAGAGTTGATGCCACAGTAGGAATTAATAAATTATCACGTTTTAAGAGCGGAATCATGCTAAAAACGGAGACTTCAAGAAACCAAAGCATTTCCCTTGGCCACCAATTAAATAAACATATAGCTGGTAAGGCAATCAGCAAAATAGACTTCTCGTGAGCCTGCAAAATAAGTTTGTTAAGCTTGGTAATTAGATATTGGTCACAGTTCTTACTTGAAACGAGAAGAGGAAAAACGCGGCTGAGGTATTAAATAATGTTAACAGGAACGTATATTTACTACGTCGAAAGAAAAGTAATATATTAGTTGGGAGCACAGTTAAAAGCGTGGTTCCCAGACAGATTAATGCCATCTGATGATTTGAAAAATATTTCCTAAAAAAAAGAAAGATTGAGTAAGTATTTTTATCACTACTATTATGAACAATTGTTATTACTCACTTTAATTTAAATATCACATTTATGCTGCACCAAACATTGGCGACTTTATCCTCAAAAACACCTCGTCCTAGTGGAAATAGCCGATGTATAACTTGCAAGGCTGCGTCTATTGAATGAAGCCAAGGTAACCATAAAACAGCAAATACTTTTATCACAATGACAGCTATTGTTGTTAGCTCGATTGCAAACGATCTAAAGCTGCAAATGAAATGGTTAGTGTAGTTATGATTCCTCTGGCCAAGTTTCTTTATATATTCACCTCTTTTGTGATAAAGTTGCACCGAGCAGATATGCAAAAAAGGGCAGAGCATGGTACAACTCCATTTGTTTATAATTTAATGCCAATGTGAAGGCAAAAGCGGCAACAAAATGCCTATTAAAGAGCACCGCAGCAATCGCAGCAGCTGCTAACCCAAGGGATATGTTGTTATACTGGAAGTGTCCATTGTCAATAAGCACTTGTCCTGGATAAAGCGCGAATAATACAAACAAAAGTTGTTTGATATTACTCTGAAAAGTGCGATCGATGCCAACGCATAAGGCCCAAACCGCCGGCAAATAAACCAAAACATCCGCTGCTAAAACGGTGAGGCGCATGAAGCTTTTGTGTTCCTTCGTTTCTATACCTCTACTAGTGTGTAATTCCACAAAACTGGAATTGTGCGATTTAGCTACAAGGCCCATGAGATAGCTATGATATGCTGTAAGAGGCGGATAATCTAAGCCCCAATATTGCAGGTCGTTATCTGTGCCATTCGTATACCATTGTTTTGCATCCAAATTTACTGTCACTTCTTGCCAGTGGCGCTGTGCTTCATAATCACCAAACATTGGGGGCTTGTTATTTCCAGAAAAGGAGTTCAGTGATATAATCGACCTTAGCGATAAGGCCAAAAAAGCTGTGGCTGCCAACTCAGACATCATCTTGCCTCTTTATTATTGTTATCATTTAGTTTTTGTTAGGGATGTGACAACTGCATCGATGCATATCGATTTATATTGAAAAAGTATCGAGTAGGTTCTATATCACATTTGAGACATATCGGATCCAAAATGCATCGAATTTAAATTGCCGATACCAAATAAGTTTTGCGATACAAACCCATTTAAAAAATTATTTTTAACTAACTGAAATCCATTTGAAATTAATAATACTATTACGTTAATAGTAAGAAAGCAATAACATGTTTAATCATTTCTTGGTTTACATCGTGCTTGTGCGTCTTTGTTTTTAGGCTTTGGCTGCAATGTCCAAAGCTTGACTCAAATCATTTATCAAATCTTCGGCATCTTCAAGGCCAACAGATAGACGGACCAGACCATCAGTAATACCCAATGTCTTACGGTCTTCAGCGGGAACAGAGGCATGCGTCATGACAGATCTATAAGTAAAGCATAAATGCGACAGTCAGAAAAACCTTTTTTTTTTAAATCTCTCAATTGCTACGTTAGATAGTAACAATTTTAGAGCATCATACGGACTTCAAAGCTAGACATAAGATAACTTACGGTAACTCTGCCAAACTTTCATATCCTCCAAGACTTTCAGCAAGTGTAAACAACTGCAGAGCCTTCAAGAATGCAGATGACTGTTTCAAAGAGCCCTTGATGTAAAACGAAAATACTCCGCTGTAGCCATAAGTCTGTTTTAGAGCAATTTCATGCTGCGGATGAGATGGCAAGGCTGGATGCAAAACCTTTTCAACATAAGCATGGGACTCAAGGAACTTTGCAACTTGAATTGCGTTGATCTGATGTTGTTGCATACGCAAAGCCAATGTTTTAAGACTGCGGTTAACTTGGTAGCAGTCAAAGGGCGACGGAACAATGCCAACAGCTGCAACAAACAGTGTTATAAATAGAAATATATATCTATACATTGGTTTACTTACCATTTTGCAAGAACTTCAATCTGTTATAAAGATCTTCACAGTTCATTGTTATGCCGCCCATTACAACATCAGTGTGTCCATTCATGTACTTTGTCAATGAATAACAAACCAAATCAGCTCCCAGTTCCAGGGGACGTTGGAAGTACGAGGTCAGGAAAGTATTATCTACAGCCACAATTATTTTTCCAAAGCTATGGCATACTTTGCTAATGGCTGCAATGTCGGCAACTTTGATTAAAGGATTTGTTGGCGATTCAATCCATACAAGCTGAAAAATATTTGAAATATTAGTTTAAATAATAAAACTCTCAAGAAGCATAACATACCTTTGTTTCGGGTTTAAAGGCAGCTTTAATATCCTCCAGTTTTGTAGGATCAACAAAAGTTGCAGTTATTCCCAAGCGTGAAGCGACTTGTCTGAAATTGTCATTAATTATTTAAGCATATCTTTTATGTGCAATATTTAGTAGAAACTTACCTGATCAGTCTATTGGTTCCACCGTAAACATCATCTCCCATTATAATATGATCGCCACTGCTGAGCATGGTGAGCACAGCAGTAGTTGCGCCCAGACCAGAGGAAAAGGTTAATCCATACTTAGCATTATCAAGTGCTGCCAAACATTGTTCCAAAACATTGCGGGTGGGATTGCCACTTCTCGAGTATTCAAAGCCCTAAAAATATAGTAAAAAGAATGTATATTAAATACAGTTTATTTATTAAATTAATTTTATTTAATGAGCTTGCGTTCTTATAATGTATATATAGTATATATGTAAATATGGCTAATGATTCGACAAATTGAAAAGATCCTATCTCTTGGAAAACAATCTCGTTGTTGCTTAAGGCACTTATCTGCATTAAAGTTGAACTCATTCGACCTATGAATTTGCATATTTATGTTTTCTAAATATAAAACACTTTCGGATTCAAATTATCAGTGTATGCACAAACAAAAAACAGCTAATCTAATATTAATAAATAATAATTTTAATTATTAATTATATTAATCTAAATGGAAGAAAATTACAATAATTAATTATAATATGATGTTCAAATATCATTTTAAAAAGTTCTTAATATTATTCTTATTATTATTATATCAGCCGATGTAGGCAATTTATTGTGAACCACTGTACATTTGACAATATACATATGTATTGAGCACGCGGATGTATGTATCTATCAGATACTATCATCATCATAAATACACATTTCAGTCTTCCTGCTAAGTTGTTCGTCAATACATAAGAAACACACAAAATATATGACAGGAACTTCTGTTAATATCTGTCGCTTTGGCTTATCTCAATTCGATTAAAGATAACAATCAGGGCGTAGGTGTAAGTACATATGCATGTACATACATATGTTTGTGAGTTTTTTCACAAGTGCCAACAAAGCAAAAGCTTTAGGATAAATATATAAGTAGTATATACGCAGATGTTCAACCAGGAGTTTGCATTAATGTACATATGTATATGATCTTACACGGTGCTCGCCAGGTGCATCCTGTTTAAAGGTTGTGCTCAGTGAAATGGGTGGAATAACAGAAGCACTCTTCCATTGCTCGGGATCCTGGCCTGCATGGATAGATTTGGTAGCAAAACCTTTTGGTTGACTCTTGAAACTCATATTACAGCTTATATATGACCACGCGCGATGAACACTTGCTAATCACTGTCTAAAACTCGGGATGCTTGTTCTTTTATGTATTCGTGATCGATAGTCCATTTACACTTGCTTGGAACTCTGGTGAAAGTAATTTCTGAACGATTACTCACGTTGAACTATCGCAACCATTTTCTTACAATTAAAACTATTTTTATTTGTAATATTTTTGTAGACTATTTTAATATAACATAATTATAAATTTTGTTTTAATTTTAAAAACAAACTAATTTTAATCTAGTTCCGTAACTATATATGCCAGAAATCCTTTAGATACCATATATTCATTACAAAGACTTACATTTGTCCAACACAGAATCTTACAGGTGTTGATAACACTGACCCACCTAAGAACCAGAAAGCAACGATTGCAACGAACGAATAAAGTAAGCTTTGATCTACATATGTGTACTCCTCGTCCAATCCTAAAAATTTACATGAATAAAAATGCAACTACGCAAAAATTCGGTTTGCAAATTCCCCATTTAGCATCGGCATTCGACACACAAAATTACAAACTAGGTTTCAGTTTTAATTTACAAATATATTTTTGTACATAACATTTTGATTGTATAACAATTTAAGAAATAATATTGTACAGATAAAAACTAATAGTTATTTATCTTCCCAAATACTTTGACAACTGTCGATTACAAGCTGTGGTGGGGACAATTTGTGCTTCATGAAGAAACCTTGTATTTGCGCTGGACTCACTGAACGGCCTGTATCAAAGATCCGTTGAGCGAATTCAACAGATCTTGAAGTTTCCTTATCTCCAAAAAATTGTCTAAACATTTGTTCAAGCTGATATTGACTGCAAAAACCAATGTACTCCTTTAAATCAATTCGACCAGGTCTAATTAGTGCTGGGTCTAAGCGATCCAAATAATTGGTAGTCATAAAAACGATGCGAGCTTCGGTAGAAGCGACGCCATCAAGGCAATTTAACAATCCACTAAATGTTATCCTGTTCAAGCCATCGTATGCTGATTTTTGTTGTAACGTTGACTCTCGAGAAACAAATGCAGCGTCAATATCTTCAAGTAATATGATAGTTTGCTCTGGGGCAACATTCAAGAGGTGATTTAGTCTGTCATCCGTGAGTCCCCTTTCCGATAAGTTTAACAAGCAGATTCCATATTCTAATTCTCCGGCTAGGGCAGTTATAAAGCTTGATTTACCACATCCCGGTGGTCCATATAACAAGTATCCTCTGCGGTATGGAATTCCCCTCTGTGTATACCACAGTGAATTCCCAATGAAATCCTTGCAATCCAAAATGATTTTTTCAGAAATTCCACGATCTAATACAACCGAAGTTGTAGGTCTACGTCGTCGGGGGTGACCAAATGGCCTCCATTCCGATCCCATTGCTGTATACATAAGTGTTTTGCCTTCTGTGGCTTGTAACGCCAATTGACGAGCTTCTTCCAAAATATCGAAATATATTTGTTTGTTGTTTCCTAACGCTGTCAACGTGACGGATTCCCATGGCACTCCCATGTGCAGATCTAATGTCTGCTGCTCCCTTGTCCGTTCAACTTGAATCCAATTTCTTTTATATCTAAATAAGTGCTTTCCAATGCTCGGTATGAAGTCATAACTCGTCTTAACCTGTCCATTATCGTTTTGTAGAAACGTCGTTTCAACACTTAAGTGTTGCGTCTTTTTAGCTCCTCTAATGGTTATCCATTTTAAAAGCCATTGATACGATTTATCTCTACAGGGTACTTCTAAGGTTATCAAATAGTGTCGACGAAATAAAACCACAGCGCCTTGTAGACCCTTTCTTAGTATCGCTGCACTGGCGCCAACTCCGAACAAACCGAATCCAGCACCAAAATATGGGTTTGTCGATAGACTTGCTATAAGTTCACCCAAGGCCATTTTATCCTGAAAGATTGAAAGTTAAATTATTTGTTATTTATGTACATGTAATCTTTTAAATCTATAGAAAAGGTTTCTTCAAATCTGTGTTCCAAGAGCAGTGTTTACATATTATTTATGGCTTGATGAGGTGTTTTACAGAGGGGAACATTGTCCCTGGCTATCTAAATAAACTTATTTGAATAATAGATTAAACGTATTTACATTTACATACATGTAACAACACAGTAACCGGCTAACTTCTAAGAGTTTGAAATCTTCGAAGTTTGCT
Source organism: Drosophila macrospina (assembly GCA_035042075.1). NCBI lineage: Eukaryota > Metazoa > Arthropoda > Insecta > Diptera > Drosophilidae > Drosophila > Drosophila macrospina. The sequence continues at coordinate 2,030,253 of JAWNLW010000326.1, read as the reverse complement.
CTTCACAGAATTGCTTAAAGTAGCACTATTAAATGTTATGGGTTATAAATAAACAATTTTGTGAATAAACAGTTTCATGTCATACATAATATGTAAATAAATCCTTATTAATTTACTCCAGGTGTTTACATATGTTTACACAAATTCCTATTCGTTTTGCGCTCTTTTCTAAGCTGAAGAAGTATGGAACAAATGAAACACTTTTCATATGTAGAACACATTTTATGTAAACTTTCGAAATAAAACAACATTAAACAATGGTAGGAGAATAGTATTCAACTATTTAAAGTTGAATCTACTTACGCAAACATTAGAAACTACATAAACACGTTCATATAATTATACTAGAGTAGTGAAATCATCTGCGAGGCTATCGATTACAGTATCGATTGGGATTCCACTAAACATCGATAATTTGGTGCATCTGATTAGATACTATCATGTGCTTAATTAAACTTGATGTTTTGATATAAATCCATCGAAAAGGAGGGTAGTTTAAAAAATTTCTATTAAATATTCAATATTTATATATTTTGTTATATATTTTCTAATTTTTTTTGCTAGGTGTAATCATTATTGGTATACAATAAAAAAATATATTTTATTTAGGAAATAGGATGTTTACGCATAGGAAATGTTATATTTTTACCCCGACAAATGTAGAATGTTCATCTCAAATAACAGTATCTACAACCATATTTTAACAGTTTCAAAGGTCTCAATATGTTTCATACAGGATCTACAGAATATATCAAACTAATTAACAATGTAACGTAAACTTTTTACAAATAATGGTTTTCATCTTTTGTTTATATCGATTTGGGAATGTACTTTGTCTCCGTTTTCTTTGGGAAACATCTTTGTCTCTTCGTCTACAGAATCATCCACAGGCCGCAGGACATTCCAAGGTTGTATTTCTGCCGTACCAAAGAACTGATAAAAAATATAAGTCAAAACAGCGAAACTTCCTGAGATTTCAAAATATGTTCGCCATTGATTGATGGAACCCTAATAAAGGAAGAAAATTTACATTAGAGAAAGCTTGAATTAATATAATTATCATGTATAATTTACCGGTTGTGTGACTAGGAATCCAACGGTCAATGGTGATAGGAATGATGCCGACATATGAATTGTTTGACAGAATGCTAATACTGCTCCCGAATGTCCATAATTAGGGGCAAGGTCTACAATATTGGCCATTGCTCCAGCATAGGAGGCCGTTATAAAAATTACTGCTATAAACCAGATTATCAATAGAATCACAATATTATCTATGTACCCTATAAATATAATAAGTAATCCTGGCACAATTTGCGAGAGAGCAGTGAATAGCTTTCTTATATTAGTAAGATTTAAAATCTTATGAAGTAAGAGCTTATCAGCAATATAGCAAAATAATACAGAAGAAACATACGAGCCTAGAAATGGTATTCCCGACAAAATTCCATTTGTTGAGAACTTAAACTTAAGAACGTCATTCATAAACGTTGGTCCACTTGTAATAAACACATAATGTACAAATATTCTTCCGAATGTTGTAATTGCAATTGCCCAAACGGGCAAAGATGTAAATATCTGTCGCCAGGGAACTTTCATGGTGACTGCATTTAGGACTTCTTTACCGACATTAACCTCAATATAGTTAAGTTCCTCTTTGGTAATTCGTGGATGTTCTCTTGGTGTGTTATATGCTAATGTATACCACAAAATACACCATCCAACTCCTAATAAACCAGTTGTATAAAAAACAAATGGCCATCCGAATGTGGTTATAATAAATCCACAAAGCGGGTATGTTAAGCCAATGCCGATACTAAATCCTTGAAAGCTAGACATGAATCGCGAACGTTCCGACAACGGTATCCAGTAGCTAACCATTGCATACATTGCTGGCCACGTTAATCCTGAAGCAAATCCCTGAATTGAGCGTAAAACTATCACGACAGCATAATGGACTTCTGCTCCCAACGGCATTAAGAGACTGCACAATGCGGTTGCCAGCTGAGACCATCCAAATACACACTTTGTTCCAAGAGCTTGAGTGGCAATTCCACCAACGACTTGAGACAGCACATAACACCAATAGAATGAGCCAAGTATCAAAGATTTTATTAAAGATGTCTGGTCTTCGGTTGCACTGCCCTAAAATGTAGCACAAAACATCAATTCCTAAACACAATTTGCAAAATATATGAACATTACCATATTCAATTCGTAGGAATGGTCAAAGTTCTGCGATTGTGTCTCGTTACCATTTGAAATCATTGCGACCAAAGCAAAATTCATGTCATTACGCATCATAAAGGACACTAGAAACCCAGACCACGAAAGGAAATACAAAACCACTCGCGCAGGAATTTTATCTGTAATTAAAATTCGCAAATAAAAATACCATAAATATAAGATCGACCGACCACGAATAGTTTCGCAATGCTGGAGAAGTCTGTCTCCAATCATAATTATAATCTTTAAAAGATTTTCATTAGATATGAAATAAGTATATTACTTTTATATATGCCATAATGTGAGCTAGAATCTTACCTCTAAGACTCGACCGATTCGAAATCGGTTGAGCTTTTTTAAGTGAAGCAGAATACATTATGTTGGTGCACAATTTGTCCGTTTCATATGTAAGGTCTGCAAAAAGAAAATAAATATTTAGTATAACCAGGATCTGGAGTTATTAAAACATTGAATATTGAAAACACCAATGTCCGATCAAAATATAAAAGTACTGAGTACCTCTCTATTTGACGACTTGGATCTGATTCCCCTGATCCCACTACTGGGTATATACATATGTATCATGGCATGAACAAGATCAAAATGGAATCCAGCACAAACTTCGTTCAGCAACAGGTTGTACATGGTATGTCGGTTTGCGCAGAACCGGAATCCCAGAAAGATAGGTGTTAAACATGATAAGAAAGCGCCTTAGCTGAGTCCCAAGACAAGTCTGTTCGCTCGGCCAGGAAAACGACATGACAAAAATTAAACTCTCACCCCCACAACCAGGGACTGCCTATTTTCAATTCATATGGGTGAATTTCAAGTAATCGGTGAAGCAAGGTCCATTTTATTTGTGCTGCAGATCTTTGAAAATGAATTGGAAACTGATCGGATTAATAATAACAAAAAGTTTCATATAATATCTTTCCGCCCAAGCGAAGTTTTGGGTCTAAGCGCGCAAAACTGTCGATACCTTGAATTTATTCAGTAATCGCAATTATCGATTGTCACAAATAGTCAAAAAAGAAATGTAACGTACGAAAAGCGGAATTGAGATCTGTTTCGTTTCTGCAAGTCTCAATAAAATGTTTATAATCTAACTAAACATTAACAGAAAATGAAATTCCGAAAAAAGAGTGTATTTTAATAGTGAAAAAAAATAAGAATTATCTCTTCTTTCGAGCTTAGGAACACGGTTTAGTACCCTTTCGGGCACATTTTGTAGAAATTAAATTTACAAAGTTAAACATTATATAATATTGTTTATAAAGAATTTTCTTCCGCCAACTGAAAGCATAACTTTTATCGTTTCGTGAATAGTTTCAGATTCATTTCCATATATTCCGAACTGTTTCGGAATTGAAACAGTTCCGCATTGAGTTTTACTCGATTGACAATTGGCATCTGAACTACAAATATATGTACATACATAGATACTAATATATTTGTGCATGTCATGTATGACAGCAATGCGTAAGATAAGGTACGCACTTATTTATACTTAAGCAGTCAGATTTACATTTATTTTAAATGTACAAACATGATGCTAAATTACAAAGCTGCTTTCATACACACACACTTGCGTGTTTGTTCTACATTTGATAAAATAAAAGATTAGTGAGACCCACATATGTATGTTTAGAAGCGTGAATAAGATATGTTGGTGCACATGCGTTTATATACGTACTCACATATAAAGTGTTGTTTTTATTATTCAGTGAAAAGCAAATAGTTCTGCAGGTCCATTAAATTCTAACTTCTTATAGATGATTGTGTACAAATGTATGTACATCCAAATGTGTGTAATGTTATTTTTAGTTATTTTATATTTCGTTCGTTTCAGTAGATATTTCACCACTTGTTTCGGTCGGTTCTAAAACCTATTTAAGTACAATCATGTGCACGTACATACATTATAAGCATTTCTTTCCATTTCGATTAATGGAGCAATCAATCAATAAACTCGAATGTGAAGCTACGTATGCATCTCTGAGTGATATTTCAATAAGAAATATTTGTGCTGACTCAATAAATTGTAAGCTAGTCACAGCCCAGACCTTAAAAAACTACAAATTTGCACTTTTTACACTATTTCCAACATAAGGCTTGAATAAAATATATGACGGGGTTACAGTAACTTTCTTAATTTAGTAAAAACTATTGTATGAAATTTTCATATTTGAATTCATTTCCAAAGATGCCAAAATTGAGTTGTCACCGATATGAGAACAATCACTCTTCTGGATTTAAAATGGACAGTTGTTTTGATGGTTTAATTTATGTCTAATTCGCTCCAGACTTAAACTACATTAAATGTTAATCGATAAAAGTAATTAGAAAACCTATCCACCCGGCTCAAGTATCGATAATAACTGTAATAATCAATTATCCTAAGATTTCGCAAGACAGCGATTTGAGCGTCAAATCATATATTTAAATTTACAAAATATAATAATAGCATAGTCAGCTGATTTTATTGCTTTGGAACGATAGAAAAGCAATGTATATCGATAAGTTAGATGGTGCGAAAGCCGACAACGAATATCACAAGAGCATATGGAGCATGTTCAAAGGCGATTTTTGAGAAGTATAATTCAATCGAATAGTATTATCATCTTCTGGTTTACTTAATGGTATACGGATCGAAGATTTTAAATTTTTCATGAAATGAGCCCAATATTTTGTTTAAGCTTAACTAACACATTTATGTATAATTAGCTTAGCCATCAATAAAACACATACATACATAAGTATAAGTAAATATTGTAGTACGTATGGCAAAAGTATGGCAGTGGGAACTGAGCTTATATGTATTAATAAACGATGTCTTACGACAAACCAGACTATCATGACAATAAAAATATGTATAATATTTCAGCCACCTTTATTAGATGCTTACAAATACTAAACATTGTTTATACGAATATATTAAGGATCCATTGTGGCAACTGCGACTTGTGGATCACGAGAAGTTGAAGGTTCCTGACTATCTCCAGGTGAGGGCTTGTCATCATCGTCATCCGACTTGGATATTACAATTGATGCACCTCGTTGCTTGGCCATTTCTAAATATTTCAGATTCTCTTCCTCAGAAAGTATCTTAAATGGTTGGTCTTTTCCAACAATCGCAACAGTAATATTCTGTAAAAAAGGGTTTTTTTTAATAATAAGATTTTTCTAAGAATAAAGTACAATACCAATTGAGATCCGCCATCATCTTTAGATACAAGCTCATCGTTTGGTAATGTGCTGCGGATAGCATGAATGCCATGGCAAATAATATCATCCTTGGAGCATGTATTAAATGTTGACAAATGACGCTCCAAATAGGTGCGTGCACTTTGTGAGCGTGAACCGATGGTCATTGCTTTGCAATTGAAGAAATTTGCTGAGGGTTCCACTTTATAAATATGAGGTCCCTTTTCATCATATCCAGCAAGCAGTAATCCCACTCCATATGGACGACGATCATATCTTTGAGTTGTCGATTGCATTTTGTTACCCAAATTAGTGATCAATCGAGACACAGGATATGTAGACCCATAAGAATGCTTATAGCTCAAGCACTCTGATCGCAAATACTTGCTAAGCACTCGTGCGTCAGCAGTAATACCAGCAATAGATATACCCAGATGATCATCAATAGGAATAATTTTCCTCTGGGATGCAGAAAGCTCTGAAGCCGGCTTGCAAAGTGCAACCAAAACAGCATAGTCACGGGTCTTTAGACCAACAGTAGCGGTTCCAAGCTTTACAGCCGCCATGGCGTACTCAACTTGATGAAGGCGCCCTTGAGGGCTCCACACTGTGACGTCGCTATCATATTGATTTCGGAACTGCATATAAAAAAGATCATAATGTTAATATGGCCGCAAGGATGCACTTATACTTTATACCATTTTTTTAAAGCAAAATTGTCGGCTAAGTTGTTGGTTGTTGAATGATGACAATCCAAATAAATTAGTGATGAGCTGATTTAATACATATACAATATTTATCGAAAAGGCTACTGTGCTTTTGGACTCTGCAACATTATAATAATCGATATCTCACGAGTTACACGATAATCACGATGAAATTACATTTATAAATCTGTTTAAAATAGATTTTTGTGTGTATTTAAATTCTTTGCTAAATAAATTTAGTCACACACTTCTAATTTTAACATGAGATATATGAATGGTCAAGCATTTATGTAGTTTCTTTTTTTTTATAGGTGTATTAAAAAGTCTGATAACAAGCGTGACATATAAACATAGTGTTCTGTCGCAATACCAAAACTGAACAAATGAACTTTTCTATATCATAAATTTATAATAGATTATTAAATTGACGCATTATATTAAGTATGTTTAAGAAAAATAATGATTTTCATTTATGAAACGTTTACTAGTTACTTGTGAATTGAATACCATAAATAAATAAGCTGCGTACCGAGCTTAGCGTTGTCAAGATCTCCCATACCTAAGCATAGTTTTAATTGTTGCGGTTTATTACAATTTTTTGAATATGTAAGAATATATTTAAATTGAAATCGATCTACTTTAATAGTAACCGACACACTTTAACTTTAACTTTGTTTTCCTTAAACAGATGTAGACAAATATTGTTCGTCAAAATGGGTATTTTTGTATCCCATAAGAATTTAAGTTTGTTTTGGATTTGCGAGTTGTACTGCACTGCAGGATTTCTGTGTACTCCTGCACTGGAGGATTATTGTGCAGAATTATCCCCAAAGTCGCTAAGTATGATCTTAGGTCAAGCCTACAATCCACGCTATATGAGTATTGAACCACCTGGAGGCAGTGGAACAAAAGAAGATTCATCTAAATTCGGATCTAAAAGATCTTCACTTGACATACCATTCTATGCCGACGATGATGTACTTTCATTGGGGAGTTTTCCAGCTTGGGAGACTAACCACTTCACCTATTTTGAGAAAAAGGAGGAAGACTCATTGAAGAAGAAAACTATTCACGTAAGAAATATATTCGAGGGAAGTGGACCTGGCAAACACGATGTATTTAAGAGTCGTCCTTGGGAATGCTCATCAATAATTAACTGGATTGATTTGGGATTGAATTACTTTCCACGCTACATCCGATCGATTGAATGCATTGCTAAAAAATGTTGGTACGGTCATTTCAACTGCAAGCCCAAGTCATTCACCATTAAAGTGCTCCGAAGGAAGCCGGGTTCGTGTATCCACGTCAGCGACAAACTAATTCTTATCACTTCCGACGAATTCACCAATGATTATACACAATTGTGGATTTGGGAAGAAATCGCTGTCAATTTTTGCTGTGAATGTGTGATGCTTTACTAATTATTTGTTAATAAATATATAAATATGTTTCCCTCCATATCCAATATGCATAAAAATATAAACTTCAGTATTAAAAAAATTCAACAAAACACTTTAATTGCATTAGGAACAATAGATACTTTGATGGGCCGCGGTTCGTATTCCTCTCCATCAATGGAATAGAATATATTGGGAGTACTTGTCGATGGATATAGCTTGATCGTTCTACTTTTAAGTATCAAATTAGGTTCTATTGTCTTATTGGTAATATTAGGAATATTCTTAATGAAGTCCCATCCAGGCTGTAACGAATCTATGAATTTGCTTTCCAGTTCGGCAAAGTTTTGACTGTTTTTATTAAGCGTGATGTTAATTTGATTCGATTTGATTGATCCGTGTAGGTTTGTGGCGCACTCATCGTTCACAATAAGTTTCTCTATTGAATCCGCATTTCCATTTTGTTTTGGGACGAGTTTAGTCAAAAAGAAACCCGTATTGGGAGTCTTAGCCTTTTGAACACGACAATTAGTACATCCACTGCATGGAGGTGTATATACATAATCCGTATCCATATTCCAATCAACGTTTCCAGAAAATGATCTTAAAAAGGCTGCAAATTGGTGTTTGAGTGGGCCAAGATACCAATATTTGTCTTTTCTTGTATCAATGTCTTTCAAAAGTCCCCACGAGAATCCATTTAATCCGAAGATCGGTTTCAATTGATTTGCGCCATCATCGTCAGCGGGATTATTAAGCACATCATATTGGATCACACTTTCGTACTTGGATTGATTTTTTAACAGAGGCACTAATGATTTACTCAATGTTATCACATAATCCAATTCGTGCTGCTTGCTGAAACTAAAGAATGAGGATTGAGGTTGTTTCTCGCTTCCCAGGGGAATAAACGAAATTGGACATAGATTCCCCTGTCGACGCAACAGTCCAGTTATAACCTCAGATTTTGTGCCATCACCTCCGGCCACAACAATAACATCAGGCAAGTTGTTCATTTCCTCGACATATGCCTTGGCATGTCCAATATAATTAGTTCGAAGTATTTCAACCGAGTATCCAGCTAAATGCAGTATGGGTTCACAGTACTTTTTAAACTGAAACAATATCAAATTAATTAACGAAAATGTATTTTATGCGGTTATGTGAAAGCTTACCAAGTTTTCTGCCTTCTTATTGTTAGCGATGGGATTCATAACAACAAGAACATTTTGCGGCGAACCATTCTGATGTCCAGAATAGAGAACTTCATTAGAGAAATCATTCATATATTGTTTAATTCTACAATGATATATTTTAAAATAAACACATGGTTTAATTATTCAATACATACTCTATGTTTGTTTTTAAGGTGGACAAACCATATCCCATCAAGCCAGATAAGAAGACACTCTTCTTCCAATTATTCCGAAGAACCCGCAGCGCATTCATCCTGCTTGTCTGTTTATATAAACTATAACTACAAAACCGTGGACAAAACAGATTTTATTTTTAATTGTTGATACCGAAAATTTAAAACGTCGGTAAGATAGCGTCAAATTTGAAGCATACGGAACGAAACATGTTAATTTTTCGATATTTGAAACAGTTCTCGATATTCTAAAATATCGTTGCCTGTTTCCATATAATCATTGCTTCGGTCCTAATAAAAAAAGGTGTTTGTATTGTAAAGTAAGTTTTGTAAAATATAACAAATATTTTATTTTGTACTAAGTATTTTGACATTTCATTCAAGAATACAGAGATTCTGCTTAAACGTAAGTTTAATATTAAATTCTATAGAAAATTTTATGGTAATTGAATAAACGTGGATTTATAATGAAAATATGCAATTTACTATGTAATGTATTTTGATGATTGCATAAATTATACTCATACATATACACGTCAGCGGTAGTGTAGTTATCGGTAACTTTTCTAGTACCTTCGAAGTTTCAGTTTCAGTATTCAATGTTTGAATTAGTGAATGTATACCATTATATATGTATTTGCTAAACTAAAAATATAAAGTTATATCGATTATCTGTGCTAAAGGACAAATGTTTTTTGCATGATTGCGATAACTGTCATCAAACCCAATTTTGTTCGATTTTCATCGTTCCGATTGTTGAGCGATTATAGATTAAAAAAAAACCCATTGACGGTGTAAAAAATGTAATTATTTTGTAATTTTGAAATTAAAATTCATGCTAAAGATTGAGTTTTTTGATAATTTACAACGAGCAAGAGTATAGAACTCAAATATTAAAACGTTGAATGTGCATGCAAACGAAAAACTAAAGAATGAGTGAATACATGCGTATGTATGTATGCTGCACAAATGTGTCTGGATAAACTAAACACTAAACTAAACATTTCATAAAAACCACCTATAAATCAAAAAGAACGCTTTAAATTGATAAGAAAGTGTTCACGGAAACAATTTTATAGGTGAAAACAAATATATATGTGTACGTATATTATTGTTACAGTATTATGTATATAATGTATCTAGGGATATAAGTATGTACATATTCATAGGCAATAGTGCCCAATGTAAAAGTTTTGCGGATCAAAAAATGAACGAATAAAATGTTCATAAATATGGGTGAAGATAAGCATAAGAATATGTACATACATACATACATACGGAGGAGTTTATTTTTGACACAACATAGATATCTTTATGTATCAAACATTCCTACACACTGAACTATCGCGCCTATTGACAACTCGAAACAAGCAACCCTTGATATAGTGTATTTAATAGAGGAGAACCAGATATTTCGTGTGAAATTAATGGCCAATAACAAATTGACCGTTTGTTTAATAATTACTTTCTAAAGCACCCCACTTATTTGCAAGTTAAAACCACTTTCAAGCTGCAGGCTGTATGGATCAACGGATCACTCGGCATACATTTATCACATGTATGTGTATCGTTCACTTACACATCTATGTGTCGATTTCTCTACCTACTTTGGTTATCAATCATACTGTTTGGATTCACCCAGCTCCCTCAAAGAGATACGCCATTGTTCCCTGAAGGGAAATTCTCATATTTTTTTTCCACATGCTTACCCAAAATTGCCTATGCTACAGTTTTATATGAAAATGAAACTATGAACATATGTTTGTCGCTAGACTGAGAGTTGGGGGAAAAAAGGTGACGCTACAGGGTACCTGATTCAAATGTTGAGCTTCGAATGCTCTAGCCAGGGAACCATTAAGTTGTTACACTCATGGATCGATACAGGGTAGGAAATAAGTGGACAAGGTGACCTGGGCAACCGATCGAAAACCTTTGCGTAATGTGAACGAGTATGACTGCGTCTACTAAAGTCAACAAGCGCAAAGGAACTTTAATAACTATATTTTGAAGTAGACCCCCTCTCACCTTTGGTCAACTGGTCTGTTTCTACTTTCGAAGTAATCGCAATCGCAAATGCTTGCAAAACTTGAATAGTTTTAAGTTTGTAATATTTAAGATTTTGAAACAAATGTTAAACGTCTTCTAACTTTATTCTATTTATCGTATTATTTTAGCGGCAATGGACGAAACGGACAAATCGCAACAAAATATGATATCGAACCTCCCCCTTTTGTTTGCAAATGGCTATCCAACATCTCTGGAAAAGATAACTGAGTCTCAACTAGAAAATTTCATACCCTTTATGGTGCAATGTTCTTTGGGACACATCAATTTGCCAAAGAAAATAGACTGCAGCGAACCTGAATGGTGGCCTGAAAATGCGCCCTTTGGCATACCGCTGAAAAAGCCAAAACATTTTTTTGGCGTAAGTTCTGATCGCAATTTTATGTGGTGCCAACATGTTTCTATGAAATATTCATTTATTTACAGAATTGGATGGAAAAAATGAAAGAAATTGTAGTTATTTGTTATCAGTTTCACAAAAGCCTATTTTTATTACGATTCTGTAATGATTTGGCGGCGTACGAACACGCCAGCTTAAGGTTTATTAACAACTATAACTCAACTACATCTCTCTATGATCGGAGGAATAATAAATTATTGGTTACGTTTCGAAATGAAAACATGGTAAGATATTTAATTTTAATAATAAATACATGTTTGAAATTGATAAAAATCATAAGAATCCACCCCCCAAAACGGATGCAAACATGATTCGATCACTTCCAAACTCTATAATCAAATCGATAAGCTGTCAACTATCAAAACTAGCTGGTATTTGACGCATTTGCGTGCTAAAAGAAAGAATAATTTAAACTAAATTGATCATTTATTTAATTTCAGTCTTATGATCGTCTGCAAAAAAATAGAAAGTGTTTGTTACTTCATAAGAACAAAGCCGATACTCATGATGATTCACAATACATGATGGTCGAACCGCCTCCATTCGATATTTATCTATGCGATAACTGTGATGCTGAATTATACTCCAAGGAAGCAATTCTGGTAAGTCAAATTGAAACCTCTGAAAAAGCGAATGGTATTGTTGTGTATCCTGTACCAGGGATATTTTAACTTTGTGCAAAACTATGTAAATGGCAGACTCTGTAAAGTATATATATTGTTCATCATTAGGCCATGTCCAACTGTCAGTATGTGAACATTCCCTTTTTCCTCAATAATCTAAAAAGACTCTTTGTCTTAATTGTAGCCCCTATGTTTGAGCGTACATACTTCCAATTTAACAGGTATTTTATGAATTTACTTGTAATACTGTTCTGAGAGTTTCATAAAGATTTGTCCAAAAAGAAGAAAGCCATTTAGATAATAAATAATGTACGTATATATACATATACATACATATGTACTGACATGTAAACTTACATTTCACCTCTGCTTGAGCTCTGCGTTACATCAAGACAACAGCAAATCAAGCCTTCTGCCAGCGGGATGCTGTATTCGTACGTCTTGCGCTGTGGCCGCTGATTGTGTCACAGCGCTATGTGGATGCTAAGTTCTGTGAGCTTACTCAAGTTGTACTCAATCCCGGCAGCTGTACACACATACATGCTTGCTTACTTATACTGTAGCGTTCGCTCGACTGACCGTTTTTCACTCGAAAGCTTTGAAATAGTTTCGTTCCTTATACTCTGTACAACTATTTTTGAAAAGTATTTTAATTATAAGCATTAACAACAAACTATATCTATTTACTATGTGTTTGCAGGAACATGAAAAAATATGTAATATAGAGGATGATGTTATATTATGTGACTCTCCGGAACCAGAAAGTAAACTTGAAAGTAAAAATGAGAATACGGAATTACGGAATGCATTCCTGCAAAATTTTTGTCTTCAATCGAAACAGCCCGACCATAGTTGTTCAAAGAAAACGCAAGGAACACATTTACACAATGAGGAATTAATAATGGTGACATCAAACAGAAATAGACGCATATCAGCACGAAGGAATCGGGCTGTGCCATCGCTCAATAGATGCTCATTTATCCCAATATCGTCTCCAGCTGGACAGAAATTACTGAAGACAGTGAAACAGACAATATCATTAGACTATGTGTTTGAAAGACAAGAGCGTTTGGATCGCTTTTGTTACACACCGTTAATAGTTAAACCTAGCTATAGGTATAGTAAACTATTTGAAAAGAAACCAAACCCAAGTAATGTGCATATTACATTTAAAAAAATGCAAGAGAATAGTTCGCACATCTATGCATTTCCGCGTCGTCAATTTCTGCAACGAAGAGATACAACACAAAACTTTTTGTTTCTCAATTCTCCGTTGATAAAGCAATGCCGTCCAATTTCGGTCAGGTTAAAAAAATTGGCTGATAATATTGGAGATCAATTACCTGTAAATGTAACTAATTCTAAACTTAATATTAGATTAACACGCGATACTTCACTCAATTCCCAATGGAGAATTTCACCATCAAGCGAAGTTGTTGTCGATACAATTGATTTGTGTTCTTCAGATGATGACGATCAAGCGATAGTTAAACCGAAAATTCTCAATTCGGAGACGTATGCAATTATTTCATTATCGCATAAAAATGATGTCGCTGCCAGACAACATAATCATTTAGTGGAAAGCTCCGAATGTACAACACTAACAAGTTATTCGCAATCAACGGACGATAACTCGCTGAAGCCGCTGCAGCAATCTGTATACATATTTTCAAATTATAAGACTAACTCAGTATTGAACCGGTTTAGTCTTGAATCGAAATCAAATAATTCGTCTAAAACACTGAATCAAACAGCAAATACATTTTCCCAGTCACATAACCAGGAAAATTGTAATTTACCCAAGAAATTGGTGGCTGTTTCCGACTGGTGTGCCGCCCATTCGACGAGTTCAGAGAGAAAAGACATTAATCAAACTGAGGACACAATTACTTTAGAGAATCGTTCAGCTGTTCAGCCCTCATATTCGTCTAGCAGAATAATTTCCATTGATCTAACTACATAGAAATAACCACTAAAATTGATTAAGTAATCGAAATAAAATATTGTTATTTTTTACAATAAAATTTTTAATTTATATTGTGTGCAATTATTTTTAATATTAGTATGTGATTTCAACTTGACTATCAGCAAACTTTCACTGCCGAACATCATAGATTTAAGACGTTTTATACTAAAAGAATCTAAAAAAGTGCAAGTTGCTCATTTATGAGGCACATTTTTCCGTAGTTTGCTTTGCCATAAAATTCTTTCCATTAAAAATAACAGATAATTAAATGAATTTAAATTAAAAGGAGTTCGTTGATTTGCTTTCCCGCATAGTCTTTAAAGTCGTTTTTATTATAAACAACAATTTGATCAGTACATAGTAGTATTAAGAAAATTTCTGCTTTTGTTTCATTAAATGCATATCGAATGTATAATAATCAGAACAAAAAATATTATTAAACTGCGTTTTTATTTGCTTTTCTGTCAATTGAAAAGTTTGCTTTACAGATTATAGATTACTTGTTTTTACTAAATATTGCTAATCCTTGTGGGAATGCGATGTGATAGACAGATCTAATCGCAGAAAGACAATAGTGAATAGGAATATAATATAAATGAATGCAATAACCAACAATGGTTCTTGTAGCAAGGATATCTTTGAGAATGAGTACTTAAGTGTGAAATCAGAAATGTGATTTTCAACCAAATTTTGTTTTGAAAACGAGATGACAGGACGTCCGACAGTATCCAGATAAGTGTACATCAGTTCATTTTGATGTCGTTTTACGCTATATGGTGTTACAAGTTCAATATTTGTAGAGCCCTCTGGTAGAATGATATTGATAACAGCTTCATCGATCGACATATTATCATGTATGTGATCAATCAGATGCATCTTTAGCACGTATTTGGTGCCAGAGCTGAATAGATACTCGTATGAGGGAACATTGTAGCCAAGAGTGTATTGTGTTTTCCAGCCGCCAAATAGTGGGAATCTTGGGCGTAAATCGAGATCAACAAAGTCCCTCATTAAATTCATATTAGATGTAGAAATGTTGCCGTTAGTATCACGATAGTAGACACCATTAGCTGACGCCGGTAAATAGGTTTTGTAAGACTTTACAGCAGACTGTCCGGAACGGCCATCCTTTTGGAAATCGTAGCGAGAAAATGATCCCTTCAGCTTAGCACCAGAGTGTGTCATTTGAATTTCCTCCTTAACGGCAATATTTCCCCAATGCGATACTTCGATAGTCCGCTCCAAAGTATTCACAGTCAAAAATGGTGATTGATTTTCATAGTGAAGAACCAGCTCCTCTTCGGATAGTGCTAACGAAATAATGTGAATTAATTTAATGAAAGTTTAATATTGAAGAGGACTTACCGGCAATATTTTCGAATGGTCCGAAAATTAGTTTATTGGATGATATCGAAAACGGCTTTGCCTGAGTATGCGACAATATATTGGACGAACTTAGAACAACATTGGTTTTTTGCGTGTTTGTTGGGTACTTCGAATACAAATGCAGTTTTCCAACAAATTTCACCAATTGTTTATCATTTTGTTTAATTTCTGATGGATGTGGCAGTATATTTTTAGAGGAGACTGTTTCTATAACAATACTTTGCTTGGATGAAGCTGCGCTAAAAGTAAGCTTGTACGAATGCTGATTGCTTGCACTTTCTTGTATTTTTGAATTTCCACTTTTTTATTTAATCCATCCTTAGCAGAAATGTATGACAGATTTGGTTCGGTTACAATAAACACATATTCCTTTATGGGTTTGCCGGCTGTCTCCTCTGCTGTTATTTTATATGTTGTCTTTACAAGCTGTGAAGACAAATCCAAAGCTCTTTCCACATTCTTATTAATTATTTCAGCATTTGACGCATTTAAACATAAATATGTTAAAGCCACATAATAAATTATCCAATTTAAACCCATTTTCTTCATTCTTTTCGACACGTATTCCTAAATGTGTTCGATTATTTTGTGATTTTTAATAACAGGGTTGTTAGTTTTACAATTCATCGATTAATTACATTTTATTGGTGATAATTTCTTAATCGATATTTTCTGGTTGACCAAATTCTTTTTTAAATCTTTTGGAAATTAATCGAAGTCTGAATTATTTAAAAATGTATTAAAAGAACTGAAATTTGTTATTTTATAATCAAATAAATCTTTAAGTATATTAGATTTGGATCTATTACGTTTTACTCGTTAAATGCCTGTAAAACAAATTCTAATTATCTTAGACTTTTAATAATTTTCCTAAGAGTTTTTATAATTTTGTTAATTGTAATATTAGGTTTGCCTAACATCACTGTTTATTACTGTTTACTTTATTATTTTAATGTGTATGTGGTCGTAAGATTTAATTAATCGCTAAGTTAATAAATCTCACTAAATGCACAAACAGAAAACCCGATTAAGAAAGACTATATCGATAAGTGTAACTTTATCTTCCCTATGCACATGTTTTAATACAATTGATTATTAGTAAAACTATCGATATTCTTCCTTTGACAATTCATTGTATGCAACAAGCATTGTTACACTTTATTCTTAGTGCCGAAAATCTGTAAAGCGGTGTCTTTATATCTCTTAAACTAATTTTAAATATGAGAGTGGAAGCTTTGGAAAAGATTTGGGTTGATAAAACTCGTTATGACAATGCGGAGAAACAGTACTACGAAGGGTTGTCCAATGTAAGTATTACACGCATGCAGTTTAAACAGATTCTGTCCAAATCCATCTACATATGTATGTATGTATGTATATACACATTATATAAATGTATGCACGTATAACGCTTATCTATACGAGCACGTTTTTTGTATAACCAAAGGTACAATTCGCTCTAAGGTATTTAAACCCAGTATCAGAAAGGTCTCTGTTAAGTTGTAGAAATAAAGTAGCAAGAAAGCATCTTCGGTCTTAAAAAATGGGTAGCACACTGATTTAAAAAAGTATTGACGCATCAATCGTTTTGGATGAAAAATTACGTAAAAAACAATAATTTTGATCCTTTACATGTGGAACATTTCGTTAGGTTTGAACTGATCTAAGTAAAATATAATGTACACAATAAACAAAAACATCTAAGAGAGGACATCTATGATCGCCATCATGGCCAAGAATATACATACATATTTGTTTAGATGGGGTTGTCACGCATTCTTCATGCATATATTTCGTGGCAAAACTGCAATAATGTGCAAGTGTATAAAAATAGTTTGGGCGACAGTCAAATTTACACACAGACAAAGATAAACACATGAATTTGTTTATATCTATCTTATATGCATTTAAATATTTTAAATAATATATTTATAAATATTATTGGTTGTATTAAAGGCCACGAAGACAAATAACTGCAGCATATTGGTAACCGAAATTGCTAAAGCAAGAGAGCACTTACAGAATTCTTTGGAACAGGTAAGATACTCAGGCTATTTGTATGTACGAGCAATCATTCACACTCATTCAAATATTCACAATTCTGGCAGAACTTTTGTATTGCATGAATTATTTTTGTGATTAAATACACGAATTAAAGTGTCTTTTTAAATTTCAGATTGACGGACTTAAATTAGAGCCATGCGCGAATACTGAAATTTTAAGCAGAATTGCATCTGTGGAAGCTGATGTCAAGCAGTTTAATCAATTATTCAAGACCGTTTTAGATCGCCTTACACAGTTAGAGAAGCAAGTTAATATTCCAAACAACAAAGAAGTCAATGCCAACGCCAATGTCAAAGCCAAAGCCAATGACGATGATGATGATGACGTTGACTTGTTTGGTTCAGACAGCGATGAGGAAGATGCTGAACATGTACGGATAAGGGAAGAACGTTTGGCAAAATATGCTGAGAAAAAAGCAACGAAAAGTGTCCTTATTGCCAAATCGAGTATACTTCTGGATGTGAAGCCATGGGATGACGAAATCGATCTAAAAGTAATGGAAGCGGAGATTCGTAAAATCACTTTAGATGGATTGCTTTGGGGCGCCTCAAAATTTGTTCCAGTAGCATTTGGAATTCAAAAGTTAACCATCTCATGCGTTGTGGAGGATGAGAAAGTGTCTATTGATTGGCTTACTGAAGAAATTGAAAAAATTGAAGAGTTAGTGCAGAGTGTTGATATTGCTGCATTTAATAAAATTTAATTTCTAATAAATGATTTAAGAGCATACGTAAGAAATAATGTGTATAATAATGCCCATACAGGAAAGTAAAATAAAGGGTTGTTTTTATATAAGCATGTATTTATTCGCACGATGAAGATTAGTTAATTTATTTTTATCCTAATTCATATAAGTGACCCGGACCAAGCTTCACTTACAATTCATTAATCGAGGTTTGCTGTATCGATACATTTAAAAATCCATTAGGCAATTCAATTCTACTATTGAATTATTTCTATTATTTTAATACTTACAACAATTAATTTATATATGAATTCTTTATACAAGGAACTCGTTTACTATTTATGCCGGCTTATGTTGATAACATATGTTACAATCGATATATCCAGAAAAATCAACGCTACTATATAGTGTTTAGGAATTTCTAACTATCGATAGCATTGCCTACATTTTATCAGCTCAAGTATTTAGTATTCAGTAGAAATTTGGTATTTCGAGCATAGAAAGTGGTCTTACTTTGGTATAAACTAAATCAAATTAAATCATTTAACAAATAGAAGCACTTTTAAGCATGAAATTATTTGTTACAAAAGCACTATAAAAAAAATTTCATATCAATTTACAAGTGTTTTAAGTTGTCACGTTACGCGTCACTTTTGTGTAAATATCGATTTTCTTACTTCCAATCTCAGAGGTAAAGTTTCGCAACGGATTGTGAATACTTATTTATTATTATACTAAACATATGTAAGATTGTGTTCTCAACTTGTTTTTTTGCTGATAATATGAGTAAGTTAAAGAAAATTAAATCAAGCGCTTTAAATGAAATTATTTGAATGTGTACATGTGTGTGTATGTCTTATGCATGTGATTCATGAGTGTTAGTATACATTTTTATCTGCAGCCGCACGTACATAAACATGTTCGATTTTATTAGCAAAATGTAAAAGTGAGTAATGTATCTACATATGCGCAAACATAGTATGCTTTAGCTGAACATAAAAATAAAATGCATACATACTTAGAAAAGTAACCCCGCATTGTAATCACTTTATCTGCATTTGGATACACACATATTTGCACATGCATATGTGAATACAAATGCATTTGTATATATGACTGTTTAAATAATCTATATTGTTTAACTCTTGTATGTGTGCTTATACACGAATATAGCATAAAGGAGTCATTACATATGACGTGTAAAGTGGATCAATATAATACAAATTTATGTATGCATGTACAATATCGATCCACCTTCAGATACAAGTATATGTATGTATGTATGTATGTATGTGAATTCGTGCAGACACATACATAGTTATGTGTGTGTTGGTTCTTATACGGTAAAACATCGCTAATTCGAATCATCTTCTGCCCAATAACTCTACCAATTGGAACTTGCGCGAATATTTATTTAAAATACATAGGTATTGCCATTCATTCGGAAAATACGTCTATGGCACGAAAATCACAGCATAAAGCCACTACATTTACCCAGTGAAAATTCTTGAAAAATGCTTTTAGGACTAAAATTAAAGCAAAAATCTTGCTTTAAGAATTGAAAGTGGCATCTTGCAACTTGGTTTAGTTAACTGATAACTTCATTTATTGATGTACATTTTATTTTGCGCCGGGAAAAACTGAAGTAGTTATGTGAATAGTCGTTTTTACGGTCTACAACGAGGGCAGTTTTCACAGTTCTTTGAATATGCAAAACCCGGCAACACGATTTTGGGCTATTTTTTATTTTTAATTTATTCATTATTATTTGTATTATTTTTAATTACGAGATATACCAAATATTTACTCTTGTATTTAAATATTTCAGGACGAAATGGTCAATAATTGTAATTAACGGAAATAATAATTAAAACACATTGATTATGGCCGCCCAGCATCATTATACTGTTGAAGTAGGTGATACTAATTTCAC
Organism: Drosophila macrospina; assembly: GCA_035042075.1. Taxonomy (NCBI): domain Eukaryota; kingdom Metazoa; phylum Arthropoda; class Insecta; order Diptera; family Drosophilidae; genus Drosophila; species Drosophila macrospina. Next base: position 2,010,229 of record JAWNLW010000326.1, on the reverse strand, counting down.
AATTCTCAGTCGGTACATTAAATTAAGGCCAATTGGATCCGGTGCCCAAGGAATAGTTTGGTAAGTGTATAAATATATATAAAAATATATAATATTTCAATTTACATTGCTTACATTACGAGTATTCCTAAAATAAATATTTTAGGTGTTCTTAAAAATGGAAACGTTTAAACAATCTTATTTAAAAGTCATTGGGAAAAGTTTTTATTAGGGTTTTGAAAAATCTTACACAAGTTTAAGATTTTTCTAAGTTGTAATATTTTATTTAAAAAAAGTTGACACACAGTAAACTTAATAAAGAACTTTCAATCTTTGCCTGTTAAAATTATTACAGAGTATTACATCTAGTAGAAAATTAACTCTTTTTCTTAAAAGAATATGAAGAACTAATAATAAAATATATAGAAAGTACACCTATTTATCTAAATTGTCACTAAAGTAGTTTTAACTGTACTTGCTTTGTTGCGGTGATGATTTACTTTATTATCTTATCACAAGAATCACTTATCACTCTATAGTGAGAATGCATTCTTATCTAATGACTTGTAAATTAGTTTGCAATTTTATTTAAAAGAAAACTCTTACACAAACTATGAAGAAATATTAAAAACATATAACCAATAAGATGAAGCTGAAGATGAAGATTAACTCTAAAGAATACAAACACTTTAAATTTTCTGTTAATTTTGTTTAAATAAGAAGAAACTAGAAGAATATATTCATTTATATATTATTAAAATCGTTTGATTACAGTGCTGCTTATGACACGATTACTGAACAACACGTTGCTATTAAAAAGCTATCTCGACCATTCCAAAATGTGACGCATGCTAAGCGAGCTTACAGAGAGTTTAAGCTAATGAAGCTTGTCAATCATAAGAATGTTAGTAGCATCTTGCTATTGTTATGTAAATTGAATACAATCGATTGATTTTTTACTTCAGATCATTGGTTTGCTTAACGCTTTTACGCCTCAGCGTAATTTAGAGGAATTCCAGGATGTTTATCTTGTGATGGAGCTGATGGATGCTAATCTATGTCAAGTTATTCAAATGGATTTAGATCATGATCGAATGTCATATTTGCTCTATCAAATGTTGTGCGGAATAAAGCATTTGCATTCCGCTGGAATTATACATAGAGTTAAGTATCAGTTCTTTATATTTATATTTATCAACAGCTGCCTAATGTTAATTATTCAACAGTTTACATTCACAAATTACAATTATTACAATAATGATTTCTTTCTATATATATTTTTTTTCTAACAGGATTTAAAACCTTCCAATATAGTTGTTAAGGCCGACTGTACTCTAAAAATTTTGGATTTTGGACTTGCACGCACAGCGGGTACCACATTTATGATGACTCCCTATGTGGTTACCAGATACTACAGAGCTCCGGAAGTCATCTTGGGAATGGGCTATACCGAAAATGTGGACATCTGGTCAGTAGGTTGTATTATGGGCGAAATGATAAGAGGCGGTGTACTATTCCCAGGTACTGATCATATTGATCAGTGGAATAAAATAATTGGTAAATTACTATTATTATTATTATTATTATTATTATTATTATGATTATTATTATGATTTTAATTATGATTTCATTTGCAGAGCAACTCGGTACTCCGTCGCCAAATTTTATGCAGAGATTGCAGCCAACTGTACGGAATTATGTTGAAAATCGTCCAAGATATACTGGATATTCATTTGACAGACTATTTCCCGATGGTCTGTTCCCTACTGATAATAATCAAAATAGTCGAAGAAAGGCAGCTGAGGCCAGGGATCTACTTAGTAAGATGCTAGTCATTGACCCTGAGCTACGGATATCGGTTGACAAAGCTTTAAAGCATGAGTACATTAATGTGTGGTACGATGCTGAAGAAGTTGATGCTGTAAGTGTTTACAAATCGTAATTCTAACAAAATTGATCTACTTTAACTACTTCTAAGTTACTTTTTGAACTTTGCTACATTTATAAGCTTATATATATATATATATATATATACATATTTATCTAATTAATTTGTTTATTTTAAACAGCCTGCTCCAGAGCCATACGATCATAGCGTCGATGAGAGGGAGCATACAGTTGAGCAATGGAAAGAGTTAATTTATGAAGAAGTTATGGACTACGAAGCACACAATACAAGTAATATTGCCCGGTAGAACAAGAAGTATTCCTTAATAAGTCAATAGCTTATCAATAATACAACAATTTTATTAAAAATATATAGTAATCACAACTGCAAATAAAACGCATACAGTTTAATGTAGAGCAAGTGTTTTAATAATGCAAGCGAAAAACCAAGATAGAAGTCCTTAATCTTGGCAAATAAAAGTTCATAATACTCACTTCAAATGTTTAATATCACTTCAGATTACTTGGCGTTAAAATGTATTTTAATTTGTATTAATCAAAGACAACAATACATTTACATTAAGAGGGTTTGTTATAAAATATGATTTACACATTTTTCAGGTATTGGGTTTCAGCTTTTAACATAACAACTCCCGATGGATTAACCTTAACCTTGATCTTTGTATGCGGATATAAGATTCCATAGTCAACATTTTCATAAAGATCCTGCAAATATAAATATACAAATATATGCTATATATTTATTACAATTGCAATCAAAATTGTTAACTTACCTCAACTCTATAGCCAGATGAATTGATAAGTCCCAATTCCTTCAATGTCACGGATATATCTGAGGGAGTTCCGTCGGTTCTTCGATTTATAAATGCGATTGCATACGAATAATATATTTGATAAACAGGACTAATTGGCTTTGACCAAATCTCGATGCCCTTATGCTTGTAAATCCTGCGTCCTTGTATTCCCAGTGGATCTTGATCAACTCCAATGATCTTACGATTTAGCAATATATCCTTAAATTCCGGGCGTATAGTTCTCAAATCTACAGACATCAATAGAGGAGCTGCTAAAATTGCCCATACGGCAAACTGAGTCTTGGCCTGCTCATAACTGAGGCCAAAGTTTCCAATAATTAACTGAAATAAAGCAAAGTTTACAACATGTTGATGGCTGAGGGAGGAGAGGAGACCTTCCGTGTTATATATATAAATAAATACCATGTCTGGATCATTCCAGTGACCAGGACCAGCGTTGGGTGCAATTATATCCTGATTATTACCATAATAGTCAATGATATTCTCCACAGATGCCCAAGAATCCTGAATGTCATCGAAATTCCTCCACAGATTGCAATGACTCTGTATCGCCGAAAAGTTCGGTTGAATTCCTGCATATATCTGATAAACTGGCCAGCTGCAGGAATAAACCATTGGTTTACCCGTGCTATTCAGATATCGGCCAAACTCTGAATAACCACGATCCATATCGTAAGGTTGGGCATAACAACCATCCAGCTTCACATAGTCCACATTCCATGACGCAAACTGTTGGGCATCTGATTCCTCGTACCCAATGATGCCAGGATAACCTGCACAAGTATAATTGCCATAGTCTTCGTAGATTCCGAATTTAAGTCCTCGCGCGTGTATCTAAAAGAAATAAATACATTAAAATTAAAGAGAGATTATAATAAAAGTCTTTTAAAATATGTACTTACATAATCCGATAATGCCTTTATTCCATTGGGGAATCGTTTATGATCAGAGAGTAGCTGTCCAGCTGGACCACGATGCTTTTCCAACCAACAATCATCAATGTTAACATATTCATAACCCGCAGAAGCGTAACCCTCCGAAACTAGAAGATCAGCCATTACTTGAAACAGCCGTTCACTACAAGATACAAGATAAATACTATAATTTATAATTTAAATTCAATTTGACATACCTTATGCAATTGTAGGGATCATTTGTGCAATCTGTATTGCATCGAAAACGCTCCCAGGACAACCAACCCATCGGAGGAGTTCTTGCCAAACCATTTTCTAAGCCGAAACAAACCGCACTTATAAGATAGCTATATACGATAAGTCTCAACATCTGTGAAAGTTAACAAAAGTAAATAAGATTATGCAATTGTTTTAGGTAATTTAATTATTAGTTTTCAACCCAAAGAACAGGATGTCTCCAATCCTGTAAATTCTTTCCTGTCCGTCTGTATGAATTTTGACATGAATGTGTATCTTTTCCCATATCATCGTCATTCATCTTTATAGCTTAAATTTTACATAATCCATTCTCACCTCTATTGTTGATTCATGCAATCTCTTTGAATTATCCGCTGAGATTTGTTAATAAGCTTAATTAACAACATGGTTGCAGCATGCGAAAGGATTTACCATTAACTGAATAACTAAACATACTCACTGAAATGAAACAGAATGATTTACATAGTGTTAGTTGTTGTTTTATGTTCTTCTTCTATCAATAAACTTGAATAAAACTTCCACATTTATGATTGAAAATGTAACTTATATAATAATGTATAAGTTAATATTAGAAAAATTATAAATATTTTAAGGTATTTGTATAATTCTTAGTTGTATAGCTGAAGTTTATTCAAGTCACCTCAATCTCAAATATATTTTTCTTTTAATGTAAATTTGATGAATAATTAATTGACAAAATGTAGGAAAATTCCCACCCATTGTTGGAAAATTGACATTAAGTCTTAAAAATCTCTATTAATTCCACTTCGAGCAGTTTCAAGCCCATTTTACCAGCTCTTCGCAATAAGTTCAATCATACACGGGTTATTGACCTTGTTAAATTAGATCTTATCGATCTGCGCTGGAGCTGTGTGAATTTTATACCCCAGAGCAGGAAGTGGTAAACTTATATAAAAATGATTGTGACATATGTATTCATATGTATTTCTATGAGTATGTGTATATATTCATGTATTCGTACAATCATTTTTCGCGATTCGTTTTGGGAAATTTCATATTCGTTCTAGCACATTTTCTCTTTGTGGTCCCAGTGGCCCTTTGTATTCTCACCTGAATATCATGTATATATATATGTTTTATAAATAATTTGTTAGGATTCCATTTGCACAATGTGTAAATTGTATTATGTGAGTGTAATGTACTGTACAAATAACAGATTTATAATTGTATTGTCTAATTATTCGAATGCAAGCAATAAGTAAATGAGAATCAAATGATCCAATTGAACAATCTACAGCTATGTACTTAGTGCCTATAATTATGAATATAAAGGGAAAATGGTTAAAATGTTCGACTAGCAGATACCCTATGGACAATTTTTAAATATTTAACAACTTAGCTTTTAAAACTCAGCGATTTGTGTAGACTATTAAAAATAGACTTGTTTGTTTTACGAACGACTGAACACAAGTTTTTGGTTCGAGTCTTGGTTCAATATTATACAAAAAAATTTATTTTATATTCCAAATTGTTTTTCACATTTAATTATTTATTTAAGCTTATACAATTAATTAAAATAGAAATTTTATTATTATATTTTCATGTTTTTAATATCGAGCCGAATTAAGTATATAGATCTTAGATATGTTTTTCTAAATGAATATTTTTTAAAATAACTTAACATATTTTTTATTTAAGTAGACATAAAAGCCCTCAACCTGACTAAATTTCGTACAAATATCTATCATAATTATAATACAAGTTATAAGCTTTTATTTATATTTTAAAACTGCTAAATTTGGGAAATCTAAATTTGTTTATAAAAACAGTATAATTTGGAAAACGAGTAATGCAATATAGTCACTAACAGAAGATGTTTTAACTTTGGTACATTTGTACTAATTGCATAATTATAAATAGATTAATCGGTAAGCTTTGAACTAAAAAAACATGCAGTATCGTTAAAAACATAAATTCCCGATATATCGATATTTTTCAACATTCCTATCGTCCTATTTCACATACTTATCATCGAATACTTGTCGCATCTGCTCCAATCGATGGCTCAAGAAACATGCAATTTATGTACGAATGCTTTGTTTGTGTACCTGAATAAGCATAGTTGCAATGGTTGCTGTCTCTGTTAGTATTGGCTTAGTACCCTTTATTAAACTACCAACTGCTTTATTAATATGCATAATGACTATATTCTTAATGATATGTATTATTTTGGCATATTCCTTCAAAAGAGAGTTTAACAGTTTTCATATATAGGACTATTTCATATTCAGTTAAACAATTCAGCTGTATCTTCTAGATATTGCTTTAATTTCCCAAAGTAAACGTCTTGAAGTGGTTTTGGTCTTAGCTAAGGAAATTTTCTGGTACAGCCCTAAAGTATTGCATACTTTTTTTTATTATTTATTTATATATTTATTTGTTTATTTTTAGCCTACCTTATTAAATTAATCAGTAAGTAAAAACCAAGCTCTCTGTATTTAACATGTTTGTATAAGCACCTTAGCACCGCAGAAGCAAAAACACTGCAGTGCTTGCTTCTAGATATTTCTCTGCAAGCGGGTGGGTGCGAGCAGTCAAGCAAGCTCACTGCAGTGAGCAGGCGAGCATGTGTAAACTGCTGCAGTGATTGCCTTCGGCGTGCGTAGGCTAGCCGAACTTATCATCCACAGTAAGCGGTGGGATCCAAACAGTGTCCACAACGCAACACATATAAATACAGCATCCCGCTTGCGATTGCATCTTGTTGCAGTGCAGAGCTCAAACGCAGCAGAACTGAATCTCGAGTTGGGATTTATGTGCTGCTGCTTATGCTTAAGTTTTATTTATATTATATTTTGTTTTATAGACAAATGGCTTATTAGCTAGCTCCCTTGTTAGGTTTAACTTTTCTATATTTAATTTTACTTGTTTTGCATTCATTTAACATATATATTTACAAAAGCGGGCAAAGTTATTCAAAACCAGGCACCCATGTCAAATTGGGTGTCTTCAACTCTTATGCTATACTGATAAATTTACTTAATACCGACTGCCACGCCTCTTTCTGCAGTTAAAAACTTTCTGCACTCAGTTAATATATGCCTGGCACAGAGAATAATAAGAAAAGAATAGCTTAATTGCATGAAATTCTCAAGAGCAGCCAAATTTCCGCTGACGCACGAAACTAAACTACAAATCTTATAGTCTAGATATATATAATACAGAGATAGATAGACACAACCGCAGCTGCTACCAAAAGATACATGTACTTGCGCGTTAACGCAGTTTTTTATGCCAAACAAATTTAATTGAAAATACAGAAAAATAGAAAAAATTCAAGTAAAATAAAATAGAAAATAATTAAAAACATTGAAACACTTGCGACGCGTCCGTTTCAATGGTCAAGGCTCACATTGTGGCTTTTTTATTGGCCGCAGTCTTACTTCTGCGACACATAGCTGTTGTTGCTGCTGCTGCTGTTGTGGTGAGGGGGTTTGAAAGGGGGTGAATGTGGGAGGCAGCCAATTTGCATGTCTAAAAAACGCGCAATGATTTTTATAATTCGCGCAACTTGAAACGTGAATTATGCCAAAATTTCTTTCAGTGTGTTTGCATATAGTTCTCTTATTATTATTGTTCTTCTTGTTGTTGTTGTGTTTAGTTTTCTTTTGAGCGATTTGCCAGCGTCGAGTGCAATGAACTTTTTATGGCATTTTCCCTGGGTTTGTCGTGCTTAATGTGCTTTGGTCTATATAATCGGGAAAACATATGTTCATGTTGTTTATAAGCATTAAAATGTTTAAAACAAGTATTTTATCAAACTATCTTATGAATAATTTGCAATTACTCATCTTTGTAAAGATAAAAATATTCAAAAGAAATAACAAATATGCGATTAAATTAACATTCTAAATATTTCTTAACAAATTGTATCTATATATTTATTAAATGTACTCCAGAAATAAAATAAAAGTTAAATATATTTATTATAAAGCCCAAAATAAAAGAAAACTAATTACTAACTAACTAATAATATAAAAAAAATTCTTTCAATTCAGGTTTTGAATTAAATAAGTATTTGTTAAAGATATTTAAGGTTTCAAAATTGTTTTGAGTATATTTTTAACAAGCTAAATATGTTTATTATTAAGTACTAAATAATAGAAAAATTCAGATAATTTACTTACACCAACAAAAGCTTTAAAAAGAATATTTAGTAATTTATTTATTCAATGAAATAAGTATATTTCTGCAATAAATTGCCAATCCACTTTAGATATCTTAGATAAAATGTGTTATAAATTATTTATGCATTAGTTTATATGTATAAATTTAATTTATTGTTTTCATAAATTTAATTAAAATTTTTCTTATTTCCCTTTCAACTTCCATAAGCGTCATTGCAATTGAATGTAGTTCAATATTTGATTTGCCGGCAATCTGTCGGCCACTCAAAAGCCTCAGATATTCAAATATACAAGATCGTAATACGAATATTCAAATCTTTTACGCTCTTCTAATGAGGTTAATGTTCGAGGCACGTTGACTCTGACTCTGACTCAGACCCAGGCGCTGTGCGCTGTGCGCTATTCATCCAATCTATTTATATGATTTAATGGCGCATTTTGCACAAAAATAAAGTAAAGTACTAACCAATTTGTATATATATATGCATCATTGTATCTTATATACGTAAAGGTAAAAATCATTCGACTTGTGTATAAACAACGCATCAACATAATTAATGATCACGAAAGTGCGCGATATAAAAATCTAATTAAAATGTTAGGCAGGTGGTCCAGTTTCAGCGCAGTCAAATCAAAATTAGATCTATAAATAAATGTATATATATATATAAAAATATATATATATAATTATTTAGCATAAGTTCTTTTGTGTATGAAGATGAATGAATTTCTAATGCCGCAGACAATGCATATTCTATAAGCTATATATTTAGTCTGGCTGGGCTTATGTTTTGTTTCCAAAGATCATGTATATGTACACTTGATGTTTAAACATCTTTTAGCTTTTAGTCTGTTATTTTTTACGATATTTAAAGCAAATGTGATTTATTATGATATATTCCCAGCATGTGGCAGAAAGACTGACCAAACCATTTGCCATCATTCACTTGGCTTTGAATCCCCATTGTTCACATTTTGTGCATGATATTTGGCGGCTGTTGGTCTAACTTTTCTATATGTACTATTCCTTATATATAAACGCTATACATATATAAGATATATATATATATATATATGTATATAAATATATGTATATAAACTGATTCAACGCTTTTGGCTATATACTAGATAGTTCCCTAGCGGGCACGAGCTGCATGCGCCTATTTCTTTTTAAGTTTTCTTTTTGGCGTTTCGCGTTTTTTTTTGGCAAACGATCAATTTGACAAAAAGCTAAAACATATTGCCAGTGCTATGTACAGTTTAAGTACCAGATGTATACAGTCGCCGCCAAGTTTATAGATACCAATAGAAAACTTTCCAAAAAATCTAAATTAATAAAAATAAACTTTAGCTTTAATTAAGCTGTTAAATAACTATAAGAAATACTAGCAAAATTAAGTAATTTGTGAAAATATATATTTAAATAAGCTTAATTAATATGCATTTAAATTTATAATTTTATTGAAATTTAATTATTGTTTTTTTGTTTAATTTTTAAAATTTAATTAAAAGCTAAATAGCCAAAGAAACCGGAAAAAACATTTGTTTAGGACTCTGTTAAGGCTCACTATGCGTAATTAAATATAATAACTGTATTTTTATTGTCAAAGTTCCTTCCTGGCAATCGTTGTGTACCAAGTTTTTCGAAATTGAGAGAACTATGAACTAGAAATATCGAAAAACAAGCGCACAGAGCAGCCGTAATTTATTTAATGCTGTACAGGAACCTATAGCTTTGAGGCTAATGCTGCTGCTGCTGCTGCTGCCGTTGTATACTCATAAGTACAAATAAATAAATAAATAAATAAAAAGTACAAACAACTGCGAGCGATCGCCCACTGTTTGCCGCTTGCTCAATTTTCTTCATTTAAATAAACTCAAAATTCATAGAATTTTCCAAGCAGACGCACTTTACACAGACGCAGGCACACACACACACACGCACACACACAGAGCATCAGAGAATAGCCGAAAAAGAAAATATATAGAGGAAATACATTTCGAAATGTGAATTTGTATTATATTTTTCGGCTTTTCGCTGAAGAAACTTTCGTGTGCGAATTCAGTGCGACTTGGGCTGCTAACTTGAACGCGTTGCAAACGAGAAAAACATCCGAAACAGAAATTTTCAACTATAACATATATATATATAAATATATCCTTATATATATATATATTTATATACACGAATAGACATATATACATATATATCTATTCATTTATCTAGCAAGCTGTCTATATAGCCGAGTGCGGTATATATAGATAGATCTATTCGCCGAGTCTGCAGCACTGGCAAAAGTGAGCAATGCGTTGTGCCGCGATTTTATAAATAGAAAATTACAAAATTCTTTGCGCGAAAAAAAATAAAAAAAAAAACAAACATATTGTGAAAAAGGTTTTTCATTCGCTGACACTCAAACCCTCAAAAACCAAATGAAAATTGTGTTTTGGAAATAAATCAAAAAAAAAAGAAGAAAATGAAAAACAAACTGAAAATGTTATGAAAACTATGTGTGAATCTGTGTGTGTGCATGTGTGTGCGTGTGTTTGTGTGTGTGTGTGCCTGCGTGCTGCTTAGATTATATGTTATATAAGAAGGCGTGATCTTTGTGTAAAAATACAAATCTCGATCTATAACAATTTTCAAACAAAAATCTTCTATGAATTTTCAGTGTTTTTGTGTGCATAGATTGCCAACATATTCGTAGAAAATTGAGTGCAAGCAACAACAACAACAACAACAACTGCAACAAGCTCAACAGATAACAACAACAACGACTAAAACTACGAATATTAAAGAAAATTAACAAAACAAATTAAAGCGCAATGAGTTCTGGGTAAGTTTTATTTCATAAAGAAACATTTATAAATATTCATATTTCTCAAATATGAAAGCTTGTTAGTATTATTAATGAAACGGAAATTTATTGAAAAGAATATAGCAAAAATACTTAAATTAGTGTTAGCACATAAACAAAAATGTCTTTACGATCACTCTTTAAATATAGTTTTGCTATTTTTTAAGAAAAAGTAAGAATAGAAATAAGTTAATTTTGAGGCTTACAAGTGATGATTAAAATCACAGAAATTATAAACTACAATTCGGTAATATATTTCATAATAATACACAATGATAACTCTGACAAATTTGTCATAATTATTTGTCAAAATATTGAATATGCTTATATGAATGAAACGTTATTTTTGTTGCAATGAAATAATTCTATAAAGATTTTAATTAGTTTTATTAAACAAATTGGTTTTGCTTGACATTTACTGCTTAGACCTTGTACTTAGAAAGTAAAGTAGTTTATTACGCTTATAGAAACAATTATAGTTTTGTTAATTACAAAATCATTAGATTTCTTAACAAATTTCTACAAAGCTTAGAAGCTCTATAACTAAACGCATCTCATATTTACGATAAACACATTTTTAACTAACTTTTGTGACTATTTTCTATTATCATCAATCTCTTTAAATTACTTAAATGAATTTTTTCAACTATTTTCTTGCTCTGACAATGAAAAAATGAGAGCTTAACAAATCCAAACAGCTGCTGATAATATTCCAAACTAAAATCATAAAAAGTCCGCAAATTAAATACAGAAAAGCATAATGAAAAAAGAGGAAAACCTGTGTTTTCGCAAGAAATAAATAAAACATACGTGAACATGTTTATATATCTGCGAATATACTCATGAATACATAGATATATATATATATATATATATATATGGATATATGTATATATATATATCGAAAGAGCCGCACAATTAAGGTTCATATAAAATTTGAAGGCCAAGAGACGCCCACATGCATGATCACATTGAGGGGGCGGTGGTGCTGCGGTGGTGTCGCCACCCGTTTGGCAGCCCTCGGCGACTGCACGCGCTTTTTGGCAGGCGACATTTTCAACTTGTCTGCCCAAAATTTCACCTTACCCCACACACACACACACACTCCACACACTGGCAAATTAATTAATTAATTTTGTTAGCAGAGCAATAACTGCTACACATATAAGCAATAGTATTATTATCTGCTATCAATTAGAAAATTTAGCACACGTGTTGCTTATTTAGCTGTCGACAGCAACCGGAAGTTCTTTTGGTATCGAGCTGCCATTGAGAAAATATATAGCAAAAAAATATCAAACCACTTTTTAAAATGGCCAAGAATTTGGCAAGAGAAAAACCAAAAAGAAATGCATTTAATTTTTTGTTCTTTCAATTTATTTTTTGCATTTCTCTGTTGACGTTGATGGGTCGCACATAAATTCTCAACGAGCGTCAAGAAAATCTTTTGTGAAAACTGAAAATGCGAGTGTACATATATTCAGGAAATTGGGTCAAAATTATGTACTAGAAACACAGATAAGCTAAAGTATTCAGATCAAAACGTTGGTTTTATGCAAGTGCAATAATTTTACTTATTTAGGACATTTATTATACTAGAAAAAATGAATTAATCTATTATTTATTTATACAAATTATGTAAAGAACTTTATCTACATTATTAAAACTAATATTCCCGATTAAAGTTTTGTCTGCAAATTTGAAGCAAGAAGATTTAGAATTGTCAGTCGGAATTTATTGTTATAAATAAAATAAATACAAACTTTTATAAATTGCAATAAATATGCAATTTGTATATACTTTTATGTTTATGTTTTTCAAAAGATTAGTGCTTGACAGCCTTAAAAATATTGTGTAGAAATAAAAGTGAATTTAAACTGTTTTTTGTTTTAATTGGATAAAGCTTAAGCAAACAAAAATATGTTTTATAAAGAGAAAAACTTTAGAGAAATTCTTTGTAGAAATTTCGATGCAAAATTCAAGATTTTATTAGTAAATTTAACACTCATTAATCACACACTTGTTTGTGAATACACGTTTAGTTAGTTGGTTGAAAATTTGCATATTTACCTTTTTGATGTCTTTCCATGACTTTCGTATGTGAACTTGTAAACGTCGTTAAACCAACAACAAAAAAAAAACACACAAAAATAAGGAAAACACAATTAATCTTTCGTGCGAACTTGAGTAAATATTAAATCTTACATATATTTACGAATTTATACTTGATTTGTTTATGTTTAATGCGCGAAGGCGATGTGCTATAGATTTCTGTTGACGACAATTATTTTGACACTTCTTTGCTGCGTTTATTTTATTTTTTATTGTTATTGTGAGTTACGTAAGTCAGGTGTGAATTTATTTATCTTACACATTTTTGCATTCAACATTTTAAGTGGAATCTTTTTTTTCTTTTTGGGTTTGTTTACACTTAAGTTCAAGTGCCTGCGAAATGACCCTGAAATATATAACAACAAAATAAATCAACAGCATTTAAAAAGGGAATTTTCCAAATCAAAATTATTAAAGAAAACATAAGCAAATGTTGAAAAGTAATTTTAGAATGTATTTAAAGCAACATTAGAATAATTGCACAATTTTGTTTGCATCTGCAAACATTTTGCTGGGCTTAAGTGAAAGTGTCCGATTTATGAATCTATTCACATTATTCATGTTTCTAACAATTTGCTTGCGTCATTATTCCTTGGACCAAATCAATATTGCTGCCATTTTTCGCAGCAAACATAAAACAATTTGTTTACTAGTCAAATTCCAAAAAAATCAAATGAGAGAAAAAGAAAAATGAAAGACGCTGGCGGTTCAAATTGCTGGGAAGAGCGAATTGTCAGGCCACCAGCGCACCACATGTGGTCAGGCTTGGAAAATTGATAAAAAATATATGTATATATATATAGTTGAAGAAGAAATATGAGCGTATTATATTGTGCAACAGGCGCGATGCTGCGAGTTGCAACTTCAACTTCAACTTGGACTTGCAGTTGGACTGGGAGTTGGAGCTGGACTTGGCCACTTGGGCGCAGACTTTACTTTCACTCAAGTCGCGTCGCTGCTGACCCGGCAGCTTAATATAAATAATTATGATGCCAGACGGCCAGCCAGACAGTCAGCCAGGCGGTCTGATGTGCTCATGTCATGCAATCAACTCCACACAAAATATGACAAATGAGAAACGAGTTGCAGTTGCAGTTGCAGTTGAAGTTGCAGTTGCAGTTGCATTCCCCAGCTGTAGAAAGTGATGAATCGACGCTGCTAAACAATTCAATGGCTGATTTCTGATTTTGTTTGCTTTCTTTGTTCAATTTTCAAGGTCGCACATGAATCACATAATACAAAATACAATAAATTTTAAATTAAATTACAACAACCAAAAATCCAGCTGAAGATTAGTCGAAAACTTAACACATGCTCGTGGCGTGTCGTTTACTTTTTTATACATAAACATATATACATATATATATATATATATATATATATATATATATAATTTTATAATTTTTCTCACTATTTTCTTTTTAATGTTGCGTGAGCAGTTTGTGTTTTATTGCCCTGTTTTTCCCCCATTTCCCGCTAGTTTTCACGCTAATGGCGCATAAATTGTGTGTTTCGCTCTTGAATTTTTGCAAATTGATTGGTTTGTATTTAGAAGAGATAGATATATGTATAATTGTATACTATTTTTATATATGTTAGTGTTATATTTGCGTATTATTTGCATTTTATTTATGACATTTTCCGGCCATAACAAAAACATTTGAAAGTCTTGAAATAGTTCTCTCTCTCCCCTTAACTTTACAGTCCACACATTGTATGTATGTCTAAAGCCCTTTTAGCTGTTTTATTTATGGAAAACACTAAACGTTATCCACACATTGTCGAATACTTCATTATAAATTTCAAATCATTCACAACACATAATTAGGCCAAGAAAACTGTTCGAGAAAAACCACGAAAATGTGTAAAGTTTCTTTTGAAAGTGAGAGCAGAGATTTAACACATAATTAAAAGAATTTCCCTGGCATTTTCCCACAACGAATCGGGGAGGGAAAACAGACTAAATAGGCAGCCCTTGCTGATTGATTATGAAGTCTAGCTGTCCCAGTGTTATGTGGTTCTATCTGGCTATCCGGCTGACCCACTTTTTTGGCGCGCCACAAAAATTATTGAATGAATAATAAGTTGAAACCATTTTTTCTGACAGTTGAGCAGCGGTTCATTCAATAACAATAACAATAACAGCAACAACAGCAACAACAATAACAACAAATTATTGACAAGCACTCAAACCTCAAGTGTGCGTCAATAGTTTTGCTGTTGTCTTTTTTCTATTTTGCTTCTATTAATTTTTTTGGTTATGCGCCAGCTGTCAAGTCAGAGGAGGCATGCCACATGAGTCATTCGGTAGCCTGCCACATGGCTACATGGCTGTCTCCTCTAGCCGTACTGCATCCTCAGTCTCAAACAAATTGGGTTCACCGAATAGCACCACTTTGAACTGAATCTTACATGTATCGCCGGTGGTGCAATGCTCCCAGACATCGGTTGCCGTGTAGGTTAGATAGTCCATGTTGCCGTGCAGCAGCTCCTCGCTGTCCTGCAGCGGGGCATCCAGAAAGTTGCGTAGACAGCGCCGACCACGCACCTCACGTCCCTCCAGGCTATTCAGCAAACTGATGTGGGCACTCACCTTTTTGGAGGCCATCGGACTGATCAAGTAGATCACGTATATCTGCTCCAGATTGGCTGACGGCGGACTGACGTAGAGCATTAGTATGAGCGGCAGATGGTGCACCAACTGCAATTTGGGTCCAATTGGACGACTGCGGCTCGCATCACTGCTGCCCGCGTAGGCAATGACACCCACCACATGATTGCAACCCGGCTTCAGCTTAACCAAGTCCACTTCAAAAACTGTATGCCATTTGGCACCAATCTCCAGCATCGAATCCTCGGGACGATGACGCATCAGCAGATGAGCCAACAGCTCCTGCGGCGTCAACTGCGATGAGCAGCCCTTCACCGGGCATTTGGCGGGAATGCCATCAAAGAGATCCAGTCGAGCAAAGGCATTTCGGATGAAGCTCATCTTTGTTGCGATGGAACAATCATTTACCATAGTTGCAAAGCAAGCCTTTTGAATTTATTAACTAACTTTCTGCAATTTTATGACGTCGAAATTTCCAGTTGTTACCACAAATGCCTAGAGCTGAAAATTGAAGTCTAAAAATTCAAGCTAAGACAGTTAACGCCAAGGCAACATGAAGTTGTCAATAGTTTTTTGTGGGGCAATTAAAATATATTTTATTTAATGAGGAATTATTTAAGAATATGTAGAGAGACAATATATAAATTAAAAGTTAAGTGAGTAAATTAATATTTAAATTATTTCTGAAAAGAAAATGTATATGAAAACGTCTTAAATAAAATATTTAATGCTTGATAAACAATTGTTTGTTGAATTAATAATTAAAGTATAATAATATTGGTATTTGTTTATGAAGAGAATATTTATAAAATAATTGGGAACAAGTTTCAAATTCAAAAAAGAAAATTGATGGAGTAGTGAATAAATGTATATTGTTGAATCAGTAATTTGCTTAAATGGATATAAGATAATTAAATTGATATTTATCATGCTTATATTAAATAAAAGTCGATGAAACGATCTATTTATTTGTATTTATAAAGCGATCAATTTATATCAACAATGATATCGATAAAACTGATTCTGTTGAATCGTAATAAATTAGCTATCGATTGATTGCTTTGCTTTCTTATGCTTTAGCCAATGAATAACAATCAAATTTGCTTTTCTTCCACCAATCTTTCTATTTAACTTTCTACAACAACCTTGTGTTATATTTTTGGGGTGAAGAGCAAATTGATAATAGTTACGGCCTGTTATCAGAGAGCAGTTACATTTGTATCTCAAGGCTGCTAAGTACATACATATGTCACATATCCGCAACTTACGTTGCGTTACCTCAATTAGGGCGTTAAACTGTGAAAACATATTTGTTATTTGGCAAAAACACGCCCCGAAACTTCCACGAACTTGTGATAAGAAAATGGGAAAAACAAAAGCTTGAGTGGATGACGCTTAAGGGGGTGGAGGAGGGGGAAGAAGAAGAGGAACACAGATAAACGTCGTTTTAATTATGAAAAGCTACAAAAGTAATAAGCAGACGACATGACTACCAAAAATAAACGAAAACAATTAGCCGCACGATAAGAGACGCAGATACAAGATGCGAGATACAAGATAAAAAGATACTTGTACTCGTACTCGTACTCGTATTCGTATTCGTATTCGTCGTAAGCCAAAAGTCGAAAGCGTTTGGCGTTTAGCTTTAAATTTGTCGCCGCGTTTGAAATGCCAGTCCAGCCAGGCCAACAACTTGCCAGGCAATTGACAGACATATAAATTGCTCCACAGCCTGGCAGGCAGGCAGCAAGCAGCCAGTCAGCCAGTCAGGCAGTCAGGCAGGCCGTGTATCTTGTATCTTGTAGCTACACCCGCCACAGCCGCCGCCAGAGTTGCTGTAACGATGCCTGCCACTGCCGCGTGCTAGCTGAACGTTTGTCATGCACTCAGTTTTCCTTTTGCGGCAGCAGTAACAACAGCGACTACCACAAATGTATCTGCAACAAGTTGCTAACGTTGACTGCGACGTCGACGTCGACGTTACGACGTTGCGACGCTGACGTCGAAGTCGCGAGTCGAACGAACTCGGCTTCAAAGCGCGTCGAGACTTTGCTGCGTGCAGTCGTTTGTTGCGCTTCAATATACAGATACAGATACAAATACGTTTACAGATACAGATACAATATCGTTACGATCGTAACTTCGAGATATATTTGCGTCGCGCGTGTATTAAAAGCATTGAACAGTTTTGTTAGTGTTTGCTTGTGTGTGTTCTAAACTTTCGACTGTTCATTAACTAACTAACTCAGCTGTAAGCTCTTTATAACTATTGTGTCTCACGAAATGTCCAATCAATGCAGATTTTAAGTTCATTTGGCTCATGCCTAAAAATAAGATACATGCGTGAGCGTAGTCGTATCTTTTGGATACAAAACAGCAGCCAATCGCGCCGGCATTCTTCATGCTATTTGCGATAAAGATGCTCGTAATGATGCTCATGATGATGATGATGATGATGATGATGATAGTGTTGATGATGATGCTTTATTGTTATGATTATGAGTCATCATTTTGGCAGGCAATCAACTGCCCAAAGGTCTTGCACATTGCTTAGATCGCCCTGTCCGCCTTCTCCCGTCAAACGGTCAATCGCCTGACTCAGTTTAGGTTTTTTATTTCTTTATATATTTTCAATTTCAATTTTTTATTACCTGACTCTTGCGCCTTTGTTTGACAATGTCAATAATTGCACGGGGATTGGGAATGGGAATGGATATGGAAATGGAAATGGGTTGCACAATCAAACACTGTATTTAATTCCTTTGTGTGTTAAGCCATAGAGCTTATCTCTATCTGGCAACTGGCAACTGGCAACTGAACTGACAGACCCAACTCGTTCAAAAGCTCGAAAGTTGATAAACAAAAGGGCAATATAAATAAAAAGAATAATCGACTGTCTCTAAAGATGCTTAAGATTGAATATAAAATGAAAGAGAGAGAAATAAACGAGAGAAATCTAAATTGAATTTTTAGATTAGCAATTATACTTCAAATTCAATTAGACAATTAAAGCAAGGCGAATTCAAATAAATGAAAATTATCTTACTTTATCCCAATCTGTCTAAACATATTTAAATATACAAAATAAATATGAACTAATAATTTAAATATACTAAATAAAAGACAGCTAACTTTAGCTGTATTTGCAAATTATTTGAAATTATATAACAATATATAAATATATATATAAATTAAATATTTATATTATTTAATTGCTTAGACAATTTTGAATGCATTCCTCTGGCAAAACTCTTACTTCTCCTTGCTTTGTTGATTATTTTAAACTCAAACTCTTAGAGACTCTCATTTAGAACTTGCAATTACTTATATTTGATAAAGATGCTAGTGAAGTATTTATAAAAATAAAAGATTTGATTGTGCAAACTCAATAAGTAGTCATCAGCTGGGAGGCTTGTTGATGCCTGGAATTGCTATCAGTATTTTAGAGGCAAATAAACATGCATTGATTGACATTTCTTGTGTGATTCATGCTACGCAAAGTGCCTGACTAAGTAAACATACAAGTACAAGTGCAAGTAATAATATTTATAAATATTTATAAACATAAAGTAAAAGACAATGGCAATGGCAACCTCAACGTTGAGTGCAACAACGACTCCGTCTGCAGCATCGGTGAAGAATCCGCAGCTGAAGCGGGTCGTCTACTCCAAGTATCGCGAACTATTGGGATCGTATAATGATAAGGCCAATGCCATCATTGAGACTCTGCCCGCTTATATGGTGAGAGAGGATCGTGGATTTCAGCTGGAGTTGCCGCTGCATGGCAATGATAAAAGCTGTGCGGATACGTAAGTGGGTTTGTGGGCAATGGGTATGATAATATGTAGTATATATATATATATATATATATATATATATATATATATATATATATATGGCCAAGGTATCAACTCAATTTATGACAGAACTGTGCGATAAGAATTTTGGTGCGCAAAATGAGGAAAATGTGAAACGATTTCTATGTAAATATTTAGCTGCTGACGTGAGATTAGCGGCTGTGGAATGTGCAACTCTTGTGGGGCACCCTGTTGCGCCGCATCTAGATCTATTTATAGACAGACTCACACACACACACACAGTAACACACACGAGCATGCGGACAATGACTATCATTATGTCATGTTGCATGTGGCAGCTTTCAAGTTGTGTGTGCTGCCTGCCCTTGATCTTGAAATATGCCCAGCCTGGCCACTTCTAGACTTGACTGGAGGCAACGAGTTTGTTTCTTATTTCATTTTCTTTTCTCTTCGAAGTATCTGCAGCCAGTTGCACGCTCATTTGCATGAGTGCAAACAGAAAAGGAAAAAAAGTGAAAATGTAAATTATACAAAATGTTTTCTTACAATAATTTCTATCTTTTTTTTTGCATTTGTTTCTCTTTTGTTTTCACCTCACGCATGCCAGCTGCTAATGGACCATGCAACATCTTATTTTTGGCATATTTCTCATCTCATCTACCTTCAGATAGTATATGCATGCATTTCGATCTATATTTAGCTTGCATTCATTTATTATTTTTAGCTGCAAATTGCGAATTGTTAACTCTGATTCATGTGCATTCGCTAAGTGAATTATGTCAAATGTTTAGGTTAATTAGTTGCATGACTTCTACGTTTTCCTTTACACTTGACACTTTAATTGCCGACGCTGTCAACATCAGCTGATGCTCTAGTTGCTTCCCTTAACAACTGCACAATTCAAAGCATATTCCCATCGGTCTTGGCCAACTGATCCCAGCCAGATTGACGTCATCAGACGCTGGCGCTGGCTGTCGTCTCATCTTTGTGCTCAATATATCAGTTTTTTGTGTCTCAAAATTTGATTTTCTTCTTTTTTTGTGATCTGACGTGACTGCGAGACACGTGTGAGTCAAAGATACAAAATGGGCTATGACGACAGTTCGACAGAAGGACGAGAAAGCTATTAAACTATTTGAGCATTAAAAGTGTTTTTCGTTAGTTTGTTTATATTGTTTGTGAAAGCAAATGATGTAGAAGTACGCATTTAGTAATAAATTATTGGTTTCGTCTGTTGAACATTAAAATATTATGCTGATTATCAATTGGTAGTAATGAGATGTTTTCTTCTTTGAAGCAAACTTTATTAAGGCTGTAAAACTTAATTTAGAATGTCAATAAATAGATTTTTATTTTTCTTAAATATTACTAAAATAAAAAGATAATTTTAAATTTTATAATAAATATATTTCCAATTAATTTATTTACAATACATAGAGCTATACACAAAGTTATATAAAATATAAATAAGTAAAATTTATATATTTTAATTAAATATAAACAAAGATAAAAAGACAACAACTTAGTCAACATTCAATACAGATTAGTTTCATTGTGCATTTCAAGTTTAATTTGTTAAATAATTTGATAACAATTATTTTATTTACATTTATGGAAGTCTTATTTTATGTACTTTTCATTATGATTTTAATCATTTAATCTTAATTCTTCAATGCGACACTTGACACAGATCAGCTAGAAGACCTTTACGCTTATGCCAGGCAATATTTAAGTACGCTTTTCTTTGTTTTTCCAATAGAATTTCACACAGTTAGCGCTTGTCAACTTTTCCCCAACTAATTTGTTTAGTTTAGTTGCGTTTCACGTTGACATTTTGCTAATTAAAAGCAAAGATGCTGAAGATATTGTTGTCCGTCTTGGCGACTGTTAGCATATAACGTGAACATCATGTTGGCCAACAGGTAATGCCAAAAGAAAGTGATGGGCAAGTATTTTTGTCTTTCTCTGCTCTTCTGAAAAGTTGCCAGGCCTGTTGCTCTGTTGGTCTGTTAGTCTGTTGGCCTGTTAGCCTGTCGCCTGTCAGCTTCATTAGTTTTTATGTGTACTCAGATACAGATACAGATACAAATGCACATGCACATGCACATGCACAGATACAGATACAGATACAGGTGGAGAACATGAACGCATGAGCGATGCGTGTATGCTTCGCTTTTAACAACTTAGTCTAAGTGGGTCAGGCGAACAGGAACAGGTGATGCGAGTGATGCTGTTCAAGTGGTGCTTGCTGCTGCTACAGGTGCTGCACAGTCAACACTTTTCCAGTGTGCTCATTCAGCAAACCGCAAATGCGAAGGCAAACCAAGCCAAAGCGAAACCACAGAGCGTATTGCAAAATTGCACCCACAACACAGCAAGACGGTGGGGCAATCCCACAATCCGCTTTACATGCAAATTGGAGCGAGTGCATCAATGTCAAATGCAAAGTCTAGTCCGAGTGTGACGTAACTTTGCTACAGTCGTTTGTCAACAGGCGTGTGAGGCATATAAGTATTACTGTTGTGTTATTGTCATCTCTGAAATGCCATTTGGCCATATCGGATCCAATCAAACTATGGCCAGGCATGTGCAGCAAGTGACAAACTTGAACTTGTCATGAATTTCATATGGAGCCAAGCTGAAACATCAGCTCTCCATTATTTGCCAAAATTGTAAGGTCGTTTAGTTTGTTTAATTTTGTTTATTTATTTTTCTGCTCTTCCCATCTCTGTTTCTCTCCTTCTCCTTCTCCTTCTCTTTGTCTTTCTCTCGATTTGCTGACGTGCATTGACACTGGCGAGACAATTTTTTATGGCGCCTTCAAGTTGCACCTTCTGTTTATGGCAAGTTAGGAAATTCAATTCAACTTAACTGTTAACTGCTTTTTGTGCATTTAATATGTTTGTTAATAGTTATAGCTAATAGTTGTTAGCCATTTAAGGGGCGGCGGGGAGGCGTGCAGTTATGAGTACGATTATTATTACAGCCTGTGACAAGCCTACAAAACTGCCACATTTCAAACATGTTGCAAATCCAAATCCAAATGCGCATTTCCTATTTATTCGTTCAGCTTTTCCAAGTATTCAATCAGTTTAATTCGTATGTGTTTATTCACATTTATTTATCTGCTTTACTATATAAGCACAAACGCTAAATAATAGTTTAATTAATTGAACAAAGTAACATGTGTTCAGGTCACGAAATTATATCAGATATTCATTTAATATTAGTTATATTACACTTTAAGATATGGTTTACATAGTTAACTATTTAGATTGAACAATTATGAATTGATTGCTTGGAATTGATATATGGAAATATGGATAATTCGACTTCATATCTCATAAATTAATTAGTTTTTTAAAGCAACTGAAGAGCTCTTTGTGTTGTCCTAATGTAGTAGACTAAATAAATATACAGAGATTATTGCATTTATTTATTATACTTATAACATTAATAATTTAATGCGTTTGTTGCTTTCAAGATAAAAAAGTATATAATAACTTTATTATAGTATAAATCATAAGCATTTGGGTCTTAATCATAGCTTAGCGCTTCTCCAATCTTCTACAAAGCTCTTGCAATTCAAAGCAAGGGATATGCTAATGTTTATAATAATTTAATATAAATTATTGACCACCAATGTAGCTGTTAAGTGAATTGCCATTTAAATGCTTTGATAATTATTATTATAATTTCTTATGTTGTTTTCTTAAGCTCGAACCTCTCACTTTCAACAGCTGTTGGCCTGGTCACAATGCCCACAATGGCCCTAGGCCATGCACTTCAAACTAATAAGTGGGTATGAATGGCAAAGGCAGCATCTTCAGTTCACTTTCCCCCATTCAACAACAATAAGAAGAGGGCAAAAAACTAAATTAACCAAGTAAAAAATTGGCTCATTGAACTGTCGATGAGAGAGTCATTAGTCAAGCAGCAATAAAAAAAAGGAGAAGACAAGAATATACAAATTTATGTAGATATGTAGATATATAGAGAAATATGTAGATGGGCTGAAGAGTGATCGAACAAATGAGGGCTCTTGACATGGAGCGTCAAACTTAAACAGTTAATAACAATAGATTTAGCCAAAAATTATGATAAATAACACAACAAAAAGACACAAAAGGAAGAGGCGTAGAGCGCAAAGAAGAATAGCAAAAAGTTTGCATGAAAATGAAACCGTTTGATGACCAAATAAATTACAAAACAATAACAACTTATGCTAATAACAAATCTCTTTCTTCCCTCTCTCTCTTTCTGTTTGTGTTTTAGGTATGGACAACGCGGCGGAGGCGCCGCTGGAGGCGGTGGCTATGAGGCGCCCGCCTGTGTGCAAAATGCGATGATGACAAAAGACAAGAAACCATTCACTTATACGCCCGGCGGCATTGATCTCTCACAGATACGCTCGGAGCGTATGGCGAAGCGTCTGGCGAGGAATGCACAAGCCGAGGGCGCTGGCACTGGAGCTGCCCAACAGAACAGACCATCGCCACAGTCACCGGGATCGGGATCGGGGGGCAATGCGGCATGCTCAATGGGCGCGGCGGCAATGGGAATGCCATTCCAGGTATTGCCACCACCACCGCCGCCGCCACAGCCGCAGACACCACAGTCGGGTAAGAATGGCAATCATGTTGCACCCCCACCGCCACCCCCACAACAAAGCACATTAGCACCACCAGCGGGTCGAGGCAGTGCACCCGGTTCGCCGGCCGCCGCACGCAAATCGCCGACACCGCAACGTTTTGAGCCACCACCGCTGGGATTCCGGCCGGAGATCAAAATACCAGCAAATCCGATGGCTGCGTTGCGCAAAGTGCCGCCGCCCGTGGAGAAGAATACGTTCTGGAAGGATGAGTACTGCAAGGAGCGTTCCAAGAGTCCCTTGCCGGAGTCAGCACAAAATGGCAATGGCAATGGCGACTACAACAGCAACAGCAACAGCAACAACATCAACAGCAACAACAACAGCCAAGATGCCGTTGATGGTGAGCAGAGACAGAGTGAGAGTGAGAGAGGAGTGGCATCATATCGCTGGCTTTTGGTTGTGGTTTTCTTTATGGGTTCTCTAATTCCAATTCAGTCGCTGGGCCAAAGTTCTCCTGGTACAGTTCTTGGCCCACAGCACGCCTCATCTCGATCGCCGGCTAATTACTAAGCGGTTTCTGGTGCTTTAAAACTTCATACGACTAACTCCAATGACATCAAGCGGCATTATCTATTGGCATTATTCCCCCCACTAACGGCACTAAACATTGAAAATAATTTAAATTTAATGAATTCTATTTATTAACACTTAATTCTCTATTCATTATGGCAGCCTTTAAGCCAACTAATGGCGGCTACAACAGCTACAGCAATGGCAACAGCAACAACAACAGCAACAGCTACAGTCCATATACACCCACACAGCAGCAAGCACAGCAACAACAGCAGCCACAATCGCCCTCACCCAAAACACCGCCAATGCAACAGCAGCAACAACAACAGCAGCCAACGCCGCCTGCAACACCGCCGCAGCAGCAGCAGCACATCGTCAGGAGTTCCGCAGCGTGGCCATGCCGCAATCGCCAGCTGTTAATGTTTATACCCGACAAACGGAAAGTCCACGTTCGCCCTTCGAGCTGCAACAGCAACAGCAACAACAGCTGCAGCTGCAGCAACAGCAACGTGCCACGGAAAGTCCTTTCCGCTTTGCACAGCAGCAACAGCAGCAGCAACAGCGTCCGGCGCAAGCCATTTCACCTTTGGCTCAACAGCAACAGCAGCCGCGTCCACCCACAGCAATTTCTCCATTGGCTCAGCAGCAACCACAGCAGCCAACAGCAACAAGCGGCAACAACTGTGCCTTGGCGCACCCAACGCGCTCCACAGCAACAACAGCCAACGCATCCACAGCCCATTTACAACAATGTGCAACAGCAACAGCAACAGCAGCAACAACAACAACAACTACAGCAACAACAGCAACGATCTCGCGATGTTTTCAGCCCAGCAAGAACAGAGCCACAACAACAGAACTTTGGCAATCAGCAATCGCAATATCAAGGAGCTAAGCCGGTAAGTAGCTCAATTCAATAGAGCTAAGATCAGTTGAGACACTTTAGAGTGAAATTAGAGTTATTATATATTCAATTATATTAAATATAATAATACATTATATAATGTATAGGTTTGTTAATACAATCGAAGCTGATTGCCCTATTTATAGCACTTCCCAAGAAATTTAAAAGGCTTAATAGCTTATCTATAATTCGAAAATTTACTTTAACTCCAAATGGAGTCACCAAGCTTTATCTGTGAATTTCCCGTGACAAACTTGACCTAAGACTCGCTTACTCACTTATCGCATTGCGCAGTTCACTTGGCGGCAACTTCTGGGCGTATGAGTAATATTTTTGGATAACAACAATTTGTTTTGCTTTGCAACTGCAAATGCACAATATGCACATAGCATAGGGAAAACAAAATTTTGTAAATTCAATTCTATTATTCACAGCACTCGCGGAAGCATTACGATTTATTTTTAAACAATTTGCAGTGAGCTGCAGCGCTAGATTCGCACAACAAATTGAACATTGAACGCATTCCGCGTGTGCAGCTGCTAAAATTAGAGATTGGCAAAGGCCAAACACGAATTTTGAACTTGAGGCGATTGCAGAGAAGGATTTTACAATCCTGAACATTCTCTAAACAATCTCTGTATTCAGAGAATTTAATGGACTGGCAAATAAAAACAAATGTTGTTAAAGTAACAAGTTTTTTGTTTAATTAACTGTTTACGGGGTATCTCTCAGTCATGTAGTTTTCCAACTTATTATGTTTACTTATTCTGCTGCAAATCATATTATTCTTTCGGTTTATTTTTGAATGTTAAAGTTAGCAAATGAATTCTGTTATTAACAGCTGCTGATAACAGTTCTGTTAACTAGCTAACAGTTTACGCTCTTCTGTTTTTATTTAACTCTTAGCGCAACTCAAACTATTATTCATTTTAATTTTAATTAGAAAATGGAAATTGAAAAAAAAACAAATTAAAGTAAGCCAGCTATTATATAATACTATTTAATATTGATTATATTTATTTTATTATTATTTATTTTTTTATTATTATTAGAGCTCATCTTAAGAAAGATTTTTATTTATTATAATTATGATCTCTGCAGACCAACGTTGGCTCTCTTTATATCGCGCCATTGGCGCAGCCCACAGAGCCGCAGGCACAACGTCTATTGCTCCAGCAACAACAGTCTGGAGCTCGTGACTCGCCCATGCGTCAATTGCCACAGCAACAGCAACAGCAAGCACAACCACAGCAGCAACAGCAGGTGGGCGGACAGCCATTGCGTTGGCTCAGCTCACAGCCGGCAGCAAAGGAGCAGGCGCCTTGGGCACGTCCCGAGGAGAATGGCAATGTGATGCCCTCGACGTTGCGACAGGCAACGCCATCGCAGCCCTCATCCGGCTACTATCAGCCACAGCCTGTGGCACAGGGTAATGGTTATGATACATCCTCATCGCCTGGTCCTGCGCCTCAGCAAAACTTTGGCTCAAATGCTCAGCAGAGTGGACTTCGCCTGCAGATCAATGCGAATGCCAATAACAACAATGGAAATCAAACTGGACCGAGAGTAAGTCCCGATTAACAGCATAAATAAATTGAAATGCAGTTAAGAGAATGCTACATTTGGGTTTTATGATAATAATCATTTTAATTAATAAATTATCTATTATTTAATTGCTAGGAGCGTATTATACCCATTACATTGGAACAGACGCCTACCTATGCCGCAGCACAGCCCAATTTTGGTGGTAAGTCGAGATATTTGGAGTATTCGTAAATGTGTTTATATGTGGCGCTTTCTTAAACCTAAAACCCTAAATGTTTGTCACTAAAACTAGACCCTTATGTAGTTTTCTTTCCCCGTTTGCGAACCCATATGCACTCTCCACCCACATCCGCAACCACATGATCCCAAAGATTGTTCCCCGAATGTTCCAAAACTGTAACTTTCCATCTCGTATATCAATATGTGTCTATGTATACTCTTTCTTTCCTACGAAAGCGCCTGCTGGCCACATAATACGCTCAGCTAATCAATTTGTCGATCAAGGTTACAACAATTATCCAGCCGCTGCTCAGGTGCAACAACAACAACAACTACAACATCAATTTGTCTCCAACAACAACAATTCAACACGCATTATACCCATTTCTATTGAAGGCGGACGTGGCGGACCAGTTTCCCAATCTCCTGTCGTTCTGCAAAAGTAAGTACCATTTGATAATGTCAATCAAAAACTATATTACACTATTTTTTGTGCTTTACCAAGACTAAATACAAGTAGTTATGCACCACTATCCAGCACTAATGCGTATTAATTTTGTGCTTCTTTACAAAACAAACAAACAAAACCTAACGACTTACCAACTTTTTAGTGGCAATTACAATTTGTGTGTGCATCAATGTCCGCTCGAGGCGGAGATACGCTACAGAAAGAATCGACTCAGGTAGTACTCTCACTCAGTCGCCGTCGCAGCCCAATAACACACTCTTTTAAATACTATACTTTTCAGTGTTCGAAAATGTTGCTCATCGGCAGTTGGCATTTGAAAATCTAGTTATCATGTTCCTTTGAAAGTTCATCTGAATTGAATATTTGCATCAAAAACAAACGAATGGATAAATTACATTGCTAGATGGCAACGCCAAGTCGCGTTGCAATTTGGCAACGTTAAGTCAATAATCGATTCATGATATATGACATTGTCAATTGGCAGTGCCATATTAATAATCGGTTTGTTTGTAATTATGGTACAAGTTGGCAACTCTTTTTTTAAATTTAAATAATGATCGCAAAAAATAACGACATTTTAATGCGTTTGACTACTTTGATAGGAACATAATAAATGTTGTATCAATTTCAAATGTTAACTTAGCCGCAAGTGCCTTTGATTTTGTTTTTAAATGTTGTGTGTGTATTTTATTTGCTTAAGTTGATTGCAAGGCATTTCCTTGTCATAAGCTCATCATTGTTCAACACATGGGCATTCATTTTGTACAAACTCCTAAAAATTCTTGGAAAATTCCATATTTCGGTATCGCAAAGAAAGCAAAAGACTCATAAAATACTAGTTAACCCACGTTTCGTTCACAAAAAAAATTGTAATTTGGTTTTTTCAGACATTAAATCGATTGCATGCTAACCAAGAACCTAACCTAACATACGCCTATATCTACTTGCAGCGATCCACGCTCACCGCCCATACAATCGAAATCGTTTAGAATATTGCAAAAGATAACCGACACAGTGGACGATGGCAGCGGCGATGCCAGGCAAGAGTCGCCCCATCAACAAATCCAATTGGATGTGGAGACGCCGCAGTTGCAGCGTCCACAATTCGCTCGACAGATGAGCGCTCAGCAGGCGCGAAATAGTCCGACCATTGAGCAAATGAGGCGATTGCAAATCGCACAGGATCTACAGCCGGGTACGCCTACCTCTTGGTCCCCGCAAGGTGAGCTCTCAACGGTTCCCCATACCCTGGTCATTCTTCTCCATCTCTCACAATCTTTAGCAAACAGGACTGGTAAGGTGTTAAATAGTCGGAGAGTGTCTTAAGGTTTCAATTCGGTTCTCATTGTTTTCTGTCCCCTTGGTTTTGGGCTTGGTCTCTAGTTTAACTCTTGATTGGGTTTATCTCTGAACTTTACTAATCAAACGCTTCAAGCCACAAAAAAACTTTTGGAATATTAGAACTAATAAGCTTATTGTGTATGTCCAAGCATAAATACGGTACTGCCTAAGTATTTAAATCAAAATTTGCGAGCACTACTAAGCAGCATTACGGCGGAACCCAGGAAGAACTTGTCAATAAACCCTATAAAAATACGTTTACTTACAGGTAATGGGGTATCTGCACAGAACCGCTTCACACCACAGCGTTCTTTATACGGTAAGTCTGAGGAGGAGCATATTTATTTTAAGTTCTCGTCAAATATGTTTTAATTGCAACTCTTCCACAGATGCACCCCAACAACAACAACAACAATATATACCAGCTAGTGAACAACAAGTACCGGAACCTAAAAAGTACACCGGAAGTGCTATACCAAGTCGATCATTTAAGATCCTACAGGCAATGACAACACCAGAAAATGCCGGTAAGTGAAGTGATTCGATGCATACAAATACACTGCAAGAAATTGGATAGATTTCAATGATTTTTCCCTACGAAAAAAAGAAAATCAAAAGGGTTGCCAGACTTGTAAATATGCCATACAAACATCACTAACAGAAAGCCATACACTCACCAACACTGAAACACACCAAGAGGGACAGGTATACTCACATTTCAACTGCATCATGATGTTCCTAATTGTTTTTTTTTTTAATCTATAGAGAGATTTCACCTTTCTTGAAATTCATATGCGTATTATCCTCGCGAATATAATAATAACAATAATAATAAATCAAATTAAAAGCCCTTCCATGTTTTTGGAATCAAACTCAAACTCTACGAAGCATGTTGCATTCCACAATGGAGATGAGCTGATAGTTCTTGTTTGGAACATTTGATCGTACTTCATATTTGTATTTCATATCACACATCACTTACAATGCACACCTGGAATATAGTATAATTTATATGTAAATAGCTTTTGCTTGATATCGTTGATCGTTGATCGTTTAATCAATGGAACTCATGTCATGTATTGAACATAATATGCACTCTCACCGTGTCTATTTCTTTTCTTCTTTCTTTTTATTTATTTTTGATAACCGTGCACCAAAAAAAACCGACCTCAGAACATAAAATTCACACCGAGCTGGACTCGGATTTGGAAAATAATGAATTGAACGAAAACAATAATCACAATAATAATAATAATCACAATAATAATCAGAATAATAATCGTAATGAGAATAATGAGCATAACAGTAAGAGTAATCATAACCGAGAGATTAACAATAAAATCAATAAACGTCATAGTTACACATCAGCCACGCCCACACCACCGCCTACCACAAGCACATATTCATCCAATTCATCCATTAGTTCAGATAGCTCTGCCCCAAGTCAAGCGCAGCCAGAGCGCTCGCAATCAGTGCCCCCTCATTATCCCTACGCCTATGGTTACCCCTATCCCTGGTATATGCCACCGCCCCCACACCCACACCCACACCCTCACCCGCATCCACAAGCTGCCCCTGGGCAGTCGGTAAATGGGGAACCAACACAAGCTTTAAATTGGCCCTATCCCTATCCCTATCCACCACCAATGCCGCCTTCAGTTGATGCCAAGCCGGGTGATGTCTATCCACCTTATCCCTACTATTACCCCTACTATTTACCCCCTCCGCCAGCGTATGGCCAGTCAGGTGCTGCCAATGATGTGCAGCAGCAACCGAGCTATCCACCACAATTTATGCCTCCGTATGGTCCCTATGGTTATCCGGTTGCGCCCAGTTTCAGTCAAAGCTCGACCGAGAGTCGGGCGAGCAGTGTTTTGCCTGATATAATCATTACACCGAGTACGGATGATATGCCCTCTCAGGTGATCATGCAGCATCACATTAAGGTGGAGCCACGCGAGCCACCAAAGCGTGCGCATTCCGTGGAAATCGAGGAACTCGTCAGTCGCCCGAAGACGCGCAACCTTTGCAGCAACAAGGAGCAGGTTATCGATATGCTCAGCCAGCGACTGGCCAACATTAACAAGATCGCTGGTGGCAATACACAAGCTAATCTCTCCAAGCAGTTGCAGAAGAACTATGCCGGAGAGCTGCCCAAGGAGCTGGGAGCACGCTCTCCCAGTGAGAATGCCTCTCCGGTGCAAATTGGCGCTGTGAGGGATGACAACGATAGCGATAGCGAGGATAGCAGCGATGAGGATATAGAGGATGAGGATACACCCAAACATGGAGGCCCGACACCGTTGCAGGCCATCAAGTCGGTGACCAATGTGCAAGTCTACAAAGGATTGGGTAAAATGCCAGTGGAGCAATTGGACTCCGAGAGTGAGGATGATGAGGATGTGACGACGGCTGATGAAATGTACGATGAGGAGGAGCAGGAGTGTCTGATCGAGGAGCTCGATGATGAGTACGTTGTGGAGGAGGACCTAAGTGTCATATACGAGGAGGAAAGTGAGTTGGAGAAGAGCAGCGACTACGCCAAGACTGTCATCAAACGGAACGGCTCCAGTGTCAGCGATGCAACGATCGGAGATCGTCAAGTAGAAGAGGAAGATGACTTGGAGCAACAGATTGAGGATAATGATAATGCTGATGATAATGATAATGATAATGATAATGATGATGATGAGTCCAATTCGGTAACTGTTCGTCTGCCATTGCGCTTCTCCTTCAGTCGCAGCTCAAATGATGAGAACATTGCCACCGTCCAAGTGGGCAGCACCACACAGATCGAGGAGAGACGTCCGAGCCTTGGCTTGGACAGCAAACGTAACTCGTTCAGTGTGGCCAAAGTGGAGAGCGACGATGAGGACGATTGTGAGGTCAGCGTTACCATCAGTTTGTCCAATTCCTCACGTTCCAATTCTGTGGAGAAGACAACGCAACCTCATGTTGAGAAGGTAATCCCCACTCCCAAGGAGGATGTCTCCACATCCTTTTCCCTTGGCATGCGCAACAAGTTCTCCACGGAGATCCTAGCTGGCGAGGTTACCAATAACATTGCCACTTTGGAGTCACCAAAGGAGGTGGAGGAGGCCAGCGAGGAATTCGATTTCTTTGCTACATTGATGGCCACCAAAATGCAGGCACAGAAGATGATGGAGCAGTCCAAGAATTTCTGGAAAACACCAGACACCCAGCCGAAGGAACAAGTGAAGGAGTCCACACAAGCCGAAACCCTTCAGCTGAGAACTAAAGAAAAGGATGGGGAGGTTAAGCCAAGACCCAAATCGTGTGATCTTTCCAAGACTCAAGCATCTTTGGAAGCGGCTAAGAATAGTTTCTGGTCTACATTTGCAACGGCAGCCAAGGAACCCGAACCAATTGTGGAAGCTGAGCAACCCACCGAAGAGATTGATTTCTGGGCAAGCATAGACAAGGGTAACGATGATACTCAGTGGACAAAGAAGAAGAAAACGGTGACATACACCCCATTAAAGAAGGAAACTATATCCACAGTGGAGCATTGGACTTCCACACTCAAAGCTAGAGTTGAATACCTGCCCCAATCTCAATGCGCTGACTTGCATTTTGTAGTAGAGGAAAAACCGGAGGCTGTAGAAGCTTTAGCTGAAGTGGAGGAGGACTTTTGGGCAAGCGTGGAGCAGGCGAAATTAACTGAGAGGGACACGAAGCATAGAGCTGATTACTGGAACAATGGGTCTCAGCCTGAGTTACAAGTGAAGTCGGAGGATTTTTGGGAGGATCAAGCAGCAGAGGCTCCCAATGAAAGCACAATTGAGAACACCATACAACAAATGGTTGAGGCAGAAGAGAACGACTTCTGGGCGGACAACAAATCCGAAGATAACACATTCGATCCCACCAAATATCCGGAGGAACCACGCGAGGTGGACACCGATGAGGAAATTGATTTCTGGGCAGAGATCGAAGCAAATCGCAAGCCAGATGATGACGATGTCACCTTCCATAAGTCAGCCACATTCTGGGCACGCAAAGAGCGTCAGAACTCTGTGGAAGAGACCCCCTTCAAGCCCGTGGAGACGAAAGCATTCCGGGCCAAGTTACCCGATGAGCCGGCCGTGGAAATTGATGTGTGGGCCACTTTGGAGGCAGCCCGGGGTGAAGAGCCTGAGATTGTGGATCCCGTAGTGGAAGAGGAGCATCAACTAGCTGTGCAATATGAAGAACTGGAGCACGAGAGCTTGGAGAAGTTGCCAGAGCAGCAAACCATTAAAGAAGATCCCTCTGAAACGAATCTTCATGTGGTTGATACCATGTCGTTAGCCTCCATGCATGAGCCTGCAACAGTGCACACCTGGACACCATACACAGCTGCCACAGTGGAGTCGGAAAGCAACGAAGAACCTGACTTCTGGGCGGACATAGAAGAGGAGCGTGCCAAGAACGAGCAGGTGGAGGAAGCGGAGCAGAAGCGTCAAAATTATCGCCAGGCGATGGCATTCTTCAATACCTCCATCGATGAGCACAAGGTGCTGCAAAAACCGCAATCCAATCGCAATAGTGTCATCCAAGAGGCAGAGGAATCGATCAATGTTGAACTAGGACCGCCAGGTGCATATGAGATTGTAGGCGAAGATGGCGCCATTGTAGAGCAGCACATGGCACAAGTAGTTGAGCCTGAAGAGGAGGAGCGAGGAGCTCTAACGCCAACGAATTCTGTGCCCGAGGTTTATGTCGAACCTGAGCCGGAAATGCAAAGGAAACTTCTGCCCAATGGTCTTCCTGATCTTGGCGTGAATAAGTTCGATGAGGCACCCAAAATATCAGTGCGTGATCGCATTAATGTCTTTGAGACAAGTCCTCCAGGGACAGGCACAACAACGCCCAATAAGGCAATGAAACTACATTCGTTGTCCGTGGACAGCGGTCGTGGCAAGGGACAGCTTTCCCGGAATAGCAGCACACAGAGATCCGAGTCGGAGATCGAGGAGGATGACTCGGGCGTGACGGACATGAATCGACAGCTGTCGGAGACGGACACGGAATCCGAGAGTTTCCCGGAGCTACGCAAGATGACCAGCTATCAACGCGCCGCTACACATTCCAGACTCTTCAAGCTGCTGCAGGACGAGAATGATCTGCCCGAGGGTGGACAAGCCAACCAGACGGACGAGCTCCAGTTCAAGCCCAGCAGACGCAAGATTGTTCACAATGTGTCCATCACACGGCGTCAGAATCCCAATGCCGTGAATGAGGCCGAAACGATGACAGAGCGACGTGAACGTCTCTCTCTGCCCTTGCGCAAGAATACATCGATCGATGCAGACAATCCTTCCACGCCGAACAGTCCTGCCTCACCCATAATTGGACCATCGCCCAGCAAACAGCGTGTGGTTAGCGATAAGCTGGTCAACGAACTGGTCCAGAGTCTGCTCCTCAAGAGCGACAGCACACATCTGCGCAAGCTGCCCATGGAGCGTCTGCAGGCGGCGGCCAAGCGAGCTCTTGTGGAGGAAATGGATTCCCTGGAGAATAGCTCGCTGGACAGCACGCCGGCGATAACGCCCAAACAGGATAAGGAGTACTCCGATTACTACAGTAGCTGGAACGAGGCAAGTGGCGGTGAGGAGATTGTGCCATCAAAGGCGTTCAGAGCATTGCAGGATCCACGACGTAGTCCTTGGACGGTGCGTTGTCCACGCGTGCTCAGCTCCAAGACAATCAATCGCGATTTGGCGCGTGTCACAGAATCCCCTGAGATCCTAAGCAGTCGGGGCAGCAAAAGTCCCGAATGCTTTAGGCAACAGTCGAGGGAGCGTTCCGTAAGCAGCTGGCGTAAGGTCTAGCATGACTAGGATGTCTAGGATTTCTAGGAGGTCAATGGACAAACGGGCTGATAGCTCATAGGGGCGGGGATCATACGTAGAGTTTAGTACATTTGCATTTTAGGGTCTTGGCCACAGCAACACACACTGCCCTCCTTGTAGGTAACAGGGAGTGAGTTATTGCATTTCTCATTTCACAACAAACACAAAAGCAATCACATTACACATCACATTGTACAATATGACAACACTCAGATTAATAATTAACTAAATATTCTAATGAATAATGTAAATAAAAGAGAAACCAACCAACAATAAGAGAAATCAACTGAAAAACCAAAGAAAAATCGTTCATTCGTTCGTTCGTTCCGTTTGTTATCTCAGCAGTCGCATTTCAAAATTCAACATATTACATACTTATCTATATATCTATCTATCTATCTAAATATATATACATATATATATCGAAACCAAATAATACCTACCAATAAAAAAGTAACAAACAAACAAATAACTGAGGAAAACAGACAAACTATCAAATCGCCACAATCAAAAACAATTTCATCAACTCAATGATTTTGTAGAACTCGTTCAAAATCCTAAGGTACCTAAATTAAATTAAATTTAAAATTTATATCAAACCCAAATTTGAACTAATTTTTTTCTATTACTATTTCAAATTTGTCCTCTATCTATTTTCTATGTATTTCTTTTATTTATTTTTGCCGCTATTTGATTTAATTTAATTAGTTATGTGTGCCGTATCTTAATTAATTATTTATTGCCACAAATATTTGCGATAGCCACATTTTGTGCTCCTCGAAAGTATTTTTTCTAATTACAATTAGCCCCACAAATTAACCAGGTTTGTATCTCCATAATGTGCAACAATTAATCTAAACACAAATAATTAAAAATAAATAAATAAATTATTTTGTAGTAAACTCATTAACACCTTCCCCCATCTATATTCCTTCAACTTGGCTTAATCTGTGTTAACGTAACGAGTGAAAATGTAATATCGCAAATATTTTAAACAATTTCCCCCTTAATGCTTTTTCCATATATATCGAAATTGGTTTAAACAATTCAATGAACATTTGGAGAGTAAACTCCACCTTGAAGAACAAAAATGCTGAACAACGAATGAAGATTTTTTGTGTGCTGCAATGCTGTAATGAAACGAATAAAAAAAGAAAAAAAAAAACTATGATAATATGATGAAGATCAAAAGAATATTGTACAATATAAAATGAAAAGTCGTTCGTAACATTTAACCATTCATGAGTTACAAATCTATACATAATTGAATGTTTCTTTTCTTATACTTTGATTAACTTGCTGTTATATATATATATTTATGTATATATATATATATATATTATTATTTTCACACACAATTAAATTTAGATTTATATATTCTTAACCAAAAATTAATCGTTAATTTTAATGATTCTGATTATGATGAATATGAATGGCTTTTTCCCAACAAATTGAAATACAATTGACAAAAATGTTTGCATTTAAAAGTAAATTTCATTTCAATAATTAATTTCAACAATAAAGGTGAAGTTTTCTCTCGAATTTCTTTTTGGCTGCCTCGCAATTCTTTTTTCTTATTTGCGCTTCATTTTTTTGTTTTGTTTATTTATTTCGTATTCGTTTTTATTTTGTTTTGTTCTGTCTGTATATTTACGTAGCTACCCACCTATGTCTAGTCTTCGGATTTGAATAACTTTAAAGACTTCAGAAACTAAACAAATATCGAAGACAAACAACTTTCCACAAAACTTATTGTTAGCTTTATCTGTGTACACTTTGATTTGGTTATTGAATTTGTATTAATTGTATTTTCATTTGGTTTATTACAGGACCTGGACAATCGGATCTATAATTATTTCTCAACGCCATAGAAATCAATTATAGCTGACAGACAATTGCAAAACGTGTCTTAAGCGTCTTTAGTTTTAGTTCCAGCCAACTTAGGATCACCACAATCAAATAGTTTTTGGTAACGGGCCCAGCAATAACAGTTTTTAGTCAAATTTCTTGAAACTAACTTTAGCATTGTAGCTGATGAACAAAGAGATGCAGGAAATTCTATTTTAATGATGTATTTTTTCTTCGTCAATTGTTTAACGCGATTTGATAGCAGCACTAAAACCTCTAACACAATTTACGAAAGCCAATAGCGAAAGCGAATCATTACTAATCCTAAATTATAAGCAAAATGTAAACACAACAAATGGTTACACGAGACAGTTAACAACACAATGAGGTAACAACGAAACGAAAACAACAAAACGCAATGACAACTAAATCGACAAATTACACATAAATGTATCCGGATAATACGAACATAAAGCGCACATTACAACGATTGATAACATTAATAAATAAACAAACAGAAATGAAACAAATTTAAATTGTTTAAGCAATCTCTGTGGACTTTTGAATACTTTCATCATCTTTTAACAAGATTCTATTTGTTTATGTCTAGTTATTTATATACATACATATGGTATTCGTATGCATACGAATGTGTTATCAAATTTATTTGACTACTATTATTATTTTATACTCA
Organism: Drosophila macrospina; assembly: GCA_035042075.1. Classification (NCBI taxonomy): domain Eukaryota; kingdom Metazoa; phylum Arthropoda; class Insecta; order Diptera; family Drosophilidae; genus Drosophila; species Drosophila macrospina. The sequence goes on along the minus strand of JAWNLW010000326.1, from coordinate 1,972,766 downwards.
TATATTTTGTGTTGTATAATTTTTTATGCAGTGACATTTTTAGTAAATAAATAAATATCTAAAAACAACAAAGCCATAGACTGTTGCACTTGAATTAAACAATTATTCATAATTCATAAATCTCTTTTTATTTTCATATATAGTTTGAGGTACAGAGAAGCCAAGTGTAGCAAAAACCAAACAATTTGTTATGTACATTTATAATAGAGTATGTATATTGCACTTAAATAAAGCCAAATATCGTTCAAGTTAAATTCGAAACTCGGTTAATTATAATCCTATATATAGGATTATTATATAAGACATTGATTATAGTATTTACACACTCAAGTCTGTGCGTCATCATCGAATATTTCAATTTATATATATATATATGTTTCTTAAAATGGACATGTTGAACAAAGCAACGGCTAAAATACCTGTTCAAAACACAACTACGCGCTCTACAGTTAACAACAATTAAAGCTAATTTATATATATATGTATATATGTATGTATAATAGTTGTAAATGGTATGTGAATCAACAGTTACCATTATTATATTAAATGCATAAATATGTCATTTCATTTCATTCATTATTCAACATTAAACTTTGATAGTTAACTTTGAGATACTTAAGATTTGTACAATTTAACTTTGAGTTAGCTAGTTTGAGACCAGTTTAAATTATATATAATGTTAAACACACTGCTTAACTTGGCACACAGCTGTAAGGTCTAAGCCTCGTTAAAGTAGTTAGCATAAATGTATACAAGTGTTCGTGTGTATATAGTTCAATGTATATAGTATCATTATTGTATATAATATTGCTTTATGAGATTATTTAAGACTTATTTCCCTAGGATGTTGCCTCTGGAACCTCCACATCCATGAGCTCCTGTACAATGCGATACTCATGGCAGTCTGCACAAAGAAGGCGACCATTGGAGCGATTTGCACGTTGCACTTTATCATGACATACAATGTGCACAAGCTTGAGGTTCTTTAGCGAGAATATCTCTAAGAAGTATTCCAATACGGAGATGTCCACAACACGTTTGTTGTGCAGCGCACACTTGCTTTGCGGCTTTGTTACCAATTCGTGGACATTTGCCACCAAAGCGGGCAAAATGGAGCGACATAACTCAATTTGATGGTCAAGATTCCACACTTGAAACAATATAAGATTCTCCCGCGAGGCATACGGATTGATAGTGTGCTGCAAGCTGCAGCAATTGCCATTGTCTGAGTAGGCGCCCTGGCAATAGAAATCGCCAAGGTCTGTGCACAAGGAAACAGACCATTCATCTAGTATGGCATGTCGCGTGGTATAGTCTTTAATGAGTTGTCGTAGCCGTTTATTAGGCACGCCAGCTGCATCGGGCTCTTCCTCATCCTTGTTTATATGCTGTAGTAGAATCTCGTGCTTCTGCTGGCACTTGCGATTGAACATCATGGAAAAATAATCGCAGCCTATGAGTAAATAACGGAACTGTTCCAGCACAGCATTGATCACTTGTCGTGCCTTGGGATTCTGTCTATACAGTTGATTGCGCGTCAGCTCCTCCTTTGTCTTGTAGTAGTAGCCACGTACACGTGTCTGAGCTCTCATGGCCATGGCCTCCTCCTTGGATTGAAAACGTTCCTCGCTGCCCTCAAACCATTCCACGTGCTCAGCCTTCAGGCTCAAGTGTGCTTTAGTGTTGTCTAATGCACGTCGTTGCTTCTGATGCTCGTATTCCGTAATCATGCGTCGAAACTTGTCCGGATGTTGCTCTATAAAGTCATAGAAGATGTCAGCCACCTTCAAAAGTGGCGACTGTTGCCGCATTTTTTCAAACTCAAAGTCGGCATCTGTTGACAAGGCAAATATATGTATGTTTATGTAGACTATGTTAAACACCATAAGCCACTTCACCTGTTGTAATAACTGCATCCGGTCCATCCACGATGAATAGAGTCTGCGCTGGCAAACTGTAGAAATACTCATCATCAGACACTTCAAAGCCGTCCGTTGACAAATAGATATGCAAGTCTTGCAACTTGAAAATAAACCAAGGATGTGGAGCATCAGAAACATGAGTAAGCTGCCCTTGACTTCAATGAAACTGGGCCCTGACCTATGTACATTCATACATGTGTTGGGCCTTCAAGGCAACTTTTCATAGCAACAGGTGTCATGCTTCCGATTTGTTTGCTTTTCCGCGCATGCGCTTTGTCTGTTCGAGTATTGCTGACATTGACGCGTGCAGGACGACAAACAAAGCGGAAGTCAGCCACAAAACATTGGCCTTGAATCTACAGGGACAGGGACAGGGCCAACTCTGGGACAGCTTTTATATTGATACGCAATTTGATAATATTAGCAATCCTGACGACTTACCGGAAACTTAAGCTGTGCTTTCTGTACAAGCATATCCATTGAATTGGCTCCTATTCCATATTTTCGTGTCCGTTCATTGTCAGTTATTTTATATCCTTGCATTTTAACTGGTGATTCAATTTCCTTATCTCTGTCTTTGTCCTGTCCTTTGGCCGAGGAGTTTGGGCTGTTTTTGTTACAACTGCTGCGTGTGGACGGCGCCATTATCGCTTCTTTAATGTAATTAAGCATCTACAATCAAATCGAATGTTAGTTCAACTTTGTACGATTACTAAATTAAGTTTTTAATGGAGAAACCTTGCAACAAGCTGCCTTTAACGCGCACCAATATAAACTTCTATAACAGCGTTGCCACTTCTGTTAATTTGTGCAGCTCGACTGTTAGAGATGGCTAGATTACAAATCAGGCTAGATGGTAATAAGCAATTGGAGGGCTAATATGAAATGAAGTGTCTATTAAAACTGTCAAATAAGAAGCCAAATATTTAGTAACTATCAGTAATTATTTTATTGAGAGTCATATCTTGCCTACATTTGCACACAAGTATCTTCTGCTAACTGAACTACACAGCGCATCTCTATGGACCAGCACAGCTACAGTGTAGCCACATTGCTTGAAAATATATAGCGTACGGTCACATTCCTTGCCGTTGTTCAGTATAAAACAGCTGTTTACCCAATAAAGTTCATAGAATTAAATTTTGCGATACATTTAAAGAAATATTTTGTGTGCGTTTACCATGTACACCGCCTGCTACGCAGCGTAACGCTAAACAAAAGCCGCAATGCATTTGCGCCCGCGGTGTTGTGAGTGGCTGCCGCTGGCAACTCAGCAATTGCGACTTCGCAACCTGGCGCGTATACAAGGACTCAATATTGAGTGCACCTTGGACGCCAAAGCCGGCGGGGAGTGCGGAGAGGAAGAGCAAGAGCTGCTCCTGTACTATACACTGCATGCAGATAAAGCTAGTGAAGCGTTCTACACCAGTGAGGACCTACCGCAGCGTCATCAACAGCAAAAGTGGGCGGAAATATGTGCTGGCGACGAAGTCTGGCGTAAATCTAATGCACAATGTGTGTGTGTAAAAGTGTGGGCACATTATCAGCCCACCGCCCAGCGGGCGCAGGAGCCAAATGAGACTGAACGGACAGCTGAGCCTACGCAAAGGTTCGTTCTTCTTTTTATTAGAAAATGAGATAAGCGGCGTCTGGGAAACGATTCTAGATATGACAGACGAGCAGCTGAAATGTTTATTTTTATTTACTTATCTTACTTCTTAGTCCGACCTTCCCCTATTTATGCATATGCCTATGTATTAATGTTTATATTCGCTTATAGCTCGAAGTTGTCGCAGCGTTTGGCCAATGTGCACTTGACACCCAACAAACTGACACGCCCGCCCGAGCTGCTGTTTAGTTGGGGAGTCTACTTTTCCGGCCTCATACCATTAGCACCGCTGGCGCTTGCTAAGTGTCGTGCCAACTGTTTGATATTTCAATTGAATGGCGAGCATTTCACGTCGCCGGCGTTGATCAGTGAACAAGGTCTGCATGCTCAGCTGCACCTGCATTATCAGCGGTATGCCGAGCACGACAACAATGAGCAAAATGCGGACAGCGAGGGCCATGATGGTGGCATCAATTCGCCAAGTGTTAGTCGAAGTAGCAGTCCCGTCTTGCGAATGAGTGTCATGCGCTATGCAGAGCTTGGTTGTCAGCTGGCGGATATGCGTCGAAGTTACAATTTGGAAATTCTCTTGCTGCTGCAGCGTCGTCAACGAGATCAGCTTAAAAAGTTGCGTGATGTGGAGGAGGTGAGCAGGGAAATTTCACGTCTCAGCGTGCACTGTATAACACGCAATGAGCTCAGACTAAAGCCGCGCACCACCTCAATCTCCGGCTCCCCTTATGGCGGTCAGCATTCCCAGCATTATCATTCCATGGGGCGCACGTTAAGTGTTCTACTCGAGGAGCAGCAACAGATTGCACCCCTGGCACTCTACAGTGCACAGCAACTGATGCAACAGATTGAAGCATTGCGTTGTAAGCAACGTTTACTCCAAACCGAACGCGAGACCTTTAAGGCACGAAATGCACGGAAGCAGGAGCGTCTGCAGACATTGCGGGATCAGCGAGATAAACTGCAACATAAATTGCATAACCAACTGCTGCAGCTGGAACAGCAGCGTCTGGAGTTGCGCTCGCAGGCGTCAAAGCAGCGAACAGATCATGAACAGAAGCGACAGATCAATCTACAGGTAAGGGATGATTTACTCAAGTTCTCATCAGAATAATAGATGATTCTGTTCAATAGGTGGAGCGTAGCATGTCCACGCTTGTGCTGGAGCTGCAGGAGATTTATAATATCAAAAGTCTGGGCTCGCAGCAGTTTAGCATTTGTGGCATTGCCTTCCCCCACATGGAACAATATACGAGCGAAATGCGGCAGCCGACGAATGCGCAGCTGCTGGAGAATGTATCACCGCTGGCGGTGAGTGCAGCTCTGGGCTATGCGGCGCATCTGGTACAGATGCTGGCCTATATTATGGATCGTCCACTGCGAAATCCCATTTATTATGAGCCATCGCGAGCACGTATTGCTGACGAAATCAAGGAGCTGACCTACAGCACTCGAGAGTGAGTTTACAATCCAATATCATTACTCACTGTACAAGAATATAATTCTGTTTGTAGATTCCCTTTGTATACACGCTCCATTCTGCCCTCGCAACAAACCAAGTATGCCATTTATTTGTTGCGCCAAAACGTCTCGCAGCTGTGCTACGACATCAATGGTCATTGTGATATGCGGAACACCTTTGGCAATTTGCTGGAACTCTTTAATACGTTGCGTTACATTGAACGCACTCAACGTGATGAAGTTGATCGCGGTAACCAGTTAACTGGTAGCGGTAGACATGTCAACGGTTTGACTGCAGCGGCTGCCAATCCTCAGCTATCGCAGTCGCACTCATCGGTGGACATGAATCATGTGCCACTGCCCACTTCTGCAAACGCAGCCAAAGATGCCTTGTTGCAGCAACTGTTGCCTCCAGGCGTGAGTCAGGCTCTGGCCATCGAGGGTTATGCGTCAACGCAGCGGTATGTACTTTAAATAATTGCTTATCGAAATTACTAATAGATTTTGTGCTTTACAGAATTTGTCGTTCTGTGGGTTCCTATTCCGATGGTGAAGATGATTTTCGTCCCCGATTGGAACAGAACTATTCCAATTCGGATTCAAACATTACGCTGCAAACGGAGCGCAGATAGGACATGTTACGCAATATAATCACATAATTTACCTATAAATAAATCAAGTATCTATATTTATATAAACTATATATGCATATGCCTATCGTAAAGCCTTCCCCTTCTTCAATTGTTCCTTTTCCCAACAAATCAAAAGAAAAGAAAAGTTTGTAGTTGTTGCGTTGAGGTTTAGCAAAATTGATTTTCTTTGGATCGCTTTAAACGTATTATGTACTTGTACTTGAATGTATTTTCCATAATAGACTGCAACAAAACAAAACACAAAAAAGCAAAACTAAAAGATATGGTCAAATGTGTGCATATTAAGTTGTATCTTTGATTAAGATCTCGTTGTAAATTCCCGTTCTTCGTTTAAATGCTAAATTATTAAGATATAATAAAAACATAATGAAATTATACTATTTTATAAAATATACAAGTTAGTTATACTGTCTTTGAATATTTTATCTATTTGTACAAACGTATACATGGACCTATTTTATATTCGGTACAAATGTAGCTTGCTTTGGCGACTTCGTGCTTTCACGGTACAAATTCAAATTTGAGTTCAACGTTGCTCAACATGCAAGTTGGCGGCGTTTATCAACACTGCTCGCACAGCTGTTCTACAATTCGGTCCAATTACTACTATTGGCCAGCGGCCGACCGCAGCGCATTAAACTAAAATAGAAATAAACGTGTAACTGAATGAGCTTAATATTATTTTAAAATCGAAATATTTTTAAAAATTTGCTTCAAATTAAGCAGAAATGTGATTGAAATCAAAATAGGTGAACCTTTCCAATTGCCGTGTGTTAATTTAGTGTGTTTGTGTGTGTGTATGTGTGTGGCCCAGGCCATGGCCTTCTGTTAATAAAACAGTGCGCCGCGTTGTTATTGTTGTTCTTTTTTATTGTTATTGTCGCACATAGTAATCTAGTGGCTGCCAACCGGCAATACAATCAATTGATTATAAATAGCTATCAATTGTTGCGATTATGTGACAGAGCATGAGACTGTGAATTATAGACTGCGGTAGATGACGTCGTCGGGGAACGCCCGTGTATCAGTTTGCCAGCTGCCCGTCCACCAAAAGACGCGTTTTGTTAATCCGCTTTACGGTACGCAAAGTGAACTTCATAAATGTTTACGCGCCCAAATAAAACAAACATTTGATAAGGCAACGCCAGACAGCTGCAGGTTTTGTTTGTCAGAGGGGGAAGTGGAAGTACATATGAAAAGTTAATTGAAAACGTGGCAAGCTAAAGCTCAATGCTGCCGCCAAGTGTGCAATAACAACAATCAAGCAAACCTTACCCTAAGCTGCATTTAAAGAAGACTATTAAAGGATAAGAGAACCATAGGGAACTGCATGATTGCTGCACTGAAGAAGAAGAATAAAATAAGATTGTATTAAAGTTTAGCCAAGAAAAGAAGGAGAGCAAAAGACACACCTGAATAGACTAAAGCTGCCGCTCGCCATCTTACGCTCTCTTCCAAATAATCTGACACTCTCTGGCACACACAAACGCTCACTTACACTAGCATAGAAACGCTCTCTTGCGCCATGACTGATAACGAGCTGCAGCTACGTGACTTCGACGAAGAGAGCGAAGAGACTGATTCTGAAACTGAATTGCTCATACGACACACTGGCAGCAGCGACGCTTCCAATGCTAATAGCAACAACAAAGTCAATAGCAATAGTAAAACTAACAACAACAATTTCAACAACAGTGGCCAAAGACGACGCAAAAGCTCAACTGGTTACAGCGGCATCGGCGGCATTGTTAGCCCCTCTAGCGGCAGCAGCAATGGCAGCAGCTTTCTGGGCAATTTATTCAGTCTTGGCTCAGCCGCCGGCCAGATACGTTATAGAAATGAGCGGAGTCGCGAGCGCGCAAAATACTCAATTAGTAACAACAGCGGCAGTGCATCGCGAGACATTACGTCGGACCATACAACTGTCGGCGGTAGTGCAACGAAACTGGCGCAATTAACACAAACGGGCGCCAGCGGCGGCGTCGATAGCTCCGCGCCACATGGACCACATGTCACAACAGACATTGGCGCATCTAACGGTATTACCGCACATACGGTGATAGATCCTGAGAACGGTTCATCCACAGTCTTCTATCAAAACAACAGACGTCGCAGCAAAAGTCGCAGCATCAGCAATGTCTGTAAAATGTGTCTCTGCAGGTGCGTACATTCATTAGATGGACAACTTGTCATTCGTTGCGTATACACAATATTATCCATATTTAAGATCTTTGTGCGTGTGTGTGTGTGTGCTCCCAAAACAGCTGCTGTGCCATAATTGTATTTAATTGTGTTTCTTGCGTCTGGTTCAGTGATCGATATAAACGTTCCTCAATATGTCAATATATAACTGCCATAAACTGTATTTACTGTGTATATATAACGATTAACAGTTTACTGTTATGTTAAATTACTTTCTAAAAGTTTCCGTAAATTCTTGAGTTCGCTGTTTACACAACATTTAGTCAACTTTGATTACATTGCAATTAGATGCTTTGAGATCAGCGTCTTTGGCTATAGCGTTGCCACGTAGTTCATTTGTTGGAAATTGTACAGATAATTGAAGTACATTTGCTAATAATGGAAATATGTTTAAACTTAGTAACTTATTTTATAAGTATGAGATTTCACAACGTAAATTAACGATCTCTTAAAACTTGAATTAGGCACAGAATTAGCATAAACTGTTAAGTTTACTTTGTTACATTATATGCAAAAAGTATTCATAAAACCAAATAGATAATGTAAATGCAATATAAACATATTGTCAGTCTTATTTCCATTCCTATAAGGTATGCACAATATAGAAGAAAAGTTAATTATTTTTTAAACAAATTCATGCTGCGCCACGTAATTGAAAACATACTATAAACTTCTTGCTGATCTTTACTTTAGTTGTTTTTCTTTAAGGTATTTAAATTCTTTTAGATCTCAATAAAAACTGACTTCCTCTTTTTTCTGATTAGACTTCCTGCTGTTTTATAACATTATTGTTTATATTGAGCTACAGTTTTCTATTTAACAAGGCACACGCTACTTATTACCTAAAAACTGAGTAGGTCTCATCTTGAAACCTTTCTTGGCAGCAAGTTTTGCTCCAGTGACTTTTGTTTATTATCGTGTTGTTGGGTTTGTTGTTCCTATTGTTTTATGACGTTGGCACAAGGCAACAACAAATGATTGAAATTCAAACTACGAATGAAAACATTTCGAAATGTTCAAATAAAGAAAAAAAAGCCAACTACAGAAGCAACCAAAAGAAAATTGCAAAGGCAGACAAAATTGTTGATGAAACGTTTCTAAGAAAATTTTGTATTCGTGTTTTGAAATGTGAGTAAAATTGTATACACTCAATATGTGGCACATAATGTTTCGAAATACACACATATATATAAATATATATATATACACATACATATGTATGTATAAATATATATAAAGATATATTTTTAATTTGCTTAATTAGAGGAAAGACAAGAACAAGCAAATGGAAAAAAGAGCGCACAGAAAATGCCGCCGGCAAAATAAAGAAAGAAATAAAAGAAATGGTTGTGCTTGACAAGGGGATACCCTGCTGTCACATTAACTGCACTTTATGGTTAATTGTTTCTTGAACAATTGAGTTATTATTAAGGGAAATTATATGAAAAAGATAATAAGTGTGAATATATTAATAGAATATAGTAAATTTGGAAAGGAATAAAGTGCTATTAATACTTTCCTTCTGTCCCATAGATATATACATTCTAAATGAAGCATCTTACTAGAAATATAATATATATATCAAAATACTATAGCTTTTAGGATATCTTTCTCCATTCTCTGCCAAACTCCTGCCATTTGATCATATTTAAGCAACCCCTTTAACAGACACAGAGAGAGGGTATGCACACTATGCAATTTGCGACGAAATCGAAATCGAAATCGATAAACGTGATCCACAAAGTACTCAAACTGAACCGAATCGAATCCGTCAGTAGCTCTGTTTATGCACAACATGTCTGTGCTGTCACCCTTTCCAGCTAAGACAAGGGAAAATGGAAATTTTCAGCTAAAACTGAAACTGAAACTGAACCTATAAATAGTACAAATCCGTTGCCGGGACAGTGACAAAGCACTGCTATTGTCACATTTCTCACGGCAAATACATTTTCGTAAGACTCTAATTGTTGTGGGTCCACAACATGAATAGTCAAGAGGGGGAGTGTGGAGGGGGTGTTTACAAATTTGCATATGTAATCGATTTTTTGGCGTGCAACTCCTTCAACAAAACTAACTCGACTCGTTTGCAGTAACGTCTGCTGCTTAGACGAACTAGAGATGTGCACGTGACACGAAATCAAAAGAAATCTGAGACTGGAAATGCGTTCATTAAAAAGTAAATAATAAAACAAAAACTAACATTGTATACATCAATTCATATATTTATTATTGCTATAATTTATTTATTGTATCTTCGTGTCGTGTCACGTAAAGTAACACGACACGACACGCACTCAACTCGACACTCGACACTAGACTACAGAAACTCGTTTGCTTAGATACTTACATTATTCAAGGTTTTCTAAAACACAACAAACGAGTTCCGCAGCAAAAGTCGCATCCAGTATAGTTTTTTGGGTGTTTTTTTAGTATATTTTATATATTTTTTCGTTCTTTTTATGTCGAAAATTGAAAGTTATGTGCCCTCGTCGCTTATCAGAAGGAGGTCAGTCTACACGAGTGGTCAGGCGTCCAAGGGTGGGCTACAATGAATGCAAAATACCGCAACGCGTCACATAGCTCATCATAAGAGATTTGCGTTGAGTTGGGTAATTCCTACAGTACAATCGCATACATCAGATAGATGTACTCATAACGAGCTCGGAACTGCAGCCAAGCGTGTGCCTGAGAAGCAAGTCATTGTCTGTTTGCTGGAGCAACAATTGTATATGAACTAATGAAATAATACCCATCAGAGATCTCTGAACTATTTTGGATTTTTAGCAAACTTTAGTTATATAATTTGGCATTAGTGTAATTGAATTCTTATCAGAAAATGTAGCTAATTGCCGTTGGGCTTCTGTCGCATTCAGTTAATTGCATTGTTATCTGTTCATAAGTTTATCAAATTAATTATTTAAAAGCTCTTATTGTTGCATTTCAGCGTAACATAATTATGTGTAAATCAATTAGATTCTAAGGTAGTGGAAGTAATAGGTTTTGTGATTAATAATGAGAATTTATTTTATATATAAAATAAAACGGATCATCTGCTCTTCAGTCACAGTAGATATTCCAGTCACAGTAGATATTTCAATTTCAAATTCATTTTCGTTAAAATTCGCTTTGGATTCGCTCTGTTATATTGTTGCATATCTAATGCAAATAATCATTAAAAATATATAAATGTCTTCTATTATTTAAATGTTTATTTCCCCCCATAAGTTTTCTCTTCAAAAAGCCTGGCCCTGAGTGTACGGTTAACTGTTTACTGTTAACCACTTATCATTATTATATTTTGAGTTTCAGTTTCTTGTTGCTTTCGTTGGCAATTTGTGCTTTTGTGTTTTTGTGTTTGGGCGTTTCTTTGAAGGTCTTATTGCTCTGCCTAACCCAATTACCCAACTGTGTTAGGCTGACTTTGCTTGCCATGCTCACCTGCAATTTGGTTTCAGCGTGTGTTATATGAAGCTCAAAGATTTCGACTGACGATTAGAATTGCACTGTGTTTCCATGTGAAATAAGGCATAACCAAAGCGTTGTGTCGCTTAACTGTTCCAGCCCGTGTTCTCTATGGTACTTTTCTAGTTGCAATTATTTCCATTAACTCAGTACTCAACACGATGTGACGATAAGGTTCAGATATTTTCAATGACCTTGAACGAGTTATAGTTTTGGACTTGTGGAGCTTTGGGCTGGGTATTTTGTATATTAAGTTGCAGAATATGTTTTTCTACTGGTTTTTGCTTTGTTCTGTCAGTTCTTAGCTCTGTATACTCGTAATTCTAAGTGGATTTTCTATGGCATAGAATTTCGACGTCTTGAACTGAAAGAAAATCATACCGCAGACAATGCCTGAGTGACGGCGGGAAATCGCTACACAACACAACAGACAACACACTTACTCATAAATACCGCAAAAGTGTCGAAAGACAGTAGAATTTTCTCTTGGTTTTTCTGCATCTTTTAGACGAGGAATTAATTTGAGAGCAGACAATGAGCCATTGACTGAGTGATGGCCTGACTGCTTGAGTGAGGCGCATAATTTATGCGCCACTTTACCACCTGTCCCGAGTAAGAAGGTGTCTAGAGGGGTATTCAAGCCAACTAATTTTCAATTTGTGTGTCAACCAGCGGGTCAACATAGCCACCATTGCTCGGGACTCACGACACGCCCCCAAATCGTCGCTTGGCTGATTTCTGTGCAAAATGCAAAGTGGTCCGCTTATTCCGACAGTTCTATGAACTGTATTCTATAAATATACACATACACTGGGTGTTGTCTAGGGACAGCTGAGTGTTGACTTGCTTTTGCCATTGCTTATTAACCCACATTGTTGCTGCTGGGTGGGTGAAACAATGTAACGTTTTTCTATTGCCAACTCTTTGCTAAGTTGTGGCCACAAATAATAACATTAAATGGATCTGGAACATTGTACACTGAGCTGGGAACCGAGGACTGCTTTGTTGACACTTTGGTACGGGGGCTGATTTGCATGCGACACGACGACGAAAGTTGTGGCCAAAAGCAATAGCAAAATGTGGCATAAAACAACAGCGTTGAAATGCTTGGGAAAAAAGGTCTAGTTGCCATTTGGTAATGGCCACATTAAATACGCTACGTTTTGTGTAATCAACTGCATTCATTATTTAAGCTCCTTGGATACAAACAAGTATATATGTCGTTTAATATATGTGTGAACTCTTAATGTGGGTGCAGAAATCTATAAACGGTCTTAAAGGCAACCAATTAAGGCTAAGCCATTTCGTGTTTACCAAGAAAATTCATAGTTCGTTGGCAATAATATTATTATGTTATTTTATGACAAAGAATGTGACTCTTCGAGTCTTCGGTTGTGGGTAAACCTCTCAACTTTCAGCAGAGATAAACCGCATTATATTTGTCAATTAAATTAACAGTTGCTTACTGCTTAACTGAATTCCTATGTTAAAATAGCTTGGAAGCAAGTTAAAGTGTCGAGACTAAAGATTGGAGAAAGAAAGATATACAGATTCTTAATTGATAACTCTTAGCATGTGTGTAGTTAAAGATTCAGTTAATATTATAGTTAAACATTCTCAATTGATTTGACAAAAGATTATTTCAGTTCAGCGTTTAAAGTTCAAGACTTGTTCCTAAACAAAAGCTGGAAAGATCCGGTTTATAATACTACACACTGTGCGAATGTTGTCTGACTGCTCATATTCAGCTGCTTTCTATATGCTGGATAAACTTTAACATAAAAAGAAAAGAGATTGTCTTGTTTTGGAATACTTCTATTATTATTAATGCGTATATTCCGACGTGTTCTCAATTCTCATAAAATGTAAATGGATGTGATTAAGTACTACGAATGATATTGTTTATCTGTAAAGGCAGTAATACTTTACTTAATGATTGTACCGGGAACAGCAAATACAGGTGTATTAATATTTAACAAGAGGGAGAGAGAAACCCATGGGGGTGTTGCAGCAACAATGCTATCTACCGAAAGCGTTTCACAATTTCAAATATCTAAATCGTAATACTGAGACGTGATTTAATAATTTTATAACAAATGCATTTGAATGCAACTCGTATGCTGAAATTAGTTGCAAAGCGTACGAGGAAACAAATTAAAATTGTTTACCTTTTCAACTTGGCTAAGGCTAAGCAATTATGAGGCAGTGCAAAAAACCGCGCTAGGCAAATGGAACGGTGACAACACCGGCGGTAAACACCTTTGAAGTGGAACTCGCCTTGACGCGAAGCTACGACCAAGGTCTGTGACTCAGAATCGGACTAAATGAGATTGGGATTGAGATTCCATGTGCTTGTATTTTACAACTGACAACTGACCCTTGTCGGGGTCTGTATCTGTGTGTGTGAGTCCCGTTGAGATCTTTGTCTTTACTCATTTCTCAATTTTTGAGAATGTTTACAAAAAATTAAGCACGTCGATGTCATTGAACCTTTTTTTGTATTTTGGCCATTCTTTACTATATTTCTTGTTGTTGCTGTTGCTATTGTTATTGTTATTCTTGCGATGGCTCTTCATTTTAATGGCTTCGTCTGTTGGAAACTTTTTCTTATGAGATCATAACACGAAAACGCAGCGAGAATGCTTTGGAGACATTATTGACAAAACTTTTATTTGTTGAGGCACACTCTATTCCAATGAATAACGTACGGACTGACACACGTTAACACGCCCAAAACGCCCGCAACACCAACGGCAAGCCAAATGCTCATAAAGGTAAAAAACTAAAACAAGTTTACACAGAGAGCCACAAGCAAACAAGTAATTAAATTATGCCAGTCGGTTGTGGCAGCCAAAGCTCAAACACTGATGATATTGCTGATCTAAGCAGGGACTGCCAACAGCAACGAATGCCTGACGAAGCTTATTTAATTAACACCGCAGTGCGAACGCAGTGAACTGCGCTGTCAGCGGTTTTTGGCATTTCATAAATTTCCACAACGTTCGTAATTTTAAATGAAGTAAGAAGCGCGCGAAAATATTGTGTCATAGTGTTGCCAGACAGTTGTGAAAAGCGAGTGTTTAGCTAGCTGCACTCTTCTAGCCCTCATCACGCGCCTTATCTCTTTCGCAGACATTGTTATTGATTTCTCTTTGCAAGCAAACAGGGTTGTTAGCCAAATGCAAGACAACGCAGTTTTGACACGGAATTTTCATTTGATTTGTGATTTGTGCATAAGAATTTCTGTGTTTATATTTAATAATAATTAATGCGATTCGATTCAAGTGATCTGACATGTAGATGCAGATGAAGCGTGTACCATGCACTATGTGTATTACTGTGTGAAAACAATTCAACAACAAAAACAAACATCGATACAGCTGCTGTCAGAACAAAGCCAAAGAGCAGCGCAATTAAATTCTTGCAAAATAAAGCTTTGAATTATCATTTAGTGGAGGAGCTGCTGTAATATGGATGACGGCAGTTCACAAAGTTCGGCCGCAGGCCCCATGACCAGAGAGAATATACCATTGCTAACTCGCCAGCGCAATCGCTGGTATTCATTCAGGTGAATCATCGTAACATCTGTGACCCCCGTTCCGTTAACTACACGAGCAAGCTGGTTTATCAGCATTTTTCGCATTTATTATAGTTTCATCACAAAACCACCCGCTTTCACAGACAATAGCGAAAGAATTGTAAATTGTGCCAGCAGCAGCTTTAATAACAAACACAAGCGCAGCTTTTCTTACTTCCCCTCACACACATGCACACACATTCAGATACACATGCTCCCACACACTTCTGTGTATGTGTTTTGTTGGTGTATTATTTTTCACTCTTGTTTATTCAATTTTTAATATTGATTTTTTTTGACAAGGTCATTTCTGTTGTCAGTCCTTTCATTTTGTCAGAATATAAACCTGATAAGAGAACAATATACATATAAGTGCCAGTATACCCTGACTTCTGTAATATGCAGACAGCATCTTTTTTAACCTGCAGATTTAAAGTGAATATTATATAATTAATTATTAGTACAAGGTATCTCTTAGTGTAACCCTCTTAACTTGTTTTATTACTGCATCAGAGTAGTTGGCATGCAGATAGTTGTTTCTAACTGTTCGTGAGAACTTGATTTGAGAACTTGACTGGGATTTTGCTGAGACAGCTCCAAACTGGCTACGATGTTCTATCAGACGATTTATGTCAGCAATTATATATTTCTATTCATTTTGTCTTACAGCTGCTGGAGGAAATGGTTCAGGCCACGCGAGCTGCGTGCCCGCACCGTCAACTTGGGCAGGCCCAACACGGAGAAGTTTCCACCAAATGAGATACGTAACCAGAAGTACAATTTCATAACGTTCCTGCCGTTGGTGCTGTTCGAGCAGTTTCGCTTCTTTCTCAATCTATACTTTCTGCTGATGGCTCTCTCCCAGTTCATACCGGATATACGCATTGGATATCCGTATACCTATTGGGGTCCGCTTGGCTTTGTACTAATGGTGACCATTTGCCGAGAGGCGGTAGACGACTTGCGACGACATCAGCGAGATCATGAAGTGAATTCGCAGAAATATAAACGCCTCTCGGCGTCCCATGGAAATGGCTACGAGATGGTGCCCAGCTCCAAGCTTAAAGTGGGCGATGTTATCATTGTGGAGAAGAACGAACGTGTGCCCTCTGATCTAATACTGCTCCGCACAAGCGATCGCAGTGGCTCAGTGTTTGTGCGCACCGATCAATTGGATGGGGAGACAGATTGGAAGCCACGACTGGCGGTGCCGTATACCCAGAAACTCAGTCGAGATGCGGATCTATACAACATAGATGCCAGCTTCTATGTGGAGAAGCCACAGAATGACATACACAGTTTCATTGCCACGTTCTGCATGACAGATGGCAGCGAGGACACCGGACTCAGTGTGGAGAACACACTCTGGGCCAATACGGTGGTTGCTGCCGGCACTGCAACTGGCATTGTGATCTACACGGGCTGTGAGACACGCAGTGTGATGAATAACTCACAGCCACGCTCCAAGGTGGGATTGCTGGATACGGAGATCAACGGACTGACCAAGGTGCGTAAATTTGTTATTTGTTATCCAACAAAGATTGAATTTAACATTGAGTTCTTCTATTGAAAACAGGTGCTCTTCTGTGCCGTACTGGGCCTCTCGCTGGTCATGATGATGCTGAAGGGATTCGGTGGTCCCTGGTACCGCTACATGTTCCGCTTTGTGCTATTATTCTCCTACATTATACCGATCAGCTTGCGCGTAAATCTCGATATGGGCAAAGCCTTCTATTCGTGGCAAATGCAAAACGATGACAACATTAAGGGCACCGTGGTGCGCTCAACAACAATTCCAGAAGAGCTGGGTCGCATCTCGTATGTGCTAACTGACAAGACGGGCACGCTGACTCAGAATGAAATGGTATTCAAGAAGATACACTTGGGCATCGTGTCACACGATGCAGACACTTTCCATCACATTGGACAGATGATACAAAAGCTATCGGGAAGTATACTGCAACAGCAACAGCAGCAGGGCAGCCTTTCGAGCTCCAGCAGTGCAGGCGAGAACATCAAACCGATTATGTTTGCGGGCAATCGCATGCGTCGTCCAGAGGGGTGGCGTGAATGGGAGGCGGTTCGTGCTCTGGCCTTGTGCCACAATGTGACGCCGGTGAGCGACGATGAGGACAGTCGCTCAGTGTCTACTGCTTCGACGGTGACTGGTGGCAATAATTCACCTACAAAGTCTGTGATAAATATTGAGGCTCCCGGCAGCACGGACACGGAGCATCAGTATCAGGCCGCCTCTCCCGATGAGATTGCACTCGTTAAGTGGACCGAACAGGTTGGCCTGACTCTAATTGCTCGAGATCTTAACACCATGACGCTGCAGGTGAAGACGTCCAGTGATGAGAGTGAGTAGCTTTAAATACAATGAATTAACACTAACACTAATCCTTAACTTAATCCTCCACAGATGACATACTGTTGCATTATCAGATCCTTCAGCTGTTTCCCTTCACAAGCGAAACAAAGCGCATGGGCATCATTGTGCGTGAGAGCAAGACAGGTCAGATTACGTTCTATCTGAAGGGTGCCGATGTGGTCATGTCCAGCATTGTGCAATATAATGACTGGCTAAGCGAGGAGTCGGACAACATGGCACGCGAAGGTCTACGCACGCTCGTCGTTGCCAAGAAGGTGCTCACTGAGGAGCAGTACAACGACTTTGAGACACGCTACAATGCGGCTCGTCTTAGCATCACGGATCGTGTGGCAAAGGTGGCCGCTGTCACAGAGTCGCTGGAGCGCGAAATGGAGCTGTTGTGTCTCACTGGGGTGGAGGATCGTCTGCAGGAGAATGTGCGTCCCACGCTGGAGCTGTTACGCAATGCCGGTGTACGTGTCTGGATGCTGACAGGCGACAAGCTGGAGACGGCATGCTGCATTGCCAAATCATCTCAGCTGATTGGACGTAATCAGGGATTGTATGTGCTGCGTTCGGTTAAGACCCGCACGGAGGCGCATCAGGAGCTAAATCATTTTCGGCGCAAACAGGGTCAAGCTTTGGTAATATCCGGCGAATCACTGGAGGTGTGCCTGCAGTATTATCGACTCGAGTTCTTGGAGCTGGCCACTGCCTCCCCCGCAGTCGTATGTTGTCGCTGCTCTCCCACTCAAAAGGCCCAAGTGGTGGCTCTTATCCAGAAGCACACACGCAAACGCACTTGTGCTGTGGGCGATGGCGGCAATGATGTGAGCATGATTCAGCAGGCGGACGCTGGCGTGGGCATCGAGGGACGCGAGGGCCGTCAGGCTTCGCTTGCGGGAGACTTTAGCATTCCTCAATTCTCGCACATTGCCAAGTTGCTGCTGATCCATGGTCGTCGCAGCTACAAGCGCTCTGCGGCCCTCTCCCAGTTTGTTATACATCGTGGCCTCATAATAACCACACTGCAAGCTGTCTTCTCGGCTGTGTTCTACCTGAGTTCCGTGGCGCTCTATCAAGGCTTCTTGATGGTAGGCTATTCGACGCTGTATACTATGTTCCCGGTATTTTCTCTTGTGTTGGATCAGGACATTACCTCCGAGACGGCTGTAACGTATCCGGAGTTGTACAAGGATCTATCCAAGGGGCGCAGCCTCAGCTATAAAACCTTCTTTATTTGGGTGCTGATCAGCATATATCAAGGGGGCGTCATCATGTACGGTGCACTGATACTCTTTGTGGACGAGTTTATACACATTGTCGCTATTAGTTTCTCGGCGCTAATTATGACAGAGCTCATCATGGTGGCGTTAACGGTGCGCACTTGGCACAGGTAATTTAAACAAGATAATCTACTTGTGGATTGCTTTAATTACCTTGAATATGTATTGCAGGCTGATGGTCTTGGCTGAGTTGTTCAGTTTGGCCCTTTATCTAATCTCGCTGGCCGTGCTGCATGAGTATTTCGGTGAGTATTATGAAGATATACCTCCGTCTCAGATGTTTAATAGTTGTCATATTTGTTGCAGACTGGGAATTCATCTGGTCGTACGACTTCCTCTGGAAGGTATCGCTCATCACGGTCGTCTCCTGCTTGCCCCTGTATATAATCAAGTTCTTGCGCAAGAAGTGCTCGCCTCCATCCTATTTGAAGCTCTCTTAAACAAGGATCTGGACGAGCATGTCGTGAATTTCGATTATTTATTTGAATATCTCCGTTTTCTTAAATTATTTTGCACATCTTTTGTACGATTTACTGATAAAAAAAGAAATTCCTTTGTTGTTTTTGTCCAAGTTCTGCCAACCACAAAAACCCCAATGCGTGATATGAAATGTAATTACTTTTTTTTGCAGTTCTTTGCTC
The DNA here is from genome assembly GCA_035042075.1 of Drosophila macrospina. Taxonomy (NCBI): domain Eukaryota; kingdom Metazoa; phylum Arthropoda; class Insecta; order Diptera; family Drosophilidae; genus Drosophila; species Drosophila macrospina. Next base: position 1,953,570 of record JAWNLW010000326.1, on the reverse strand, counting down.
TTTATGTTTTTCATTGTATAATTTGTTGAGCTACGCAAAAATGAAATGAATGGAAATGAAAGTGATTATGTATACACATTTAAACGATGATTAATGTTTAAGTCGCGGTAAACCAAATTATGTTACTAATTATTTAATGATAAATTAAACGTAAAACTAAATGTATCTATGACTAAAACTGAAATCAATTATAAATGTATGAAACCAATAGAAAACGACAAATAGATTTTGTATTAAGTATTAAAAATCACAACATATTAATAAATACATCTATGATAACTGACAACTTTAAAATGGGTTTTTTTATTTAATAACAGATCTTGCAGCTTCTCCCCCTTTCCACCCACAGAGGTCAACAAATTAAGAACAAGGTTTATTGATTTCGTTTACAATCTTTATTTACCACCATTTTGTTTGTTGTTTGGTTGCTTTAATACTAATTCACAATGCTTTGCTTTCAAATACATAATAATAGTTAATTATACTTCATATTATGAAAGTATATATGTGTATTAATGGGTTCGCTTTTATTTTTTGGTAATAATACATGTATTTCTCCATTTGCTAAGCTTATCTTAAGGTGCTTCTCTCTCGTTCATCTACTTTTGTCACTTTTAAAAGTTTTGCGCTTACTTCATCTTGTATATGTTTGTAGTTGTTGTAGTTAGTGTTGATCTTGTTGCTTTTGTTACTGTTCTTTTTAATTAAAACCTTGGTTTAAATATGCTTTGTAAATATGCTGTTCAGTTTTATTGCTGTTGCTAATGCACTCCAGATTATAAACACAATTTCCGATTTAGTTATTTTACTTTTTGAACATTATTTTGTTTAAATTTTTATTCATTTTGCTTAAATGCGCAGAAAAACTTTAAAAGTAAACAATTTGTTTTTAGTTCTAATTTATATCATTTGTGTGTAGTTTTCTTTTCTTTTTCTTTTGCTTTTGCTTTTCTTTCTTTTTTGTTTTTCTTTTAAATTTCACAATTAATTATTTTTATTGAAATTTATGTCATTTATTTTCAACGCATGCATTTAAATTGGGGGCTTTAAAAATTTTATTTTGTTTTTTATTTTTGTGTGTGCAATGTTTAATAAAGTTTTGATTTGATTTCTGTTTAGGTTTCTCACTAATCGCAATTACTTGTTGAGCCATTGATGGGGAATCTACTACTAAGTAGTACATATTTATGTGAGTGTGTGTGTGTGTTGTGAGCCAACTTCTTTGCTAACTGAACTGAAACATTTAGTACCATCTTAAGTAATCTGTAGTAAAAAGTTTCCGTCCAACATTTCTAGTATCTTAAAGCTTTGCCATTTCTCGTTTGTTGCTTGAACATTTGATTACAAATACAAATACAAATACAAATACAGATTAACATCATCTCGAGTACTCGTCTACATGTATATGTATATGTATATGTATATATGCAGCTGACCATCCATGTATGTATGTATGCACGTACAGTAAATATGTATATATTGTAGATACATATAGTATTTACTTTGACATATCTTCTAGTTTACTAAAAATCTACAAAATATAATATTTAATTTCTTTACTCTTTTCATTATTATTACTTAATATATTTTTGCATATATTCATTCAAATGATTGTTTAACATTTATTTATATTTATGATGATTCCATTCGTTTGGTTTTCGATGAGGTCAACTTTGATTTGGTTTTTAGAATATGCAACTTTGAGTTTTGTTTTTTTGTTTTTGAAGAATATTTTTATTTGTCCGTTATTTCAAATTGTTTTTCTTTCTTAATTTTTGATATGTGCTTACTGTTTTATTTTGTGGTTAATTCTTGTTTATATGTTACACAATCCCAAACGGTTTTAATAATTTGTTATATGTTCATAATTTTTGTATTATTTTTTGTTGTTTTTGGTTTTCCCTTTAGATTTGTATTTAATAATATTCAGTCTATATAAACATACATTTATACATTTACGCTAAAGGCTTGAACAAAAACTAAAAAAATATGAAGCATTTTTTCAGTTCTGCTAAAACTCTAACCAAAACTGGTTGAAAACTGCCACAAAACAGAAAACAAATTCGAAAACGCCAAAACATACACACATACTAATTATGTATATTAAAAATATGATTACAAATTGAAGACCAACGAAAATGTATTCACGGCATGCCGAGGATTTGATACCCTTGCAGAACTTTAAATGAAAACTTTCTGAATTTTGTGACTTTTGTCAGAAGCTGAAATAGATTTAAGTTGAGTTAGGAGCTAAATTTTACTTTAATTTCATAATATTTAATTATGTATTTATATCATAATCCTAACTGACATTTTGTTCCGAAGGTATTTTAGGTTTTCACTTTTACTTTTGCTGTAATTTCAGAAATTTGAATAGCTTAGTTCTTGGAGTAAGTTAAAAGAGTTGATTAACTTATTATTTGATTTGCTTTTCTGTTGTTTTTCGAATGAAATCCCTAAAAAAATATATAGATTACTATTTGGAGCAAATTACAATTATAAACTCTTGCATTCCTTACTATAATTTAATTGTGTTAAATTTATTTAAATATACAATTTTGGGTCAGTTGCAAGAGAAGTGTATATTTGATTAAAGAATAATCTATATAATGATAATAACAATCTATTTGTAATCAGTTTTGAATGAAACGGATTAATGGATAGTTGGATATATTATATATAAATCCGAGAATATCAGAAAATTCTGGTCTAAACTATTTGTGCTCTGCAAAGGGCATAAAATGGAAACTCTAAATGGAGGATTGGTTTAAAACACTTTACATATACATACGTTATATGTGTGCTATGTGTGTCCGTGTGTGTGTAGGTGTGTGAGTGCACTGTTTATTATAATTGTTGCTTTTATGTAAATCTATCGAAAATTAATTGTAATTTAATATTTACTCGGACATACAATGTACCTACACTCGACTCGGTGTGTAGTTCTCTTTTCACGTATGTAGTCTGTATGTACTTTGAGCATAATATTTATTATTATTGTTATTAGTATTAGCATTAGTTTTTCTGTTGTTGTATTTGAATTCCATTTACTGTATATGTGTATGTATGTATTTAAATATCGTTATGTATTTATTTGTTTGTTAACACATTCCTCTTGACGAGTTTTATTCATTGCATTTGATTTTGTTTTTGTTTTTTTTTTGCTTTGTTCAAGTTTTCTATTACAACATTTCATATAGTATTATTACTTTTATTTATATATGTTTATTTTAATTTGGTTTAGTTATGATGATCTTTGATTCTTTGATTTCATTGTTCAACATTTGCGTATGTATATATGTATTTGTATATAATATATTTGTATTTATAGAACGTATATGAAAATCAACTATTTACATACACATAAGTATTTAAAATACATATACATAAGTTGATAAATGTTCAATTAAATGTTAGGTAAGTATATATATAGATATATACTCATATAGCATATATATATGTATATAGTGTGTGTTTGTCCAGTTGTCCAGGTCATTCAATTGTGGTTTAAGGTATTGCGATTCACAAATCTTTAGAGCCCTCAATTAATCATTAACATTATTATACAATTATTTGTTGTGGGTTCTGAGCAAAATGTATTGTTCATAACATTTGTATTAATACTGTTTTCAATAGAGTTTAACATCATACACACATACATACATTGGAGTATGTATGGTAATTTGGAATCTTTAAATATTTGCTTTAGATATTTATTTATAATTCTTTAATGTCGTGCGCATATTATTATTAAATTATTTCTTTGGTTTTCGTGCAGCATTTGCACTGCACAGAAAATATTCCTTTTATTGTTAACTAATACATATTTTATTGTTTTTTTTTAGTTTTTATTTTAAACATTTCATTAATTTATTAAACTCTAAACAATGCCAAGCATGTCTTAAAATTAACATTCATTTATTACTCTTTTCTTTTTTGCGCCACAAAAATACTGCCGATTAAGATTAATAAGCACTGTGCACAGTGTCCTGAGTGCGAGCAAGTTGCAACTAAAATATATATATATATGTATATTTATTGCATTGCTGCATTCAGTACGTATTTGCACACGCTTCTTTTACACCTGCACCGATATATAAAATTTAGTGTTTAAATCAAATATTAAAAGCAATTGCAATTAGGATGAATGTGAATAACTTAGTGAATACTTGTTGGTTAAAGAGTGAGTGTAGAGAGTATGCCACACCTTCAGGCAGTATGTGTTTCATTTTCTTAGCAAAATAATGAATTAATCAATGTGGATTACGATTTCTACATCTCTTTTAGCTGAACACAATTGCTGTTAATAAAATTAAAATATTGGGTGTGTTAGTGTGTGAGGGGGGTGTAGTTGTAACATAGAAATGTTCAACTTAGTCCATTAGAAAACATTTGAAACTGTTTAAAATCGATGAGTCTGCCTAAACTCTATACAAAATACGACAACTACACATACATATGTAACTATTAAAAAGTTATTACATGCATTGTATTTGATGTATGCATGCTAGTTTGTTGGTTGACGCACAAAACGAATTACTACTGTAGCTGGCAAAAGCGGCTACACATACAAAAAAACTGGCAAAGCTTTTACAAAATTACGAAACTACTTTACAGTTACGAATACTGAATATTGAATACTGAATACTGTATACTGTATACCGAATATCGAATATCGAATATATACTGAATATATGTGTGTGTATACCGCATATGTATATACCAAATACCAGGCATTACTAAGCGCTGATCTATCGACATGGTCTGGCAAATCAACGTGCTAAATTTTGCAAATCTTAAACTAACCAATGTGCGCATGCGATTCGGCCGCCGCTAGATGGCGCTGCTCCTCGTTGTCGGCCTGGCGGGCCGCCTCGCATTGCGCACAGTGCTTCTCCAGAAACTTCATGGACAAGTGGAACGTATACCGGTGCCGGGTACAACGCCTTTACATTTTATACTCGACAATCTTGTTGGGATTGAGGAACTGCTCCCGCTGTGCAGCATCCAAGTGGGCCACAGTACGTGTCAATGCCGAGCCGGAACCCGAACCGGAGCTCTTATGCTTACTGGAACCATCAACACCACTGCCTGCTCCGCCTCCCCCTCCGCTGGTGCGTCCCGAGTCCGTGCCAATCGGTTGATACACGCCATCTGCACTAACCACGCCCACATTGACGCCAGCAACCACGGGCTGTTGCAGATATCCGGAATATTGTGGAGGCATCTGGTAGCTGGCGGGCGGCTGCTGTGAGATGGGACGTGGCTGCTCCGTATGCGCAATGGGATATTGCTGTTGATGTGCATAATCCTGGCTGCTGCCACCGCCGCCAACCACAGCAGCAGCACCACCGACACCAATACCACCTCCACCCATGCGCGAGCCCGAATCATCATTGAGACCCTCTCCCATTTCTCCATCCCGATTGTGACGCCCTCGGATGCAGAGCTTGGTGAACAACCAGACCCGTCCACGATAGAGCAAATAACAACAGAAGTGTACGAAGAACGTAAAGATGATGGCACAGGCCGTCACAATGATGGCTTTGCCTGGCTTGGTCCAGTCCATCATCGGATAGATGGCAGTTTGGTTTTTCCTGCAATAACATTGACAAAGGATTAGCTTCTTCAATGAGGATTATATCAGTTTTTCTTACCTGTCAGTGCCGCCGGCCAAGAAATAAATGCCCGTGAATATGGCATATGCGAGACCAATGCCAGTGGTAAAGTAGGCGTGGCTCATCTTTATCGGATGCCCCACAATGGCCAGATCGATTAGCATTATAATCGAGTTCAGCACGTGGACCATGATGTTAAGGGTGTCGATCTTATGCTGATCTGTTTGAGGGAGAGAGATGTGAAATGAGTGTATCTCATATGCAATCGTGGGAGGGAGACACTGCAGTGTCATAATGTAGCTCACAATTTCCTTAAATATAGGGATGAAACGCGAGGGAGAAACACAGCAAGAAGAAAGAGGCAAGTCTTTCATAAGCTCATGTTTCAGTTAAATTAAATAACTAAAGATGGTGGGCCGCAGTCAATACATTCGTGACACGCACATTGCAAATCGCATATCGAATCATCGATAATTTCGTATTAAGCAAAGTTATTCAACACTAAGATCGCATTCCATTCAAACAATCGCGACTCTTTAACTTTAAAACAGATATTGTACATTGTCTTTATTTTCAGTAAACATTGTAAATTTTTTATAATAACTGTGATACTGCCGGAGTTACTGGAAATTTGAGAATACAATTTTCAAGCTGACTACGATTGTTAAGTGGCATAAAAGGAGGCCACATTGCCAATGAGTTTCCTGTTGGACATGGAGAAGAGATCGACAGCCATGATTAAGTCATCGATGGCAGTGAGGAATGCATAACAGCTGAGGAAGTCGATCAGCAGCATGACAGAACATAGGGGAATGTCCAAAATTGGCCTTATATCCTGAAGATAGCCATGGATTACTTGAGCCTGGAATAGCATTATCGGACACATGGCGACCCAAATAATACTATCAAAGATATACAGAGGGATGTCACATTCCTCACAATGTCGATACAGAAAGAGCAGACAGAATAAGACCAGAGCGAAGATGATGAACGTCGCGAGGCCAATATAGAGCAGAGGGGGACACTGCGTCGGTAGCCAGAGACCCAATAGGAGATAGAAACACATTAGCGCCACGACTTCGATGGCCGTTAGCATGTCTTTGCCGTCCTGGGCGGGCAACAGACAGGCATTCCCCAAGGCCAGCAACAAAGCAATCGAGCAGCAAAATATCCAATTTGCCGGAAACTTGCGATGATAACGAAGCATATTCACGTAGACATTGAACAGGATTAGGCCAAGGATGACGAGCGTGACGGACGCGTAGCAGCTGGCACAATTTGGATCATCACGCAGCTCCCCAATAAACAGAAGTAACAAAATTGATACAAATATGAAAACGAGGGCAGCTCCAAATACTTGCAGATAGAAGCCGTATTTGTGGAGCGCCTCCAGGCCACTCAAAAGATCGCTCATCAAATTCCGAATTTTGGCTATGTGTGTCTGTTGGGGTTGTGAGAGTTTCGGAACGAACAACAAAAACAAAAGAGCAACAAAACAACAAACTCGTGCCTGTCAATGTCAGTGTCACTGTCATTCAGTTCTTTGGAAAATTGGAAAAGAAAATGGAAACTGTAATTGTTGTTGTATTTGTATTTGTCAAGCAACATGTTCAGCCATATGAGATCTATGTCAGCTCCAGAGCTCTACGTACGCTCCACGGATACGTTAATGAAAACGGCAAATACAAATCTAAACGCTAATGAGGCCATCTATTCGTTTAGCTCTGGAGTTGGCTCCAGCACAGACATTCGTGATGAGGAGCGCAGATCACAGCCATTGCAGCCTCCTGGTCGTGCCAAGTGTAAGTTTCGACTTCATCAACCATCTCGGATTGCCTTTCTGTCGTATGTCTACGTGCTGCTTGCGTGTCAAGTATTTCTATCGACGCTACAATTCATGTGCTCCACATATCGCTGGCGACCACTGCTCAATAGTGCCGAGAGGAGTCTCTATGTGCTGCTGTTGCTCTTGACCTGGCTGAATATGACGCTGGCATTTTTCGGGTTTCGACGATTGCAGTTCAGTGCTCCCTTCAACTGGATCGTCTTTGTGTGCATGTTCGAGAGTCTCACTTTACTTGTGATTTGTCTCTCCATACGTGAAATGGATCTTGCCTGGCACTACATACTTATTGCAGTGACTGTAATTCTGATCTACACCCCCTTGGGTCTCTGGACACCGCCCAAACTGACAGCCAAGATCTGGATACTCATCCTTCTAGCCATGTCTGTGCTAATTACCACAATGGTGTCTATGGCAAGTGGACTCTCCATGCACATCTATGTGCCCATGACAGCCTGCATCATCTTCTTTGGGCCGTGGACGACGTACAATGCCTTCAGATTGCACACCATCGCCGAGGACAGATTCTCGCGCTTCAGATACTTGGAGTTGGCGGCCAAAATGTATATAACCTACAGCTGCACTGTCGGTGGCTTGGTGATGGTCAGTCGCATTGCCAACGAGTCGATTGAGTCGGAGAATTGCAAGAGTCTTGTGTTCTGTCAAAAGAAATCGTTGAGCATCACATATGGACCTTCATCGAATTGAATATGTATCGTATCGTATCCCCCTCTCAGAACAACAAGAACAACAACGGCAAACAAAACACACACAACTGCGAGTATCTTCAAGACTTCTTCGGTTCACTTACCCGGATTGTGGACGAGCAGCCAGTAGCACATGGTTACAATGAAGGCATAGACAGTCGCACAGGTGTAGAGCACCCAATAGAGATGATGCAGTCGACTCTTCTTCGCCTGCCGCACAATCTCAAAGTCCTCGCGTTCCACCATCATCCCCTGGGTGACAATCCATGCGGCCAGCCACGCCTGCACCGTGCAGAAGAGCAGGCCCCAGTGGGTCAAGTATATCCACCACTTGGCGTAGTGATGCTCATAATGCTCCTCAGTCCGGCCAATGTCCAGCAGCGAGCACACCAATGCCGCCAGGCATGTTATGGCCGTTATCCAGCGATAGAACAGATACACAATACGCACTTGGGTATTGCGTTGCCACTGCAATTGGTAACAGAAATTGGCAATGCTTTCAACTTTACAAATCTATTATAAATTCATTAAAAAAGTGTGTGTATTTTATGCGTACTTTGTATATTTTTCTATTGAAGTAATAAATTAATTGTTGACTTTTATTAAATAATGTGAAACAAATTGAAATCGAGGCTAGCATGAAGCAGCTTCAATTGGGTTTTAGCTACATGGTTATTAAGCTATTTTATTGTAAAATAAATATAAAGAAATATATATTAAATTATTATTGTTTACATTTCACTTAGCTTAATTTTTAAAGTTGTTTTATATTTATAATTTGTATAAGTATTTACTTTTAATTCAATTATATTTGTTTATATATCTATTAATTCTTTTACTTGTCTGCAGTATTAAGTTTGCACTTAACTTGGAATTCAAATTGTTGTAAAAAAAGTTTAGCTTTTATATTTATTTGAAAGTGAAGTACTTAATATAATAATAAATGTAGTAGATTCTTCTATCTATGCAAAATTAATCTAATGGTAACAAATAATTCAAAGAAATAATGAATTGATTATAATTAACTCATCTACTTTGTATGCGGAATAACTTATAATGATCTAATAATAAATAAGTAAAACATGTAAAATAAATAAATATTATAGATTATAACAAATTCATTATATTTTTATTTTATTTTATTATGATAGAATTATATTTTAGTATTATATTACTTTTGTTAGATTATTTTATTATTATATTATTCATTTTTTATTTTATTCGTATATTGTATTATTTGAATTATTGAATTGGCAAATCAAGTTGATTCTGTGGAACTTTCAACTCACCTGACAGAGATAGAAGTTGTGTCGATGCACATGATCCGGCGTGAACTCCGGGAAGCAGCTGTTCCACAATTTGCTAACCATCATTCTCTGGTTGCCCAGGCAGCTGGTGGTGTTGTTGGCGAATTGATTGAAGCCCTCGCAGCTGTCGTGCGAAGGATATTGATAGGACTGATAGGCCTGTTGTTGTTGCGACTGATGTCCTGGCAGATGCAGGTGTTGTTGTTGCTGGTGTTGGTGTTGGTTGTGATATTGCTGCTGCTGCTGATGTTGCTGCTGCTGCTGTTGCTGCTGCTGCTGTTGATGATGATGATGATGATGTTGCTGGTGTTGCTGATGTTGCTGTTGATGCTGCTGCTGTTGGTAGTGATGATAGCGATGCTGTTCCGTTTCGCGATGCGACTGATTGCCGCTGCCAGCTTCACTGCCTCCCCCTGCGCTGCCTCCCCCTGCTGCTGTGGCTCCTGCCGTACTTGCACCGGTTCCTGTTCCAGCTGCCGCTGCTCCTGCTCCGGCTGCGCCGCCGTGCTCCGTTTGATATTCTTGTTGCGGCGGCGTCTTGTGGCTGTGTCTGCTTCCGCTGCCGCCGCCGCCGCTGCTGCTGCCGCCGCTGTAAGGGCGTAGAAAATCGGGCAGATCAAGATCAAGTATGTGCGCCAGCTGCGCCTCCTCGTCGTCGTCGTCGTCGTACTCCGGATGATGGTTGCTATTGTACTGCAAAAAGCGTACGTCCTCGAGACTCTCACAGTCCGTGGATAACAATGCCGCTGGCAAGCACTCCTCAAGCAGATCGTCCTCGTCCTCGGTGGTGCTGGCAATGCCGGGCAGATAACCGTAGTTGTCGTAGGCGTCGTATCGCCGGCGTGGCGTGGCCTTGTAACGATAGCCGCCAGCTTGTAGCTCCTCTTCCGCTGCTGCTGCCGCTGCCGCTGCTGCTGCTGCTGCTGCTGCTGCTGACGAGGCTGTGAATTCCCGAAACGACTCTACTGCTGTTGCTGCTGCCGCTGTGGTTGCTGCTGCTGCGGCTGTTGCTGCTGTTGCTGTTGCTGCAGTTGTCCGACTATTACTGCTGAAATAGTAATCGGTGGCTACGCTGGGCGCCGGTGGCGGTGGTGGCAACACAGGTGCCGGCAGAGCTGGCAGATATCCAGGCGAACTGCCAGTCGATGCTGCTAGCAGCGGTGTTGGCGATGTATCAAAATTGATCAATGCTGCTGCCGGATAACCGCCTCCGCTGTATCCTAGACGATATGGATAAGGAGCACCGCCGCTGCTGCTGCTGCCAATGTAGATGTGAGCCGAGGTGGAGGGCAGATGGTACCAGCTGGTTAGATTGCTGCCGCCCAGTCCGAAACCCAGGCCCAGACCCAGGCCGAGACCCAGCCCGCTGCTGCTGCTGCTGCCGCGACTGAAGTAATAGCTGTACTGTTGTTGTTGCTGCTGCTGCAGTTGTTGTTGTTGTTGGTGGTGGTGCTGCTGTTGGTGCTGCTGCTGCTGCTGGAGCTGATGATGCTGCTGGTGTTGCTGATGCTGCTGCTGTAGGGGCAGATAATCGTAGTGATTGCTGCTGCTGGGTAACCAACGATGGCGACGCTCGTAATATTGCCGCTGATGGTAGAGAAATTGCTGCTGCTGTTGGGCTAGCTGCTGTTGTTGCTGTTGCTGCTGCAACTCACGCTCGAGCCGTTGCAGCAGCAGTTGTTGCTGCAGTTGCTGGATCTGCAATTGCTGCTGCTGTTGGGCGAGCAATTGCTGCTGCACTTGCTGCTGTTGCTGTCGCTGCAGCTGCAGCTGTTGTTGCGTCTGCTGTGTCTGTTGTTGCGCTAGTTGCTGCTGTTGTTGTTGTTGCTGTTGGCCACTAATTGGCTCCGGTCTAAAGTATAACTGCGCGTAATCCAATGTGAAGGCGTTGCTATTTACTTTGCCACACGCCTATCACTTAACAAGTGTTGTTGCGGTTACTGTTGCTAATGCTGCTAATGCTGCTGTCGTTGCGGTTGCGGTTGCTGCTCCTGCTGCTGCTGCTGTTGCACTTACAATTGCTGTTGTTACACCTGAAAGTAGAGCAAGTAAAATATGCGCTTTGAGTTGAGTTGAGTGGAGTTAAGTTAAGTTAAGTTAAGTACTTCTCACATGTCGCGACATCTTGCCAGAACACTAATTAGACACGCATTAAGTATACGCCTTGTGGTTCTCAATTGCTGCTGCTGCTGTTGGTGCTGCTTGAGGGCCCAGCAGAGTATAGATCCTTCAAGTGAGTTTGTTTTTTTTGACTCAAACAGACTACATTTCTCTTCTCGCCCCTAATTGAATTTACGCTCTGAAGCGTTTCAATGCAAACCCAAGCAAAGCCTTTGACCTCTCTGAAAGCAGCAACAGCAAGACCAAAAGTCAAATTCAACGTCAGGGATTTGTATAGACAGCTCTCCCAATTAGACTGTATTGCACAAGATGCATTAAGCAGGCAATAGAAGCTCTTCATCAGCCACTTGTAATATTTATAAACTTTTATAGAATCTACTTCAATCAGTCCCTAAGGAGTTCGCTTTTATTCCTGATCAAATATATATATATATATTTATATATATATATAATAGTCCCTCTTTGCCTGCTTATGACTTTACTCACGACAATCATTTACATTATGAAATAATAAGTAATAACAATTATGAAATTGAAACCCGCATTCTCATAATTTATTATATTTTGTTTATGAATGGAATATTAGTATAATTGAATTAAATAAATATATATTTAATTGCAAACCATTTAAACAATTTATATATATTTATATAAATATTCGATTAGCAATTAAGCTTAGCATAGGTAATTTATTTATTAAATCGTATCGAGCAAACAATTGAACTGAATGGAGCTCAAGCTGAGGCCGAAGCAAATAAACGTAAAGTGGCTAATGCAAATCCTTTTGGCCCACTTTGCACATTGGATTGTCCAATGGAGCACCTAATGATTTGTGTGCTTCATTTACCAGCGGCAAATAAACAAACAAACTTAAATGCTAAACTAAATGATGCAACAACAACAACTATAACAACAGTGACAGCGACAATGACAACAACGGCAACGGACAAGCGACAACGACACCAGCAAACAATGCCACAACAGCAATAGCAACAACAGTAACAACAGCAACAACAGCAACAGCAACAATGGCAATAAAATCAGATCAAATTGAAACGCGCGTGCGGCATCAACGGCACAAATGGCGGCCACCAACTTCCGGTGCGGCCATTTTGTTTGGTCGGTCGCTTGAATTGAGTTCGGTTCAGTTGAGTTTGGCTTTTTTTTTGTTTTGTCGAGTTGAGTTGAGTTGTCTGCATAAAAGAGCCGAAGCACTGCGCAAGAGTCAGGCCAAACCAGGGAAGGGAGGAGTAGAGCAGGCGGACAGACACGTAAGCTAAATGCATTTTGGTTGAATGTGTGTGTGTGTGGATGAGTGGGTGAGTGTGTTTGGGCATGTTTGGCCCTATCTGTGTGAGTGTGAGAATTAGTGTGCTAGTGTGTGCGTGTCTTTTGACGTCAGCAAGCAATGGCTTGTCGTTGGTCGTTGGTCGTTGGTCGTTGGTCGTTGGTTGCTGGTTGTTGTTATTGCTGATGTTTACACAGCTGCGACGAGGGCCGCATTTGTTGTTATTGCCACTGCTTCTTCTTCTGCTTCTGCTTCTGCTTCGACTGGTTGTTGCAACATTTACATTGGCAATTTGCTTGAATAACACTCACACGCCAGCGAACGGCACGAAGTTTCAAGCAACCTAAGGCCTGTAAAGCCCTTTTCTAACACAGATACAGGCACAGACACAGAGACAGACACAGAGACAGCGACACAATTCACATACACATACACATGTCAGTGTGTTGCTTACATGCACACTTCCGGCCACAAATTCTGTGCCTGGCTCACACCCAACACTTTCCTTTTTTCCTGTCATTTTCGCGCACTCTTCTGCAGTCGCTGGGAAAGCGGTTAACGGATGAAGTTGTAGTTGTCGTTGGGCAAGGAAAAACTAAGAAACTACTACTATGCGAAATGGAAAATTGAAAGCACAACGAAAGTGGCGTAAATTAACAGCATTTGTTAGAATTTAACCGATTTCAAATAAATGTTTGTTATCATTTCAAATAATTTTATTTGCATAATTATTTTTTCATTTATTATTATTCACACAAATGTAAAAAAATATTCTACGTATTTGTGGTATTGAGCAGTCAACAATAATAAAACATTGACTGCAGTTTGTGCTTAAATAAGTTCTAGTTAATTAAAGGGTGTTTGCTATTCGCTCTGGAAATATGCAAAGCACTGTAGAACTTTCTCTCATAGTTTTTTCTTGGCATTGCTTTGGTTTAATTTTGAGAAATAAAAAAAACTTCGCCTAACTTTGAGTTCCAACTTTTCGCTTTCTGTTTGCGCTAAACACAAGAAAGAAAGAAAAAGAAAATGATAAATGTAAGGAAAACTGCACAAAAAATTGGCAACTTTGCAGCGTATTTAAACAAAAAGTTTGTTGGCTCCGGCTACCGCGTTTTTCTCCGCGTGTGCGGCTCGAAGGGGGAGAGGGAGGAGTTTACTTGGTATGAGGTGTTTATTTATAGCCACTTGGCAGGCATGCAAAAATTTTGATAATTGTTTTGCAAGCGCAATTAGAAGCATGCCGCATGCAGCACGTAGCAGTTGCAAGCCATATAATTCAATAATAAATTACATTGCTGGGAATTGTTGCAATTGATATTAAAATAGAACATCGGTTGGTTGTTAAGCGAGTAAATCCGAGTGGGGAGATTGCGAAGCATTAAATGCGTCATAAATTCACTTAAGTGGCTAACAAACACACACACACTCACAGAGAGAAAGAGAGAGAGAGAGAGAGGGGCAGTGTCATACATGGCGTATGAGCGATATTTAATGAAGTCACACAAGGCATTGGCAAATGTGACTGCAGACTGCAGATGATGATGACGATGTTGATGACGATGCTGATGACGATGATGATGATAATGATGACGACAATGGTAACGACAACGCAGCGAGTCCATAATCCCAACGACAACATTAATGCTAATTTAATTACAAAAGCATGTCTCGGCATGTCCGCCTCTGCCACTGCCACTGCCTCTGTCACTGCCTCTGCTTCTGCCCGTCAGCCATCTCCTCTTGGCCTCCATATGGGCGCAACTGTACTTTCCACTTGGGCATATCCTCAATGCGTTCAAACAGAATTCGTTCAAGGCTTCGCTTCTTGCTTCTCAAAAGCGAATGCACATTCAATAATTAAGCGTATACTATTTGTTGAGTGAAATATTCCCAGTAAATTTCATGTTAAGCATCAAATTATTTAGAAATGCTTCAAACGAACATTTCACAAAGAGAACTTTGGCAACATGGAACTAATGCTAAACATCTAATACTTTTCTTCTTATATTGAACTCTCGCAGTTGCTGTTTTCAAAATGTGCAAACAGTTTAGCGGAAATATTGCATAATATAGTCTCAATATTGTAGGAAATCAGTAAAGACAACTTTCTAGGGATTTTAAGGAAGCTAAAGTATTTTGAACCTAAGTAAGAGTACTTAAATTTATAATATTTTAGTGAAGAAACATTTGTATATTTCCATTGAAGCTAATAAAATTATTATTAAACTCCAAAGAGAGTTCATACAATTCTTACGATCCCTGATTTATTCATTAGACTCTGTTCTTAAAGAGAATATAGTCTTTTAAGTTTGTGATAAGCAAAATGCGCGTATCAGGCAGAAGGCATCTCTGCTTAGCAGCTTAGGCGATGTAGCTCTCTCCGTCTGGCTGTCTGTCTGTGCGTCAGTGACTATAAGAATTAGAGTTGACGCTAAGTACAGAGACTTTCACTGTCGAGCAGACGCACCCTCTCTCAGTTATAAATACTGTTGCAGGGTATTAAGCTATCGCATGCGCCCTCCTGATTCGCGTGTTCTCTATTTTTAACAACAGTTTCAATGATTGCTTATACAACTAAACAGAGACTTGCTGTTGGGCTTAAGCTGATTGTAAACGTAACTTGTTTACATAAGTCACTAGTCTTTTCGCTGAGTGCATGTCTTAAGTAACACGTTGAGCTGTATGTGTACACTTGTCAGGCAGCTTAACACACACTCGCACACACATAGCAGCAGATCCTGTGCCAGCTGCTGTCACATGCAGGTCGCGTTGCCTGGCGACGCATTAATTATCCTTTGAAACCGAATTCCGCATTGATTTATCAATAACGGTCGCGTGAATTAATTGCCAACGACTTTTGTATCGAGTGCCAAATGAATTATGACGTTTCCAGACGCACAAGCAGCCACAGACACAGACACAGACACAGACGAATCCCGTCCAGTCGATTTGAGTCGAGTAGAGTAGAGTCGAGTCGAGTCGAGTTGAGTCTCATAAAGTTATGTAATAAGTAATACAATTAAGCACTTTCATGCACAACGCTGCGTTTGATTAACTGAAAAACTCGTACAGAAATTCCAAGTCAGTTCCCCTTCGGGAGCAAAACATACAGCGAGGTCAAGGGAGGAGAGACTTCAAGTTGAGTTCAGCTCAGATGAGATTCTGGCACTGTCAGAGAATGCAATTTAATTAAAATGAAAAATATTTTTGTGCCAATAATGTTGCCAAGCGTTTTGTATTGTGTGCTGCGAGGCAAAAGTAATGGAAACAAAGCCAAGCCATTGTTGAAAATTTCTTTAAACATTTACGGCTGCTAAATATTTGCAAAAGCTTTTATCTTCAGCACTTCCATTGATGTCTCTGGCTTAGCCTTAGCCTAGGAAATTGTTTGCCTTTCAATAGACTCCCCTGCTTCTAAATAGAGCTTACCCAAGATCAAACAGAATTAACGCGTATATATTATTTTGATTGTTGGAGAAATGCTTTTTACGCAGTTCAATTGTGACTTTCATTTGCTCTTGCAATTTCTAGATATTTTAAATGAATTTGCAATTATTTTATAAATATAAATTATACTAGATTTAGTTCATTTAATTAATTACTTAACTATTTCATTGAAACATTTATATGCATAAACAGACTATAGATAATTCTAAATTAATTAAGTTCAGTCAAGATTTCTGTATTATAAGTTGTAATTTTATCATTACTGTAGTTAATATATTTAAGTAAGATATATTTACGAATCACATATTTGCCAAAAGAAAAGACCATTTCATTCTATAATCAACAGCTGTCAAAGTTGTTATAATTAATGTAAAGATATAAACAATTTAAATATTTAACAAAATGGAAAGAGTAACATGCTGAGAGTAAACTTTTCTATTGTCTGTTAATAATTTATAAATTAGACAAAGTTTGTAAGTACCTGAGTATTGAAATATCATTTATTTAAAACTCAAATTAAAACAATTTATTTAGTTATTTATATTTATATTTATATTTTCCCCCACAAATTGTAACTTTTGTCGCCTTTCCACAAAGTCTAAAAACAGTGTTATATTTGATAAATAAATGTTAATGAATTTCTCATTTGATTAGTTCCTCTCTCTCTTTACACTTTCTGAACGATTTTAGTTCTAATTTGTGAAAACATGAAATTGAATTGAACTTATCACAAAATTGCAATCGACCTCGGGGCGCCCATTAAAATGAGAATTATAAAAACATTGTGAAAATAGGTTTTTAGTTGCCAGCGGGCAAAATTAACTTTTGCATTGCATCCTTCAATGTGGAGCAGCAACAACAACAACAACAACAACAGCAACAACAGCAACAGCAACAAATAGCGAAAGAAGCAGAGCATACAACATAGCGCGTTGTAATATTGAAAACAAAATCCTTGTTGAGCTAATGTAAAATTTCTATGCATGTGAGGACACGCCATATAGCTGAGCGGAGAAGGGCGGAGGTGCGAGGTAGGGTAGGGCAAGACGAAACATGCCGCGAGGGGTAAGCTGCACGTCAGACACATTGATGTGTTTGTTTATGTAAACAGGAAGTGTTGCGCTGCAGGCAAGTAACACACACACACACACAACAAGAGAAAGAGAGAGAGTGATAGAGAGGGGGGGACTGCGAGTGGAGAAGGAAGGCAGCGACAGGCGGAAGCAGAGGGCCCTGCCAGGCACTATGTATTCGCATTTATAGTATATATGCATAGCCTTATGACATTTTTTTGTTTAGCTGTCTGCGATGCTCGTTTGTTTTATAGCAAAATGTTTGCACACATGAAATTATAGTAAAGCTAACATTTAATAAATGGCCCCAATGAGTGTCTGTGTGTGTGTGTGTGTGTGTGTGTGAAACTTTTAATGAGCTATTTACATGTCCGCTAGTCGCATGCAAGCACCGTAACCCACTCACACATCGAGCTGAAGCTGCAGCTACAACTTGGGCACATGCGGCGTATGAGTAATGTGGTTATACAGTGCTTATGAAAATTAATGTCCTGACAGCTCTTCGCCGCATTAAAGTTTTGGGCAAACGTGGTAAACTGAAACTAATATTGAAATGGCCTGTTTATTATTTTGATAAGTGCAACATATTCATGTGGCACAAGAGCACAAGTCGATTCGCTGCATTTCTCTGTTTGTTGCGTTTGCCACTTTACGCAAATGCTGGCATTGTCAGTTGCAACACACACACACACATTCACACACACACAATCTCATACACACACAATAAACATACACTCTTCTGTCAGTCTGTCTGTCAATCAGTCAGTCAGTTGGCCAGTTGGCCAGTTGGCCACTTGGTTTTGTTGGCCAGTATGAGGTCGTGTCTGTTAGCGTTGCATGAGCGCCCACTTGCCAGAGAATTGGCTGCCAGTTGCAAGCTAACAAAGTGTGTTTAATTGACGCGCTTTTAATGATATTCATTTCATATGGCCATAAATTTGCATAACCTACTTGCATTTATCGCACATGTATCTGTATCTGTAGCTGAACCTGTATTTATCTGTATCTGGTCATGTATCTGTATCTGCATCTGCACAGCAAATAATTATGGGCCACGTGAATGCATATATGTGGTTTACTTTTAACGCTTTAAGGTCATTGGTTAATGAGTCTTATTTACAGTTGTATAACAGCTGTGATTAACAGAAGTTCTTCAATTAAAACTCCTTTCAATGTTGAGTTAACAGAAGTGGAATCACAAGCTGTTAATGAGTCTCATTTTCGCTCTTAAATTACAATTGCTCTTTGAAGTCTTTACATTTACTATTAGATGTTAAAAGAGATTAGCTCTTTGCCTTTAAAGTGAATTGTTAACACATTCAGGTGAATAGTTAATAAGCTAATTCATCTTAGCTGCGTTTATACCACAGCTGTTAATACTATTATTATTATTATATGCAAATTAAAGTTTACAGAAGAAAAGTGAGAGTACATTTCATATTTATAGCTTAATATAGGAATAGCATACATTTTACAGACTAATTGTGAGCATTTATAAGAAAGTATCTCGTTGAGCGAATGCCTAAAAGTATGCAATAAAATATTTAAAATGCAAACACACATTTCATGCAGACAATTCAAACAGTTGAAACAGATGAACAAAGCTCCCAATATACATTTGAATTGCATTTTATTTAAAATTGCATATCTAACAGAAAAATATATTCAGTATTTTGATGAAGCTTATTTTTTGATATACGTTTTATTCAGTTTAATGATTTTTAAGTGAGCAACTTGATATGAAATTCATTTCAATAAATCTCTCTAAAGCTGAAATATGAAGCTTTTAGCACTTGAAATACTCTTTATTCGGTTTGAAGGGGTAGAAGAGGTAGAAAGGTAGAAAAATAACAACAACAACGACATAATAATACGTAATATAATATAATAGAATTTAGTCAAGAAAGTCCAGGTAAGTTTAATGAAGCAACTCTAGCAATTAACCAAGAAGTTAATATAAATGCTAATTGTGCAGAAGAAATAAATTAAAATTAAATAAATTATAGAATAATCGAATAATAAGAAATTAGTAAAAGAAATAAATGATACTATAAAAATATCTCAATAATTCAACACCTATCTTATATTATCTATTTATAATAATTGTAAATATTTAAAGTATGCGCTGCACTCACATTTGTTAATGCACAAGTCTACATAAACATTTATAAATGTCAAACAGAATGAGAAACATAGCTCCTGCTGCCTTTTAAAGTGCAAAGTTTAATTACAAATTGCCATCATTCAATGTTATGTCAACTCGTAGCTGATATTGCTCTACGGCAAAGTTTGAGCAAATGTTTTTATTGAACATTTGCCAAGAGCAATATGAAAATGTATTATTATTGTTGATTTAACGCCAGTTTATTGGCAATTACCAGGGTAAGCAAAAGGCTTTAAGAGACTCATATTGATAGAGATATATGTGTATATATATATATGCTTAGCACATCGTTAAGCACTATATACACACACTATATATAGAGGCCATTTGGTGGCTTAATGAATTAAGTCGAGGCTTGCGGTTTGCGCGCTGCCTCATCGAAAGTTATGAGCATTGATAAATGGACATCTTAAATTGCAATTTATATGCAAAAATTGTTGGCAGCAGTTGGGCGGCTGCCTGGGTAGATTAATTTCATTAAAAGGTTGTCACAAAATCCTTGAAAATGAGAAAAACCAACCAGAAATATAAAAAATAACAAGATATAAGATATAGGGGGAAAAAAACACGAGAAATGAGTGTGCAAAAATGCTCGGCCTGCATATTTAAAAGCTGCTCAACAAAAAAAAAGTGAAAAGGAAAAGCCCACGAAATGAATGTAAAATGCACGCCAACAATTTTTCACGCCTGCAACATCAAGCGCACAACAACAACAACAACAACCAGAGCAGCGACAATGAAGGCAAAAATTTATTATCCGTGTTTGCGCAGTTAAACAATAAATAAGAAGAGCCGCGGCTCTCAGAGGGATCTGTGGCCAATGCCTGAGATTATGAATTCCCCGTCCGATAAGCGCATAAAAATTAATTTATGCCTTGGCTCAATGTACAAGCCTGGCCAATTGGCTGGCCGCGACCATGGCTAAAAAAAAAATAAAGGGATAAAGGCCAGCCAAAGGTGCGTCTAAGGGCTGGCCTTCATTTAAGGTCACTCTCTCTCTCTCCGTCTCGCTCTCTCTCTGCCTCGTTCACTCTCTCTCTCTGTCGCTCTACTTATTTCACTCTATCTGCCTGTCTGTCTGGCTGACTGTCTGTCAGCTTGTCGGAGCAACAACTGCCTCTGCTATCTGACATTTCGTTTCGTTTCGAATGTTTTGACAACTTCCGCGACACTTTTTGCATTTTGCCTGATTGTCGTTAGCGGAAATATATTTTCATCATCATCTTCTTCTCGTTCTCTGCTGCTGCTGCTTCTTTTGCTTCTTCTTCGTCGCTATTTCATATTCAATTTTGCCATAACATCTTGAGGATACACAAAAACCCCTCCTTTCCCGGCGGCAGTTTATCAAGTTTTTCTTTATGCTGCTGCGGCAATATTTTCCTTTCGTTTCGTGTGCACATTTTGATTTACGGCCCCCTCCCTGCCGCCCCTTACTTTCACGAGTTCTGAATCGCATTTGCCAAAACTATTTGGCCCCATAACTTGTGTGTGGCGTCTGCCTTCTCATACATAAATACATACATACATACCAAATGCTAATGCCACAAACATGAGAGGCTGTGATTTAACAACAAGCTCATAAATCGTATCATAATTCAGGCGATAGCATATCAAAGCCCAATTAAATGCTGATAAGTTTATGCCTTTGAACGTCTCTGCAACGTTGTTGCAACTCTTCTTCGCAATCAATCAAAATTCAATGTGCAAAAGAATCCCTGCAACAATAATTTTAAATCCTCTTGCAACAATTGCTTTGTCAACTGAATTCATATAAATAAATGGTTTTACACAAGCCAACAAGGTAACAGTTTCATTATCAATTCATTCGTAACATGCCAGCGACAATCCATCAGCCAAAGCCAATTCAAATAACTTGCAGCTGCGCCACTCCCCTCTTGCCCCTTGTCCTTCCCTGTCCAACCACAACTACCTCTCTGGGGGAATTAACTGTTCATATAAAGCATAAAAATTCAACAGAAATAAGGTAACAGCGAGTAGAAGAGTTGCTTGCAGCGCTTGCTTGACTAGCAGATACTCTGTAAACTGTTACATGCATCTAAGAAGTTATTCAGACTAAATTGAATTGTTACTTCTTTAAAAAATATATTTATTGTATATTTATTTTAATTAAAATATTTAAATTAATAATCTAAACTTTATTATGAAGTTTTCGTTATTATATAACCTTTTTGCATACTCCACCAGCAAAGGGTATTATAAAAGAATATCTTTAGTTAGCTAATGTCCAACTGTACTCCTTCCGCATCGGTGACAGCTTGTGGAGAATGAGAAAGAGAATGCTCGGCATATTTACTCCCATTTAATACACCCGGTTGCATCTTTGGCTCGGGTATAAATACTCATAGAAAGTTCCACAAAGACTGAGAGGGAGAGAGAAAGAGAGAGAGAGAGAGAGAGGAGGGGAAGTGTGCATACAATAAACGTTCGTTCATGATGAAACCATACAAGGTATGTCTATTGCCATGTTCTGATGGCTGCATGAGAGCGCAGCATAGTTGCAGGCAGAGACAAAGAAGAAGCAGCAGCAGCAGCGGCAGCAGCAGATGGCGCCGCTGCAACAAGCGAAAGCGGATTGGGGAGGGTAGGGAATCGCATCGACGTTGATTGCGTAAACGCCATCGAACCTCGACTCGGAGGGAGCTAAGAGGTTAACACTGTCAGTGCTTTTGTCGTGCGAGTTGGCTTAATTAAATGTGTTGCCTTTGCTACATTTTTCAATTTTTTCCAATTTTATTTTCCCCAGTTCAGAACGCACAACATTCCGGTGCTGGCCTTTTTCATTTGCCGCTGACAATTGCAGTGACTGGAAAAGCCCCTTTGCCCTACTTGACATCTCGTGTAACTAATCAAAGCTGGAAATATCAAGCAGTTAAATGAGAGTAGCATAGCTCAGCTGTGAGACAGTTTAATCAATCTTTCAATTAAGATCATGAAAGCTATCTAAAATATACATTTATATAATAATACCAAATTTAATATGCAGTTAACGCAGCTGAAATCATTACATATTAATCAATTCGTAAAGTTTTACTTATCTCAATTTTAAGTTTTGATAACTCAGCTTTTTCCTGTTGCTACATTCACGTAGTTTTATATAGTTTTATTTATAAAATAAACTTTAATTAATTGTATTTAATTACTCTAATTAAATTGCATAACTGGTAATTGTTTTGCAACCTATTTATTGATTTAAGAATTATATGTTAATTCCAATGCTCTCCTGTAAATCGATAACATTATCAATGTTATAGAGTGTGGCCACTTAACATTAACATTTGCCACATTATACGAATTATGTAAACTAACATAATGAAGTTCGAAAGTAATGTAATGCTAATAATAAACAATAGAATAACAAATAGTAAAGCACAAAATATTTTCAGTAAATGCACACAAGTAATTTTATTTAGAAATTGAAATTTAATGCAATATAATAATGTAAAAGGAATAAAAACTATTTAAATAAAAATGCAATTATAATAAAATAAGGATTTTGTTTACTGTGAATAACATAGTCGACCTATTTGTCGCTTCATTTCGAACTCGAGTTATTCGCCATTTCAAAGAATTCAATTCATTTCTGTTGCATGTGACAGACACTCGTTCGTTCGTTCGCTCATTCATTCATTCATTCATTTATGTAAATGTGTGTTTACTCGTATATATTTATGAGTGTATCGTAAGTTAGTTGTCAGCTGTTGACATTCTTGAAAAATCATACGCACCCACACCGAGAGAGAGGGAAAGAGTGAAAGAGACAAAGCGAAAGAGACAGAGTGATAGAGAGAGAGAGAGAGAGAGAGAGAGGTAACTGATATATGCGCAAACAACAAAAAAGTATACAAATAAAAAAAGTAAACGCGATTTCTGCTTTGGGGTTGTCCCTGCATATGTCTGTGTGTGTGTGTGTGTGTGTGTGTGTGTGCATCTGACCCCCATAAATCACTTAAATGCTGCGGCAGTTGCTGCAACTGCCACAGCACTGTCAACGTCATTATCACCAACATCATCATGATTACGATTGCGAACATCATCAACGAGGAAACAAGAGAAGCAGCAGTTGCTTTTAGTTCAATTAAGCGGTTGCCCCCAGCGACTGGGCCAAAAGCTGAGCCTATGCTAATTTATAGGTAATATCTCTCTGTGTGTTGTCGTTGATTTATGCGTAGTTCGGTTAGAAATTTTCAACTTAATTGCCGTTTCATATTGCCCAGCACTCGTAATGAGCTGCAAAGGCAGCAAATTGCGTATACGACGCGTGTTGCAGCTTAGATTTCAACATTGGCCAATTTTCGTTGAGGATTCGCATAATGACAACGAGCAGCATGCAGCATGCAACATGCAGCATGCAGCACGACAGTAGCAACTGTAATTGGAGCTGCTGCAACAATGGATTTAGCTTAATATTCAAGCGATAGATGCAAAGGGAGATGCGAAAAATGGCAATGGAAATGGAAAACCATCAATGCATATGGAAATCGGTATTAATTGAAGGGCACAGTGGCACCACGATGAACTAAAATGCCATTTATAAATAAGAACAACAGCAATAGATAGATTATTTAAATCAAATGCATAATACAAATAAAGCGTTTCTTTAAAAATACCAAATCGTTGAATATTCAATTGTATTTTCAGCCAATGCTTATTTTTGAAACGCATCACACTGCGCTCAGTATTCGGATCAAAACCGCAATATGAATAAATGAGGAAGGGATGCGACGAAGAGGAGAGGGGAGGAGTGTAAGGACGTCGGACGGGCAGATGAACAGAGGCCGACAAATGCATAAAATGCGTTCATGTTGCTCTGCGCTGTAAGCGTCACAGTCGCAGTCGCAGTCGCAGTTGACTGCGACGTCGGCGTCACAATGGCAGCGAATCAATATGCAACCAGTCGTAAATGCAAACAAACTGAAACGAAAAGTAAAATACGAAGAAAAACAAAAACAAATACAAAAACAGAAACCGAAACAGAAACAAAACACGACACAACATGCTCGCAAAACGAGACCACAGAACAAAAAGAGAATAAAACAAATGGAAAGTGAAAGGAGGAAGGAAGTAGGAGGAAGGAGGATACCTGAACATAGTACTACCACTCGTACCTGCATAGAATTCATGGCAAAAATATGTGCAATGCGCGTGGCAAGCGCCTAAAACTATGCAACGAAATTTGTTTGTCGAGTTTTTAGTTGCCTTCTTTTGCCATTTGGACGGAGACAAAGACATAACCACGCTGACCGCAATTAAAACGAAATGTGCCGGTCTATCTGAGCGTTAACTGGACAGTGGGGGGGTGGAGTGGTCAGAGTGGTTGGGCTGCAGAGCGGAAGAGGCACCACACTGTGCGGTGATGTGGCGATGGAGTGAGAGTTGATTTTTGCTGCCTTGGTGAGCAGCCACAAAGGTAAATCTATCTCTCTCTCTTTCTCTCTCTCTCACTCTCTCTTCCTCCCCCTATTCTGCTCTTGTCTCTATCTTTCTCTGACAATTCAGCGAAAATTTAGCACAAGAAATTTACTGTCAACAAAAAAAAGAACGTAGCAACATTTTTTGCGTGGCAACAAAGCCCAAGGGTAAAGCGAAAGTGCGGAAGGAGGGAGGTGGGAGGTGGGAGGATGATGCTACTATTGTGATTGCCGGGAGGGAACTTTTGTGAGTTTTGTCAGTTTGACATATGCCAAACTCGGCGAAAAGCTTAAACCAAAGAACCAGCGAATGCCGGACAACTAAACCAAACACAGCCAAATGTTCATGGCTAAAACCAGAAGATGATAAATCAAAATGTTATTCGTTTCCTGGTTTTTTTCCAGGAATTCGCTAACAAATTTTCAGTTGCGCGGACTCTGCAGAGCATTCTCGGAAATGAAACCATTTTAGTGGAATTTTTGGGGAGAGAATCTGTTTTGATTATCTTGAGGAATGCAAAGAAATTTATTCTCATTTCCTTGTAAAGGACACACGCGACTTTCAATTGTTTCACTGAAATTATTTGCATATACACACATATACACAATACACATTTAAGGTAACAACACTCTGTCTAAGTGCTGGAACATGGGAAAGCAGGCTTTACTAAGCAGATTAAAAGTTGCCCTCATATATGCGAAAGTTGGCAAAAGAAAATAACAGCTGTTAAAACATATTCCATTTTCCACAGAAGGCGTTGTAAATGTTTTCCGAAATCCACGATACGTTTATCGATTCGTTGAGCGCATTTAATTCAGGGAAACTGATTGTATAAAGTAGACGAAGAGCAAGTATTATGCAGTCAGTAAATGTAAATGTAGTAAATGTTATGTTTATGGCAAAAATGTTATGCATAATAATGTAAAATAATGTAAATAATGAGTATGAGCTTGAAGATGTTGGCTTGAAGTAAGCAAAACTATCGTAAATCTCTTTGTATATTCATAGCTCTTTCGCGACTTGTGAAATCTTCTTTAAGTGTACTCTTATATTATTAATTAAGACTTTATTTGTTGACAGCTATTTGATCTGATAACTTCTTCATTTGGATAAAAGAAAATAGAAAGCAAATTATTAAAGTATAACAATATAAATGAATACTAACAACCGACTGTTAGTTGTGCTCTAGACTGGGAGACAGAGAAATTGCAGTCTCAGCATCCGTTTCAGTATCAGTCTCAGTCTTAATCTTAATCTCTGTTTCAGTCTTAGACTCAGTATCAATCTTAGTTTCCGTCTCACTCTCCTTCTTCGTCTCAGTCTCAGTCTCAGTTTCACTCACCGTCTCCGTCTCATTCACATTCTCATTCTCAGTCTCCATTTTACTAACACTCGCTGTCTTAGTCTCAGTCTTCCCACTGTCCACATTTGTTGGCTAAGACATTGTGCGAGCCATGTCAGCTGTTGGCCTGCTTTGCATTTGCCAAGTTGCTCATAATTAAGGTGCAATTAGCAATGCCAACTGTGCCGGAAAATAGCATTGGCAGTCATTTAAGTCATGCATTAATAATTCAACTGTCAGCTAGAGAACGAGGCTATCAAACGGGGTTATTGACATGTCAGCCAACTAACATGTAGTATATAGACTATGTAAGAGAGGTAGAGTACTTCTCTAGTAACTGTTGATATTTTGATGCCAGTTAATTTGGTTAGACTTAAAGTGATTGTCCCATTGGGCTTCGGGCATCGTTTCAGCATCGCTTGGCTGAAGTGCCTTGGCTGTTGGCTGTTGGCTGTTGGCTGCATTTAATGGCCAACATCAATTTTGGTTGTGTGGGCTATTAAAGCTTTAGCTGGCATATCCATATCCATATCCATAGCCAAGCATGCTGGACAAATGGACGACAGCTCGTGTCCTTGCCCAATGAGCGGATGCTGAAAATCGTGGATGTATGAAAATCATGGATGGATAGTTGTGAAAAACAACGAAGTGAAAAGAAAAGCTAAAGCTAAAGGAAAAGGAAAAGCAAAAGCAAAACTGACAACCAGCAGACACACACAAGAGACCGAAGTGATTCGAATCGTTCAACGATTTTTATGCTTTCCTCTTCAACACACACACACACATATGCTGTCTCTCTCTCTCTCTCTCTCTCTCTCTCTCTCTCTCTTTCTGCTTCCATCTCCTTCCGCATTTTGGCCTCCCTGGCAATTTAAGTTTCTGGGCAGATGCTGACAGCAACAACAAGCAATAGAACATCATGTTAACAATATGCTGAAAAGTATGCTATATAAAACTGAGACCAAGTGATAGTTGAAATGAATACCCCAGTGCAGGGTAAGCAGGGTATGCAGGGTATGCAGGCAATTTGGCTGACCGAGCGATGGGAATGGGCTGCATATGTCGCACTTTGAGTTTTATGCATTTCCCCTTTTTTTTTTGAGGGGGTAAACATTCAAAATTGAAGAGGCGCCTAAAAGCATGCAAATGAGACTGTATAAGAGAATTCTTTTTCTTTACGCCTGTCATGTCAAATGCCAGACCAGGACTAGGAACCGGAACAAGGTCAGGGAATAGTTGAGTCCGATGACAACTGTCAACAGCTTGTCTCGCCCCTTAAATATACGACTAGGCAATGTTGAGCCCGCATATTTGCATGATGACCCAGTAAATTTAGCTAACTCGAGAGTTTGCTGTGGCCTTGCCATTAAAAACTTTTACTGTAGGCCGTAAGTGTCGTATAAAAAAGTGGAAAACACAATTGCCAAATATTTATACTCTAATTGCAAGAGATGAGATCAAAAACAGTATTTCGCAATGCCAATACAAAGCAAAACCTTCAATTATGGCGCACACAAAAAGCGTATTGAGGTTGTCTCACCATCTCCAATCATCTCCAATCATCTCCAGCCTACGAAGCGGGGTCATATACACAATCAAGAGCACTCCCCATAACACGACGTGTCTTTTGTGCTCATGACACTTGTCAAAGCTATCGGAATTCTCAAACAAACTATGTAGATATGTGCCGCACAGTGGCACAAAATGTGTGAAATTGTAATCAAATAAATGCTCTCTTTTAGACAAGCAGTTTAACGACCTCTGTCAACTTTTGAGATACAAATTAATCATGTAAAAAACACGAATTTCCGTGCTGTCAAAATGTCAAAAGCAAACACCAGAATTGAATTTTAGGCTCATTTAAAATGAAACAGTTGATTCAGGCTAAAACGGATATTGGAAAAACAAAATTTGGTTAATGAACCCAAATTTGTATTTGACAAATTTGAAACGGATGTGATTGTTCAAAGTTCTTCTTGCTAATTACCTAAATTAAACCAGAAAACGCAATTAACTGCTGATAAGAACACACAATTACATTAAATAAATTATTTTTAATAAAAACATTTAAAAAAAAGTAAATCAAATTGATAAGTTATCATCTATTTATATATAAAGCACTGTTAAATTGTTTTTAGTTTAATATTGATATATTAAATAATAATCAAATTGCTTAACAGCGTTAAATATTTATTAAATAACATTTCAGTATCTCAGCATTACTGAGTACTGTTAGCTAACAGGCTTATTGCCCAACTTAAATAGCATTAACCTTGTAATAACATGAGCATGTTAACTAACTTAGCATAACATAGAAATTGCTTAACAGTATACAATTGGCAATTGCTTGCTGTTAACAGCAGTGCATTTTAGCAGAAGAGAATAATGTTAAGCAACACTAATAGCTTAACAGCATATGACAAATCTATTTAACTGATTAAAAGCTTTAGCGAATTAACCCTGAGGGAAATTACAGAGCGTCCATTAGCTGCTTCGATCCACTGTCTTGAGAGTATTTCAATGGAATACGTAAAGCTAAGTGAGTGTGTGTCTGTGAGTGTGTGTGTAAGCGTGTGTTTGTACAGTTGGTTGAGCAGCTGCTGGTTACAAAAGGCCATAAGAAATTCACACACACACACACACTCACACACACATATACTCAGTTACACGTAAGTACAAAGCGAGGCCCCTAACTGTCATAAACTAGGATTATGTTGCATAAGCTCAGGCGTTCTATTGTTGTTGCTACTTTATGTATAAGTGTCTGCATCTATGTGTGTGTTTGTGTGTATATATGTATGTGTGTGTGTGTATGCCCAT
This sequence comes from Drosophila macrospina, assembly GCA_035042075.1. NCBI lineage: Eukaryota > Metazoa > Arthropoda > Insecta > Diptera > Drosophilidae > Drosophila > Drosophila macrospina. The sequence goes on along the minus strand of JAWNLW010000326.1, from coordinate 1,924,407 downwards.
TGAATTTTAAAACATTTTGTTGTTTGGGTGTTTTCGGGGCTTCGCTGGCACAAGTTGTCGATAATTACTTTTTGGTTTTGGCCTTTGTGTGGCGCCTCCGGCATCTTCGTTGGCTCCGCACTCGTAATTGATGCGTGTGCGACATTTGTACAAAGGGAAATCGAGTTTATTATGAAGCCAATGCAGATACTCATATCCTGTTATTGTTATTGCATAATGCCAGTTACATGATTTCAAATGACTTTATCCAGTCGATTGTACTCAACATATGCACAGGCTTTAGTGTCAATTAAACTTGCAACTTACTTCGGAATATGATAACAAGGTTAAAGCTGGCTCTGATTACTCAGTTCAGTTCGACGTTTGATAGCAGATAATTAGGACAGTCAACTAGCTTAGGAATTTCTCTGATAATTTATATAAACGATTGTGATTTCAAGTATCTCTGCAGCATAACCATGTTTATAGTCAGTATAAATAATTAATGTTATATACATTTTAAAATTATTAAAGTATGTAGTAATATATTTAAATACTTCAACGGATAAATAAATTGAAAAACTACAGCATCTTTAAATTCTTAAATTGTCGAGGCTTAAATTTGAAAAGAGAAACCAAAGTTTCCGTTTTGCAACTAAATCAAATTTCGCACACACGCCGAGGGCCGAGGACATACAAATACACATATGTGTGTGTGTGTGTGTGTGTGTGTGTGGGTATCTAACGGAAGTGGCAGGCGCATAATCAATGCACAGGACAATGGAAAATAGGAAACTGGCATACTGGGAAAGTGGAAAGTGGAAAGCAGTCGGTAATAGTTTGACTTGCTGCTTCATTAAATTTAATTTATAAACTTGCCATAAGCACTAAATCACTGAGCACTTGGAAGATTCCCGGACACAGCTGTGGCAACGGCAACCGCCAAGGCAAACGGCGCATCTGAGGCGTCTCGGACGCGATGTGGCATAAAAGAAATTGCATAAAATGGCGGCTAGTGGCCAAAATGGTGGGCCATAAACATCATTGCCGTTGCGCTAGTTGTTGTTATCGTTGCTGCCGTTGTTCTTCGCCATAATTTGCAAAAATAAAAGAAATACTCGCATTTGCACCAAAGCCGCAACCACACACAACAAATGCCCCAAACATGGCGATAAAAACCGAAATTGTGAAGAGGCAAAAGCAAAGCAAACAAATAAATAAAAGCAGGCAGAATTAAGAAAGAATGAACTGCTATTTTTGGCTTAGTGAAAATGAAATGCTCTTCAAGCATTTTGCAAATAAATTGCCTTAAATATTTTAAAGTTAAGTATCACAAATTATTGCAGACATTCTTAGGGAATTCTCTGGCTCATATATGAGCAATAGAAACTAAAGCATAAATTAAGTTATACCAAATTTTAAATACTACTAAGTATATTCAATTCAGCTACATTTGTAGTTTACTCTTCTTATCAACAGAGTAAATATAGTTTCAAATAATATACAATACACAAAATAATTTATAACTTTTTTCAGGTGCTTAACAAATACAAAATATATGAAATTTGTGTAAATAAGTAAAGTAAATTGTAAAAATAAATAAATTGAACAAAATTTGTGCGAAACTGTTCTCGTCACTAACCAAATAAAAACAGTTTTAAATCAATATAAATATAAATATTATGATAACTTTTCTCAGTCATAAAAAAGCAGAAATGCTTATATATGTTTTATAATAAATTAATCTACCTCTGTTGATAATTCTCTGTTTTTTTAAGTAATACAAAAAAAACTTTCCATAATAAACTTATTATAATTATTTTTATTATCTCTCATCGTTTATGGAGAAAATTAAAATAAATTTTTTAGATCTAAGCAGTTAAAATTAATATAAAGTGATTTATATTAAATAAAAGAATTAATTTCTAGTTGTTTTCCCAATTGAAATGCCATAACTATTGCTTAATAGGCATTTGCTCTGTATTTGTATATATTTTCAAGCATTTCCACTCACATTACACAGCAGTACCTTGCTAATAGCAAGAGAAAAAGTCAAACTCTGCAAAAGAAATGCAACCCAGTCCAACTCCGTGTAATATCCATAATATAAGGGTATAAGAAAAAAAAATAAATGAACTGTGGCAAAAATCAACTCAGCGCTTGACACACAACAACAACGACAACAACAACAACGACAGCAACAACAATAATAACAGCAAATAAACCCAAGTGTGCAGCTTATGGTTGTTAGCGTGTTTGTTGCTGTAGCTGTAGCTGTAACTGTCGTTGGCCATGTTGTTAGCTGCCTTTTTGCGTCAAGCATTTCCGTTTTTGGCGCTCAAATGTATGCTACACTTTTTGTGTCTGCGCTGCGTTTAGTTTTCTCTGTGTGCCTGTGTGTTTGTGTGTTTGTGCCTTTGTATTGGTGACAGTATTTGTGCCTTCTGTCTGTCTGTTTGTGTCAGTGTGCGTCTTGAAATCCCAACAATTTATAAGGGGCGTGGCCATTTCGCCCATTTGCCCATGCTTCACCCAAAACTTGTCGAAATTAAATGTTTTTGCGCTGTGCGTTTGACGCGCGCGTGTCGAGTGATTTTTATGCGTGTTGACTTTTCACTCACTTGACTCACCTAACTGTGAATGTGTGTGACTGTGTGTAAGTGTGTGTTTGTGTGCATGGCCTTTCTGTTTATGTGTGTGTGTGTGTGTGTGTAAGGACGTGGACTTTTTAATTAAGTTGCTGCAATGCGGCTTTGCTTTGGCGACAACTTGGCTGCCAAGATAAAGTTGCAAGATTTCTATTTAAGCAATGGTGGCGGCGGCGGCGACACAGCCAAAATCTGACGCAAATCTTGGCAGTCACACACACACAAGCACACGTAAACACACACAAATACAGTTAGCCAGCAAAGTGTTAGCATTCTTTTGTACGCTTGCCAAAATGCAACGCGGCCATCACATGTGAAAATAATATGCAATGGCAAAACTTTTATCGCATGTGTAACTAAGTGTGTGTGTGTGTGTGTGCGTCTGTGTGTGTTGTGTGGGCAGCTTGTGTGTGGGTTGCTGCGCTTTTCCATGTTAATGTAAATATTTCTCAATGCTGCAAAACTTGCAACGCGTAGGTGTTCTATCTATGGGCATTATGCCTCTTCCCTTCTGCCCTTCACCACACACTCCTCTCTCTCGCCCTACTGCTCTAGTAGCACCCCTATCTCACTCTCTCTGTGCATCCAAGTTCGCCTTCCATGTTGGCCCTAGCAGCTTTGGGGCAATCATTTGAACTGTGCTTAAACTTTTGCCTCGTAAGCGAGTCGAGAATATGAACACCAAAAATTGTTAAGGTACTTAGAAACGGGCACAGTGCCCACTTACATAATATACTATAATTATATATATATTTATATATATATATGCATGTTGGTATAGTTAATAATTCAAGCATACGTTGCCCATTATGTGGTAGAAATACTTTGGACTTCTAAACAGTAAATGATGAGAACTTAGACTGTTAAAACTTAAGTACAATGAGTTATTTAAATGTACATTTTAGGCTTATGTTTCATAGATCATTAGAGTAATTGCATTTTAAGCTGTTTTCCATTGAAGAAGTATTCCATTTAATTACGAATAATTTAATAAGAATATGGCTTAAGTTATCAAATATTTAAATCATTATATGATTGCTCTATATGTCTTTAAAGTTAATTATTTATAAATATTGTTGTTATTATATTTATTGCGAATGATTTAACTAATTATATAAGCATATAAATTCATAAATATTCAAACAACTAAAGAAGAAAGAGCTAAGCAACCTGCGATGCACAAATCATAATTAGATTAAGTTATCTGTCTATTTGAAAATATATTTATTTATAAATGATTTACCATAAGATGATTTTTATTATCTCTGAGAAAATATAATTGAATTTAAATTACAGAAGTGTTTACTTCAGCAGAATATTAGCAGCTGTTGCAAATTTGTAAATCAAATGATCAAATCAATAAAGCGAAAGAATCTTTGACCTAAACTTTATAAATTGATTGCTCTATCAGCCTGGTTGCAAATACATTTATTTATAAATCACTTGTAAACTATTTTATAACCAAATCTTCTGCAAATAATCTCTAAGAAAACAAAATATAAATAACCTTGCCTGACTTTGCCGGAGACAAAGCAAGTGAGTAGAAAAGTTGAAAAGAAATCTTCAGCAAGTTTTTGTTGATATGCCAAGAGGTTGACAAAAAACTGTATAGAATTGAAAATTCATTAGGCTCAAATCGTAGTCAATTGAATGCAGATTGCGAACACATAAAAAGCCCTAAACACATTTCTTCTATAAGCAGAAATGCAGTAGTAGATATTTGAGACACTCTATCGAATTGGCCAAAAATGAATGGCACTTTTAGTGGCAATATTAGATGTCGTAACTGCAAGTGCCATAACCATAACCATTATCATAAGCCTCGCCTCATTTGGTTGCATGGGCTGGCAGCTGTGTTGCAGCCAGGGAAATGCCTTAGAGAGAAGGAAAAGCTGATACTTTTGACAGTTACAGTAGAGCGAATAGGCGAGTAAGCAACTTGACTTGCTTGCATTGGCGCCATCTATCGACGGGCGGTTGAATTATGTTAAGTGGCTAGGCCGACGCCTGCAGGCGCCACTAAATTGTGTGTGAGTGTGTGCCTGAAATTTATTTATTTGCTAGCAATGCGCCCCAAAAAGTAGGCAACGCCAGATGACAAAGACGCTTGACCTTAAGGCACAAGCGCAGCGAAAGCCTCGAGACACTTCTGCCCAAAGAGCCTCTAAAAGTGGTGGAGGGGGGGGTGGAATGGAAAACATTGGAGAGGAGGGAAAGGCTTTTCGCCAAGTATAAAATGGCATGAAAAAAAGAAGAAAATATTCGTTAAAGTGACACACTGAAATGCTGACACGCCCCCACAGTCGCTGAGGCGCGTGTTCATAATGTGATGCGCTGTTTGTGCCAGGCAGCCTCCTCAACTAGGCAGGCTCCTCAGCACTGCTTGATCCTGTCGTGTGTCCTTTTTTGCGCAACAGCAGCAATTTTCAATGTTGTGCGCGGAATTGTTGACAAAGTTCGCCTCAAGGCAAACAACGCACAGCAGAGCACAGCAGAGCAGCAGGAGTTGGCAACACAAGGGAGATCGTCTCAGTTTCAAGGCGAGTTGACTACGAGAGTACATAAAAATGGAATTACACAAGAAATTAAATTAGCGCAAATAAGTGCAAGAAAAAAAATGAGAAATTTGGCAATAAAAACTGCGACTGTCACATTGTTGTGACACTTAAGCGGACAAACAGACAGCGACAGCGACACAAGGCGAGAGAGAGGGGGAAAGTAAACAGTTGTGCGGGAAAAACAATAAATTAAATTCAAACAAACGGCGCACGTCAAAGGCAAAAACTAAGACGACGGCGATGGCGACGGCGTTGGCGACTCTCGTTCGCCACAAAAGTGAGACTCAAGATCAGGCTGAGCCTGCGGCTGAGGCTGGGGCTGAGGCTGGGACTGAGCCTCAGACTTGGACTACTCAAGTGGCGGCACTCTCAGACCTCGAAAGGACCAAAGTGCTCTTGCGATAAGCAGACAAGTGCACAGGGGCACAACAAATCCCTCAATAGCACTGACAGCATGCAGCTCTGACGTAGGCAGCCTCAACTGTCAAATGACCTGATGATTGTGACTGTTGAATACCCTGTAAACTGTGTTTAATGTGAAGAAAGTGATTATTGCTGGAATTACTGCTTATTGTATTCAGACTGAAAAAACAGGTGAGATGAACAAAGTGATGGACTAGTAAATACCCTAGAAAACGAATGAAAGTGAAAATTGCTTATAAATTTAATACTGAATACCCTATAAACAGTGCCGATCGTGTTATTATAATATGAAATACCCTGTAAAAAAAAACACTGCAATGAGTATATGCAGTTAGCAATATTTTAGTATGCCAACATTTATGGCATTTTTTACGCAATGTTTACTCACTTGACTCCCTGTATGACGAAGTGAATTAGTTTAAATTAAGCTACTAGATACCCTAGAAGAAGTGACTGATAAGCTGTCACAGTAAGTGGAAACTTTGTTATTTTGACGAGGGAAAATGCAAGTAATCATATGTTTAGTACAGTCAAGCCACTCTATAAATAACACAGGCAAATTCACAGAGGCAATTTCATTATAAAGGCCCTTTGCATATTGTATATACGAAGCTGAGCCGCTGATACCCTATTAAATATAATTGGAGGCAGGCAGGGTATACATAAATACCCGCTTCATGTGCCACTACCCTATTCATTATTTAGCGCGCAGGGTATGCATAAATACAATTAGCTTTATGTACCTGACCCAAAAAGCAATGCCAAACCACAACAACAGCTGCCAAAGCGGCCCAAACAACAAAGGGCAACAACAAAACATCTCATCATCATGCTGAGCCCTTCTGCTCTTCTCCTCTCTCTCTCTCTCTCTCTGTCTCTCTCCCTCTCTCAGTTCATTTCATATTTATAAGCTGACAATTGATTATTTTGTATTTTTATTTTCTTTTCCGTTTTGTTTTGTTTTTATTTCATTCTGTTTTTTTTTTGTTTTGTTTTTTGGGCAATTATTTGCAGTGCCAAAAACAGCATTTCCCACCGCAATAACAACAACAGCGATACGAGATTGAATGTGTGGGTGTGGGTGTGAGTGTATGCGAGTGTGTGGGAGCTAAGATGATGGCAATCTGAGCAAATATTCCGACAGATTTAGTTGCACTCACCTTCTGTTTATCCTGTTTATTCTGTTTATTCGGCTGCTCGTTTATTGCTCCTTGAATTGCTTTTGCATTCATTCTGCTGGCAATCGATCAACTCTAACTACCACTAAATGTCAATAATTAATTATGCTCCTCTTTTTTGTTGCTGTTGCACAATTATTTGCCGGACATCCTTGACAATTTGTTATTATATAACTTTTGCCATGGCGATTTAGACAGAGAGAGAGAGAGAGAGAGAGAGGAGCAGAGACACGATGCAGATTCTCTGCTGTCCTCTGAGAAATGATGACAACAAATTTGCCAAATGGTTTTCGGTGGCTATTTTTGGCAGACGTTGCATACCTCTGGGTATACACCCACACCCACACCCATACACACACACACACACACACACGCACACACACACTTGCACATCTGTTGGTCTGCAAGTTTTCTGCGTTTTGCCAATGTCAATTTAAAATGCAATTTAAATGCGCCAGCAATTGCAACTGACGCTGACAGAGGGGCAAGTGTGGCGTTTTGGATACTGGATTAATGGAAGTAAATCGAGAGAAATCTATATGCAGATAGACAGACAGAGAGTGAGTGCAAGGGAGTGAGTTAGAAAATGCCTTGACTTTGGCATCGATGCACATTCTGTCGCATGTTTGCAAAACAATTTAACAAAAATTGACACACAACTCGTCCGTTGAGCAGACAACGTTGTTGGCCTGGCTTTTCGGTTAAACTTGGAGTGGTGCATTTGGGAATTGAGGAACGGAAGGGGTGGGGCACGGGGCGGCCTTGTCACGCCCACATTCCCCAGTCACACCATTGACGCTGTGGCAAATTGCATTTGCCTGCAAATTGTTCAACAAGCTTGTCCCCAATGCAAAAAAATGCGAAATGGCAAATTGAATAACAAGAACAGGAACAGGAACAAGAACAAGAACAAAATGAAACACAACACATGCTAAAATGTTATCCAAATTTGTACACTTAAAACGATTTGTTGCAAAACTCCGAAAAAAAAGCAAACATAAAAATAAAAGATAAAAGATAAATGATAAAAAATTGCCATCACAAGCACAAACTATTAAATTAAATGCTTAAAAACAATTGTGCGTGAGAATTTATATGTGAAGCGAATACAAACAAAAAAGAAAATACAAATAAAAATAAAAATGTTTATTGTGCTGCTAGAAAAAATGTAAATTTTATTGCGCATAGTTTGTGCAAAGTGTGGAACGGCAAAAAATAATGTCATAAAATGAAAAGCAAATACAAAATGAAAGTCGCGAGTTTTAATAAACGACATCATATGCTGTGCAGCTGACGAGGAAATACTATCAATCTCCAACGGATTTTAGAATGCAGAAGGAGCTGCTTTAAGCAATTTCGAGTAACACTATACGAGCTAAGGAAAATATAAAATATAACAACAGAGAAAGCAAGTTAAAATCGCCTCAATCCGCTTCAATTTATTGCACCCAATAAACTTGTTAAGTTTGCCTGCCGAATTAACACCTAAGAGAATATGTTTACCGAACTGTAAGCGCAACGCTTTAAGTGTTATCAGACATGTGAAAAGTTAGTGTATAGTGTGTATTAACAACAGGAACTTATGTACTCTTACACAGCAGCATTTCAGAAGCCACCAGATTCACGTAACTTTTGCAAGATTCCGGGAAGCAGAAGCAAACACGACAACTTGATACAACAAGATACAAAAATTGTTGGCAAGCCTTAAATGATTCATAGGAATTTCGTATATTTAAATTTCTCAGAAGCTGTGCGTAAATTGAAATGGAAATTCTTCGATTGAATTGCATGTTGTATGTTGCTGTTTTGTGTATCAAATCATTTTAGAATTCTTCAAAACGTTTTGTGCTTTTTGTGCATATAAAATTAATTCAATTAATTGAAGCAACAGGCAAGAAGTGCCGAGCGGCAGAGCTCATCAAAATTCCAATCAGTCAGGCAGCCAGGCAGTCAGGCAGCCAGGCAGTCTGTCAAAGCATCATTCAGCCAGTCAGCCAGTCAGCTAGTAAGTTAGTGAGAAGTTGATATCAGCGCTGCGCTTCAACACGCACACAAAGCAAACAGAATTAAGCAGAAACTCCAGCCACAATTTGGGGCAGAGAAACATAATTCAATGAAAGTTCAATACACCTTCGACATCCAATCTCCACAACCCTCCAATCTGCCTGCCTTCCCTTGCTGCCCCTCGTTCACTTCTCAGTAATGTTGTGTATACACTTTTGACGGCGGTGGGAAAAGGCAGATAAATGGAAATTGAAACAAAATATGTTTTGAAATGTCTTGAATTCACAATGGGTATCAGAAGTCGACTGACAACGAAAAAGTGTTGCCTACATTGTGGCGTTGTAAGAGCCAAATGGCAGGAGAATTACGAGAGGTGCGAGAGGTAGCAGCCACGCTGGGCAGACACGGCGTATGCGCAATCAATCATGAGCGATTTCAATTTCGGCAAAACGCAAAGGCCTCGCTGTGTATATTTGTATTAGTGAGTGGACTCTGGCATAGCAAGGACTTCCTCAACGCGTGGCTATTGCGTAGTTCGTCCTTTGCTTTTAGCCTATCTGCCTGACTGGCTGACTGGCTGACTTTTCCCGGCATCAGCTGCTTGTCTATTGGCATCTGCTGCGCACAAAAACAAGTAATGCTCATTAAAATTGACAAATCATGCGAAAAATGTGTAAATAGCAATTACAAGCACTTTGCGTACTCACATGCCGTGCACGCCCTGATAATGACAACAGTCAGAGATGCAATTACGCTACTGTCAAGTGCTGATGCATTGCGAGCACTGCGAATTATGCAAATTGATAATGCGCGAAAAAAGTGTGACAGATAATTCGGGTAAATTAATCAAAATTTACATTGAAATGTGCATGCAAATGAGTTCAATTTAACAGCTTTTTAGCATGAGAAAGGCAGCTTATTGACAATTTAAATTATTATTTGTGGGCGTTTAATTTATAGAGACTTTAGCAGCAGCAGAAATCTCAGTAAATGCAAGCCAAGTATTACTATTTGATCAGAAACTAATTTATTATAAATAACAACTGAAAAAAGATCTAGTAACTGAATTAAGTTAACCATAATTATAACAAATTTGAGTTTTAATAAGTAATTTCTTTATTTATGTTTATCTTTCTAATATTAGCTGTGCAGCTTTAAGCGTAATCTCAACTTAACAGCTCTTTAACTCAGCTAAACCAAATAGCAACAACAGTAAATAACTTAAATTGCGGCTTTAAAATGATTATTTATTGGCTATTTCATTAGAAGTTGTAGCATTCCATTGCTGCGCAGAATGTTTCCTGGGTAAGGCGAGTCGTAAGCACTTGCTGCGACTTCTAGGGTATTCAGTGGTCATTTGTCTTGTCTGTATGTAAATATTCATTTTCTTTCTTTCGCTACCTTCTTCTTAAAATGTCGGTCTGCTTTGAGGTAGGCGCACAGTTTGCCTCAATTTGCCTATAGATAGCCGGGAAAATTATTGGCCGTCATTTGCTTGGCCCGAAACGAGCTTCCTTTCTGCCAGCCATTTTCTCCATCTCTCTATCTCCCTCTCTATCTCCATCTACATCTACATCAGCATCAGCATTGACTTCGGCCTCTTGGCTGCCCATTAAACCTAATAGCTTTTCATTGTATTAGTTCTGCGCTTGTCTCTCGCTTTTTTCCTAAAGATTTCCTTCTTTTTTATTCGCCACTCACGGCAATTTGTTTTAAATTCTGAACACACGTCGATGGAGCTACTCAAATTGGGGCATTTGAAGAGGGGCCTACAAACGGGTTTCCCCTACTACTATTTGCATTTTAATTACTTATGCTTCAAATGAAACAAACCACATGATTGATTGCCTAACCGTACATGTATTATGCGGCTTTTTGTTTAAATATTTATTGCGGTTTTTATGCACAGAAACAGAGCGAGTGGCCCTACAATATTTACAGTATATTTAGTCAATTAGACAACGGCACATTTACTCTGAAACAAACAAGCGCTACGAGCTATTTAGACGCTCGACTGAAACGTCTAATGACCTGAATCTAAACGCTGCGCGTTTCCACTTCGCAAGGCATAATTAAATTTATCTATTTTAAATTATAAGTTAAGTGTGATAAGAGATGATTTAAATCTAGAGAGGTTAATAATCTAAGAGTTTTTATTTGGGAATCTTTTGCTTGCATAAGTCAAAGCAGTTCAAGGAGTTTCCGTTAACAAAACTGTATGTGAAAATGATTATTAAAATAAAGTACACATTTTAAAATTAACGAAAAAGAAAAAAAGCTATGCTGCAGTTTCTAAAGTTAGTTTCTGCTTCCAGAAAAATTGAGAGATAGATAAATAAAGAGATAAAAACTGCTATCCTGCAATACTAGAAGTATTTAGCATATGTTTACACTTCTAAATAAACATCTAAACATTATTAATATTATTGTATTTTCTATTTTATATTTTGAATTTTTTGTCTCAGGAAATATGAAATTTGTTAGAAACATGGTACATAAGCAATTTGTATGTTTAATTCGCTAACCCCGTTAACCAAAGTGTTGTGCAGCTCTCCAGCCATTCAGCTCTCCCCGTTTGCCTGTAAGGGCCAACTGGCGAAACTGGCAGCCTTTTCACACCTATTCGGCAATTAATTTGGGCCAACACTTGAGCGACTAAACACTTCAGGCTGTTGGCCTGGATGTTGGCTCTACAACAGGCCATAAAATCAATGCCACATGTTAAATATCGTGGGAAAAATACAAATATACGAGTAACTGCAAAGCACACACACAGGCACACACATACACACAGGCACACACACACACAGATACACACCCGCAGCAATTGGGAGGCTGGCAAATTTGCACAGCGCGATACAAAATGAACATTGTTGTTATTGTTGTTTTCGCTGCTGTTGTTTGTTGCTGTTGTTGTTGCTGTTGATGTTGTTGTTGTTGGGCCATAAAAAGGCGAAAATACTTGAGGCACACACAAAAGCCAACGGCTCTGACGAGAAGTCAACTTTGTTGTTGTTGCTGCTGTCGCCTGTGCCATAAAGTATGCAATATTTATTTTGTATAAAACGCGTGCAAGACATTACAACAACAAGCCGAGCGAGCAAGGAGTTATGCCAAACTAAGAAATACCCAGTAGCAAGTGCAAGAAATCAAACGGTAACAACTACAGCTCACTTTGCTTGCTTATGGAATTCGTTTGAAACTTGTCGAAGTATTTGCAATCCACATTCCACATTCCACATGCAGTGCAATGGCAGCAACATTTTCGTAGCATACTTTTCAGCGCAGGATAGAAAAAGATGCAATTTGCTGTGAGTTGCTTAAAGAAATGAAGCTCGAAATACAATTGGTCCGAATGGGATTCATTTGAAATATGATTGAGATAACAGAGCAGCATACAATTACTATAGACAAAAGACAATAAAGACGTCCAATGCATGCCAAATGCTGTACAATTTATGTAGCATACTTTTGAGAGCAGGATAAAAATACACAATGCTGCTCAGCTTATTGTTAAATAGAGATCAAAGCACAACTGTGATACCCGCTTTGCACAGAACCTACAGGTAAAAGGTATAAGAACAATAACAACAACGAGAAGGAGAACGAGAAGGAGAAAAGCGATGGCGATGGCGATGGCGACAACAAAAAGGGGGCAGCCATTAAAAGCGAAAAAGCAAATGAGCGGCGAAAAGACTGCGCCTGAAGGATAAGTGCACATAAATACAACAATTTGCCAGGGTTTCCAGAATACATATGCACACTATACATATTATATACGAGCACTCGCTTGTACAGTTTCTCGCGGCTCGTGGCGCTGCCGGGACATTAATTGAAATATTTATGCCATTCGCAGTAATGCGCTCAGAGCATCGACGACGACCTCTGACAGTTGTGAGTGAGAAGTTTCACAAAGATATCATAAGGATTTTAACCGATTTGATTTGCTGTTTTCTTGGAAATGCGTTGACCCATTACCCCAAAATGCCACGCACCATTTGCTGATGCCATTTTAATGAGGTTCCACGCAATTTTTATGTTAATTAGCCACGGCTCGCGTACCACGCAAAATTTCAGCTTTAACTTTTTACCATGCTCGTAATGTATAAATTCCATAATCGAGCAGTGGTAGCAATAGTTACGGGGGGGAGGGAAGGGTATTTATATTATAATTATTGCTATTATTTCAGCTCACAGTGTGTAAATATTTATTTATTTATTTGCCGTTGCCTCACAGGTGAATGAATCTGCCGTGTCTTTTCATACGAACGAATACATATTCCCAAGTTCATTAGTAAGTATCTGGTAAACAATAGCAAAACAACAAATAACAAACAAATAACACATCTGCTGCCATAAGGCCCATCGACAGTCGATAGCAGACAGTCGAGCGTGGAGAGTAGAGTGTGGAGAATTGAGAGTGAAGAGTGGAGAGTGGAGAGTTAGCGTAAGTATCTACTTAGCAAGTGTACGAGTACCGAGTGTATCTAGTCAGCCGTGTAATTAGTTTTAAAATATAGCCAGCTTTAAATAAGCTCGAAAAATGAGACCATTAGTGCCTAATAACGTTGACCTTGGTCGACCAAAAATATATCTTATCATTTATCAGTAATTAATGGTAGAAATATTTAGTTATTTAATTGCACATATTTTTATAATTGCTGTTTTATATGCCTCTTTGAAAGCATCTATAAAATAGTTAATGTAAATATTTATTAATAATTTACTATTGCAATTGAATGCAGATATTTAATACAAAATTAGTTAAGAAAGTCTTTCATAAAAAGTAGACAAGTATCTTTGAAAGTTGGCTGTATGTTGTGTCATGAATGTGTTTAAGATGTGTTCTATTATTACTATAAATATTATTATATATATATATTATTAGTATAAACGAAATTATATTTATACAATGTTCTTTATTATAAAATTTGGTTACCAATAAAGTTAATATTTTCAAAACTGTTTAATGAAATAAATGCAGTAAGTTTCAACATATTCTTTTAATATTTATACATTATATTAACAAACAATTAAAAATGCAATTTTAAACACATTTTAAACCCTGTTTGCTTAAAGAAAACTCACTTTTATAAAAGAGAAATTGTTTTCTCAAGAAACTCTTTCTTTCTCTCTATGAATTGCAGCTTTTATTGTCTTTAGTTTATATTATGGCAATCGTTGTTTCTCTGTTAATAAATAAGCCCATAAATAATGATATTTATGTGCATGCTTTTATTTAGTTTTAAATTGCTGAACTGTCAATTAATGGCCAGTTATTGATGTCAATTGAATTTACTGAATTGAATATCCATGCGATTCACGCACTTATTCCGGCAATGGGGAGGGGGCCACCCAAAATGATTTCTCATCGTTTGATTGCAATTTTCCCATTTATCAATATCAACAGAAGCACATAATTTAATTTGCAAATGCGAGACAAGTCGAGTCGAGTCGAGTCGAGTGGGAGCACGTGAACGATCATTGAAGACACAGGTTAGGTTTAATTGAATCAATTGATGCACGTTCCGTGCATTCAGCGATTCAATGGCAAATGAAATTTGAAGTCGCAGCAATTATGCAGAAAGCGGAACAGAAATTTATGCTGCTCTCAAAAGGATTGCATGACGTTGGCATTGCCACAATGATTGATCCGTAAGGTGGTGTCAACCGAAAAGGTGCATGCCACATGCAAGGGGCCCCAAGCCGTTGATCGATCGCTTAAGAAACGTGAATTCTTTCTCCATCTACTGCCAGCTCTGTTGCTGGTGCCGGTGGATCAATTTAATTGACCGTGTTGACGTCGCCAGCCGACAACCTACAGTCAACAGAATGCTGTGTCTATAGATAGCTGTACATGTATAGTAATGAACCCCGCTGATGTGCTAAGCGTGGGAGCATCCAGTTCTCTCTCTCTCTCTCTCTCGCTCGCTCGCTCGCTCGCACTCTCTGTCTCTCACTGCCTCTCAAAGAAAGTGCCGCGTAATTGATGCGTATGTCGCATGTGTCGTGTGTTGTGTGTGTCATGTGTGTGTGTGAAGTGTTTGCCACCGAAGGTCACTTGCGATGTCAATTGAGTTTGCCATCTGCTATACTGCTCTAGGCATAGGTAAAGCCGCATTAACCAAATAATGTGGCACGCTGTGCTTTAAGTTGTTGATGTGTTCATGTATTCAACTGTTCATGTGTTCATGTGTTCACAGTGTTGATGTTGATGCTGATGCTGATGCTGATGTTGACGTAGTTTGTGCCACCAAAATGCATAAGGTGAAGGCGAAACGCAGGCGCAGGAGCACGCATACAAATTCAAGGACATGGGCCATGCTGGTGCACACAGTCAACGTCTGTCCAAAAATAGCGAGAGCCAGCCCAACCCAACGCAACGCCCTGAAGTATGCAATAGAAAGCGAAATAAAACAAACGAAAAAAATTCAACTGAATGAAATGCAATTTTAATTTCATTACATTGCGATTTCCCACATTCCACTAATTTGTTTTGGTTTCTGTTTATCGCTGTGTTTGTGTTTGTGTTTGGCTTTGTGTGTGTGGTGTGCGTTGTGTGTTGTGCGTTGTGTGTTTTGGTTGAGATTTTATAGCTGCCACAGACTCAAAAGTTATTTTAGTTTTCGACTGTCAACAACTGCGTTCCATTAAAACGCATTAGGCGTGGCAAGTGTTGCATGAATGGTTGCAGCCAACCAAAGCATTAGCCGCTTGCCAACTTGCAACTTTCCAGCTTTTAAAGCTGCCTCTTAATTTCATTTCATTTCTCAACAATTCCTCAGCAAAACATTAAAAGTCTGCCAACTATAAAGTTTACCCCACACACACACACACACATACACCCACACAGTGCAGCATATATTAAATTATGTGTAGAAGAAAATAGTAAGCGCAAGATAAACTGCGAGTCGTATATAAGATCGTTAAATAGAGGAGAATACACAGAGAGGAGAGGCTGGCAGATCGGAGCTATAACATAAAGTGAAATCGCACAGAAAGCAGCTGCCGTAAAAAAGAAAAATATTTAATTTAAAATATATAAAAAGTGTGTAATTTCAGTTGCTCGAAACATGTTTCTGAATCTATTCCTGAGAAATCTTAGTACAGTTTTTTGGTAAGCAGAGAGAATATGCAATATATATACTCTTTATTCTTCCTCTTAGCTATTCCACTTCCATATATAATTAATGTTAAAATAAGTAAATTTATTTAGCTTTTGTTCATTCTTGGAAAACACTTCTGCACTTACGAATTTCTACTAATTGTCTTTTATTTACTGAGGCAACAGAGGGTCTGTTTCATAATGTGATTATTGGGGAAGCTGATGGAACAAAGTAGAGAAGAAAATTCTAAGAAAATGCTGAGTATCTTCTACTTTACTAATGTAATGTAAATAACATAGTTTATAAAAATTATTAAAAATAATTACATAAATTAAATTACAATAGATAATATAGTATAGCATTAATATATAGTATAGTATTAATCATATATTATAATAAATGTGATAAAAGAAATTCATATTATCAATAATATATTATAGTAAATATGATCAATAATATATATAATAACAATTTTTAATAATTTAATAAAACAAATATGTTAAGTAATATAGAAAAATGAGTATGATCAACAATATATTATAATGAGTAATATCAATATTAGTTAGTTAGTAAAATAAATATGAGTAATAAAATATAATTAATATGATAAATAATATATTTTAAAATAAATATTAATAATATATTACGATTAATATTATGTAAAATATGTAATACTAACAATTCTTAGTAATTTAATGAAGTACATTTAAATAAATATGATTAATGATATATTATAATAACTATTTTCAGTTAATAATAAAGTAAATATAATTATTGATGAAATATAAACTGTTCAAATCATTAAGGAATCAAGTGGAGGACACACTCTCAAAGCAATGAAGAACATCCAGAGTCACAGAGCAAGACACAGCAGGAGTCGAAGAGAAAAGTACCAACAGTTGTTGAAAATTTGATGTAATTAAAGGAGGAAAGAAAACAATAAAGACTTTCTTTAAGCTGAGTGCAATCAAAGATTTGAATGAGTGAGATCCGTAGATAAAAGTCAAGAAGTTGCTATAAAAGTGCCTTTTATGGTCTCTGGACGCCATTATTAGCCATTGGCGAGCAAGTTAACCCGGACATTCGATAATCCCAGACGAACTCAGACGAAACTCAAGGAAAGCGTACAAATTTAATTTAAGTACCGCAGCTCCGGGTCTGGTCCAGTGCCGGAACTTTCTAATAGTTGGCATTAATTTTTAATTTTAATGCACGCGACGTGCGGCAAATGTGGCGAGGGGGAAATGGTGTGGGGTAAGGGGATGTGGGCGATTTCCTGACGTTTTGGCGGTTGGTCAGGTGTTTGCCCGCAGGCAAATGCAAAGCTGCGATGCGCAGCGAATGAAAATGAAATCAGGAAAACAGGAAAATCACGAAAGAGGAAGAAAAAACAACAAAAAGAAATAAAGGCAAAAGGAAAAAACAGGCAGAAGAACTCGTAAAACTCGCA
Source organism: Drosophila macrospina (assembly GCA_035042075.1). Taxonomy (NCBI): domain Eukaryota; kingdom Metazoa; phylum Arthropoda; class Insecta; order Diptera; family Drosophilidae; genus Drosophila; species Drosophila macrospina. Next base: position 1,907,061 of record JAWNLW010000326.1, on the reverse strand, counting down.
CTTGGTAATTATGCGCTTATCTTAGTTGCCCCATTACCATTTGCCGCAGCAATCCTCGCTGCCCGCCGCCTGTTCCGCCCGCCCCGCAGCACCCCTTGCGAGTGCTGCCAGCTGCTCTGCTTAGTCCTTTGCAGGAGCTAATTTCATTTAGCATGCAAATCGCGCACTCTGCGTTTTGAAAGCAATGCGTTCGATTGTTTCGCCTCACAGCGAATTAAAAACAAAACAACAAAACAACAAAACGAAATGAAACGAAACGAAAGCGACAACGCAACTCAAAATGCGAAGGAGAATGGGAATGAGAATGAGAATGAAAACGAAACTTTGAGCAAAAATCTCATTAAAAGTTTTCTGACGCGTGGCATTTCTTGGCCTGGCTTTGACTGCGTCTCGCAATTATTGGCCATAATCAGGCTCGGCCAGAAAGTCACAGCAGTTGGCGTGCCATGCAGGTAGCCTATGCAGCTAATATCCTGTATTACCGCGTCGAGGGTTGCTCTGACCATTCATGCGTGCCTGTGAGAAAACCACAATTGCAATTGCCTATAATTTGATTCTATATGTTTCTTATATCTTTCTGCCTTTAATTTTGGTGGTCAGCAGCCGGGTGAACGCATCTCGTGCCACACGCTAGGCTGCCAACAAAAAAGGAAAAATAGGGAAAAAAGGGGGAACAAATGGGAAACCGAAAGTCGTAAACTCCATTTATCGAATGCGAATGAAAGTCGAAAGTGAGAATATGAAGAATGCACATTTTGAGCCAAAGTTCGGTTCGCAATGTTGGGTGCACATGCCCCTGACATTTAACGACAATATGTAGCTGCAACAACAGCAACAACAGCAACAGCAGCCACAGCAGCAACAATGGCAACAACACGAGCCAATGTCATTGCTGTGGCAGCGTCGCTTGCTGATTGGCTGCTGCAACATCATGGGAAATTATTAATATTCTAGCTGTTCGTCTTGTTCTTGTTGTTGTAAAGGATATTCCTGAAATATTTGTATATATTCGATATATTGACTTATATTCGATAAACTCACCTTTAATGCTACATTTGTAGTTCTTTGGCGGTTCGCAGAGAAAATGTCTCAACTCAATCTGAACATAAACAAAAACACTTTTCTTTGCATTTGTTGTTGCTGCTGCTGCTGCGGCTGGTGCTGCTGGTGCTGCTGATGCTTTTGTTACCGTTGTTGTTATGCTCTTTGTTGCTGTTATAACTGCACATAGTTTTTTAATTGTTGCAAAAATAAAGCGAAATGTTGATATTCTCACGCACTTTCCCACACAGTGTTAGCTAATTGCCAGATCCTTTTGACAAATGCAATATTTTCCTTGGTTTTCACAAAATTCATTCCAACATTATAAACCTTACAGCGTTTTCAAAGTTATTCGCTGCGTTTCAGCTCGTCGTGTCTAGCGTTTGCAGAGTCTGTCGCCCAACTGAGCAATCGCTGGCGCTGTCAAACGCTCAAAGCCTAAATTGCAAAAAGAATCGCAAGCCTCTCTCTCTCTACATACATATAAGTGTGTGAGTGTGTGTGTGTGTGTGTATGTGGATGAGTAAGGAAGTATGCTGCCAGGACTGCATATAGCCCAAAGCAGCAGCAGCAGCGGTAGCGGCAGCAGCAGCAAAAACGAATGGCAACCACGTGAACAACAAACGACGGCAACAACGACGCGTCAGCTGAGCCAGACAGAGAACGAGCGATGCAGAATGGGAGAGTAAGCATAAGTGCTCTCATGACGCCGCTCACAAAGCTTCAAGTCGTTCTCTCTCACTCTCGCTATCTCGTTCTGGCACTGCTCCATAGTAACGACGGCGTTTGTCTGCGTGAGTCACCAGCACCTGATGTGCGTGCGTGTGAGAGCGAGTGTTAGGCATCGCTTATTTTTGTTGTGCATTTTGGATGTTGTTGTTGTTGTTGCTGTTTCTGTTTCTGTTGTTGTTGCTGCTTTGCAAAAAGCCGGTTTGAAGTTGTTACATTTGTAGTGGAAACAATTTGCAGGAGAGGGAGAGTGCGAGTCCGAGACCAACTTAGAAGCAGAGAAAGCACGCGAAAAAGAGCGAAAGCATTGCCTTGGCTAAGCTATACAAAAGGTATCAGGCTATTGCTTTCCTGAAGGGTTAGTAATCGAAGGAATATTGACGCTTAGTCAGGTGGGCTTATAAATGATAGATGCCCGGATAGACAGATGATGGCTTAATATACAACTATATGGAAGGATTTGAAGCGCGGGAAAGGGTCTAATGGATAGGCAAGCATTTTTATTAAAGTCGAGGACAATAGATTGATAAATGCGAATATCGATAAGTATTACAAATTAAAGCGAAAATGGAAAAGTATAAAGCAATAAATTATTATAACTAATGATAACGAGCAGCTTGTATGCTGATTATAACATATGTTACTTTCTTCTAACTTAATTATTATTTATCTTGCGGCCATGATTTATTTATAAGTGTTTTTACAATATTTAATCTCTGTAGATTTTATTATAAAGATTATATTATAGAATTAATACAAGAACAAGCGATCCTAACTGCTGCCAAATTTGTCATCAACGCCATGGTCATTCCAAAGCATCCACAGAAACCTTAAGCTCCACAGACACCGCGGCGTCAGTTCTCTCTCTCTCTCTATATATATATATAAATCTATCTGTGTGAGATGAGATTCTTCCTCTTGGCACATGTCACATAGTTAAAAAGGAAATACGCTAGCCAAAAGGACGCCGTCGTTGTCCTTACACAGACACACAGACACAGTCGGTAGGCAGTACCTGCCCCAATGTTCGTGCTCAATGAAAAGCTCCCGCAAGTGCCGCTCTCAGCTTTCCTGCTAAAGTTCATGTAACACTTTCTAGAAAAGCTTTGCCATGACGGCGCCTACCGCAACTACCACAACAGTGGGGCAGCTTGCACTTTTGTTGGATGAACATTTCAATAAATATGCGAAATATTATTAATAATTTGTCAAATATTCACTTTTCAGTTTAATATACTAAATAAATTGAAGGATATTTTAGTACATTTGTGTTCTTAATTAAACTTTGCTATATAAAATGGTTAATTTTATAAATTCATTTAATCAGCACAAATTCTGTTAGTCAAAAAAGAAAGAATTGCTCCACAGTGCTCAGTCCAAGAGTGGAATATGCAACATGCAGGCGTTTCCTGGCAATGGGCCTGGTCCTGGTGGCAGCCATCACTCGTTGGGCGACCCGCTGGGCTGAAGGCCGTTGTCATAATTCTGCATTAGGAAAGATTTCTTGTGGTTCTTGTTGCTGTCACAGTTGTTGCTGTGCGTCGTGGGGCAGCTGCAATGTGAAATTTGTAGCAAGTGAAAGCTGCGTTGTGCTTTTCGCGAGTCCTTAGCACAGCGGCATCCTGACAGACCTTGACAACATGAACAGCCCGCGACGTGGATTGTTGCAACAGTAAAGAACAGAAAAGGATATATGAAGTCGTCGCGCTTTTGTTATTTGCTCACCTGTCGCAGCAGTTGTTGCAGCAGCCAGTGGCAGGTTAGACTTGCCGCTGTCAAAGTGAAAGCACAGCCCCCGCAACGTTGCAACGTTTGCCCCGGCGACTTTCACTTTTCTATGCGCTCGTCCTCTTGTGGATCTGGTTAATTGCCACCTCTTAGGCTGTTGTTTTGATTGTTATCCTAGCTGCAGTTCGTGTTGTTGCATTAAAAATTGATTAGTACACAAATTCTCAAGTTCTCAACGTAATTGAGAAAGTTTTAAGAAAGAAAAAGAAGAAGAATAGCAACAATTTTAGCACCAAGTTGTATTTCAAAGTGAAGGAAGGTTAAATTTATTATTTACATGCTAATATAGTGGTGTTAGTGTGTAAAGTATTACCTTGTCCGTTGCTTGAATAATATAAGTATTTAGTTTTCTATAGTTGTGTAAAATAACTCAATCTATTCTTTAATATCTATTTTAGTTTCAAATAAAATACAAAATTGCAGCAGTAATCAATCAATGTTTATCCTGTGTCGCTGTTTGTTATCAGCACTCATTGATTAACAAATAGTTTAATAACATTTAAGCGCAATTTTTAAACTCAGTCGCAAAATGAAAATGAATAGTTATATTAAAGCAGTGTGACAACTGCAGCACAGCGTTGTCAAGCAGTGCACACACAAAGCAGTTGTTAACAGCGACATCTAGCAGCTGTGAATGGCACACAATTTAGCAGGTTCCTGAACCATTGCTTTGTTCAATACAGCCACAAGATGTCTATAATCAGAGATGGGAGTAAATTCGAAGTAGAGATGGTAAATCGACGTAGCTAGCGGACTACTGCACAGTCTAATATTATTTAAACCTAATTAAATTTAAGTAAATGTGACTTTAATTTAATTGAATGTGAATTATAAGCCCTTTATTTCGATGCAAATGAATAGGATTCCATATTAAGCTTAGCCACGCTTGGTACACACTTCTGCTGTATGGCAGTGCCTGCTGTCAATGGCATTGACGGGCAGGCAACAACATACACAAACACACAGACAGAGACAGAGAGAGAGCGAGAGATGTGAAAAGTCGACACTCGATAAATGCATGCAAAATAAAGTGCAAGCAAAATGCAGACAAAACTAAAACGCACTCATTTATCATCATTTTGGGGCCATGGCAATTGCGATATTTTGCTGCCAATTGCCAATTGTTGTGATTGGAAGCACACAGGCGACTAGCTCTCCTTCTCTCTCTCCTACACTTACACAACATCAGCATTGATTGCAGCACTAACTCGCACACACACGCACACACACACAGATACGAAAACGAATATTCATACGCAAGTGTAATGATTGTTCATGCATAAAGCAAATGGCGCAGTTGTCGAAAATTTTCATTGGCAATTGTGCAAACAGTCAAAGATGCAACAGGTTGTTGCCAATTTGCGTATGGGTTTGCAACAACAGGAGAGGGGGTGATGGAAAGAGAGAGAGGGGGGGGAGGGGGCTGCAACCAGCAGGCAACAACGTTTTTTGAAGCAGAAAATTGCACAAGTAAAGTGCAAAATTAGACAGAGTCGACGATGACGACGATGAGAGCGTCTCAAAGAAATTTACAAAGCACACACACACAAACACACACACACACACACACCCAAAATACTCACCCATATGTGGCTGAGAGACATTTGTAATTTAGTTTTGTTTGTTAATTGTGGAAGTCGCACTGTGAAATGCAAAAGGAACAGGACCCATGCTGCCAATACAGGACATGCAGACACTTCAAACTACAAACGATGCCTTTTTAGTGTGTCCAGCCAAGCATCATCATGATCATCAGTTTGCAGTCCCAATTACAAATATTCCCTTGACTATTCCAAATGATGTGCCAAGCCTCATTAATGAGCAACTAACAGAGCTGCTGATAATTAGCACAGTTGCTATTTAAGTTCAACTTACTAAGGCTTAAATCTAGTTAAAATGTTTCGAATGATTTATTTAGGGAAAACTTTATCAATAGATGAGAAATATGTGAAGTTGAGAATGTTATTAGCAAAACAAAAGAATTTACGTAATATATAATCGCAAATAGAAAATTATAGTCAAAGTCAATTGGACCTCGTATTTCATTAACTTAGGGTTGATTTCTCTATTATATTACAATCTGTATAACTTGAAATAAATAAACAGAGTTTGCTGTTATCTTTTTGCTTGCTGACATTGAACCAACTGTCAGTTAATCATTTTGGGCTTATTTTAGACCCAGTTTAGTCCACCTCAGGCTCTGACTCTGCCTCTGACTCAGTTTCAGACTCAGTCTCAGTCTCAGTTTGCACATTATCGGGTTTCAATAAATATTTGCAAATTGAAATGTGAAATGCAAATGCGTTGGCAAACGCGTGTGTCAAATGGATTTATCAGTTAATGCCATAAATTCTGAAATCTGTCTCTCTCACTCTCTCTCTCTCTCTATCTATAAATATATATATCTATATATATATATATATAAATCACCCTTTCTTTGGCTTTAATCCACATATGACACATGCTGTATTTGGCAACAGTTAATGCGCTTTTGGCCGGAGGTAAACCAAATATTTATGTAATGTTACGCGCTAGTCAATTAACTGATATAAATATAGACATCTCAACTGAAATATATACAGAGTGCGCAAATGTACAGTGGACATACATCCTTGCACACATTAAGGCAATTAATTTTTGCATTTGTCGTTAGCGTGAAAACAACAAACAACAGACAACAAACAACATATTATAATTAAATGCACTGCGTATTTAGCGCATTTGGAATTTCTGCTTTATTACAAAAAGAAAGCGTTGCATTTTTGCACATATATGCACATATATTTATATATATATATATATATATATATATATATATATATATATATATATATACAATAGATTTTTATATTAATGAATCAAAATAAATATATTAATAAATGGCAAATGTCTCTTTATATAAATATATTTCAGACATTTCATACTTCTTGCGGAATAAGTTTCTTTTTAAATATTTCTAAATCTATCAATCGCTCTTATTTATATTAGTGGAATTAATTTTAAGCTCTATCTGAAAAGCATTATAGATTAAAAATAAATAATAATAAATATTTAATTTAAATAAATTAAGATTAAATTGAGTTAACTTATCAGCTTAACTGCCTATACTTTCCCCGCAAGAGTATTAAATACTCGCCTACTGCATTCCTGAATTTTTTACGCATACTTTTTATGTATTTTTTTTCTTTTTTATTTATTTTTTGTTGCACTTTTGTTTATTTGCATTTAAATCGTGTTTGTGGCAGTTAATTATATTTTACAGCTAATGGCAAAATGTCAAAATAATTAAAATGTGCGTTACAGGGCAAAAGTTATGCGCAGCAATGGACAGACATTGTCTGACTCGAAGGGGAGGCTGGGAGAGCGTGCAGGATGAGCAGGATGTGCAGGATGATCGGAATGGAAGGCGTGAATCAACCGGAAAATTTCAGTGTATAATTGACAAGTGGTTGCCAACTGTCAGCGGCGATTAAGGTGTAAATCCGCTTAATTATAAATTAAATGTAAATAAACCTTACCCACATCGATTGCAAACATTTGCTAAAAATTGAAAGTAATCAGCGAAATATGCAAGTGGAAATAAATATGGAATTAAAGACTGAATCGTAGTAATATCCTTGTAAGTGAGAGACAAATATAATTATTAATTAGCTATAACTATATTAATTATTTATAAGGAAATATATACTTTACTCAGTCCACTTTAAGCAATAAAATAATGTAGTAATTCTTTCATTTAATGTGGACAGCAGATTGACATTTAATATTATTTAAATAATATATAATAATATATAGAGTAATATATATAATTATTTTAAATGTTATACTCCTAAATAATAGAATTTCTTCCTTTGATTAACACTAAGTGGATCCCAACATAAGCATCTTCTTTGTATTTTTCGCTAATGTAACTCATTAAGGACTTTCTGCAAATGTCATTCAAAAAAACGTAACAAGAAATTCACTTCACACTTCACAGCAGCTCATTAAACAATATTGAATGTATTTTGCAATTTTTTTGGAATTATATTTCGCAATTTATTTCATGTTTTTGCATTTGAAGCAGCAGCAAAGAGGCCCCATCAGGCATTAGCAGAGCTCAGCTCATTAAACACGTGTGCGCCGCAATTTAATTTTGCACAAAAACAATCATTTAAAACTCTCTAATTACGCGGCGAGCCGTTTCATGTCGCACACGCATTGTGATGCCAAATGAAGCGCCTAAAGTTATGCAACAAAATACAAAAGCAATTTATTATTAATAGAAGAGCCGCATTGCGAGTGGGCGGTGACATTTGAAACATTTTGTAATTAGCCGCTTGGAATGACCAAAAATTCAGCGAACTGCACACGTACAGCTACGCTTGACTCAAGAGATACCCTGTAAAGTTAGTTGATACAATTGTGTAATACAATTTAAATGCAATTTGCTATTAGAAAGTTAAGGAAAAGATCAAGTAATACTATGTTTATGATATGTTCTTAATCAGGATACGAGGAAGCACAGCTCTACAAGAAGAGCAGACAGAGAATACATAGAACTATAGCTCTTTTGCTCTATGCCCAGTTCAGTTAGTTGGGAGAACAATGGGGAATCGTCTTAATAATATTTCTATTAATTTGTACTATATTTATTATAAAATAATTATAGCAATTGTTGGCAATCCCTCGCAAGAATGTTAGCTCTCCACTTGGCAGGGTATAATTGAATGCAGGCACAAAAATATAATTATAAATTTAAATCTAATTAAATTAGCAGGCTGTCAGACAATTGACAAAAACGGACACATGGTCAACGGGCTAACTGACTAAATGAAATGAAATGCAATGAAATGAATTGAATGGGAATGAATGCATGAGGTAGTGAATGAATGGCTGCATGATGAAAAGCAGGGAGGGGGGAGCAGGGATGCTAAGGCAAATGCACGCTCAATCAGACAGAGGTCACCGATAAACGCGGCACGCATCAATGGCGCTGCATAAACAATTTAATAATGGAATTAAAGGTACACACACACACACACATACACACATACATTCTAGTAATGCTTATGCAACTTCTTTCTTCCACTTTCGACTCAAAACATGAATTCTTGGGATTGACTTCAACATGACTTCACTACCGCAAGGCTTGCGAATTGATAGAAGTCAGTTCATTGAGCGTATAACTGAGGGATGCAAGTGGATGCGCGTCGTGTGGAGCAGTGTATGCATTTATGCTAGTCTCATTAGCATAGTGATATTGATTTTCTGGTTAACCATCAATCAACAGAACGCCATACACAAAATGAGATTGCTATGCAATTGAGGCTTCAAACCGCAGCACACGCCATGCTCGAATGCCTTAAAGCGTCTGCTTGGTATGCAACAATTTATGTGCACACCCACACACACACACACACACACACACATACAGCCACTAGCATATATAAACATACGTTGCATAGCAGCCGCCTTCATGTATATTCTGGCCATGCCAGAGATGCAACAACTCCAGCAGCTGGTTATGTGAGCTGTGGGGCTGCGGGGGTTGGACTGTGGTGGGGACTGGAAGCGTTGTCTTTGCGCGGTCATTTGGCTTCGATAAACAATTATGGCCACAGAGCGAGACAAGTGAATTTGCCAGACGACAAGAGCAATTAACAATCTTGCAAATTAACTATTAAAGTGGAAACATACAAATCATCGACGTTGAACTTATGACTGAATCTTTGGATGACAAATGATCAGGCAATGCCAATTAAATGGACTCTGGCATATTTCAAATTGCATAAGCTTCTATCAACCTAAGTGTGTGTTGTTTAAACTCTCATAAACTTGCTCTTCATAAATCCGATTATAATTTATGTGGAGACTGCTTTATTTACGTCTATAAATGCTTTAATAAGCATAAACTAAATTGTTATTGTTTGCTTAGCACCTTAATATTTTATTAATTTCAATATTTTACTTCTTATTGTTATTTCAAGCTGATTTTCACTTGCTAATTTGTTAACAATATTTATTGAATATATATTTAAAAAGATTTTTCTTTTCGATTTAGTTTTAATTATTCACAGACTTCCAACATTTAAATTTTCTAGAAGCCTTTAACAGTTTAACAGTTTGTTATTTAATAAATAAATTAATATTTAAGTTAGTCTTTTGTTTAATCTTTCTAAGATAAGTTGAATATAAAGTAACTTATCTTAGAAGTTAAATATCTTATTTCAAAATTAATTCTTTTTGCATTTTTTAGATACATTTCTAATAAAGTAATTTAACATTTTTTATATTTTAACAGATTATTCTAAGCTTTCTTAGCTACAAACTCTGTTGCACTTCTTTGCATTCATACAAAAGTCATAAATAAAGTCAAATTGTTCTATCTCTGCCATTTAATGTTCTCTTCATAATTAATTGTTTAACTACGTAAAAACAAAAGAGTATTTATCATTTATTAATATATTGGTCTGCTTTATTAAACTTTTACAAATAGTTTTATTACTCCGCTTGTCAGTGAAATAAATGTACTTTTAATATTGTTATTAACTTCTGTTTCTTCTTATAACCAACAGTTGAAGCACTTGTCTTGCATTCGCTTCGTTTTCAAGAAATCTCTTCAATCTATTTCACTGCACTCTGCTGACTTATGATTTGGCCATCGATTGTAGCTTCGATATACTTATAGCTCAGCTTGCTCACTGATTTATTCATCCATCTATAGCTTACTTAAGAGCATAAATCATAACGCTGTCTAGGCAAAATAGGAGAAATAGGGAACAAGCTGAAGTTACCTGTACAGTTTGTCTGCATAACTGACACCTGCTGGCCACGCTGCTCCATCCACAACTTTTCGCATTTCACAAAGAAAATTGCATGCATCGAGTGAGGAAAACTCGTTCGCACATAGCTGCCAAAAAAAGAAGAAGAAGAAGGAGAAGCAGAGGAAGAAGTACAATAACAAATTGTACAAGTCGCTGGCTGTGCACACAGCACACGTTCCTCGAGTGCCACGCCCACAGCTAGCCCTGTGGCCCAAACGCCCACAGACATGGCACAATCAAGTGGATCTTGGGTTGCATTCGTTGACTGACTTCCGCTCTATTTGCTGCGACAAAGTAATAGGAAAATTTCATACTTCCGCATATCTTTGTTAAAGCCGCACAATACGCTACTCAAGCTGTGCTCCCCTTCTCCCCACTTCTCTCTCTCTCTCTCTCTCCAGCTCTTCCTGCTTCTACTCCTATTGCTGCATTCTATCAGTCGCTGTCTGCAGTGCCACGCCCCTCGACGCCCCCGCAGTTGTCACTTGTCGCATATTTTGTGCGCGCTCAATTATACGCTGAAATGAAGCTGCTCATTCAGTGGCGCCCCAGGCCCAGAGCAAAATCCAGACTCAAGCCGAGCCACTATCCACTGTCCCTCCGCGCCCGCACTGCTGCTCTAGTGCTTCCCACATGCTATGGCAATTCCCCTTCCAGCCAACCGATTTAGCTGTTTGGTTTGTTGGCATTTCATTTAAGTGCAACACCCCCTTCACCCCTCATCCCTCACCACGCTGAGTGCAGCATATTTTGTTGTCATTGTTTGCACTGTGTCCGCGTTGTTATTGTGTGTACCCGCCTACCCCGTCCCCCGTCTTTGCATCTGCAACTCTCTGGGTTGACCCTGCAGCTGTCCGTTCTTTTCTCTTGCTCAGAGTATTTTGTGCAGCTTCAGCATAAATGTAAATCAGTTATTGATAGTCAAAATAATGAACGATTTGCATGGACTATCATTCCGGCGCAGCAAATGGCAGACGCTTTACCCTCTCTCTCTCTCTCTCTCTCTCTCTCTCTCTCTCTCTCTCTCGCTCTCGCTCTCGCTCTTCTTGTCTGCTGCTGCTCTGGGACTATCTCTGGCAAATCCATTTGCCCCGAAGGAATCTAATCGCAGCCAGTCCAACAATTGCATCGCATTGAGCTTCTTAAGCATTTGCAAATTTTCCATTTAACAGATTTGCAAGTTTGGTATCATTTCACTTAACTAATGTTGAAATAACACAGAAATGGAAGAGCTGTTAGCATTATTAAGTAATAATAAATAAAGTAGAAATGCATAAAGCGCTAAGATATTTCTATAACTTAATAAGTATAAACTAAACTGCAGCCTGGTTCTATTTCTATGCCAAGTTACCGTAGAATCTTAAATATAAAGTATAATTATAGCAAATATTAGTTAATTTTTGTTTCAATTTCTCAATTGACAGTAGTAATAAAATTATGATTTTTACTTAACATTCTTTATTTTACTGACATTAATATATGTAATTTTAGTTTAGTATAAATGTTAACTACAATTCTGCAATAAGAATGGTAAACTCTTGTTTTTAAAATATTACTAATTATTAAAATAATATTAATGAATTTCATTTAATATTGAAATAGTAATATTTAATTTATAGAAATCATAATTATAAATAAATATACATTCATATTTATATACACTTATACTAATTAATACATTTACATATATCCGGATGTTGTTTATTAATTATCTAAAATGCATTTTGATACATTATTTATAAACTTGTACTCCACTTACATCTAGGATTTCTCTCAGGTGTTCTCAGCCACAGCTAATCTTCATCTCATTACGGAATCCGTTTAGGAAACCCAACTGAAATTGCAACTGCAACTGCTACAGTTGCACCTCGGACTTAAAGGGACAACGAAATGTGTCAACTCATAGTGACAGCTTGGACACGCGAAACAAGGAGACATCCAGACAGCCAGGGGAACAGATGGGACAGGTAAACGTAAACACGTGAACTCAACGTTCATAAAAAGCTAAGCAACCGCAGCCGGCAAATAGCGAAAGTGTGCAAAATGTAGTGCGAAAAAGTACGAAAAACTAGCATCAGCTCCATATGATGTACGGCAAACCGACAAAAAATGAGGAAGGACAACCCTTTTGGTGTGGGGGGTGGCATTGAGACAGCGGCGGTAATGTGGGAAGCAGAAGTCCCAGTCGGGTTCGTTGTGAGCCATTGCATATGCACGAGCCACACAGACAAAAAACTCCATATAGCATACTTTTAGCAGTAAGTGTAAGGATGTGTACGTCTGTATGTGTGTGTGTGTGTGATAAAGTGAAAGCAACAGCACCAGCATGAAAAACTTTAACTACTTTTTCAATTGTTTGTAAAATGCAAATGCAAATGCGAAGCCGTCTCTTGTCCTTTTGTCCTTTCGCTCGTACGTTCGTTCATTCATGTCCTGTATTTGGTCCGTTGGCTGCTGGCCCGAGGTCCTGCCAACTGTCTGACAGTTTGCTTGTTGCCCATATACGTTATGCATACAATATTTTTTGCTTCCTCTCTCCACTCTCTCTCTCTCTCTCTCTCTCTCTCTCTCTCTCTCTCACTCTCTTCTCTGGCTTCTGTTCAGCTCGATTCTATCTCCGTCTGCCTGTCTTTGTTCCGTTGAACGCCCGCGCTTCGGTTGCCGCTTTGCAATAAGGAAAAACATAAAGAAATGATAACGCTTTTAAGCCATTCGAATGACATTATAAGTTATGTGAGTGTGTGTGAGTGTGTGCTTGTGTATGTGAAAGGGGCAGGGGTAGGCAACTCCTTCTATCTCGATGTGTGGCGCATTTGCTTATGGCTTATTCAATTAGAAATTTATTAGCATACGTTGGCCAACCCTTTTAGCGTTTATGAATTGCGGCGGCCATTCAAGCTTTGTGATGTGTGAAAAACGCATAAAACTGTGCAACAACTTGTTTTGCTGGCCAACTTTTTTATTAGACTATCTCAAGTGCGAGGCACACGGACATGATTGCTTTCCATTTAACAATTTATGCTACTCTTATTATTGAAATTATGTTGGAGAAATATATTTGCTTGACTGTAATATAGCCATAAACAATAACAGCGTCGGGTTATATCAATAAAATCGTATATTTAAGTTAATGGCTCAGCGTAAGTTAGTCAGCTGTTGCGTGGAGTGCTGAGGCGCAACCAACTTAGCTTATTTTGCTGAAATTAGGTGGCAACGCTGTACTTACAAATCAGCTGTGCAGATCACAATCTCATGATCCGATAGAATTGCACTTATGACAAGATGCGTGAGCATTTCGATTATATTGATGGAATTTTAATGAAATTTGCCAACATTAAAAGTACTCAATCAATTCTGCTTAAATTTGACTCATTTAGGATTTAGCTTATCATAATTTGTCTATCAACTCACCGTACATAATACAAATAATACGGTTCATCAATAAACGACAGCTTTTCAAGGCTATTTACAACTTCCAACCATCTCAAATGGCTTAAAGAAAACATGGCTGACAGTTGACAGCAAGTTAAACCGCAAAATCTACTGATATATCAAACATTTGTAAGTAAATAATTATTAAGTGAAAGTGTTATATGGCATTTAATAGTGTATTAGCAATAGTTGCTAGACGGGCTGTTCGCCAGGCTCTTAACCTGGCTGGTTGCCTCTGTTTTTGTTTAAACTACTGCCTGGGGGCATAGTTCAATATGTCATTTAGGCACTTGACCGCTGCAACACGCTGACCATCGACTATCGACGTTGACCACCGCCGACCCTCGGCAAACACCTTTCACATGCAACGGCAACGTCAACAGCAACAGCAACTGCAACTGCAGCGTGGCAGTGGCAGTGGAAAGTGTTGCCGTGGCAAGTGTTGCAGCCGCGTGCGTAATTAGTTTTTGGCGTGTTGTTTAGCAATTTTGGAAAATTTCTTATTTAATGCGCTCGCAAGTGGCCAAAAGGGCTGCCAAAAGCGTTGTGCCTAATTGCAGGCAATCATATTTTGTTTGCCCAAAAAGGCAGACGATGCCACAACTGCAAATGGAAGTGGGAGAGGCGTGTGAGGCATTGTAGGCGTCGGCGTGGGCGTGGCATAAGGGGCAATGCAATCAAGCCAAAGCTGTCGTTGGCACAACTGCAAGTTCTGGACATGTTTGTGTTTGGACACACGCAGAGAGAGAGAGAGGGAGGGTACGAGTAAGATAGAGGAGTGAGAGAGACAGACAGAGAGAGAGAGGGTAAGAGAAAGAGGCGAAGAAGTAGAGCCCGCTTAGCGCCTGAGCTACGCAAATCAATCAATTTAAAAGCAATTGCCGTTAATGTGCAACGCTTGTTTGGCAGCTGTCAGAAAACCCAGTTTATACCCCTACACCCACACTTATACACACACACACACACACACAAATGTCTTCGTTTATTAGCCAATATGAAGTACAAGCTTGAGTGCGAGTTTTGAGTCTGTGCCTGTGTCTGTGTCTGTGTCTGTGCTGTGTCTGCGACTGCAGGTCAATGTGTCTCGTCTCAGACTTCGTCTCAAAGCTGTTGATTGATGTTTTCAGATCACGATTATTGCTACTTCAAAGCAGACCACAAATGCTCCTTATTATACAAACATACACACATACACACATACACACATACACACATACATACATGCATAAATAAGTTACTACGATGAGCTTCTGCAAATTTGTTGCCTACTTTTTGGCAGCATCTGATTGATGTTGCCTGTCAGAGCTCATAATTGGTAGGCGCATAACCCGAAGACTTCTAATTAGCTGATGAACATCTCGCAGAGGGCTTTAGCCATATTCCGTTAACCAAGCGTTGGCCGTTGAAAGCTCTGCAATTGGTACAAGTGTTAGTTAACTATGAGATGAATAGATATCGAAGCAATTGTTAAGTGAGATGGCTTACTGAGAACTGAGAAGTTAACTGAACTAGGAACTAGGCACTGTTGTTTGCAGTAGAACATAGTAAATAGAGTAAAATATGTACTTCTGATGTTCTTCTTTAATCCTAACCCTTACAGACTTCAAAAGGCAACAAGCCTTGTTAACAATGTTCAACTTTAGGTTTCATTTTATGGAATTGTTTATTCAGCTTCTTGTGATTCGCTTAAATTTGCCTTTTCATAAAACAACAAATGGCAAATAGTTGCCAGCAATTATTTCAATTTTCATTTACATTTTCGTCCATAATATTTGAAAAGTTGTTCGCTCTTTTTATTGGATTTTTTATTTCTGTTTATGAAACATTTTCGGCAGACAAAGTTGAAAACAAACTCAAAAATAAAGTTGCGTATATACGAAAGAGCAAAAAAGCAACAGCAAAAACAACAACAACTAGCAAAAATAACAAAAACTATAGAAAAAGAGCAAAAAGCAAACACAAAAGTCGACGTTATAATAACAACAACTATAAGAATGAGCAGAACATGCATTGTTGATCGTTGGTTGCCTCTTACTGCTGCCTGCCTGCCAGTCTGGGCTGTTAAAACTGTTCATTTACGAGTAGTTCAAAAGACTTTTAAACGCTTTCGCTGTGCACACACCCACACACACACACACATACACATGTACTCACGCACACATAGATGACAGGTGTTGCGGGTGTTGTTGGTGCTACTCAAGTGGCATTAAACTTCAACCGACGCGCTCTCAATTTTAGTTAAGCAGCCTTTTAATCAACAAACTGTTGAGGCAGCAGCGGCCACGCCTACAAATTCCCTCTCTCTCGCTCTCTCTCTCTGTGTCTCTCTCTTTCTCTGTTTTTCGCCGAAAACGCCACACTAAATTGCCAATTTCGCCATATCGGCAGTTTTGTGAGCAATCAATTTCGATGCAAATGCACTTGTACTTGACGACTAAATGAATGAGGCAAGGCTGCGGCCGATGCAACGTGGCGTATGAGTAATGTTCCAACCAGGCAGTCAGTCAGACAGCCAGGCAGGCGGGAGCTCTACCACAACCTAGCGGAATGGGGTTGAGGATGAGGATGAGGATGAGCACAACACAAAGCCAGACAACACGCATCATCATCACTCACAACAGCAGCAGCAACAGCAACAACAACAGCAGCAGCAACGGGAATTCCCCGCAACGAAAGCTAGAGCAAAGCGCGTATTGCAGCAGGCAGCTTCTGTCTGTCTGTCAAACGTAGAACGTTCTTGGTTAACAGACGCCTGACAATGTTGGCTTTAAGTAGTTAAGGCATTAGCACAGTAGCAGAGTTTTATATACTTTTCTATTTAACATTTCAAGTTTCTTTTAAATAAATAAGAACAATTCCAAATATATTGATCTCTGCTGACAGAAGTCGCTCTCAAGTATATCATTGTTTAAGCAATTGTCTGTGCGCAGATCATTAAAAAAGTTAACAATGCAGAGTGAAACAAAGAAGCTTACAAAGCAGACTACTCTCCATTCTTTGCATAATATGCTGTGCGTGTCTTTGCAACTGTTTAAAACTCCGCCTTGATATCACAACAATGATTCAACGTGAACTTTAACAGTTGTTTGCTGATAAAGTTGTCAATGAGTTGTGACCGCTGACTTCTTTCAGCACAATGCATAATAGTTCACATTAAATGATGTGTACTTAAAAGTTACATATCGTATTTCTATCCATGGAACATAACTTTTGCCCATGCAAGGCAAAAACACACTTAACTTTTGCCATTCAACTCATTTAACGTGCATATTTTCAGCTCGTTATGCATTTTATTTAAATTGAGCGCAAAATCATATAAATAAAATAAAATATAAGTATAAATATTCTACGCAATTGTGATTGTTATGTAGATATCCTGTAAATGCAGTTCAATTGTTATTATAAATAGTTAAGAGACAAATTAATGTATATCTTAGCTTTAGGAAATTACTTAAAAATTAAATACTTTATATTATTTGCATTTTCCATACATTTTGTCATTAGTTTATCGAACATTATTTATCCCTTAATTATTTATAAGCTGAAAATTATAAATAATGCTCTTAGCTCTAATACTCCAATTGAATACACCCCATTTGTGTCTCTGCTATGTAGAGGGTATTAAAAAGAATGCAGAGAGCCAACAAGTTGAACAAGGCGTCCAAATAAATGAGTTAACCGCATGCGTTCTGTAAATTGATTTTTAACAATTAATTGTCAGTTGTTATTGCTATTATTATTGTTGTTGTTTGTCGTTCTTGTTGTTGTTGTTCTTGTTTTTGTTGCCGTTTAAAATGCATCAAAAATGTCGGCGAAAAAATGCGAAATATTTCAACAAATTTGCACAAGCATTTTTCATATTTTTATGGTCCTCGAAAAGTAAACCACACACACACACACACACACTCATACACACACAATCAACACAGCAACTTCCCCGCAACTACCCGCTCTGCTCTATACAGAAAAAGAACCATTAAACGTAAGCCGTTTGCGTTTAATTATTTTATAAGCCTATTATTTAAAAACAAAAATTAATTTCCAACAATTGTTTATTACGATTGTTGCTTTGTCGGCATATCAGTGTGTGTGTGTGTGTGCGTGTGTGTGTGAATTGCATTAAACTTATGCACATTGATTTCATGTGATTTCCTTGCTCGTCGAGTGTTGGTATTTTAAATGCGCTTAAACTTAATTTTTATTGTTGTCGTGATTTACCCACACTCATCATCATTAAACGCCCAAGTCCAGCGTCAACCTTAACCTCAACCCCTCCTTTCATTCTTCCCCACACGCCCACTTGTCATGTGCGTGTGAGTGTTGCATTTTTATTTTAATTAAAAAGTCGCTGGCACAAAGCGAACCCAAAGGATGCAACTGCGGGAGGAGGCAGGCGGCAGGCAGGCAGGAGCAGCATGAGTAGCAAGAACATCGTGTGGTGTTCATTGAAGTGGCCATCAGTCGATGCCAAATGTATTTATGGCTTCATTTTGTTGTTATTTGTTTGCCGTGGACGGTCTGTTGATTTGCCGTTCCTTTGAACGAGCCATTTTCCCATTTCCCATTTCCTATTTCCCATTTGTTTGCCAACGCATGGCTTTCCAGCTGCTGATTATTGAGCATTACCTCACTGATCATCCAATAAAATTGTAATTAAAACTACCTTGAGCAGTATTATCACCTTTTAATCTGAATGCATAAATAACTTGAAGTGTTTGTGAAACGAAAGATGCTTTTAAATATTCATAAATTTGATTGATTATAGCAGTTTGCAATTATTGAAATATTAAACATTTTATACAAATTTAAAGGCCTAAATTATTCGCTTTAAATGTAAATTCTTCTAACGCTTTTGATTTTGTTTATATTAAGTATAGAAATATAATTAAAGCAGAAAAATATTTATGGTACATTTAATATTTGTTGATTAAAAAGTATTCATAAATATTGAATAATCGTGAATAATTTTCATTAAATGTTACATATCTGAATATTTAATAAGTTCACATTTCCGCATATACATTTATCCTGATTATCCTTGCTGCTGTTCGCATTCATCTCAACTCTATTTTAAACTCATTTATTGAGCCCTGCTCTAACTCTCTTACTTAATCAAAGAGACAGTCTGCTGAGTGAATTTTAAACTCAATAATTGCACTCAACTTAAAAGTAACTCAATTCTCTATGTTCTCTCTTAAGCACACAACAAAACTGCTCAATGATTAAAGAGAATTAAGGCAGAGAATGTCGCTTAACACACTCAGTTTTACACTCACTCGAACTTACACTCACTCAAGGGGCCATTGCTCTTGCGAACAGAGAATGGCACTCGGCATGCTCTTCACGCTTAATACACTCACAGTGAGTGAGTGTATTCAGACAGATTCACACTCCAAATTACACTCGCTAGTGCAGCTTAAAATGCACTCAGTTGCCGACAACAATTTCCATTGCATACTTTTCAGCGCCAGCTTGCAAATATTTCAAACGCCGACACATGCAATGTATTGAGAAATTATTATACACCCACACACACACAGAAACACACAGGCACACACACACACACATATATATATATACAGAGAAGCACGCATAAGCATACGCAGAAAAGAAATGGCAGCAATTTGCAATGATTTATGATTTTGATAAATTTTCTTCAGGTGACTTTATTATTTTTCCTAATAATGATCTATGGCCAAGCATAAGGAAAAGAAGAAACTTTGTAAATGGGGCATTGTGGCTTTTCATTGTCCTGAAGCCAGGAGATTTGCAAGTATTTATTAATTTTCATGGCGGAGAAGAGAGTTTATCTTATAGTTATTGCAATGAGAAACGTGTTTGCTGATAAGCCTAAAACAATAATTAAAACTCAATAAATTCTAAATAATGTTAATCAATTTTAGCTATAAGAAACGAGATCTTTAAAACTGTTTAAACAATTATTTTAGTTACATTTTATGATTAATTTAAAACTTGATTCATTTAAATGTTCGTTGAATTCAGAGAAATTATTCATTGTTGGTAGTATCTGGCTATTTACTAATTCTTTCCTAATACCATGTATTAAATACAATATTTGAAACTTATATTCTTAATCTGTAAAGTAAAGTCTTAATTTCAGCAACTAAAATAAGCCTTATTTAATAATATTTAATACCCAACAAATTGGATTAAGGAACTCCATTTCTCGCTCTTTTTTGTGTAGTCTAAATTGAACTTAATTGGCTTATAGAGCAAACAAAACAATTTCAAATTAATAAAATGTAATAATCAAGAAATATTTTCTTTAGAAATATGAATTTCCTTACTTTATTATAGAACAAAGCAATCAAAATGCCAATTGATTGTGCATTTGTGATTGTGCATTTTTAAATACCAAATAACTTTCAGCTTTAAATTGCATTAAATATTTGCCAATTTATTGAATTTAATGTCTTGCAGTGCAATTAACTCGAATGCAACTTGATTTATGGCTGCCGCTTGTCAGTGAAATGCAAATTGAATGTAAATTTCATTTCATTTGCGAATACTCGTGTTACTTTAAAAGCCATCACAATTTATTAAAAAGTAACAAACAAACATTGAAAGCTCAGCGGGGACATAAACAATTTACAATAAATGTGTAGCAAATTTATGCCAAGGCCGCAATCAATCTTTCTCTCGCTCTTTCTACCTCTCTCTCTCTCTCTCTGTTTTTTTTCTGTCTCTTTCTTTCTTCCTGCCATGATCATGAACACATTCTGCAGGAAAACAAACTTGCAATTTTAATGCAGCTTTTGCCAAGCATTTCACACGTTACAACAATAACAAATTTGCAACAATAATAAATGCATTTTCATGTAATTGTCATGCCACACAGTTCACCTCCCCTCCTCCTCGGTCTATCGCTATCGCTGTCCCTGTCCGACATGTGCGTAGCCGAAAACTCGCCCAAAATCAAAACTTCATTGAGGCAAAAACTTTTTGCATGTCAGCTAAAAATGTTTATGGAACGGCAAAACAACAAAAACTGGAGTGCCGACTACTAAAGCGCATAAATAATAAAATATTTGAGCAATAGCTGTACATACATACCAAGTACATACCGTACACACACACACACACACAGATACACACACATACACATGTAAGAACAACAAAAGTTGCCGAGTCAGAGCGACAAATTACAAGCGAAAATAACAAACAACGCGGCAAAAAACCGCAGTAAAACAACAACACAAAATGCCAAACACACAAACGCACACACACAGACTGCAGTAGCTGTAGCTGTAGCTGTAGTAGAACGCATGGGCGTGGCAGCGCAAGGGCAATTGGCTTTAGAGCCAAAAAAAGAGAAAACAAGATGCAATCGAATGTTCACATTTTGAATCAAATTAACTGCACAACAGCTGAAACCTAAACTCAAATTGTGAATACTAAATTCAAATTTGAATACATATTCAAATTCAAATTCAAATTCGAATCTATTCGCGAATTATACTCAGGCCATGTACACAATGTGTTGTGCAACAAAAAAAAAGACAGCAAACGCTTTGAGCCAAAGTCAGACAACGGCGGAATAATTCAAAAAGCGCGTAAAATGGCGCAACTGATACGAGGTTGCACGTATGGATGAGAGCGTGGCATGGCTGCAGAGGGTTAGAGGTTAACCTGGGTAGCCCTATCGTGTAGCAAATGGCATGCGGCCAGAACAGCAGCAGCAACAGCAACTGGACGAGCAGAAGAACAACGATTGGGCTACTGGACATTTGGCATGTCAACATAATTGGCTCGAATTAACTTTTAGTTTTTCGGTGCCAAATGGCAAACAACAATAAACAAAAGCAACAACTGCAGAAAGTGCAGCAACAACTGCAATAAACTGCGTGTGGACTACCGTAGTATGTACAAGTGATTCTGTGTGTCCGTATGTGTGTGTGTGTGTGTGTGTGTGTTGCACACATTTTACATGTACTGAATAATTTGGCAATTTAAATACGTTTCGCCAAAACTATTTTCAGCTTTTTCAGTTTATGATTTCATTTTGTGTGGAAAATTTGAACGCACATTGCAAATTTAATTGAAATTCTCTGTGTTATAAATAATTTCATTAATAATTTAAAACCGAAAACAAAAACATGAGAGTAATTTCTATTGAATTATCCTTTTTTTAGTTATTTTCTTTTATTTGTAGACTAAACCACAAACTACTTTCATTTCAAATAAATAAATAAGAGCTTAGAACTTTCTATTTGATGAAATGAAAATATCAAGTGATTTTTCCATTCTTTTCTCTGACATTTAAATCAATAATATCTTAGAATATTATTGCAACAAATGTGTAATTATATGAAAATATATTTTTAATTTAATATGTATAAATAAACTCTACAAATGATTATAAAAATCACAAATAAAAGAAAAATTTTAATAGAAATATTTGCAATTGAAATTGCCAATAGAAATTATTGGCTTTCAAATACTTTGGAAACCTCAATTAATATTAAATTGCCATCGATTGCACTCTTTATATAAATAATATATAATGCACAATGCCCATAAACTATATTTATATTTCAAAGGAAAAACTATAACCTACTTTCACTTTGTTTTTAATTGAAATAATGAAATTAATATTATATTATAAATATTAAATCATGTTAAATTGTTCTTTGTAATAATCGATCGCTGCACGCAGAACTTTCCATTTTATGAACTTTAATGAACCGATTGCAATAATAAGCAATGCATACAAAGCATCATGCATACGGAGTGGGTTTGCAGCAACCACCTGAGCCACCGAACCACCGAACCACCGAGCCACTGAACTACCGAACCGCCAATGCTCCACACCTTCCCATACTCCATTACCATGCAAATACAATATACATATGTGAATGAATGTGTGTGTATGAGTGTGTGTGCGTGTGTGTGTGTGTGTGTGTGTGTGTGTGTGTGTGTGTGCATACAGAGGCCTATCACGGGCTGAACAGACGCAGTTTGCTGTCCGGTAAGGCTCAGCTGCGTGGACTGTGGGCTGATTAAAACTGATTTATTGCTTTAAATGCAATTTACATGCACAAAAATCGGACAGAGACAGACGGGCTGACAGACAGACGGACTGACAGACGGCAGACAGGCAGACAGACAGAAGAAAGACACAGAAAAATAACGCATTTGCTTTTTAAGTCGTAAATATTAAACATTATGCGTATATGTACATTCATACTTATATGAAGGAGTGCGCATACCTACACACACATATATATATATATATATATATATATATATATATATATATATATATATATTCGTGTATAGTTATAGCCATATATAACACTACAAGTTGACACAGCTTTGCTTGAAGTAACAGACAATTGAATGCCCTTCCCCATCAGTAAGGGAAAGAATCTTGAAATAATTTGTTGAATTAATCAAATTATTACAAATACAATTAATTAGTAAATCAACAACTGTACATAAAAGTTTAATAAATTAAGACAATAATAAAAATATTACATAATCTAAAAAAATAAATATTAAAATCAAAATAAATAAAATTTAAATATACATAATAGATATTTTATCATATAATAAAATAAATAGTAAAACATATAAATAAATAAAATAATACATATTCATATTATAATACAATAAATATTTAATATTTATATTTTAATGTATATATTTAATAAATAAGAAAAATATAATAAAAAATACTAAAATATTACATATTTATAATATAATATAATAAATAATAAAATTGGAATATTTATTTAAAGAAATAATATAGTAAATAACACAATTAATATATAAATAAATGAAATACTAAGCAAAAATATATAAATTAATAAAATAATATATATTCATAATATATAATTTATCATATAATACAATAAATCCTAAAATATTTAACTAAATTAATAAAAAAGAACAACATATTTAATGGGAAATTCGGAAGAACCTCAGCAATTGATAGAGCATTGAAATGTGAATGTGCAAATGAAATGTCAAGCATACGCACTGTGCAACATGAGTATTCGCATTCGTGTACGCATTCACATTCGCATTCGCATTCACATTCGTGTTCGTATTCACATTCACATTCACACAATCAAATTGGCATTCCCATTCGCATTCGCTTACGCTGTATTATCAACAATATCAGCGTAAGCAACTCCATTTTCTTGCTGCTGTGCGAATATGGCAAGGCATTAATTAAATAAATTACTTGAGCTTTAACGACTGGCGATTCAATTTAGTGTTGCATTTTTAATGTATTTTCAATGCCAGCAGCTAGATTTGGACAGTGAATGAAATGTGAATGTGGCAAAGATACGAACGACAGCAACAGCAGCAGCAATAGCAGCAGGAACAGCAGCAGCAGGAGCAGGAGATAGAGTTAAGAGTATGAACAGCTTATGCGGCTGGCCGCATATGTGGGCCAACTTAGTGGCAATAAGTTAAATTAGCATAAACTTAATTAGCATAAAAGTGCTGGGCCGCAGTGCCAACCGGGAATGTAACCAGATACGGGCACACTCTCTGGGTATACGACTGAGTGTGTGTGTCTCTCTCTATCTGAATGTGTGTGTGTGTGTGAGTGTCTCTGTCCTGGCATATTTCACAGCAAATCCGCAGCGCATTAAAGGAAAATACGTGGCGAAAAAATGAAAAAATATAAAAGCACAGCAAAACAATGAAAGCAACCAAGCAAGCAGCAGCAGCCTGACTCTCTCAGCCTGAGTCGGAGTCTAGGGATTGTGCCAATGAAGTAACGAGCGCATCCTGCGGTATATGGCAGGGGAAGACGCGGGCAAGAAGTATGCTAAGTGACTGCTGTTACACATTTAGCACTAGCAAAACTGAGCTGCACAGGTAGAGCGAGTATACTGTTTAGTTGTAGATGAGATTGCCAGGCAATATACCTACAGTCAGTGCAAAAAGTCAGAGCATTTTCATATGTACAAATGTTGCTGCCACTCGTAGTACCTGCTGCTTGATCCCCAGAGCGACCGCACCACACACACACACACAGACACACGCACATAAAGAGCGCGACAAGATAAAAAAGCTGGCACACTAAATCTGCCTCATGTGCGCCAGGAGACCAAACACACACAGCACTTGCACCGGCAACGCGTCGTATGAGCAACGCAGCGATTGCCCCCTTCGGCTGCCCCTTAAGTTGCCCCATCAGTTGCCCCTTCAGTTGCTCCTCCCTCAGCGGCGCCCCTTGCATAGGTTTTAGATTACGTATGGCATCCAGGTATGGGCATTGGTTTGCCTCTTGCCATATGCAAAATAATGCACACAAATTTTTACTGTTCGCTGAATTCACTTAGACAAATGTACATTATACTCGAGCTTCCCTGTATGCGAATGTTTCTGTGTGCAATCTGTGCACGCATTTTGCTCGGATTTTTATGATGGGCTTTTAAATTAGTGTTTATGGCAGCACACGAAACAAGGTGTATGCTAGACGTGCAGATATCCTGTATGTGAATTAACTGCATTGATTGCAAATGAAAGCTTTGATTTGATAGATTATAACTATGAAATATAATAAATAAATTATACATGATAACTATGTTATTTTTATCGCATAGAACATATTATTTAAATATATTACAATCCATATAAATTATCAAATAAATACATTTATGGCGTATGCCAAATGGAGTATGCCAAATGAATTAATTAACATTCCTAAGATACAGAAAAACTTGAAGAAATTAAAGAAATTATAATTAAACATTTAAACCTGAAGAAAAATTAATATAAAAAACTTTGTTTAGGCTATGATTGTTAATTATAACTAGACTCTTTTATATAATTATGAAATTTGTCTAAAGTAAAGTAAAATCTTCTCCTTCCATTCCAATACTAAGCAAAACTTTAGACTATCTATTGATGCACTTATGTTGAGTACAGGGTATACATAACGGACGTCTAGTGAGCAATGCTGCATGCTCTGTAATGCGTATGCAAGCAGCGAGAAAAAGATAGACTGAGAGAGAGAGAGAGAGAGAGAAGGAGAGAGGTCAGAGCCAAAGCTGTCGGGCTGCTTAAGTGATTGAGTATGCGCAAAGGCATCTGTCAGATGGGAATAGAAAGCAACATGCTCAGATTTTTAGGGATTTTATGATCTAAACAGCAAAGTTGCATGCCTCACATATAAGTTACGCTAAGCTAATGCTTACACAATTTCGATAAAGTAAAGGAATATGAATCAGACAGATTTGTGTATATTTATCATGTCACATTCAATCAATGCGAATGAGGAAGTTTATATAAATGTATGCTACTAAAGAAATATATATTTCACATATTTAAACTATAAATAAGTGTATCTTTAAATGCCTAATAAGCTTTTATTTGCTTGAGTCTCTATTTATAATTTTTTATGCAATTTATTTAACATGTATTTTATTCATTTACTGGCATTCACTTTACTTGATAGCAGATCATTAATGGCAACTCTTTTAACCATTTTATTTGGGCTGGGCATAAAAACTGCAAGTTAATTTCACACAGCACTTTATGTGCTACAATTTGAGAGCCAGAGTTCTGAGCAACAACAACAACAGCAACAGCAAGAACCAAAAGAAAAAGAAAAGAACAACAACAATAATATCGTACATTTGGTGTGCAATAAATTGAACAAGCAGCCACCTACTTTAAAAGCATTTTCAGGGCAACTATCCAATGGTGGCACCACCGCACCACTGCACCATCGCACCGCCAGCGACTCAGGACACGAGGTTGCTAAAAAGATACCGGAAATGTTACAGGAAACAAAATGACTTAATGGCCGCGATTGCCACGCCATGGGGGGCAACATCAGCATCAGCATCAGCCTCAGCCTCAGTTCTGGCTCCGTTGCCAACCATTCATTGCAGTCACTGAGGTCAGCAGAACAAGATACAAGCAGAAGCAACAAAAATAGAAATATAGGAGGACAGGAGGACAGGTGGACAGAAGGATAGCCAGCATTGCAGCCCCGAAGCTAAGGTGCACTTACAAAGATCCATAGATTCATAGCTGAAGTAAAGTGCAAAAAATACATTCTATGACATTAGCGTAGCTAAAGGAAAATAACAGAGTTTTATGCGTTTATTAAATGGAAAAGTATAATATTAATAAGAGCCTTTCTGATACAAATGTTAGTGCTAAACAATAACAAGCATAACAATCTTAAATAATTTAATAAAAATGTATTAATAGCTAAATAGAATTTATGTAAAATAGTAGGAGCAACATTTATATTAGAAATTAAAGGAGTATGCTCACAGAAAACACTCGCTTAGTAGATTTATTCGTTATTCCAGAATGTTTATTCGCCACTGTCTGCATTATGTTAGTTAACATTATTCATGGTGCGTGCCTTATGTTAATGTTAAGTTGCCGCGCTCGCTAACATTGATAATGTTATCGAGATACAGGCGTGGTATTAACATATGATTCTCTTTATATTTAATTTTTATAACTTTATAACTTTTAATTTATCTATTTAAATACGTGATTTAACGTTGTAGATAAGCTTAAACAAATATGAAAAGAAAGCCTTTGACATATAATGAGGTGCCCAGAGAACGAGCTTTCAATGAGGCGAATAATGGACCATGAAATAGACTACATACTCCTAATTAGTATCAGCTTGGTTAGCGCTAACTGCAGTTAATACAGCAAACACACACACACACACCCACACAAAGAGAAAGAGAGAGAGAGAGAGAGATAGAGAGAGAGCGAGATAGACAGTGTGACATGTTGAAATGGCTGCGAATTTCTTTGTGCCAAAACATATTTCTAATTAAATTAATTAAGCGAAGCGAGAGCGTAGCGTATGCAAGCCAATTAGTGGAAAATGCAAATTAAATGTCTGGCCGAGAGTGGCCAACAGACCGCAACGGAGACGGACACGGAGACAAGGACATTGGCGACAGGCCACCCACTTACCCACCACTTGCTCGCCAATTCAACCACATTAAGAATAACTACTTCTATATGTAGAATATTGTCCTCGGGCATTGTTACACTGTCTAATGTCCGACTCTCTTTGTTCGTCACTCGGTCATAATTGCGTTTAGACATGTAAGCTTTTGTTTTTAAACCCCCTGTAACTACAAAGTGTCTCAAAAGGTAGGAAAGGTAGATCATGAGTGATGAAGAGCAAAGACATGTCCGCTTGCTAGTCCTGCACATCTGAGATTGCTAGGTATCTACCAGTCGAGTACTTTCTGCTTTTTTACTTTACCATTTTGCTTATGATTCAAATCGTGTCTGCCTGCACCTGTGTGCGTATGCGTGTGTGTGTGTGTGTGTGTGTGTGTCTGTGTGACAAACTTAATGACAGCATAATTAAACAAAACAAACAGCAGACTAATAAAATTCTTATGCTGCATGTCGCTGAAGGTCTTACCTTGAAAGGTAGCCTGTACACCCATCCCCCGCCCTTCGTTTCAACTGTCAGCACATTTGTCAGGCGACAATTAAAGTCCTGATGATTGAAGTAGGCACAACATTTACATACATTCACTAGTACTCCTATTAGTTTTGTCTCAACTACTTAACGCCCCCTTTTACGCCGACTGCTCTCCTCCGTTCTCTTGTGTCTTTGTAACCATATGCGATTCCTTGAATTCCGTGCATGTCAATTTAGTTATTTATGCACAAAGTTCAGCACAAAGGATGAACCCATGCAATGGTTAGGGGTCATAAGACCCACCGACCCCATATGGGGGCCTATAATTTTCAATATTAAAGCGAACTTTGCCTTTGTCATTTGTCTTTGCGTTTGTCTTTAGCACCGCCTTTTCCAGCCCGCATTTGGTTTTATTCTTAAATTGGCCAAATTAATTCGATTCAAATTATCAAAAGCTATCCTAATTGCATGTAAGCGGAGTATATAAAAGGAAGAAATAAGAGATTGTTATAGTAATGAGTTAAAAATAGTGCAGAAGTTTATTAGGAGACAAATATTTACAACAATTTATGTGTTTAAGTTGAATAAACAAGAGAATATATCGAAAATGTAAAGCTACTGTATATAATATTGAGTTAACATAACATAAGCTGCAGTTAACAGTCGATGGACTTCTATTTATTACAAACTGATCCTAAAAGTATGCAGCATTTTTATGAGTTGAAAATGGCATATGCAATTGCACTGCTTCAAATGCAAACTTTGATATAATAAAGATATATTTATGTATGAATAACATGGCATACAGCTTATTATATATTTATCGTATTAACATAATTGCATATTTCAGCTTATTTTAAGTATTAATTTATTAAGAGTTAATCAATTTAATTTTGCAAATTATCAACAGAAATATGCAAAGAAACAGCAAGTCTGTTATCTGTTCAGTTTGCTTTATTTAATAATCAAATACAAATCAAACATAAAGTATTTAAACCCCACTTAATATTATTCATATGCTCCGCGCAGTTGACAATAGAAATTTCAAAGATTCAGCTCGATTTTCATATTGAAATTATAATTTTAATTTATGTTCGAGCATTGCACATTTTTCGCATTAGTGTGCAACTTTTTGTTGACACGACATTTGCCCGCATGCAAATGCATTTGGTTGCCCCCGACTCGTCCTGCTTGCCCCTTGCCAGCACTTCCATTCACAGTCCGAACTGGAGAATGGCCGGCAAATAGGAGGTTGGAATGGGAGCAGCTGCTTAAATATTTGACAATAAAATGAAAGCAAATGCGCTAATATTGAAATAACGAGTGAATTTATTTGCACGACAGTCCGCTGCTCGATGGTATAAAAGCCGCTGAATGGGCATTAGAAAGCAGTTGCAATACGATGCAGTTGACCAAGGGAACCATTCTAGTGCTGGCACTCTGCCTCAGTTGCAGTGACATCTCTGCGATTCCCAGCAGAGATCTGATCAGTGGTATATGGACCGGACTGGGTGGTGCAACCAACGACATCATCAATGGAGTCGCACAGGCCGCAAAAGATGGAGCTGGGCTGACGGCAGATATTCTGGAAAATCTGGATAATGCCAAGCAAAGCTCGATAGGCAATGCCATAGAGATTGCAGATTTGATAACGAATGCAATTTCTGACTCATTGACAGATAACCTGAGCAACTTAACAACAAGTTTGCAGAGCTCGCTCAAAGAACTCGAAACTGTGGTGTCCGGCGAAGGAAATCGCATTAAGAAGGCTGCGCTGCAGAAAGGACTAGATGCCCTCAAGTCTCTCGAATCAGCGGCTACTCAGTTACAAGAAGAACTGGCCAGCATTGCTGACAAGCTTGGCGATCAAATCGACGCACAGGTAACTGAAGCCATCGAGAAACTGCAGACTTGGGGCGAAGAGCAACTGCAGCGCGTGAACCAGACCACAAATGGAGCTGGCGTTAGACAAGCCAGGGATCTCATACGGAATGTAATTGAACGCTTCACTAACGGACTGCAAAGGAGCCTAGATCAGCTGGTATTTTTAAAGGCACAATTTGAACTGGATGTCAACGATGCCATCGAAACCTATGCAGATTATGCCAGAGAGCTGATTGACCGAATGAATCGATGCAATGCAACATCTGCTCTGCGATGCCAAGATACTGTTCTGCAACTCGTGAGAAAGATAAGCAATGCACCCAATCAGCTGAATAATCTGAAAAGAAAAGGCAACAAACTGGTCAAATCCGGTATCTATGCCTCCCAATACGTCGTTAATCTTGTGGCTCAGATAGCGAAGGCTCAGCTGAAATGTGAAGCCGCTCTTGATGGTATCATTAAGTACAACAGGGACATCGAGGCCGATGAAACCACAGCCAGCACCGCTGCAGAGTCCGATGAAACCACAGGCAGCCCTGATGCAGAGTCTGATGAAACCACAGGCAGCCCTGATGCAGAGTCTGATGAAACCACAGGCAGCCCTGATGCAGAGTCTGATGAAACCACAGGCAGCCCTGATGCAGAGTCCGATGAAACCACAGGCAGCCCTGATGCAGAGTCTGATGAAACCACAGGCAGCCCTGATGCAGAGTCCGATGAAACCACAGGCAGCCCTGATGCAGAGTCTGATGAAACCACAGCCAACCCCGATGAGTCAGAGGCTACCTCCTAAAATGTTGAGAAAGATGTTAACGAGAAAGATAATAACACAAATGTGAATCCCCTAACAACAATATAAACGAATTAAGATTAATCCTGGTGATGGTTGATGAAAGCATAATAAAAAATACATTTTCAATGCAAGACTCAATCGTTTAATCGAAATGTAGCAACCGATTGTGGCAATTCACTGACAGCAGTCTGTCTGTCTGCCTGTCTGTCTACCTGTCTGTCTGTCTGCCTGTGGTTCACTTACCTCATGTGCCACGCATTCATTTTCATTTTCATTTTCGCTGCAATTATGATGCCATTCACAGTGCAACATTTTTCGCTGATCCAAGCGCAACGTGCAACGTGCATCGCCTGCTTAAGTGCATCGCTGCCTTGCACCGGAACGACGCCACTGACCATTGGCAATCGCATGGCATTAAGTCATTTTGTTTCCTGTTACATTTCCGGTATCTTTCCTTTTTAATGCCCTCCCGCTGCCGCCCAGCCAACCCAGCCACTCCTTGTGTGCTACAGCTTCAACTTGATTTGGCTTTCCACTTGCGTTTGTGCTGCTTTTTTCTTTCCCTTTTTTGGCTGCAATTTGGTAAATTTATTAACCCACAAATATGTGCTTCCTGCTGTTGTATCTATGCACATTTTAATATAAATGTTTGCTTCGATTTTATTCGACTAAATTGGCTGTGGAAATTCTTCTAAATGGAATATATTAAATCAAGCTGAGGGGTTTCCCCTTGGAAACAACGTTGGCAACGTTTAACTAACTGATATTAAATTGCAAAACTCTTTATTAGCCCATGCGGCGTATGATTAATTTTTGGTTAGGTAAACAGCATTTGCAATATTTGTTTCATGGGCTTAACAAACACTTCAACTGATAATAAATTGGCGCAAACTGTTTGTTTATTCCCATAATATTTACATTGATGCAATTTTAAATAGTATTTACGCTGGCAATTTGTTATATTTTTTATACTTTTTTAGTTCAAAATAAATATTATTGTAATGCAAAATAGTTTTTTATATAACTTTTAGTTAAACAAACTGATTCCACAAACAATTTCAGCAATTGGGTAAGAGAAAATGTATGGGAATTAATTACTAGCTGTAATTCCAAATTCTAAAAAGATAATTTAAATTATAGAAAATATCATAGTTCTTTTTATAAATCGTATTTGGCTTGTTCCAATAAATTTAAGCTTTTTAACTTCATTAATCATTAATTATTCAACTTGATTTCCTTCATTTGAATACGTCATTTTATACATTTTTATTGAATAAACAAAATAAGCAATCATTATGAAATTTACTGTGCGTTTTGTTTGCTTCTTTTATTTGTTTTTGATTTCTACATCGTCAATCACTTTTTTATTGCTCATAATAATCATATAAATAATATGCATTCAGCTGTTTAATTAATTTCCATTGTGTTATGTCAATGCAAATTATTAGAGCGTTTTACAATTGATTAAATATTTGCATTTTTTGCGTGTATTTGATAATAGTTTTCTGACGCATTTAAAGCGCAACAATAACATATTTTTTTGAGAGTTTTTCAAATGAATAGCTCGAGTTTTTCCCCAGCAGCTGCAGATTGAGAGCTGTTCATTGCCCCTCTTTGAGTTAACTCCCAGTTGGCCATAATTTCCCCTCTCCTGTATTTTCAGATTCATTCTGCGGTTTAAGTCCTTGCAAATATTTCTCAAACTATAAATATCTTTGCTATTTTATAAACCTAAACCTTTTATAGCATTTTACCAGTCGAAGCTGTCCTATATCTCGTGTGGGAAGTGGCTCACTGTATAACAGCAGTTATAAATTTATTTCTAGCATGAATTGAAACCTTTTATAACAGTTCAACAGCGCAAATTGTCATATAACGCATGTGCAAGGTGTTATATGAACAATTTTATAAGAACTATAAAGCGAAAAGCCTTTATTTGTTATAAAAACTTCCTATATAAATTTGCTGTAGCCCAGCCCAGCCCAGAGTAGTATTTTTTATTGCAGTTCCTTGCCATAAAGTCATCTCATATCAGCACGTTTTCCTAGAAGTGAACTCTACAAAATAAGGGGTATCTATAAAACAGAATATATCTAATACCATTCCACATTAAAAGACAGTTTATTCATTATATTTCTTAATTTGCTCACATGCATCTTTATTGACTGTAATTAATATTTTGAAAAACATTTACCCCATATATAACTGGGTCTGTTTAATCACTTATAACCTACTGAGCACTATTACTAGATATCTTTATTGTATATATATATTTAAATTGTTTTCATTTTAATTGTTTAGTGGATGCTTCTGAAGTTTGCTGATTGCTGCTCAAGCCAAAAAAAATATACAAATATGTGCAGTTTGATATACTTGAAGCATTTAAAATTCGTTATTGTTTATTGTTAAATTACTTAGTGTTTGTTTGTCATTTGAGCGCAATTGTTTGCGATTAGACTAAGTGTCTAGCTAAATATAGTTGCTATCAGTTATTCTCTTTTCTTTTTGGTGCTTAGCTCGGAGGTGTTCTGAAAAATGAATGCCAAACAGTTTGCAGTTGATAAACTCATATACAGACATATAACTAACAGTACTTTGGGTTTGTATTTATGTTTTTTTTTCTTTCTTCTTTACTTGTTTGGGACTTTCACTTACGAGTATGCTAAACTTAGGCTAACAGTTTGACTTTATTATTAGGAATTTTCAGAATTTTGCATAGGAATAATTTTGCATATATATCATATTGAGATATCTTAAGGATTACCAAAAGAAACGGACCGATTTAAATGCCATTGAGTGTAATTGAATTCACATATCTTAAAGAACTGTGAGAATGCATTCTCATTCTTTTGATGGACAATTGTGAATGGATTCTCTTGATTGCTCTCCTTGATATGACATTGAGCAAAATGTAAAGGGGACAACAACCGCTCTGAAATACAACCGAAATACTAGATTCTATTCATAATATGAAGCTCTGCTTTCTTCTTCTTCTTGTTCTTTCTTTTCGCTGCTAACTCTCAACTAATTGGCACAAACACAAGCGAAAGAAAACTAATCAGCGTCTGCGGCCTGGTTTATATCGCCAATTAACTCCACTTCTCAGTGGTATTCCACACGGGCTATGGGAACACCCATATCATCTAATTCAAAGACGATCATTTTGCGTTTCCTTCTCACATTTGCCGGCGGTGCTAACTGATTTGCATTTCCTATCGCTGATGTTCTTGTCGTTGTGGTTGTTATTGCATCTTTAAATGGATTCTTTGGCTTTGCCGTCGTCGTTGTTGTAGTTGTGGTTGTTGTAGTTACTGTTTTTGTCGTGGTTCCTGTCGTCTTCTTTGTCGTTGGCTTCGCCTGCTGTTGCTTCGTTGTGGCACTGGGCTCGGCCTTCATCTGTTCCTTGCCTTCTTGCTGTGCATTCAATTCACGCATTTTCTGTAGTAACTTTGGTTTCTCGTTGTGCTGCATCTCTGTTTGTGGATTTGGACGTTTCGGCAGAGTTGGCAAAGCGGGCAGATCGCATCGTTGCCGCAAATGTCTGTAAACGGCATCCACACGTTGCACCAAACGATTCACGTATTTTGTTGTAGTGCGATCCATAATGGAGGGCGCCTTGATGCAATCATTTCCACCGAATTCGCAAACCTGTACATGAAAATAAACCAATTTTGAGGGGTAAATTAGTTTTTGCATTCATTTAATATGATTTTAGTGTTGCCAACCGTTTCAATATTAATACTTGTTCTAAAAGGAACGACAAGCAGCGTTGCCAACTTGCAATGTATTTATGACAATATGGCAGCTTCAATTCACATGCTACCACTGTTACCAACCATTTCTACAAGCAATTTCAATTTGCATTTAAAGCCAGCGTTGCCATCTTGCAAAGTAAGCTTCTTTTACGTAGACGTTGCCAACTTGTCAATAATGGCAGACAAATAACAATTTGACGTTCGATATTATGCAGAATGGCATAACATGAATTGCCATTCCAGCATTCAACTTACGCGATAATGCTGCAGTATGGCCTCCTTTGGTGGCACATTCAATGATCCCATGCCGGGCGCAAACTCCCACACAAAATGATTGCCTGCCTCGACCACAGCCTCCGGTTTGCAAATGTATTTGGAACGTTGCTTTTGAGGATGCAACTTGTAGCGTCTGTTGGGTTAATTTGTTTCGATAAGAAGGTAGACAAACTAAAGTTTGAAAGACTTACCTGCGCGTCTTACGCTGTGTTACCAAGGAAGCACGTACGCTGCCCAACTGATCGTTGCCACCAGCTATGCCAGAACTGGCCAAAGGATCGTCGGCAAACTGCAGATAATAAAAAGCATTTTGAAACGAATAGGCGCCTGTATTACGATTGCGAAAGCGCTGATTAAGAGAGCTGTAAAAGGAATTAAACGATGAATGAGAAATGATATATAGTCTAATTTCCTTCTCTCCTACCTTAAGAGCTCATTGAGCGTGTCCGTATAGCGTGGCACGATGAACTCATCGAGATCGACCAACGCCAGATACTTGTATCGATACATTGTGCGATAGAGGCAATCGTTGAGCGCCGCAAAGAGTCCCTCAGTGCGTATTTCCTTCTGCGAACGCATGCGTAGATTCCACGGCAGGATGGTGACCGTGGGTCGCTGATAATGCAAGGACTTCAGCACACGGGGCGTTGCATTGTTAGCCACCTCGGCAGGTAGCAACGGCTCCAGATCATATGCCGTCAGATTGGCAGGCACCTGACCACTTTGATAGCTGTGCAGCACACAAGAGGCGCGCGGACCGAGCGTGTGATTGTAGAAGGTGAAGTGCGAGACGCCCAGCAGTGCATAGAACTCCAGATACTCCATTAGATACAGCGCCTGATCATAGCTAAAGTGGAAGGGTTTCACGCAAACCGCCATGCGATCCGGTATCTGCTCTCCACTGGGTGGTGCATGTGGCACAGGCCGCCGTGAGTCGCCACTGCCGCTGGCATTGGCCAACTGCATTGGCTGTGCGAAGTCTGCATCCTGATCCGTGTTGCGCAAGGTGAGCAGATTACCAGGTGGTGCACGTAACCTGGACACAACGCTAACATATTGTGGCACATCCAGGGGTGGGGCACGCACCGGGCACAGCACAAAGCAGGCACTGTACTTTAGATTCCAATTCTCACGAATAATCTGCGAAAAGCGAAGTTCAAATGAGTCGATTGTAAACTATCGATAAATGATAACTTTTTAATGCAATTTACAGCTGTTTATATGTGATTCAGCTTATCCAAATGGCATTTAAGTGCTCAACTCACCTTGACGCGAGCCATTACGGTGGCAGAGGTATACTTGGCACGCGCTGCATGTGAGGATGCCTCGGTGTTGTTGGGAGGCGTCGGACCGTACCAGAATCTGCACCAGACACGCTCTGGTCCACGTGTTTTGGTTGCGCCAATGACGCGTACCAGGCGTGCTCCATCGCGGCGATCGAAATAGGCGGAGTAGACAAAGAATTTGAAGCGGGTGCCATTGACAACCTGCCAAGCGCCGTCGCTGGGCGCGGTGCCAAATGGGAAATGCGGCAGCGTCTCCTCCACCTTGTCGGGCAGCAGCTGTCCCCAAGGTATCAATGGCATGTTCATGCCATTGCCAGCACCGCCGACACTCACACCAAACGCCCCACCACCCGCACCACCACCGGCAGCGCCATTCAGCAGCATGCCCGCATAACGTGGACGTTGACCGTCGGCGCCTGCGGCTTCTGTGAAATAGTGTGAAATACATGAGACACACGGCGTATACGTCATGACGCGTCGTGGTCGTCGTCCTTTTGT
Source organism: Drosophila macrospina (assembly GCA_035042075.1). Classification (NCBI taxonomy): domain Eukaryota; kingdom Metazoa; phylum Arthropoda; class Insecta; order Diptera; family Drosophilidae; genus Drosophila; species Drosophila macrospina. The sequence continues at coordinate 1,870,366 of JAWNLW010000326.1, read as the reverse complement.
TATCTAAGCGTTGGCCATCTTTGATTGCATTACCGTGTCCGAATGTGCCGAATGGTTTGTGGCATTGTGTGGACTGATTGGCAATTGGTACTCACCTTGAATTTTAAGTTTATTGTCGCGAAATTGTATAAAACCTAATTTATTATCACTCAGAATGCTGTCATCCAGATCGTAGTCGTCCTGCAAATGCACACAATTTGATAGCCAATCAAAAAATAAATTCAATAACTGCCTGGAGGGCAACCCAGAATAGAACTCTAGTCTCCCAATGACACTTGCTTAGTTTAATCTGGGGACAAGCTGTGACATTAGAGATACTTCAATTGCACGCTTAAATTAACAACGCAATAAACAACTGAAATTATTTACACATATCAACAAAAGTAGTTTCATTTTTACAATTCCAGCCAGTGTCATTATCGCTGCTTATTCGACAGAGTTGAAAACAATACACCTGCATGCGAGTTTTCCCATTTCCACAGCATTGTCAGCTTAGCTGAGGGTTATGGGGACTGTTGTGCTTTCAGAAGTTAACTTAGTGCATTGCAGAGCACTTGGGTGCAAATAAATCAACTTTTTGTCAGCGTGTGCAACAGCAAAAAAATGTAAAGATAAAGAAAAAGTAAATCATATGCATTATGCGCTGCGCTGCTTGCTTAAATATGCAAATCTCTTTTGCCTCTCGCAAGCCGAAAAGTATGCAACGAAATATGGCAAACGGCAACATCTTTTGTTTTCCCACGGCTCCGCAACGAGTTGAGACCATAATAAAAATGGGCGCAATAGTTAAGCTGCCACGCCCCCCCCCATTCAACTACTACTGTTACTGCCTCTGCCGTTGCGTTATGGCAGCTGCTACAATAACAAAAACAATTGTTGACCATTTTTTTGCTTTTGGTTGGCAACGCGGGCTAACGCACACATTCCCCATGCATTTGCATAACAAAACTTACCTTAACATTATCATAATCCGGCATCGAGTCGCCCATGCGACCGCCCAGACTGGCACCGCCCCCGCCGCCCGCCCTCATCGCCATCAAACCGCTGTGGGAGCGTTCGTCGATCATGAAAACCTGAAATATGAAAGGGATGAAACAAAAGAGAGAAGAAGTGTGAGTTTGTGCTAGAAATGCGCACATGTCGTGCTATCGCTCGTGACACGAAATTAACTTACACGAAAGTGTAATTATCATTGAATATAATAAGATAGAAATATAAAAAAGAAACAATTTCAAATAAATGCAATAATAATCAAATACTTTTTGTTTTTAATATTATTATTTTCTAAAAACTAGAATTAAAACAAGATTTTAATAGTACATATGTAATAATATTATATTTAAAATATTAAAAATATTTGAATTGCATAATAGCAAGAGTTGTCCATCGCTAAGCGAAGTCGCGGCAGGTGCAAATGAATCTTCGCTTGATTTTTGAGCTAATTTGTATGCCACGCTTTTTGCATTTTAATCAACGTCTGCTCTGATAATAAATTGCACGCTGCATTTTTAATGCAACTTAATTGCAATTACAAATCTAAGCCCCAAACGAAGAAGAAGAAGATGAGAAGCAACAACAACAATTTCTGTAATTGTTTAATGCATATTTTATGAGCTCGACGTCAATCATAGAGTCTTATGTATGCATGAATTGAAGTAATTTCTAACGTTACTTTATTAAATTGCATTTTATGCAATTGAATAACAAAAGATAGCAAAATATTTAAATATAACAAATATTTAAAATTAATAAAGTTTTTTGAATCGATAAATAAAAAATATAGCATACTAATTGGGGCAAATATTTGTTTTCTATGTTTTGATTAGATATTAATATATATTATTATTTATTAAATATTATGTAAATAATATGAGACCGAAAGGACTACAAAATAAACATTAAATAAATATAATAAAATAAATAATAATATATTTATAGACTTATACTAAAGCATTCCCTAGAATATCTACAGCTCTCATCTAATATTTCCAAGCTCACCTCGGTCAATATGATTAATCCAAAGACAGCGAAGAAGAGGATGACAATTAGGAAACTCATGCTAGACCTCTCCCGGCTGCCCCAGTTCTTCTTGCCGCGCTTCATGGTGGGCGTCAACGAGGTGCGACTGCCGTGTGAGTGACTTTGATGATGATGGTGGCCCAGCTGATGCTGTTGCTGCTGTTGTTGCTGTTTCTGCTGGTGCTGCTGATGGTGGTAACAGGCGTGGGAGTGCCCCAGATAGGCCTGCTGATAGTGATGGCCACTGCACGACTTGGAACTGGAACTGAGATTGGAGGCGGAGCTGGCGGAGCCCCCCGTTCCCGTTGCGAGTTGCTTGTACGATGGGGGGCTCCTGTTGCCTAGCATGTCGGCGAACAGGAGTTGTTTGTTATTGGGTAAGGTGGTTCGTGGTTAGTTTTGGACACTTGTGGATATTATTGGTGGCTTGGCGAATGGGCTTGAATTGGTTAAATTAGGTATTTGGCATGGCTTTTGCTTTGTTGTGTTTGTGATTGTGGCAACTGAAAAGGCAAAACACCAATTAACAATCTAATTTTGGCAATGAATACGCTGAGCAAAACAAAATACGAAAAGCGGCTAAAGAACAACAAAAATAAATAGAGAGCGAGAGAGTAAGAGAAAGCAAAAGAGAGAGAGCGGTAAAGTGACAGCGAGAGAGCAAGTAAAAGTGAGCGAGACTGACAGTTTTCCTTGTTGGCCACTCAAAATGGAAAAATCAATAAAAATCCGTGCTGCGCTTTACTTTGATTACGATTTTAATTGCTTTCGGCTAATTCTAAGGCGGCTAACAAATGCTAATGCCTTTCTGGACAAACTAATTGCTGACAAAGCCACTTAATGTCTTTCCAAATGAATTCTCATTCAGGCAACATTGTGGCTAAGCTGTCAACTCAATTTACACACTCTGCACAATCATTCACCTTCTTAATACATTTCGGTGCACGCTGCGTTTGCTTAACTGCAACTTAAATTATAATAGTAACTTTTCACTTTTGGCTTTTATTGGGATTTTTACACTTTTCTCACAGTTTGCTTCATTCGACTCGTTGGTTAGGCCAACTGTCAAAACAGTCAAATTCACTTAACACTCTCTCCCTCATGCTCTCCACTTGTCATTCTGCCATATTCTCTCTGCAGGAAGTCAACAAGGACATGCGCAGTTCAGCACAGGACATAGAAGCAGCTGTTGTTGTCTTTGTACATTCCTGGTCAGCTGTTGTTTAAATGAAATTAAGCAAATAATAAATAATAAATATTCACTAACAAATAACAAACAATAAATAATAAAAATTAAGAAATAAATAAATAATAATATATAAGAAATAAAAATAAATAAATAATAAATAATAAATGATCAATATTAAATATTAAATAATAAATAGTAAATAGTAAATAATAAATAAGAAATAATAAATAGTAAATAAGAAATATTAAATAATAAATAACAATTAATAAATAATAAATAAATATTAATAAATAAAAAATAAGTATTAAATGATAATAATAAATAAATAATTTTGTTGTCACTTTAAAATATATATAAATTTCTATTTATATATATATAGTTATATATTTTTATTATATTGTTATGTTTTTAAAATAATAAATATACTAAAAACATTATCTGAAGTTTGCAATGAAACGAAGTTTCAAGTTTTATTTAGATAATTAAAAACTTGCCTGAAAGGCACTTAAGAATTGTCTTAAATTTTATTAAATTGAAATGAAATTAAAGTGTAATCCACACGCACACCATATGCAGTTTCCTAAGTACCCATAGACATACACACACACACACACACACGCACATTGAAAGAAATGCTACATAATACCCAATCCTAAGTATCTGAAAGTGCTTCATTTCTATGACTTTCATATCCGGACGAACTTTGCTGCATATATCTTTTGGCCATTTTCATAGCTGAAAGGATGCACAAGGATGCCCAACTAACCGCCCTCTCTCTCTGTCTCTCTCTCCCTTTCTCTCTCCCCACCCAACAAAACAATCTTTTTTTAAAAAAGGGGAGTGGAGAGGGGGCGGCTACTGACTGTTGAATGTGTGGATTTTGGAATGTTTGTCTCTGACCGGTTGCGTCTGTTGAGCTGGACAAAAGAATTAGCGGAAACAATAAAATTCGTAAAGTTTTTGAAAACCAATAAATTTGAAGTGTTTGAAATCAATTGGGAACAAATTGCAAAAGGCAAAAACGAAAACTAGAAGAAAATACAACGAAAAAATTTAAAAATACTATAGATATATATATATATATATATATATTTGAGACGACACTTCCATGTGGAGAGTATCCCAAAACTTTGCCCAACACACGCTCTAACAGTTGAATGTGAGAGTGCGTGTGTGTGTGTGTGTGCGTGTGTGTGTGTGTGTGTGTGTGTGTCTGTGTGTGTGTGTGCTTTTATTTGTGTGAAAATTCCGCAAGCAATTGAAAAGTTTTCAAAACAAATATGCAAAGAAAAAGGTGCTCGAGTCGACGACGAGGACTCCAACGCCTGTCTAAGTGGCGTTAGAGAATGGAGATGGAGATAGAGATGGAGATGGAGATGCAGATAGAGGTAGAGATAGATATAGAAATACAGATGGAGAGCATGCAAACGCAAACGCAAACGGAAACGGAAAAGGAAGTGTGGGATTCATGCTCATCGCCATCGCCATCGCCATCGCCATCGCCAACGCCAAAGCCATCGTCATCGACCCACAGCCTCTGGGCACTGGGAATAACAGTTTTGTTTGCTAAACTTTTGTCATTGCAACGCCAAACAACGGCAACAATGCCAAAGTAATAGCCAAAGTTGTTGGCCAGAGTTACTAGTAATGATCTATGGCCATAACTCCACCTCCAGCAGAACAACACTTCACTTCTGCCGTACTTCTTAAGCAATTTCTTTAATTAATTTGCTTGCTGAATAAATAACAACAGTATTAACTAATGTGAGTGCTGCACAGAAAAAAGAAACAAAAGAGTGAAACGAAGTGAATCAACAATGAACAGAATATTCAACTAACAAAACAAACAAATGCGACATCTTTCTTACAGTTGCTAAGCGCAACTCCAGATCCAACTCCCACTGCCGCTGTCAGCCCCCCCTGCTTCCTGCTTGACAACTCCGTCAAGGTAAACACTTGAACGCATTCGTTGCACCTCAAGTGAGATTAAATAAAACTGCAGCAAGAAAATTGAAATGAAAATTCAGCAAAGCAAACAAATTCGAGACAACTTATAGCATTTCTCAAGTTCTCAATTTCTCATTTTAGACTGCCAAAAATGTATTGCATTTATATACAGTTACTATACATATATATACATATATATACATATGTACGTACATGCACCTGCAACATGCCACATGCCACATTCCACATTGCTGTCTTGTAGCCAACTTAACTTTGATGAGTTTGCAAAGTAAAGCTTTTTAGGGGAATCTCTCGTACAGCTGCAACTTATCAGGACTACTTGTAATCAGTAGGTCTTCTCCTTCCTCCCTTCCCCATCTGCTTCGTCTTCACTTTCTGCTATTTCTCCATCTCCATCTGCTTCACCTCTGAGTGTGCTCAACTGTATTTGAAATTATGATTAAAATACCAAAATGATGAGCCGGATAACGAGTTGAGTTCTTGAGAACTGTATGTAATCGCAATGTTAAACGCGGCGAGGGGAGTTTAACAGTAAGCGATTGGCTTTGCAAATACATGTGCACGCTATGTATGTGCTCTAGTGCGAAACTATAGAAATAGAAATTGAAATAGAAGTGTAGAAAATACAACTCCAACTCTTCAACTCCTGCTAATCTCACAACTGCAAACTAATCTAGCTAAAGTAAGCAAAAGTAACGGCAAAATTATGATTATACAAGTATCGAATGAAACATACCCCTTAACATTAAACATTAAATAGTTTTACAATCGATGATATTGTTAGTTTAAGTTATGTTGCTAAAAATTCTATAAAATATTCCAAATTAATTCAAGATTTTATGACAAAGTTTTTCAGAGATTTGACAGAGCCTATAGACAACCCAGAATATTGATAGGGAATATTATAAATAATACTGGCTTAAATTAAAATTACAGAAAGAGGAGCAGACATAGATAGAGAGCAGATAGTTGATAAAGTCTTCACACAACTGTGATTAGTCCATTTTTAAGAAGTTTAAATTACACATTTGGATAAAAGAAAGGAAGTACATTGATTATTATTGTTTTATTTAAATTATTAATCTAATTTCTATATACTTTATTCGAGTATTAATTCCACAACAAAATATATTATATTTACTTACTCCCTGATTACATATGAATTATAGTTAAATACTATATTTTATTCACTTGCATTCTGATTACAATTAAAAGTAGCCCTTGCTTATGTCAACACTTATAAGCAACTGAATTCATTGAGAAGGCGCAGTCACATCAACAAATGAATCACAGAACCACAGAAGTTGATGTTGTTGTTGTTAAAAGAATGCAGAAGAAAAAAGTGTAGCATGCTTCTAGGCATTTCATTAATTTCACAGCGAATAGCAGCGGGAGACGCAGCGGCATACAAAATAATAAAATGAAAAGAGAGAGGGAATGGCAGAGAGAACGAAGAGAAGTGTAGTGGAGATATACGGCAGGAGGTCCGGAGGCGACGCCATATCAGCCGGATGCGCGCGTTGTTTGGTAATTTCCTTAACGGAAGCGCATGCAGTTGCAGTTAGTCCGGGATCAGAAATGGCTCTGAGTCTGACAGTGTCTGCGCCTGGTCAGGCAAGTCTAGCCTGAGCATTAAACAAAAAAAAAAAAAAAGACGTGCTCACAAATTTGTTGCGAAAATTTCCGCAGCCAATAAAATGGTAGCTTAAAGGCGTCGCATGGCCCATGGGAGCTGCTGCCTCACGGCCATTTCCAATTGATTAAGCACTTTTGGCCAAACAAAACCGCAAAAGCACAGCCAAGGGCCCAAACAGGCAGATCTTGGCTAGCACACAAAAAAATAGAAATAGAAAGAAAAGCACTCATGGCATCAAATCGAAACGAATCGAATCGAATCGAGTCGAATCGAATCGAATGGAATGGAAACGAATCGTCTGGTAACCAAATGCAACGAAATGCGAAACAAGCCGTTGCGAGTTGGCCATGTTAACGCCATGCCTCGACGCTTTAACTGCATTTGACCAGATCAGAGCAAGCTAGACTGGACACCAGACACCACCACCACCACCATGAGAGCCCCCAGCCACAGCAGCAACAGGACTGCGCTTCACTCCACTCCATTCGCAACTTAAAATGCACTTTGGGGGCTTTTTCATTTAGTGTGCCATAAATTAGGCAACTGACTTTTTGCAGCTCCGGCAGAGGGCAATACGTGGCGACAGTTAACTCCCTGCCACACTTCCTCCCTTCCTTCGCTACTGCAACTATCCATGTACCCAGACAGCCAAATCCAAATCCAAAGCCTGGCCTGGCCTGGCAATTAATCTGCCCGGGTCACGTCGGCGCCAGCTATGTTAAAAATTCAAAAGTCAACGGGCAGAGAGCGACCAAAAAACGGGCAAACTCTGCAATTTATAATCAATGTAGTTTGAAATGATCGAACCCTTTGCTATATAAACAGCATAAGCAAGTAGGCGCTGTAATGAGTGTGTTAGGCTTGCTAATACCCTGTAAATGACATGAAATTGTGCTGCAAGTCAATGAAAGAAGCACTACAATATTAGTTTAGTTAGAACTGGAATACCTGAGTGTTACGAGAACTCTCCCAATTGTATATTATACATTATAAACTTATGCTTTACAGCTGTTACCAATAGTATCTTATTATGTCAGCAGTAGAAGTTAATGAATTGAAACGATTTCATTATAATTGTTAACAATTCCTTGAGAGATGTAACTGAAATAGTTGGCATCGAATTAGTTCTGTTAATTATCATTTCTAACATTTCTCTGTTATGTTAAATAAATACAAGCATTATCACAATTTAAAAGCTTGTAATAAGTTTTAATACAGATAATGTAGTAATAAAAACAATAATAAAAGACGTTTGCAATTTCTAATCTGAAATCACATAATATAAAATAATATTGTTATCAAATTTATGTTCATTTACGTTAACTTAGCTTTACAGAGCGCTTTAAGCAAGAGATTTGAAATTAAAATACATTAACAATTTCTTAGTACATTTTTAATTTAAAATAAGATATATAAATATATCATAAATGAGTTGTAGTAAAAAGATATCGCAGCTGAAACGGTTCAGTTGATTGCTTTACAGCAACTTAACAGTGACAAACAATTAACATTACAGACTGCTGTAATTAGCAGTTGTCATAAGTAAACAGATTTCCAATGCAAAATTAAAGTCTTATGGAGTCAAATCTCAGATGAGCTGCAATCAAAAACTGTTTGTTAATGGCAACAGCAAATTTACTGTGCAACATGCTTAAGTTGAACAAAAAAAACTTAAGTAAAGTATACTCTTGCATTAGAAAAATGCAACAAGAAGTGCGAACTTCAAATGCTGCAACGGAAACACAATTAGGCTGAGTGCTGGTCACATGTCCAACTTTGGCCACAAAAGTTCCCTTTAAATTGCCACAGAGAGTGACTATCAAAAGGCTGAAGAAGGTTCCTTCGGACCAAGTCCGAGACGCTTGCCACATAAATTCAATAGCCCAGGCAATAAGTGCATTAGCAGCATATTTCACAGATTGGCAGACACGTCGCTCCATGGTCTACGTTTTCGAAACCCAACCAACTGCATGGGGGCGTGGCAGGACAGGGCGATGGACATTGAAAGGGAGCAGCCAAGCCAAGCAAGCAGACAACTGCCCAGACACTCGCTCGACCAAAAGTAAGCCACAAATTGCACGAGATCATAAATATTTCAAGCATAAAATACAAAATATGCAAAAGTTTTCCATTTTCTTTTGCGCTTTTCGCCATTTGCTTTGCAGTTGCCATTTGCCATTTGCCATTTTTACTATTTCACCATTTTACCATTTTACCATTTGGCATTGCAGTTGCCTCTTCTATTTCGAGATAGTAGGAACGACATCAAACGAAATAAGAACAGGAAGAGCGCTGTTATGTTTCTAATGCCGAAGTACGTATGCTCTTTCGATACGCAAATAGTAGTTGACAAGTAAACAAGAAATAAATGAGGTAAAGAGCTGTGCTGCCGAAGTAGGAATAATCTCTTGAAAGCATTTTACAAATTAAGTTTGTCTACAGAAAATTATTAAGAAATATTGGAATAGGAAAGAAGTATTAACTAGAATGACAGCTTAAACACTTTGTCAAATTGTATATTTAATAGTTTAATTTATGATAATTTTAACGCAAATATAATTGTTTCTATCAAGTATCTATCAAATCTAACAGATTGGAATAATCTCTATTCGGTTCTTGACTTTAAATTAACACCAAAACTTGACGTGATTTAAGTGCAATCCGTACTTAGAAAAGTCAAAGAGTAGGCACAAGCAACGACATAATATTTGGTGCTTTGGGCCTTAAGCTTACCTAAAATAGCTAAGCTACCCGTTGTCAGGGTATAGAACTGTATTACAAAATTCTCTCACACAGGAAAGAGCAACTGCAGCAGCAGCAGGAGCAACAGTAGAAACAGCAACCGGCGGGTGGTGTACATCAAACCATGACACTCGCTCTCTCTTTCTCTCTCACTCTCTCTCTCTCTCTCTCTCTCTCTATGGACTTTGGCGGCACGTGCACGCCAAATGTTGAGCGGAAGTTCAAAAAGCGCAAAGAGCGTGTAACGCTGCCCAGCATTGGCAACTGGCCTTTAGCCTTTAGCCTGCCACTGTGTATGGTCAGCCGATTGTGGCAACAAATTTTGCAATAAGCAATTTTTCAATTTTCAATTTTAGACACCGCCATCGACGATACCAGACGGCGGATGAGCAAAACGAACGACATGCAAAGCACCAAAAGAGCCAAAAAAAAAAAAAGAAGCAAAAGCAAAGTCCAGAAACCAGGTCATAATTCAACAAGAACCATCCATGTCCATGATGTCCACGTTCACGTCCGACTCTCAGAGTGTCAGATTCCAGTCAGAGTCAGAGTCAGAGTCGAGGCGGACAAGACAAATGTGTGTCCCCTGCCGCCAGTTGACACACTGCTTCCCCATGTGCACAATTAATAAGTAATCTACGGGATCTACGTACTCTTCCCTCACCCCTTCTTCCATTCCAATTGTAACTTATGGTCCACTTGCAGCCAAAAACCTAGAAAATCGAGCATTTGTTGGATAATTTATTAAAGTTACTGGCAGAATAATAGAGACTACATTTGAGAAATCATCGGATTCGCTGGATTATTTTCTCTAATTTGGCTACATTTAATTATTATAATGCGAAACAAATTTAAATTGAACCTTTCGCTTAAGCAATATTTATTCAATTTTATAACAGATAGATGATAAAATTTAGATTAAAATTGAATAGAACATCAAAAGAATGATAGTTTTAATTAATATTATAAATATTGTTATCTTTTAATAAGGGGAAAAATAATAAATTGAACATTTAATCAATATTTATACAAATTTATAATATCTGATTTTTAAATATTATTATCGTTTATTGCAGCAGAATTGACCAAATAAACTCATAAATGATTGAATTTAACTTTGAATTCAACAATATTTCAATTGTTATTATAATTATTATTTATTTTAAGTAAACATAATTATCCTATAAAAAAAATATATAAACTTTAAATGGGGAATTATGCAGAACATGAAGTGAAACAAAGACATATTGAAAATGTCTCATAAAATAAATAAGATAAAATCGTTTACTATAGACAAAATGATAAAAGAAACGTCCAAAAAAAACGCATTAAATATAATAAAATTTTAAAATAATGAAAACAAAAACAACAATAAAAGCAAAGAAAATAATAAACAAACATAAAGAGTCTCAAATGTTGCACAAATATTAAAAAGAATATTAATTAAATTGCATAAATAAACATATCAGAGAAAACTAAAGAAATCTCTTAAAAAAACACAAATTTTATAAAAATTATAAATAATTTAAATATACTTTAGGCAGCAATTTCAATGATAAAAGCAAATGTAGAAATTGAAATGAATAATAAAGTTACCTAGAAATTGTATGTTTATTAAATCGTTGTTTATTGATTTGCTAAATAACTTCAATATTTGCGCCAACGTTGTATGGTAACCATGACACCCAAGCATAGCCACATGATTAGCAGAACAATGGAATATGTGGAGATGATGGGTTGTTCATCAGAATTTCTCAATATGAATACCATATTGCGATAATTATGTGCACATTTCTCACAGCCACCGAAATCCACATCAACAAAATCATCCTGCTCATCATGGGGTTCGCCAAAGAGGCTTAATTGTCCGTGCGCCATCAACACAAGGCTGAGCAACGGTATTAACAGACGGCAGTGAACCATCATGGCCAATAAAGTAATTCAATTAAAGCCGCTTACAATCAATTAAACAAATGATTTGTTACTGAACACAAGGCCTATAGTGAGACGGCTTTTATAGCGCAGCCCATCGAGTCGTGATTTGAGTGCATTCCAAGAACTGAAAGCGATGTAGAAGTTTACATTACTGCATAGATGATGATTACGATTGCGAATGGAATGTGAAAACTAAATAAACACAACTTACATAGTGTTTACACTCGTATACAGTTACACAAATAGATTTGGGGAAGTAGAATCGCTGCTGATATCAAATTACAATATATTGAACTAAGCAACTCGAGTTCATCAACATAACTTGAAAGTTCTTTATTCTATAGAGCTGAAATTTTGCATATAAATGGACCAATGAATTAAGTACATACTTCAAATAGAACATACAATATAGATATAAAGTCGGCTTATAAGATTATATATAAAGGTCTTATTAGAATTCGGAATGCGAAAATATATAACTTATCATAACTCTATAACAGTTTCAACTATCTAACTGAAATTTGGTATATGGATTAATCCAAACAAATTAAAAATACACATAAACTGTTTCATTCATACACAAAATAGTTTGCCAAGTAATTCAGAATGTTTATAAATATATAGCTTAACCATAACTCTGACACTACTTAATCTATATAGCTGAAATTTGGTTTGCAGATTGAACAGCTTTAATACCCAACAATGCAATACAAACAGCTCCATCTTGTTAGTCAATCGTATACCCCGTTGTATCCAAATCACGCTCCTTCAACTTGAGATCTATCCAGCTCGTATAGAGCATCACATTCGTATAAATACCCAGAAGCTGAGGACGATCGCAACGTGCCGCACGCGCCAAGAGTCCAACGAGGGCAAACCGATTACTGCTGCCGGGGAGGAGGCACATGAGGGGAATGGCCCCCAAGTTGTCGCACACAAAATGATTCTTCTCGCCGCTGGCACAGAGTAGAGTATCATTTAGAGTATTGCGTCGTCCTAAGATGGCCAGACGCAGCTTGGAAGCGCACTGATCCCGGGGCAGAACGAGAAGGGAGGCACGCTTCGGTAGCGTCGTGTTTCTATAGAAATCCACACGACGCCAGCCGGCCACAAAGCAATCCCCAAGGTTGGGAACAATTTGCGGAGGCGGCAGGCAAATGACTTGCACATTGGCAGTTAGTTCAAAGGGTTCCTCCGGGTGAAGTAGAAGCAATGCAAGATTATGCCTCGCCAGCGATAACATGTACTTTGGATGCACCAACAGTTCGGCCACAGAGCGCGTCTGATGTGACAATGGCTCCAACTCCACAGCTGCATCCCACTCGCCGGCAACGAGACGCAACACATCCTTTGTCTCGCCCTGGACACAGTGAGCAGCCGTTAGCACACAATGTGGTGAGATAAGTGCACCACTGCACAGATAACCACCGGCATTATAAATGCCCACCAACCAGGGAAACTCAGCAAACTTGACCTCCTGCCTTGTGTGTGCCAATGGATGCAAATGAAACCAGTGCTCCAAGCGTTGACCACACTTTCCCTGCTGCAGCAAGGAGACATTGCAGTTCCTGCACACTGAGAGCTGTCAATGGGATTAACACGGAGATTGATGTATACGATTTATAGATAAGATTTTCAATTAAAATTATTTATTTATCATTTATAATTTGTTTCTCTAAATGTTAACTTTAGTGCTGTCAATCGCTTTCCGTTGTTAAAGGATTCTCTCACCGTGTCCTTGATATTGCAACACTTTTCCATATAATGACAATCTTGTTCATCCAGCTGCGTGCGTATCCCCTCAGGATGAGAGTCAGCTACCTCATTGCAGAGCTCGTAGGGCACACATTGCTTCCCAGATGCACAGGACTTATAGCTGACCCCACCGATCATTCCCGGTATGAACAATATCATCGACAGCACTTGGATTATTCGCATTTTGTTAGACTGGGCCACGCGCCCAGCTCTTGAACTGATATGTTAAGTGTCTTTGTGGCCTTTTATAGCCTCTAACCCGATCTCGGATTATCTATTTTGATTGGTTTAAATTTAGCTGCAAGTCTAAAAATAGGTCAATCAAAGTAAACGCCTTGCAAAGCCAACAACATGCTCTCATCAAAGAAGAGTTCGTTAGCTTTGAGATACAATTCAAGTTGTAATTTTTGTTCAGTTTGTATGTTATGTTAAGATGCTGTAAGCCCAAGTTAATAAGATATATAGAAAGGTCTGTGCTTTATAACACACTTGCTGTTAAGTCCATGTTATTAACATATATATACATATGCATACATCAAACTTCGATCTCATACAGTCTGCTCCTTATTTAAACAGCTGTTAAACCCGAGTTAAGCTAGTTCTTTTAAAGAGATAAAAACAGAAATGTTACGTTGATGAGCAATGCTGTTATTAACATTTTATATATTATGTTAAGCAGCTGTAAGGCTACTGTAAGAGTTATTTTAAAGTCTGAACTATTTCTGCTAATTCTAATAATTAATGCTGCTTCTTTAATAATATTACAACTAATTTATATTAATTACAATAAAATGAAATAATATAGTTCATAAAGAGAAGAACAGCTAGTAAGGGTATTCCAGGATCAGCATAGCGTTAGTCAATTGCAGTTGCTTGTGCAGTTTTGGTGTAGTTGTTGCTTAAGTACTCTTGTTTTCTTTCTCCGACGACATCAACACGTATCCGTATCTGTTACGGAGCATTAGATGGTGGAGGCGGTACAAGTTGTGCGTCATAGTATCTTAATGCACAATCGTCGCTTAAGTGCACGTAAATTGAATAAAATTTGGACAAGTTTTAATACTGAAGATGCGCATAGAGCATGACAGACAGACAGGCAGACAGACAGAAAGAGACAGAATGAGACAGCGGGGCAGCTAAATGGAGCGAAGGAGACAGACAACGAGAAGGAGAGAAAGTGAGAGTACGAGAGAGACAGAGAAGAGTTGACAGTTTGGGGCCCCCGGGTGAATGTGAATCACAATCTGAATGTGAATGTGAATGTGAATGCGAATGCGAACACACAGCTCGATAAACAGGCAACTGAAGTGAGTGTATATACTTACTCACTTACCTATTCGTTAGACTGCTGCTTGTTTGGCTGAGATTTACGCAACTTAAACAGATTGTCAACAGGAATTGTTGTCGAGGACAGGTGACGCTCGGAAAGGACAACATCGAGTGCAAGACACGCGCCGTGTTTGAATGTGCCCCCGGAATGTGTACTTTGAGTCCTGCAGAGGTTTGCAACTGCTCTCCTCTTATGCAAGACTTAATTTGTTAAATCGTGTTCAAACACTTTTAACAGATGTTATCCTCAAGGAAATTAAATGTTATTGCAAAATGCAACCCCGCCTCCCACTCCTTCCCTAGATTAAATGCTGATTTATATATATATATATATACATATATATATATATATATATGGCAAATTGCAAATGCATTGCGATATGTAACCGGACGCCCAGCCACGCCCACACTGGCATTGTTTTGTTGTTTGCAGCTTGTGGTAGACATAAAGCCAATAAATATGAACATTTATTGTCTGCCTTTGTTGAACGCATCGGAAGTTCATTTACCATCATACAAACAACATATATTATTTTATAAATTGCAAACTGATTCCCAATTTTGACCCTGGGCATTACATACAAAAAATGTAACTCATTTCGCCATAAACGTAAAATATGCAATTGACGACAAGAATGAAAGGATTTTTAAATGAAGTGTTAAAAATGTTACCGCAAATCAAACAAACATACAAAAAATATGGAATGCAAAACGTAAATCGAATATCAAGATAACATCTGACTAATATTTATTATTCAAGCAAAAGAAATATAAATTAAACTGACCACAAAATGCAAAATATACTTATAAAACATTTGTATACTTTTTATTACAAATATCAGCTTACAATCAATCAAAAGTGTATCAAAAAATAATTTAAATAATTACATTGCATTTAAATATATGCAAATAATTTATTTTAAAGATTAATTAAAACAATTACAATTTAATAAATGATCTTAATACCCATAGAAATTATTTATCATTATTTTGCAATTAAATAAATTATTTAAATTTAAATTAAATTTAATCTCAAATTTAGCTTTGATGATTACAATTTAATATGCTTAGCCAAACGCCTATGTACCTTGCCTTAAATTCAACTCAATGTGGAGAAACTTAAGCATAATGAGCTCAGCAAAGTATAATCCTCTTTAGCAAACACTATTGAGTCAATTAACCTCCGCTAAAGCTCTCTTAGTTTCGAGAGTTACTCAAATGCATTGGCAATGCACCCTCTTAAGCGCAACTCAGTTAAGTTGCAGTTTCACTCAACTCGCTGGTGAGTGGAGTCGATTGTGAGAGGTGCACTGTCTGCTCAATTCTCTTCACGGCAAAGCACTCAACTCAAGTGCATTTAAGAGAGGCGAGCACAATTGCAGACTGCAAGTTAGAGTGAGTTGGTTGTGGAGTGTTTTCTTGAGCTGAGCGCATTGTCTATTAATAAACTCGTTGGCATAAAATGAAATGTGTTCTAGATATTTGATTCGCTTAAAAATATAATAAATAATACAAATTTGTATAATTAAATGGAAAATAAATTAATAAATGTTAATTAAAATGCGAAATATACCAAGCCAAATAATTGATCTGTTAGTGCAAAAGTACGATAAACCTAATCGACCCTTTGCAAGTTTTGAAACAATAAACACAGCAAGTATCCAATCAAGTATCAATTTCAGAATCTATGCAAGACTTCTGTATCTTCTATTAGCTCCCATAAATGAGTGAAAACTCAATACTTTCAAAGTACATTTAGCCATTTCTCTAGGCTAAGTTAGCATATGAATTAATTAACATTCATTCAATCCTAAAAAACCTTAATGAAAGTGAATAAGTATACAAGATAAAAAAGAGTTTTATTATTACTTACTGTAGGAACAATCTGAAATGGTCTTAAGACTTTTCTCCCCTCCCGCATACCACATTTAAATAACACAAACGACAATATTTTTACCATTTTAACATATTTTAATTATATTCCACTTAAAAATGAATTCAAATTGTTTCGCATATTAAACAGAATAAATGTCTACAAGCAAAATGATATGGAAACGTAAGAAGCATACATGAATGTATATATAGATGTAAAAATATCTGATATACAATACAAATTGTATTTTCTATGCAAGTTAATGTCACAATTCTGAACAGCTGGACTATCCATTAAAAGCAAGACGATCAGAATTGTATATATTGCCCAGTTGAATGGACAGACAGGGGTTGGGCTGCTGGGAATGGAAACGGGATGGGGAGAGGTCATCTCTGGATCGTGTAGCTCTTGTCAATCGCCAATCTCAGTCCATGGATTATGCTGTCCAGTCCAGTCCCAGCCAGTTAATGCAACGTCACAGCGTATCATTGAATAGTCGCCTGGGTCTCTTGTAATTGGGATTGATGGGTCCAGGAAGGACATGTGGCTTCAGTGCGCTCTTGCCGGGCTGACGATTCGCATCGAATGGCAACTGTGGCGACAGCTTCAACTGGCGATAGTAGTCACTTTTGGGATAGGCGCTATTGCACTTGATCATAATGCGAACCCTTTTGCTGCCGCTGTCTGTTTGTGGTAAACCAATTTTAAGACGTTGCGCTGGATTCTTGGACTTGCCCTGAGCAGCGAGTGGATTCAGCAATAGCTTACTGTTGGCCTGTTTTAGTTGCACCTTGCGTGAGGCTACAAAGTAATCCTGTTCACCAAGCTGCAGTGGCTCATCCCAGCCGTTGCTGGCCTTGGTTACAGCTTCAGCAGGCCCAGGTGTTGCTGCTTCCACTGTTGAGGAAGATTCCTCGGATGAATCAAGTGTTGGCAGATCTTTAGGCTGTTGCTTGGACTGATTTTTGGGCTGCTCCTTAGGCTGCTGTTTCGGCTGCTCCTCCTTTTGTTTGGGCTGTGTTTTGGATTGCTCCTCCTTTTGTTTGGGCTGTGTTTTGGATTGCTCCTCCTTTTGTTTTGGCTGCTCCTTCTTCTGTTTGGGTTGCTCCTCCTGCTTTGCCTGCTTTTTTGCCTTTTTTGCTTCATGTTTGACTGGCTTTTCAGCTGCCTCTTCGTCGTTCTCGTCCACCTTCTCCACTACCCAGGCATTATTTATGCTGGAGCGCGCCTTCTCGTTACGTTTCACTTGTTTCTGCAGCTTGGGCGACATGGCTTTAGAGAGAACTTCATCCAAGTTGTCCTCATCGACTTCTTCAAAATTTATGGAACTGAGGAGACGCTTGCGTTTGGACTTGCTCAGCTTCTTTAGATTGCGCCCTGTGGCAAAGGTTTCTTCCTCGAACTGTTCTGCATCTGCGATCTTCTGCTCCACCATCTCTGACAGAGGTGTGCCCTCCGGCTTAGGCATGTTTCGCACACCCAACGGAA
Source organism: Drosophila macrospina (assembly GCA_035042075.1). Taxonomy (NCBI): domain Eukaryota; kingdom Metazoa; phylum Arthropoda; class Insecta; order Diptera; family Drosophilidae; genus Drosophila; species Drosophila macrospina. Next base: position 1,852,432 of record JAWNLW010000326.1, on the reverse strand, counting down.
ATTCGCCGCCTGCGTATGTCTCAAAGATGTGCAGTAATTTGCGGAGTCCTTTGCGCCGTTTGCTGTTATATTCCTGAGTTCGCAGCAGTGTCTGTAGCTCTTCCAGCACACAGTCAGCATTAAGTGGCAACTCAGGCATAAGGACATCTACATTTCCTGCACGTGGATCAAGGGATGTGGTTTCTTGCTGCTGTTTATCTTCCTCCTCTTCCTCTTCCTCGTCGAAGCCCGAATCCAACTTCTCAACATCGTCTATAGAGGCACTGGGAAATCCCATTTCCTTCCATGCCTTATACTTTTCGCTGTATTCCCGTCCGAGTTCACTCTGGTAGAGCAAGTGATAAAGCACGCGAGTGCGGCACTGAGCCACCAATTTGGCATCTCTTTGTGTGCCCACATAGAGTACAAAAGGCTTCAGGAAAAGATTAACCTGGGCGGCCGTAATTTCTTCATTTGCTGCCTTGGCTAACTCCTCAAAGAAGACGTCCATGTAGTGCATTGTGAGTCCGCGGGACTTTGGCTGTTCTGCGAGTACAGATTGCTGCATGGTAGCATTGAATTTCTGTATCAAATCTGGAGACCATTTGCTCTTCTTCAACAGGCGCAACATGTAACGCAACATGCGACGCACAAGCATCAGGAATTTATCCATGCGCCACTGATCAATTCCAAACCATTCCTGGCACATTGTTCGCATGAATGCACTGAAATAGGCCAGACTGCAGGCAGTGTTGCCGCCAAAGCTGTCCACCATTTGAGCAAGTTGCTCGGCCAGCTCCTCCTGCACCAAAGGCTTGTCCGACATCCAGACATTGTAGTACAAACCTTTCCAAATCCGCATAAAATCGTCCTCTGTGAAAGGAAAGGAACTGACTGCACGCAGCTGGAACCATTTCCGCAGCTTACGTATTTGGCGATTGCGCTTTGTTAAATCATTGCAAGCCAACGCACGCACTATTTTCACCTCCTGAGCAATTACCAGCAGCTCTTTGGGCACTTTTGGCTGTGAGGCGCCATCGTCATGGTTTTCTTCATTGTCGCTATCTATGGCAGCTACCTGGGCGCTGCGTTTGATTGGCCTTTTCCTTGTAACCATAATTGATGATTGTCAGAACGGCCGGAATAATTTGCAAAAATTCCTTCGGTGTGTATTGAATTTGACTGTTGCGAGAGAGGAGGGCGCACGTGTTGTGCGGCCTCGTATAAATCGATTAATGTTTCAAGGCACGCTTGTGACAATTTACAACACTGGTCAAGTTTCATGAAAGCAATATTCATAATTTTAGAAGATTACATTTTAGCTATCCACAAGCATTGATATACATAAGTCAATAAAGTCCAAGTATAATAATCTAAATACCAAACTTTCAATTAAAAATATATAATAGAAATATATAATAGAAATATAAAATTTCTAGAATAAAATTAACCTAGTTCCACTATTTGTGATGTAATTAAAAGACCGCTGCAATACAACTAACATTATGCTATTACAGAGTATATTATATGTATATGTATATAAATGACAATATTTTATTAGAATTTATTAATAAAAATAATCATAGTTCATGCATATTGTCGACAGATGTTTATTTGTATTTATTATATTGTTTTGAATATTATTAACCGGCCTTTAACACTAAAAATATAATAGCGCTGGGCCGCACTTTTCGCCAGCTGACATTCTGAATTGTAATATCAATTCAATTGGCTTTAAAAAGGTTATCATTTCACAAATTAATTTTTCAAAATGCCTGTGTTAACTGTAGAAAATTCCGAAGACTACCAAAAATATATCAGCGGCGACAAAATAACCGTTGCACTGTTCTCCGCAGAGTGGGCTGAACAATGTGCTCAGGTTAACGATGTGCTCAATGAGCTCGCCAACATTCTAGGCGATAAGTTGCAATTCATCACACTAAATGCTGAAAAGTTTCCTGAAATTTCTATGAAACACCAGGTAAATGGTAGTGCATTTTAAAAGTAATTAAATGTAATCAAATGTCTTGTCAGATTGATGCGGTGCCAACAGTTATATTCTTCAACAAGGGATCCGCTGTGGATCGTGTGGATGGTGTGGACATTGCCGCCATTAGCAGCAAGTCTAAGAAGTTGGCTGAAAGTGCAAGCAGCGCTGCTGCAACGGGACAAACTCTGGAGGATCGTCTAAAAGCACTTATCAACAAGGCGCCCCTGATGATATTCATGAAGGGCGATCGAAATGCACCTCGCTGTGGCTTCTCGAAGCAGCTTATTGCCATTGTTAATGACACAAAGTACGTAAAATTTCTGAACAAATATTGTTTTATTTAGTGTTTGCTTTAATCGCAGGTTACCTTACGAAACTTTTGACATTCTGTCTGATGAGGAAGTACGTCAGGGTTTGAAGACCTATTCAGACTGGCCCACTTACCCCCAGGTGTATGTAAAGGGCGAACTAATTGGGGGCTTGGACATTATTAAGGAACTCTTAGCCAACAATGAGCTGGAAGCATCGCTTAAAGGTTAAATTGTCAAATCCCACTTCAATAATAGACTCAACAAATCAGGAACAAAGACGTCGCTTCTCAAAAGTTTACAATGTCCAATGACTTTTATATATACAAATAAAAGTAAAATTGAAATTAAGAGTTAGTAATCATACATAAGTAACTTCAGTTCAGCTTCCTTTAATATACATGGGCAAAGCAAGATTTAAATAATTAAACTCAAATTTTCCCTGTTTTAAAACGATTTCCAACCATAAGGTGAGTTGCACACACATCTTAATATACTGCACAGTATCGTTATACAACACTAACTGCTTGGCAGCACTGTCCATCTTCCATCTTGCTAAACAGCTGTTGAAAGCCGATTGCTATTAGTTCGAGAATATTGAAATAGTTTAAGTATAACAATACTTTGAAATGGCTGAAGCTAATTCTGCTGAGGCAACAAACGGCGAGGATAAGAAACTTTCTGATATATTTTTAAATGGCTGGAATCTTTATGATGAGCTCGAAATCACCGAGCTGCCATTTAATGGCAACGAATTCCAGGTGAGCATCGAAAAACAAATTCTTTGTAGTTATTAAAAAATATACGTACTTAATGTAGAATAAAGTAAAAACGGCAATGGGACACTTTGAGGAGGCCACTGTTATTGTTAACCAAGTTAGCATGTTCAGTCCCAATGAATTGATCGATGAAGTTTCCACAGATTCGCTTCCATTTATGCTGCTGCCATACTTTCTGGGCAAGCTTACCACCAAGGTTAACAATCCGAACAGCACAGAAATGTTGGAATTGGGTGAAATCTATTTCAATGATCATCTGCAACGCTGTCAGGAATACGAACTCTGCGAAGCGCCCAAGAAGAAAGCAGAGGAGGACAATAAAACGGGCCAGTTTAAAAGCGAGCACCGGGAATTAGTTGAGGCGGCTTTCAATCGTAATGATAAAATCGCACAATATCGCAAAATGAAAGAGATTGACGAATATATGCATCGAATGCGCAATGCCGTTAAGAATAAAACTGCAGACGATGAAGTGCGTCGTGAATTCTTTCTAAAGTATTTGGAAAAAAGCATTATGGATACCAAGCAGGAATTGGAAAGCCTACGTGTAATGAAGGAGATGGTTAAAATGCGTCTCTCTCGCATTAATGCCGGCGAAAAGGAACCGTTGGGAAACCCTAATGCTCCACAGCAACAGCAAGCTGCTGGGCAAGCACATGGCCATAGTCATGGAGCGCATCATCATCATCATGCAGAGGCCAAACCAAAGCCCCTGCAGCCGTTTATCATAACACGCAATGCCACTCAGAAGGCAGTTTTTGGCTTAGGTTATCCCAGTTTGCCTATTATGACCGTCGACGAGTTCTATCAGCAGCGTGTCGACGAAGGCATCTTCCCTGATGAACAGAAAATGGCCAAGATTAATCAAGAAAAAGCAATTGCTGCTGCCGTAGATCCCAACGAGCAAGAGGACGAGGAAAAAGCGGTGGTTGAGCTGCAGGTAGAAGACGATGATCCCGAATATTTGGCACGCATGCGACGCATGGACGAATATAAGGATGTGGTGCGTCGTGGTGATGGAAATCGACACAATCGTAGTTAAACTACATATGTACTCAAATTTTTTATACAACCTTAATAAAAGTATTTCATATTTTACAATATAAAACCCTAACTTAAACTACGATTAAAACAATCATTAATCTCTGTACGGTTGCCACTTCATTAAAATGTTTGCAACTGCATGAACGCATCTATCTGAGCGACAAGAGCTAGAATCAGCAAATTTGCCATGAAGGTTCCTCATTCCCTGTCCAGATCGAGTCGAAGTTAGGTTTTCGATACCTAACCTCCTTCCCCAACAAATCACGCCCCAAAAATTATATTTATGGCCGTATTTCTCAACGTAGACATGTCTAACTTAGCAGGTGCTTGAAGAATACCATATGGAAGCAATGCCCGTTTTATTACCGTTTTTTTTTTAATTGCTCTTTTTTTAGATTTTTGTTTAGTTTAAAGAGTCGATTTGAACGGTAAATTTAAAATGTTCTAGACGGCGGCTAGTTTTATATCCCAAAAAAGCGAATTAAAAATAAAATTACAATTTAAGATGAGCGCGCGTTAAATGTACTTTGGTATTTTTATGGATTATATTTAGAAACGCATTTCGTTCACTCCGAATGTCGACAGATAAACAACATAAACGGTCACACCGAAAGTCGACAGATATGAACAACAACAACATTAAGGCAAGACACTTAAAAGTTTCCATTTTGTTAAGACCACACCAACTGATACGCAAATAACGCATTTAAAGTGCATATCTGTGAAGTGGTTAGCTCGCTGCACAACGCACAAGTAAGCAGGGAGTGCACATTATTATATAAATAGACATTATTGTGATTGGAAATATCAATATCAATACCATTAGCAATATCATCCCCACGGGTACACACTGGACCAACAAGCACAAGCATGTCTGTCAGTGATTTCATTAAAGGTTTACCAATACACGATTCGAGAAACTTTGCACATCTGAGCAATGACCACGGTATACGAACGTCACAAAAGCGGGCCTCCATCTACTTGCCCACAGAGGATGTGCCTGAGCAGGCACAACTGATAGTGATGGACAAGAGGTGCGTCCTTCTCAGATACCTAACACAACAGTGGGACAAGAAAACGCTGCAACGGAAGAGAGAGCATGGCAACGATGGGAATGGTAACAATGCCAACAGCACTCCCAACGGCAACAATAGCAAAAAGCGTCCACGCTTAGACGCCAATGAGCTTAACTGAGGCAGGTGCACACAATTATTACATGCATAGAAACACATCAAAAGAGAACTCCACAGAGAGCACTACCATTAATTTAAGATTTTTCCCATTTATGTTTAAATTAAATACACTAGAAAGTAATTAATTTGAGATATTCTTATTCAACATGCTTTTATATACGATATACATAGCTAGCATGGATAAACAAACCCGGATCGCCATTTGTCTAAGTGGGTTTGCTCCCTTCTATCTAAGTAATTGTAGCTGTCAAGAACTTGAGCTTGAGTTTGTCCAATCGTTCTTTTACTTGAGAAACAAATATTGGATTTGACTACATGATATTAGGTGCTAATTTTAATGATGCAAATCCTTGGGATCTGGCTTGCCGTACTGCTTCTCCCACCATGTCACATACTCTTTCTTGCGCTGTTCACGTTTGGCAAAATACTCTGGATACTGTGCCTTCTCCAGCGGATGCCAGTAATCGAGCAGCCAATCTGGTGGGATGACCTCACGCTCAAAGGCACAGCCGCCAGCGCTATTGGCAACTGCAAATAGATTCATATAAGTTATATATATATGATGATGTTGGTTGATTGAAGGTACATACAGTTTCTTGGCTGGAAATGCTTTGTTTCGAAAAGCTCCTGCTGTCCACAGGCTAGCAGACGCCTGCCTTCTCCGAGATCCTTATTGCGGTTCTCTTCGAAGCGTGCACGCATCAGCACTGCACGATAACGGAATACCTCACTGGCAGCCAGGATTTAAATGAAGATGCACAATTTATTATATAATCGAACGGTCACTGGGATTGCAAAATTGCGCACACTTACCGGCGATCATACCACGCCTCCAGGTTGCGCACTGCACGCTTATACAAGCTGCACACCTGGCGCTTGTGCGACGCAATTGCCAGGGGAACTTGGGCCATGTTTCGTTGCTGGAATTGTCTCAATTCAGTAAATTGCTGGTTGCAAACAACAACAGCAGCTAGCGAGAACTGTCAAAAATTGAGTGTGCATAGCGGCGAATTCGAGCTGTTGTACAACACTGTCTCACAGGGATGCCAGACTGCACATTAAATTCAAGTAGATTTTTATTTCCGTTATAATTTACATATCAACAAATATGAAATAAAACTAACACTAATAAAAATGCGTTAACAAGTTAGGGGAACCTTAATTTCCAAACTAACTCATAACATTCAATATAGACTGAACAATATGCTCAGGTATTTGTAGAGGTTGCTCACAGAGTTCGCCCGTCTGTTTGTCGTACATATAAATCTCATTAACAACACGATCTTCGTGCTCAGCATCCAATGATGACACCAACACCATGGAACCCTCCGCGAGCTCTGTTAATATTTGCTCAATATCGTGCTCACTTACAACATCCGCGGAATTGGGCGTTGCTATCGGCGAGGGTTCGGTTATAAAATCAATTGTATATATTGTATCAGCCTGCGATAAAGTGTCTATATCCGTATCTGTGACCATGTCCACATCGCTCACATAGTTGAGCGAACTGTCATCTATATCAACGACTCTATTGTTGCGCAGTGTTTTCTTTTCATCATCATCAGTCTGTCCCTCATCTAGCAGCGAGTTTAATTCCCGCTGCAGTTGTTCCCCCTTATCCTTGTTCGATTTCTCCGGCTTAATTGTCCTCTCTCTTTTAATATCTGTATATGCTGGTGATGTCGATTGCTGCAGTTCCAGCTGCTGCTCCAGCTCTTGCAGTTGTTGTTGTACTTGTTGATGCTCATGCGTCTGTTGCTCCGGTTGTTTATTTTTCAACGGCCGACGTTTACGCTTGGGTGCGGGCTTTTCATTTGCATCGTCCAATTCCGCTCTGCGCTTGGCCAATGCATGCTTTCCCAGTCTGTTCTTGACCACGTGCTCATTTTCATAGACCAGATCGCCATCGCTGAGAGCCCGGGATGCTTTGCTTGCCTGCGCCTTGGAACGCTGCAATAAAAATATGTTAGAGACTTTTAAACGAATTCTTCACAAAGGATGTCAAACCTTTTTGGAGCTTGCTGCCTGAGTAGATACAATTTCCTGCCATTTTCGATCTTCTTCAGCACGTTCTTGATCCTCCTTTTCAAGCTGTTCTTTAAGTTCCTGTATGTTGAATGCCTTGGGATATAGCAGTGCCTTGTTTATTAACTGCCCATTGATGCGTTCCTCGCGTTTATACTTGAGTTTGAGATCTCGCCGCGTTCTCTTAGGAAACATTTGGCACATCAATGAGAAATCTGTGCCAATGATTTGCAGGCTGCGATAGAAACGCACTGTATCGTCTGCCGACCAGGTGGGTGTGCGCTTGTGCCGCTTGTAGAATCCATTGTCGCCGGTTGTTTCATCCATAAGAATCAGTGATGAGTTGGCCAGAACCTTGCGTGCTTCCACCTCGGCAGTTGTTTCAATCTCTAATGTTTTCTCATCGATTATCATCTCGCCATTGGCGTCCAGTTTCAGCTGTGGAACTGGCATAGCTGCAGCTGCATCCTCTGCCTTGGCTTCCAGTAGCTCGGACGGCGTTGGTTTAGCCTCATCGGAGTTAATGCTGGCAGTGGTGCTGCCATTTGATTCGGCCTTGATGGTGGTCACCAAAGGTTTCTGTTCCATGGGATTGCTATCGGGATTGTAAAAGATCATGTCAAACATTTTGAATGTCGACTTATCGGGCACGCCCTTATTGAAACGCGTCTCAAAGTCACGTTTCGCATTAACCCGCTGTTGTGCTTGTGATTGTGACTTCTCCCCATCTCCTTTCCGTTGCTTTCCTCCACCACTGTCCGAGAAGACTGAGCAACTGGACTCGGTGCGTATGCGGCCCATTCCTGGGCTCATCACTCCGCCCAAGTATTTGGGTGAAGCTTGCATCTGTTGTGGTGTTCCACTGCCACCTCCCATTGAGGAGCCACTTAAGTAACGCTCACGTCTGGTAGGTGTGCCTGGAGATTGATAGTCTCCGTCATAGTCAGCAGCCATCGGTGAACCGACAAAGCTATTGCGCCGCTGACCAAACACAGGAGTGGGACGCACTCGTTGACGCGCCTGCGCCTTGCTGGGCGACATGGGAAACCCATTTGTTGTTTTCTGCAGATCCATTTGTATGACATTGTCCTCAATATCCGAATGAAACACATCATCCAATTGGCCGACATTGCTGGCAGCAGGCATTTTAAATGCTATCTCATTCACATCTTCTTCTGGACGCTCCTGCTTTGGAATTGGAAGTGGTTTAGGTTCAGCTGGTAACTCTGAGTCTGCATCTTCTTTGCGTGCTTTTCGTTTGATTTGACTCAAATTGGCTGCTGCCTTTATACGTTGCCGTCGAGCGGACATTTCGAATAGTTTATTTTATATTTCTCACATGAAATTCAGTTAATTAATGGTGAAACTGCACCGCAAGTTAAAAAGAAAACAACAACAATAGCAACAAATGTGCAGCAGCACGAGTTTCTGAGGAACAGTGCTGTAAAACGTTTACAACAATATTAGCAATAAATTAGTATGCTGGTACTGCTTGCTAAGCAAAATATACTGGAATAACCCTATTTATAATAAAAATCTTTAAAGTAAGCAAAAGGCCATGAAACGTATGTCAATATACAAAGTCAATGATTTAATCAAGCATAGTAAGCTTCTTGTGTTCCGGAATGCCTAATAAAATAAATAATGTAAAAAAATACAAACAGTATTGTCACTGTCAAACTCAGGAAATTTAATGTTGCTCTGTAGCCTTAATAAGTTTATATTTTTGTTTTGAATGCGATAAAAAAAATAGGGCTTATAAGCTATGTACCAAGCTTGGAACCAGTGCTAAAAGAAATTGTGAGTTTACCAACACAGACACCGGAACAACAACAACAACAACAGCAGCAACAACAACAGTACGAATTGCAGGTGCACGTTTTGAACAAAAATGTGAGCGCCTTGATAACAAAGCAACAACGAAGTGGAATCTTTATAATATATACATAGAAATTGTCAACAATCCAAAAAAAGAGACATTACAAAATTATAGAAGTTGAAAGGCAAAGGCAACAAATGTGACAGGTGGTGTGTGTGTGTCCAAATTTGTCGCGGAGGAACAGGCAACATTAATAACAGTACAGCCGTCGTTTGCCGCTGTCCGATTGTTATGCAAGCAGCGCTGCAACCTCCCACAGCTCAGCCCAGCCAAGTCGCAGCAGCAGCAACAACTGCAGCCAAGCAGCACCTACAATTAAATTAGCCGGTCGCCATGCTGTTAAATCGTTTATTGCTGGCCATCAAAAATCAATCGAGAGAAACGTTGCGCGCCTGGGGCTATCAATGTGAATCGATAATCGCGCAACGTTCACGCCGGGTGCAGCAACTGTTTAGCTTCTATCAGTCGGTGTATGGCACCCAAGGATTAAAGCAACTGTGGCGCGCCTATTATCGCAGCGAACTCCAACCGCCCATCAGGGGCATCATGTTGAGTGCGGTGGGCATTATGGGATTGAATATGAAGCATTTGGGCAGCGATGGTTTCGATTGGAACAAGGAACGTCTGTCGTTGTCTAACTTTGATTTATGCCAACGAGATATTGATTTTATCAATACACTATCTGTGAATCAACTCTGCGAACGTTGTCAGGCCAAAAAGATGAAATATTGCTACTGTATGCTTGGCAATCAACGATGTCGCAAAGGTGGCATTGTCGTCCCGCCCCCCACAAATGATCAGAATCCCATGAAGGAGGAGCAAACGGCAAGTATAAGCAATTGTCACAAGGCCTTGGATTTGGATGCACGGAGTGCGCCACCTGGTCAGGTGCGCATACAGGCGCAAGAGGATCGCAATTGGGAGCCATATTTTAGCAAGAATGAGTTTAGCATTTGGCGGCGTGAGGAGCGATCCTCACTCTATTCATACAAGGTGTATGCACGCTTTGATGACATTACCGCCGATGATTTTCTGCATGTGCAAACGGATCTGGATTATCGCCGGCAGTGGGATGATACGGCATTGAGGCTGGAGTTGATAAGTGAGGATCCAGTACCAAGCAGCAATTCCCACTTAATCTACTGGGAAATGCAATGGCCGCGACTGTTTGCCAATCGAGATTATGTATATTGTCGGCGCTATCACAAGGATGATACCAAAAAGATGATATTCATTTGCAGTCGCGCAGCCAAGCATACAACATATCCCACAATATCGGGTAAGGTGCGCGTCACGGACTATTGGAGCCTGATGGTCATCAAGCCATTCCGTGGTTTCCACGAGCCGGGACTGCACTTTGTGCTCACGTATTTCGATGATCCCGGTATACCGATACCGCAGAACATTAAATCCTGGGTCACACAAAAACAAATGCCAGAGTTCCTTACCAAAATGTATGTGGCGACCAAAAACTATGCCTGCTCCCGTGCCATCAAGATGAAGGACATGTTCAATAGCTTCACCATAATCAACGATGAGTACACCGCAAATGATCAACGGGGCAGCTGGCTGGGCAGCCTGAGTCGTCACAGGCGCAAGCTAAACGACAATGAGACCGAACGCTGATAGATCTGCAAGTTCCTCTCAAAAATAAGGAAAGAAAAAAACAAATAAAATAAAAATTAAAAATAAAATAGTCCAGAGAACAGAGCAAATAAGTGCAACTACAGCGAATGAGTAATACCAACAGATTAAAGCAAAACGAAACCCAATTCTCCCCTCCTCCTCCTCATCCCTATCATCTTATGTTGTAATTCATTATTAAGCATAAATATAATATATTATCTAGTTAGGGATCATACAGTTTATAGCACTTAACTCGTTTTTGTTTCATCACGAAATCATTTGAAAATGTGCAATACGCATTCGAAACTTGGAGGCATTTACAAAATGTTAAATCTTTTGTGCCACACTGAAGAAATCCTTTAGGAATACATAAAAGATAATTATACATATATATATATAAGCAATTATATATACATATTATGACAATTAATTTGGTTAAGTTTAGAGGTTTGTTTTAAAGCAATTAAATAGAAATTACTGAAATTATACAAAGTCAACAAATAAATACATAAATGCACTATTGTCTATATTTTCACTACATACATATGTAAGTAAGCTTGATGATCCCAAAGATAAAAAAAGAAAATATCGTTCAGTAAACAAAAGACGTTCAATAATAAAGTTTACAGGGTAGAGGAAGCACTTGGTTAGGGTTGTGTTCACAAATATACAAACATACATACATACATGTACATAAATTCGCTCAATCATCCATATAACGAAGCTTCTCTTTGTTACTCGATGTATCAAATTTATTGATATTGAATTTGTAATGTATGTACAGTACATAAATAAATAAATACTCAAAATAACAACTTCCTAAGTAATCCTAGCGAATTCACATCGCTAACTAGCTCTCTCTCCCTGTAGTCGCTTTTATATAAAATCACATTTTTTACAGAAGAGGAGCAACTACTCTTCTCAGAATCCGCACAGTACTTTAACATAACAGCCACTACTGCACTACTTCTCGCCGTACTTAGGCATAGCTTCCGCTTTGCCTCTTCGCTGCTTAACTCTGCAGCGCGCTCTTAAACCTTAACATACCTTCCACTATTGCACTACTTCTCGCCGTACTTAAGCATAGCTTCCGCATTGCCGCTTCGCTGCTTAACTCTGCAGCGCTCTCTTAAGCCTTACTTAAGCACACCTTTCACAGTTGCTCTCTCTATTGATCACACATTCACACAAATATTTTCCAACAGTTCTCCCACATTTGAAGCCTTGTAATACATTAAAACGATTATTCTGCTAATATAAAACAATAAACGAAACATTTTTTTAATATGTAAATACTTGCTCTATAAACATGGTTTATTTTTAGACATCGTCTTCGGCAAACCGAAGCTTAAATTTTGCTGCAAAGGCTTTAAGAAAATAAATTTTAGATTAAGTCAAAGTCTTTTGAGTAAATCAACTGAGATTCGCAATCGGCAATTGAAAAGTTATTTTGCAAAGTATATCATGAGATAAATGCAAATATAAAATTAATACAGATTAAGAGATTTTGTTAGTGACTGACCCGACAAATCACAGCTCGGTGTGTTCCATGGCGCTGGGTGGATTGTTCATATAGGCAATGAAATCCTTGCTGGTACGCCCACCATTGTAATTGTAATGAGTTTTGAGGTAAGAGAAGTACAATATGGTGGGATAACCACGTACATTGTACTTGGCACACAGCGCTGCATGTTTGGTGCAATCCACGGCAACGAACACAACACGCGGATCATCTATCATTGCATTCGCTGCGGCTGTAAATTCCGGCTTAGTGTCCTTACAGTGTCTACACCCTAGCAAAGAGTATGATTAGCTTATTGGAAACTTCATTTGATATTCATATTGCACTTACATGGAGCATAGAACATGACCAGCGCATGCTTCTTCCGCTTTAGCGTTGTGGTAAATGTTTCATCGTTGAGGAAGAGCACCTCAGTGCTGTCGGCCTCCTCCTCCCAGCTCTTTTCTGGCGGCGGCGGTGGTGGCGGCTCCTTGGGATCACGCATAAATTCCACAATCTTAGATGCTTCACGCACATTCACATCAAACTTGTAGACACCATTGACAAAGTATTTAACTGTTGGATAGCCTTTGACCTTGTATTTCTCTCCTATGCTCGGCTCCTTGGTGGCATCCAGTGCGGCGAGCACACCTTGAACATTATTTTCCTTCATTTCGAGTGCTGCTTTTTCGTATTCCGGTTTCATACGCTTGCAATGACCACACCATGGAGCATAGAACATCACCAACACAGATTTTTCATCCTTCAGTGCCGGCTCAAAGCCTTGTGTGGTCAAGTGTACAATTTCAGAGCTTGTGTCGGCTGACCACTCAGGTTCCTTCGGTTTGGGCGTGGGCTTGACATTAGGATTAAGCATGAAGGCGACCAGCGCATCCTTGGTATTCTCACCCTCGTAAGTTAAACGCATTTTACCATTTTCGAAGTAAATTAAAGTGGGAAAACCTGGAAAGAATGAATGATTAAAATAATAAATACGTTTAAGCTATCTTTTAGGAATCTTACCAGTTATATTAAATAGCTTGCGTACTGGAGCATTCTCCTGGCGCTCCACATTCATGGCGGCCAGAAGATATCCACCCTGTGCCTTAAGCTCTGTTGCTGCTTTACTGTAGTCTGGCTTCATGCGCTTGCAAAAGCCACACCAGGGCACATGAAACATGACCAGCATGGGTCTTATATCCTTGCGCAGATGCTTGCTAAATGCTGCAGCATCATTAAAGTGCAGTACGTCTTTACCAGCGGGATCCTCTTCCCAAGGTAAATCCCCTGAAGGATCACGCATAAATGTGATCATGGAGCCAACGTTCAGTTGTCTATCATAGTCCTTGTGAAAGTCCCCATCTTTGTAGTGGCGCAGCAAGTAAGGTTCTGGTGTCACTTTCAGCTTCTTACAGAGCTTCTTCCTCTCCTGGTTGGCGCAGTCCACGTATAACATTGTACCCGTGCCGCGTATTTCCTCCGCGGCTTCACGGAACACCTTCAGCTCGGCAGAAGCCGCTTTAGCGCTGGATACATAGAGAGCAAGCACATTGTTCTTGGTGCGCAACAGTTTCTTAAAGTCCTTGTAGTCTGTTATGTCCTCCTGCACTGCAGAAAGTTTCGTCTTAGCGGCAACAAGTGCCGTCAGCAGTAATAAAATGTGAAGTACAAATAGGCGGTGAATCAACATTATGATTTTTGCTACACTTTAGGCTTAATCAGATTAACTAGCTTCTTCAACAATGATTCATAATTGTTTAACTAATGTAATAAACTCATATTCTTTCGTTTATGAAAACAACAATTGCAACAGAAAATGCCGATGAAGACGTCAGCGTTTATATGTTGCAAGCGTTGCCAGATTGCATTTTAATCTGTTGATTCAACCGCTGGAGACGATTACCGCGAGTTTCGTGAAAATCAGTTTCCTTTTTAAACTTGTTTTGAAAAATGATGCATTTTTATATAAATAATATATGTCAGGTCGTAAAATATTATTAATAGCCATACATAGTTTGCAATTGATTAAATAAATATAGCATTATTTTTTTAAATTGCAGTTAAGTATAATCGTGCAATCTATCGAAGAACATAGCAAATACACCGCTGTTAAAAGTACGTGGCAGTTGGTAACACTGGCTCACAACACTGACACAATAAAAAGAGGCAGAGGAAGCAGAACGGCACCAAGTTTTTTACATATTCGCCGCAGTGCACATAATTTTGTTTAGCTATTGTAGGATATTGTTAAACGCTAAGAGCCGACCTTCATAAAGATGCCCCTTAAATTGGACATCAAGCGTCGTTTGACGTCTCGCTCAGACCGTGTCAAGTGCGTTGATCTGCATCCGGCCGAACCATGGATGTTGTGTGCTCTATACAATGGCCACGTACACATCATGAATTATGAGAACCAGCAATTGGTTAAAGATTTCGAGGTATGCGACGTTCCAGTGCGTTCTGCTCGCTTCGTGGCACGCAAAAATTGGATTATTACCGGATCAGATGATATGCAAATTCGCATTTTCAATTACAACACTTTGGAGAAGGTGCATTCATACGAGGCGCACTCAGATTACCTGCGCTGCATCGCCGTACATCCCACACAGCCTCTGGTGCTCACTAGCAGCGGTAGGTTTACCCAACGCATTCCTCATAATCTAGAGAATCGTGATTCCCAATACGTGGTCTTGCCTGTTGATGACCTCAATTTCCCAGTAGGGAGTTTGAATCAGCAAACCGTGCAATCCATGGTATCCATCATGAAAACCGCTTATCATATATCAAAATACTCTAGTAGAGTATTGGTGCAATAATTTCGTCATGTTTATGTTCAATTTTTATCATCTTGTAGATGATATGCTTATAAAGCTGTGGAACTGGGAGAAATTGTGGGCATGTCAGCGAGTATTTGAGGGACACACTCACTATGTCATGCAGATTGTATTTAATCCCAAGGATAACAACACCTTTGCCTCCGCATCCTTGGATCGCACCGTCAAGGTGTGGCAACTGGGCTCAAATTTCGCTAACTTTACACTGGAAGGACATGAGAAAGGTGTCAATTGTGTGGACTATTATCATGGTGGTGACAAACCTTATTTGATATCTGGTGCCGATGATCGTTTGGTTAAGATCTGGGATTATCAGAACAAGACCTGTGTACAGACCCTTGAGGGGCATGCACAAAACATTTCGGCCGTTTGTTTCCATCCCGAATTGCCCATTGTGCTCACTGGATCTGAGGATGGCACCGTTCGCATTTGGCATTCGGGCACCTATCGCCTGGAGACGTGCCTAAACTATGGCTTCGAACGTGTCTGGACCATTTCCAGCATGCGTGGCACTAACAATGTCGCCCTTGGCTATGACGAAGGCTCCATTATCATCAAAGTCGGACGAGAGGAGCCGGCCATGTCCATGGATGTCGTAGGTGGTA
Organism: Drosophila macrospina; assembly: GCA_035042075.1. NCBI lineage: Eukaryota > Metazoa > Arthropoda > Insecta > Diptera > Drosophilidae > Drosophila > Drosophila macrospina. Next base: position 1,836,669 of record JAWNLW010000326.1, on the reverse strand, counting down.
AAATTGTTTGGGCCAAACATTCCGAAATGCAACAAGTAAGCAATGCAATAATTCCATGCCTTTTCGCCCATCAACTTACTCCTATTTTGCATTCCTTTAGGTTAATCTGAAAACCATTGCCGATGGCACCGAGATTAAGGATGGTGAACGATTGCCCGTTGCCGTTAAGGATATGGGCGCCTGTGAGATTTATCCACAGACCATATCGCATAATCCCAATGGACGTTTTGTTGTGGTCTGCGGCGATGGCGAGTACATAATCTATACATCAATGGCGTTGCGCAACAAAGCCTTTGGGTCTGCTCAAGAGTTTGTCTGGGCATTGGAGAGCAATGAGTACGCCATACGTGAGAATAATGGTACCGTTCGTCTGTTCCGCAACTTCAAGGAACGCAAGAGTTTCACGCCAGAATATGGTGCCGAGAGCATCTATGGTGGCTTCTATTTTGGTGTGAAAACATCGTCGGGATTGGCCTTCTATGATTGGGAAACCCTGCAATTGGTTCGACGTGTCGAAGTGCAGCCACGTAGTATGTTTTGGAATGAGAGCGGCAGCCTTCTTTGCCTGGCCACCGATGATTCATACTTTATACTGAGCGTCGATGCCTCACTAATCTCCAATGCGCTGGAGACCAAGGAGGGGCTCGAGGATGATGGCGTGGAATCTGCCTTCACATTGCTCGGTAAGTGTTGAGAGAATATTTCAAGTGCTGAAGGATTTTCAATGCTTTATTATCGTTTAGATATAATATGATATATATTTAAATTAATCGTTGTTTTTTGTTTGTTTTATATTCAGGCGAAGTCTCGGAGTCTGTAAAGACTGGACTCTGGGTGGGCGATTGCTTCATCTACACCAATTCGGTGAATCGCATCAATTACTATGTGGGTGGTGAGATTGTGACCATTTCGCATTTGGATCGCACCATGTACTTGCTGGGCTATGTGCCCAAGGACAATCGTTTGTATTTGGGAGACAAGGAGCTGAATGTGATTAGCTTCTGTTTGCTGCTCTCGGTGCTGGAATACCAGACAGCCGTAATGCGTCGCGATTTCGACCGTGCCGATATTGTGCTGCCGACCATACCGAAGGAGCATCGCACACGGGTCGCACATTTCCTGGAGAAGCAGGGCTTCAAGGCGCAGGCGCTGCGTGTGTCAACCGACGCGGATCACAAATTTGATTTGGCATTGCAAATGGGCGAACTGGATATCGCATTGAAATTGGCACGCGAGGCAGAGAACTCACAGAAATGGTCGCAACTGGCCGATGTGGCGTCGCGCAAGAATAACATGGCCCTGGTCAAGGAGTGTATGCAAAAGGCAAATGACTTTAGTGGTTTGTTGCTGCTCTCCACGGCCTCTGGAGATGCACAGATGCTGCAGGAGCTGGGCGCTTCAAGTTCAACACAGGGACGCCATAATATTGCATTCCTGTCTGCATTCCTTCGTTCCGATGTTGAACGCTGTCTGGAGATTCTCATCGAGACAAATCGTCTGCCCGAGGCGGCGTTCTTTGCGCGCACCTACTTGCCCAGCCAAATGTCGCGTGTGGTAGAACTATGGCGCGAGGAGCTGAGCAAGGTCAATGAAAAGGCCGGCCAGTCGCTGGCAGATCCAACGCAATATACAAATCTCTTTCCGGGTCTGGGCGATGCTCTGCGCGTTGAGCAACATTTGAAGGAGGAGCGAGCACGTAAGGCGCCCGCACGTATTGCCGGACAGCTGCCATTGAATAGCGATCGCAATCCTCTAGAGGAGCTGCATGCGATCGAGCAACAGAGTGGTGTCAATCAGCCGGAGGACAAGGAGAAGCCAGCGTTTGTGCCAGCAAGCAGCACAACGGTCGCTGCCGTTGCATCTGCAGCAGCTGCATCTGCTGTCAGTGAGGAGGACGATGACGATGATTTGGATCTGGAGATTGATGGTATTACGTTGGATGATAACATTGATACGACAGATGTTAATCTGGATGATGATTTTCTGAGCGATGATTAGATGCGATAGCTATCCAAAGTACATGCTGTATTCAATATTATGCCTAGAAATAACGTAAATTCGTTGTTGATTCGGTGAAAAAAGAATGCTCCGAAAATCGCGCATTTCAAAGCTATAAATTCCACACCCAAATCCACACACAACATATGCACACACACACACGCATACAGATGCATTCACGTTTGATTTGATTGAATGAATGTTTTCCGTGCATTAATTATAAAAATTAAATAAACAAAATATATTATATATTATGTACAACAATTATGCGGCAAAGGCAATTTGAAATAAATCGTATATTTAAAAATGTATCGAAATTACGCGATGCTTCTTCGTATCATTTGTCATTCAGGTCATATAGGCAGTATCAGCGTTGCCACAGTGTCAGCTGTCAGATTAAATCAATACGGCAACACAATAGCATCACAAATACATATATACGTAGATATCGTGTGTGCGTCTGGATTTTGCTGTATTTTTTATTTAAGAATGAATTATTAATAAACAATTAATAAATTATTATTAAATAAAAATCAGTCAAAGCCGCCAATCAACCGTAAGTACACATCAATCGCACACTGTACCCAAATAACACAATATTTGTCGTCAAAACGTACATTTTATTGATTTTTTTTAAGCAACGTAGCTTTTTACTTGACAGATACACAAAGTTTATAATTAATTACGTTAAATATGGAACCAAAAAACTATCATGCCCATGGACAGCAGCCAATACAGCAGCATCAGCATCTGCACGAGCAGCAAATCCATTTGCAACTGCAGCAGCAGCAGCACCATCATCAACTGCAACAGCACCAGCAGCAGCAGCAACTACAACAACAACAGCATCTACAACAACAGCAACAACTATTGCAACAACAGCCTCTGCAGGCTGGTTTTGCACCGCGTCGTCAGTATGACAACATGGGCAATTCATCAGCTGCCCTAGCAGCCGCCTGTTTGGCCAATGGCGCTGCCAGCGGTGGCAGCTCCTCGACGGCTAAGTCAAATGTGATGCAGCGACCGAAAATGAAGAAGGAGAAACAACTGCAAGCATTTCAGCAGCAGCAGCAACAACAACAACAGCTGTCGGAGCTAAGCACTGTAGGCAGCACCGGCATGTTGCCACCTGAGGACACGCTTAAGTTTGTCAACGATACAGATGCCAATGGATTAGCAATGAAGACGCCAGTGAGCATTTTGCAGGAGCTGCTGAGTCGACGTGGCATTACGCCGGGCTATGAGTTGGTACAGATTGAGGGAGCCATACATGAGCCGACATTTCGGTTTCGGGTCTCGTTTAAGGACAAGGATACTCCGTTTACTGCCATGGGCGCTGGACGTTCCAAAAAGGAGGCTAAACATGCGGCCGCTCGTGCCCTTATCGACAAGCTAATGGGCGTCCAACTGGAATCATCACAGGGCAATACAACATCCGCTGTTAATTGCTCTATGACTGGCAGCGGCGGCGATGGCAATGCCAATGTCTCTGGCAGTGGCGAGTAATTATTGTTGCAAATATATTTCCCTTTTCCAATTGCAGATCTTATTAATGCTCCCATTTTCTTTATGTGACATTTATCGCTGCGACATTTAGTGGCAGCGACAAGATCGTGGGTAATCCAATCGGCTGGCTTCAGGAGATGTGCATGCAACGCCGCTGGCCCCCGCCGTCCTACGAAACGGAAACCGAAGTGGGGCTGCCACATGAGCGACTATTCACAATTGCATGCACCATATTAAACTATCGAGAGGTGGGCAAGGGCAAAAGCAAGAAGATTGCTAAACGTTTGGCCGCCCACAAAATGTGGACACGCCTGCAGGAGACGCCCATCGATGCTGCCAAAATCAATGACAGCATCTGTAGCGAGCTGGAGGGTGATGTGAGTAAAGTTGCGCTTGTAGTAGATGCCGTGCAGCAGCCGGCAAACACAAGTGCTCTAACATCAAGTCCATATTACGAGCGCATTTCACCAGTTATACAAATTATTGATATTTAATATCTAACAAATATTTAGATGTGCTCCCTCAACTATAATATAATACTTTTATCTATGTATCTATGTCCGCACCACTTGCATCTATCCACTCTTCTGTTCTTTCTAGTTTTCGTTAGTTTTCTTGTATGTTCTTGTATGGTTTTCCAATGTAGCGTAACTATTTTGCGTTAACTAGTTTAAAACAAAACAAAGAACAACACAAAAACATTCCCTTGTGCTAATTTACCGAAAATGACCATTATTATTTGTATATTTCTTAAATCTGTTGTCAAATTCTCCTATTGTGGTGGCCTTCACTCTTGTGCATGTGAAATGCATTGAAATATGTGAATTAAAATTGTTAAAAATGTATACTTAATACAATTGCGGCTTCAAATCCAAATATGTAGTGCAGTTAGGCAAGTTTTATTGAAATTTAAAAAAAAAAGAAAAGAAATTTGCTTATGCGAATAAAAATGATTTGTAGAGTTGCAAATGTTGCACTTAAAACTTAAAACGCTTTTAATTTCATTTGTTGTTTACTTGTTAAGCATCCGTTAAGTTTGTGGTCATATTTACAATAGTTTATACATTTATTTAAAATTTTTCTTTCATTGAATTGAATGTAATTATTGCATAGCTTATAATTTATTTAAGTTTTTATCGTGACTAAAGTGAGGACATATGTGCAAGCAATGCTATTCAATTAGTGACATGTGTGAAACGATTAATTAGTTATATATATATATTTAACATTCCTGTGTGTTATGTTTATGTTTTAATTATTTAAAAATGAAATGAAAACAAAATGAATATGATAACTTTGTGATATGTTTCAACTCACCATTTTTGAGTGGCGAGAGTTTCTGCGTATTGACAAAACGTTGCGCTCTTATTTACAGCCCCGCATTAACGATAATTATTATGGTGATTTGAAAGATATCACTGTGCCAACACTGACAACGCAGCACAGTAATAAAGTGTCGCAGTTCCATAAGACCTTGAAAAATGCGACGGGCAAAAAACTGCTTAAATTACAGGTAAATTAAGTTTTGCAATCGCTGCGCTTCGTACAGGCCACACAAATTATGCAAATAATCTCAATATAACTATCTAATTCTATTTTTTTTTGTTTTGTTTTTTTTTTCTTTTTTATTGTTATTTATGTTTATGTTTTTGACTTTCAGAAGACTTGCCTCAAGAGCACGAAGATTGACTACATCAAGCTGCTGTCGGAGATTGCGGTTGAGAATCAGTTCGAAGTAACCTACGTGGATATTGAGGAGAGGACGTTTAGCGGGCAGTATCAGTGCCTGGTGCAGTTGTCCACATTGCCGGTTGGCGTTTGCCATGGCACGGGATCAACAGCATTGGAGGCACAGCGGCATGCGGCCCAAAATGCCCTGGAGTATCTGAAGATCATGACCAAAAAGTAGGCCACTAACTGAATAGCAAAATCTGAACGCACATTACGACGACGAATAGGAGAAGAGAAAAAGTAATACAATGCAACAATCTTATTTGTCCCGCCCAAACCTTTCACCTGCCCCCTCCCCCTCCTGAGTTGTGGAACACTGTATTTAATAATTATGATTACGTTTGTTGAGCTTTCGTTAACACAATACGATTTTGTAGCTGTTTAAAGATCTATGCACTATTATTAAAATTGTAGGCATTAAAAACTTTAAACTTTGCAACAAAACAAACTCCCAGGTTGATTTAAATTTACAATTTAACATTCTAACAACAATAACAACAACAAAATAATGAATAATTCGTCAGGGAATCGACATTAAATCGAAAACCAGGAAGAGCTTTTGCTTAATTTAACACTCAAGAAGTCTTTGTAATATAACTAGTTATACATTTTTATATAGATTTCTTAACTGAATTTGAAATATAGTTTTGATCATTGAAATGTAATTTTTATTTTATTATCAATTGTTGTACAAATGAACTGGACAACAGGAAATGTAGAGGCAACTGAATGAGTTCCATAAAATGTAAACATTTTAGGTGTGAAAATCGAAAAGAAAACGCTTAACTTAAGAAAACGGGAATTATAATGACGGGAAACATAATTAATAATAAAAACTGCAATTGTTTTGAAATGTAAACATATTTGTATGTTATACACAGCTGTGGCCCGCTGTTATTGACTGCTGTATGTTAAGATATTGTAATGAAACAAAGTATTTATATTTATCATTTAGCTGAATATACATTAAAGTTATGGTGAATGAAAACAAGTTGCGAGTCTCATTGATGCTGTCAGTAAATGCGACAAATATGTATCTGTATATGGGATCAAAGAAAGAATTCACATTTATATTCTGTATTTGTAAGATATTTTTATTTAAAATATTCAATACTTATGCTAAATTAACAACTATGTGACGTTACAGGGTATTTACATTGACCGACACTGGCTGTAGCAATATTCTTATCTATTTTTTCTTACGGTCCTGCGTGCATTTGGGACAAAACCATTTACCCTTTGGCTTTGTGGTAAGGCCAACGCAGGCAAAGTGGAACCATTCGATGGGGCACTAGCAAAGATTATAGACAAATGAAGAAATTAAATTAAATTTTAAAGAACTTGATATTAACTTACATCTGGATTGTCGCAGCCAATCATCTCGCCATAGGAAACCTGGTGGCATAAACAATACGTGGGTTCGTTGGGATCCACAGGCATATCCATGACATCGCTAGGATGTGTTGCCGCCGTGTGACACGACTCCTTCTCCGAGTCATCAACATCAGCAGCTTTCTGTATGATAAGTAAAGGGGGAAACGGTTTATTTGATTGCAAATATGTTCGCTTCTTAATGAATCATGCGAGAAGGTGAAATGTAAATGAAAGATGCAATACTGAATATTCTCAAAGACACTGAATATACGCAACATACGTAACTACTTTGTGTATGGAATAAAAGGTAGGAGAATCGTGGATGGCAGCTCTAACAGCTTGTATATTCAGCGCTTTTTCTACAAGGCAAATAAACTAAATAGTTTTTAGATTAGAATAACAAAGGTAACAGAACGAATGTGTATAATGCAATAATGTTGATGAAGATGATTTACCTTTTGTGCGCCCCCTTGCGTGTTTCTTTTTCTTGATTTACCTTGGACTTTTTCTTTTTGCTACCTTGGCCAGCACTGCTGCTGGCATTTAGATTCGTACCACTGGCATTGTTCGAATGATTACCACCGCGCCCCATTTCCTCATCGGAAGAGGCAGTTCTTTTCTTTTTCCCCGTCGCCTTAGCATCCTTTGTCTTTTTCCGACCACCTTCTGCAAGAACATAATTTGGTTAAAGGAAGAACATTTGATATTGGTCTACTCACTTTTGGCTACGGCTTCTTCGGACTTGGCTCGCGTTGATGAAGCTTTCTCTTGTATTTCGCCCTCGAATCGCGCCAAATCATTGTCCAACCTACGGATTTGTTTATCCACCAGCTCGTATGTTTGTATGGCCAACTGCACCTTATCGTCGCTGTATTCTTTGGCCTTACCGAACAGCGCCTTAATATCTTCCAACCGTTCCTTACGATCCTCCTCACTCATCGCACCATTCTCAGCAGTTAGCTTGCGCATAAAATCTTTTGCATGACTGTCTATGCTTTTCATTGCAGTTTGTGCCCGATCATCCAATTTCCTCATCAGCTTAAAGTTTCGCTCCAGTTCGGTAGGCAGAGATTCCAATCCTAGTGGGAAAACGAAATTATATTGCTTTTTTCTGCTAGTCTTTAATCTCGGCTTTTACATACCATCCAGATAGTTTTCTAAATATATTGCTGATGACATTTTATAGGTCTTTTGAGTGTTTTATTGGTTTTTGCTTGAATTACAGTTTACTAACAAAAAACAAGCGTCTATTTACGACGTTGCAACAGCTGTTTTTCACAGTGTGCAGCAATGTATAAATTCTTATCGATATTCCGTTCGTTCTTGGTATCAAAATGTATCAGCGAGGTGGCAACCTTAATATTGAGCTCAATTTCAATTAAGTCATTTTTAATTTGTTGAAAAAAGTTGTATATTAAATAAGTTAATTAGGCAATATCAGTTTACAATGAGATACAATCCTTAGACATGTATTTTCCCATTTAAATTATTTATTACATTTTCTACAAACAGGTGTTTGCTCCATTTTGATCGGTTGCATTCAGCTTTTGTCTGGGATAGCTGTACAACACTTTTTGGAACAGCTGATTTTTTGCACTAATCAACATTATAGCCAGCTGCTTGTCAAGAGGAAAAAGGAACCAAAATGCAAAAGAATGTTACTAAGTTAGGCTAAATAATACGCTGGAAATGTGCTGATGATAAAAAGAATACTGATGAACACGTCAGCTCTAGGCAACAGCAGTAGGATGCATAAGAAGTTGCGCAAAATGTTGCCTATAATGCGACCAGTACATTGGCTGATAGTTGCCATCATCTGCATCGGCACCTGTTATTGGTTGCTCGGGATTCGATTGGAGCACGGTACATTTTGTCATACCCTACTATAATTACTTATTGTCATACAAAATATTACTTATTTTACCGTGCGCAGCATTTAAACCACTGACTAAGCTCACCGACAGAGCAGGCATGCAAACGTCACAAATATCAGTTGCTCATGTTCCCCCAACTTTGGATAACTTTGATTATGAGGAACAATTGGTGGTGCTGTACAATCGTGTGCCAAAGACTGGCTCAACCAGTTTTGTAAACATAGCCTACGATCTCTGCAAGTTAAACAAATATCACGTCTTGCATATTAATGTGACGTCCAATATGCACGTCCTATCGCTGCCGAATCAGGTATGTCTCCCTCTCTTATCGTTTTCGATGCCAATGTATCTTACGGTGTGACTGTTTACTTAGATTGCTTTTGTGCGAAATGTTACCAAATGGCATGAAATGAAGCCAGCTCTCTATCACGGGCACATGGCGTTTCTTGACTTCTCCAAGTAAGTATATTAACGCACTACATTTGTTAACTAAATGTATATAATATATAATGGTTACTTTGCAGATTCCAAATTGCCCATAAGCCTATCTACATAAATCTAGTGCGTAGACCCCTTGATAGACTAGTATCTTATTATTATTTTCTGCGCTATGGAGACAATTATAGGCCAAATTTGGTACGCAAAAAGGCGGGCAATAAAATCGTGAGTATTACAGTTAAGGCGATAGTAAATAAAGTTTTGTTTATATTGACGTTTTGTCCACTCAATTCAGACTTTTGACGAGTGTGTTGTTCAGAAACAACCGGACTGTGATCCCAGAAATATGTGGCTACAAATTCCATTCTTTTGTGGTCATGCTGCCGAGTGTTGGGAGCCCGGTAGTGAATGGGCCTTGAAGCAGGCCAAACGCAATTTGGTTAATGAGTATTTTCTAGTCGGCGTCACCGAGCAAATGTACGAATTTGTAGATCTGCTTGAGAGATCGCTACCCAGGTAAGCTTTAATATGTCAATCATGCAGTGGATCTGTTAATTTTTCAGTTTTTTCATTGCAGAATCTTCCTAGGCTTTCGTGAGCACTATCAAAACTCCAATAAATCTCATTTACGTGTAACGTCATCGAAATTACCGCCCAGCGAAGCTACCATACAGACAATACAAAGATCTAAGATTTGGCAAATGGAAAACGATTTGTATGAATTTGCGCTGGAACAATTTGAATTTACAAAGAAGAAGCTCATGCAGCCTGATAATAAACATTTGCAACAGTTCATGTATGAGAAGATTCGACCAAAATGATTGCGTTCGAAATGCAAGAATGTTAAAGACAAAAAGCGAGTTGAAAACAGAAAAATTTCAGCTTTAGTATAACAGCTTATTAATGTGTATATATTATATTATGAATATAGTACAGAGCTCCTCTAGACATGATATGTACTTAAGAAATCAAGCACACTACTCTTGAAAGACACTAAAGACTTTAGCATTGAATATCGTTGACATATTAATGTTTTTTTGTATATTAGTTTAAGCCATAAACTGTTTAACAATTTACATCCCTTCCTTAGCCATACGTAAGCAATATCTAGTAACAATTGTAATGACTATTTAAAGCACATTTGTCTAGTTAATTATATTATTTTCTAAGCATTTGACAATACCGTGTAAAGGGGAATCAGAAAATATGGAACTATGCATACGATTAATACTAAGTTACTTAGAATTTACACATATTTAAGTTGTAAGTGCAATGATATTACTGGACTCTCAAATTTATATCAGCTTTTAGCAATTGTAACTGTGGAGAACTCATCAAGTCAAACAAATATATGTAAATATCTATATCTATCTTTTTGTCTATACCTATTCATAGCTCACTCACGTGTATATAGTATCTTTATCAGCGGCTGTCTGAAATCAATTAGCTGCATGCAACTGTCAAATTGATTAGATCTGTCGAATGATTATACTTAGACTAAACTAACTATAAATATTTACTTAGTGCAATTCGAACTTTGCTTAAGTTGATTGCCATTGTGCGAAATTCCATTGAACTTTAAAAGCTGACGTAGCGCGACCAGCATTGACAGACTGTCTTATTGACGCATTGAAAGAGTGTCTGAGGTGTTGAGGTAAAGTAGAAACTCAAATTGAATTATATTTCGGATACACAAGCGAAACACTTAATTAATTGCTCGCGTTTCCAGCGTAGAGACAATGAGTTTGCATTATCGTCAGTTGTACATTTGAACATAGACACGCAAGTCGGCGTATTCGGATCGTACGACTTGAGGCTACTATTTCGGCTTAGGCAGTTAATTATTAACTGGTGTTAAGCATTAAAAGTGGGCAATACAAAGTGCGAGCGCGCTTAGATTTCGAACCTAGACAGCAGTTATTTACAATTATAGTAGTTACCAGCATTGGGACGTATGTAGTTTCTCAAATATACATATAAAAGTAGTATATTCGACCTAGGTGACTCTCTCAGGCTTTTGATTAATTTAATACTTGTTATGTATTTTACTGGATTATAATTCAGAGTTCAGTGTTCAACAATTATAACGTACATTGTGAGTACACTGTGAGAAAAATTCAAATGAATATGTTCACTGCAAGCGTCTAACAGTTCTTAATGTGTATAACACTGCATGTAAGTACCGCTCATCTCTAGAAAGTAGTCCGATAACGTATAACAATTTGTTACGTGTATAATAGTTTTTGCAAAATAGCAAAAGAATGCGTTTTTTTTTTTTGGATTGACCTTAACCTTAGTGTTGCTTTTCTTTTTGTAAATAAAAAAAGTTTAGAAAAGTCGAAGCAAAGCCACTGTATAACAGCTAACAATGCATACAATGCAAGCTTGCTGACACTTGCCATAATTACTCGCTTTTTAACTACGACTGTATTCCACGATTGTGTGTGTATAAAATGATATGTACATCATACATATGTATGTACTGAATTGAGTTACTTCTTAACTACTACAGCTTGATACACCTCGATATACATACGAAGCAGGTATAAAATTGTTGAATAAACAGCCTTATATTTTCAGTCTTTAACCGTGCCAAGAGCGAGCTAGACCTGTGTAGGAAGCTGAAATTGAAGGATCTCGATAGCAATTTATCATATTTGGATTAGCTGAGCGCTCGTATTACGTTTTTTGGTAAGTTATAAACAGATTACCGTTGTGCATTTTCGAATTCTATGCTTCTTACGTAACAATTTGCTATTTCCGTGCCTTACTTTGTTGCTTTTTTGTTTCTCTTATGCTCCCTCTTCTGCATAATGAAGAGCACCATATTCAATGTCTATTACAAAAACAAAAACAACGCATATGGCAACTTGTTGCTTTTGCACGCTTGCCAGCACTGTCAAACTGTCAGATTTGCGCGTCGTTCCTTTTGCATTTACTTTTGGTGTCGCCGTAGTGATTTCTGTTGTTGTTGTTGTTGTTGCTGCTGCTACTAGCAAAAAGGTCATTGTAATCGTGTCGCGGTGTGAGAAAGATATCATAAAGAAAACTTAAACTGTGTAAAATTTTTGCATGAGGAGTTCAATAAACAGTTGGCATTGACCCATTTTAAGGTTTCGGCTTTTGTTACCTGTAAACGTATTGCCAACGCATGTGAAAAAGGAAACAGAAGAAAAACGTTAAAAAGACTGCAAAATAACTGCTGGCATTGACCCATTTTAAAACAGCGAATCCTCTTTCGAGTGTAACAGCAATTACATTTCAGTTGCTATTAATACTGCTTAATTTGCGTGAAAATTGATTAATTATTTAATTAAATATCGAACGTAGCGAATTGTGCATCTATCGCTATGGCAACTGCAACGAGCTACATGCCTAGGACAGTTGCTGTCAGCGTCGCTGCGCCCTCTGCTGCTGACTCAGGTGAGACACACATAAGAACATATACATACATATACGTACATTTCCTCAGAAAGAGATGAACAGAGATAGATGTACCTATATACATATGTATGTATGTGTGTGCACATATCTGTAAGTGTGTGCATTTTGTATTTACCATTTATACATTTTTTTGGCACGTAAGGTTAAAGCACTTTTTACAATGCTCTTGGGTTTGCCCTTGTTGAACAGTTAAATGCTTTTAACCTTTTTTGTTGTAGCCAAAAACCTCTGACCTTAAAGCAACTGTTATGATTAACTTGGAATTTGTTATCATTGTCTTTGCCTGTTCTCTTTATCCTTTTTATGCCCATTTCATTTCAATGTAAAACAATTTCAAAACTATTAAGCACAGTGGTTGCAGTGCTGCAGTTCAGAAGTCAATTTTACTGCTTGAGTGTTAACTTTTATTGTTCATTGTTTATGGGTTTTTATGACAAGCAGTAATAAATATCTGTGGCAAATCGGAATTATATGCAAATTTCTCCTATATTCCGAATTCGTTGTGTTAATAATATCTGTAAAATTCTAGTTATAATTGGGTTTTAACATTTTCTTTATTTCTGATATATGAAAATTGCATTTTATTTAGTTATATTTGTTTATTTATAAGATATATCTTCAATAATTGAACTATACTCTCTATATGATGCAAACTAATTAATTTAAACTAATTAAATCTTAACTAAATTGAAATTTGGAAGCTTTCTGTCGATCAGCTGTTGAGCATAAGCCTCAATTCCTCACACTAACTGGCTCAAAACGAAATCGAGAGTTGTAAACGAAAACAAAAACTAATGAATGGATGTGTGGAAGGTGTGCCACAAAAGCGCCGCTTCGCACGTGTTGCTTGACGTTTAGACCAAAAACCGAAAGAAAGAAAAAGATAAAAACTAGTTGCCAAAACAACTTGTTCATTGCCCATGTGTGGACTGTTATTGGAAACGTGTTAGCCATGTTGATGCTGTTGTTGCTGTTGTTACTGTTGTTGTCAAACAAGTGTCATTACTTGATAATTGGTAATTAACGTGTGTCTCATTCACTGGGCGCAGCAACATTGAACCGAAGGTACAAAGCTTCAGGGTCAAGTGAATGAGAGAAGTGCTTGTTTAAAGCTCACTTGCCCTTTAATTATGCCCAAGATGATGCTACTGATCGATTATACGGAATACCCCGTGTCTGTCATCAGTAATAAAATGGTAAACTACAGCGACAGCAGCAACAACAGCTGAGCAACTGCAATGAAAACCAGCTTTCAGTGTCACAATTTCCCAAATGCATCTCTCAAGTTTTTTCCCTCTGTTCGCTCTTGCTCTCTCCCCTCTTTTCATACTCTTACAATGAGGTTCGTCTGTTTATATGCAACTGAGATATTTCTCTGTAAATATGAATAATTGTGGATAAATGTGTTGGTGTGAATAGGAATGAAACACAAAAAGTTGATCGGCTATAGAGCAATTTATTGTATATAAAATGTTCTAATTTCGACAAATTTCGAACTGTTTGATTTGATTTAATAATAAATGCGCTATTATATACTACAATTCCTAAGGAATTTAGACGATGAAGATGTTTATATGATGTTTACACGATATTCCATTCCAATTTGTTTTAATACATTGCTTACATTGCTTATAAGTAGCAAATTTTACTAAGTTCCATTCACACAGATATAATTATCGATAGATTGGCATTCCATTATCAGCCGCATTTGATCGATAAGTTTATTGGCTTAATTATCATTTAAGATTCTGTTAATGTTTCTGCTTAATATATGATATGATAATATGTACTCTGATCTAATTTCTATATATTCTAAATATTTTGATTGCAATTAATTAATATTAATAGTAAAGGGTATTAAATCTTCGATAACTGCTTCCCTGTCACTCTCTCTCTCTCTCTCTCTCTCTCTCTCTCTGCCTCTGCCTCTTTCCCTCTCTCTCTCTACCTCTCTCGCTCTCCATCTCCCTCTCTCTCTCCATCTCTCTCTCTTCAACTGGCACGTGAATGTCATGCTCAAGTTCAGCTCAAGTTTCAGTTTTTAGCTTCGGGTTCAGCTTCCATTGTATATATCTCCCTCATTCTCTGTCTCTCTGTCTCTTTCCCATTCCCCGTTGATCGTCAGTCTGTGACCAGTTTGTGATTCTTGGCCTGGTATAAAATCTCCGTAACGCGCTTTTGGCCACAACAGTTTCGTCAGCTCTTTCGGCTCCGTTGCACGCATTGTCTGTCGGTTGCGCCCTCGTCTCCGCCTTCATCCAAGTCTACTGACTACGTCCTCGTCTTCGTCTTCGTCTTTGCCTCCCTTTGTCTCCGTCAACTGCTTCTTCATTCAACTTTATTGAAGACTCACAAAAAACGAGTTTAACATTTTCGGTTTCGATTAAACTTTTGTGTGTTGTGCGTGGTGTATTGTGTGTGTTTGTGCAGAGTGTGTACTACTTATTTAGATAATATTATGATTATTATTATTAGGTTGTTTTTGGCACGCTAACAATTCAAAAGTTGCTTAAAATTGGGTTTTGCCAAAAATATGAGAAGAGAAGAAACACAGTCGAAACTTCTCGTTTATATTGGGTTTTTTTTTTTGGAATTGTTAACAATAAATTATTATCTGTAATTTGACAAATGTGATCAGCTCTTAATCGCCAATCAACAACCAATCAATGTCGATCTTTTCCGCTTGAATTTGTCAGATAATTTACAACAATTGCTCTTATATTCAACTTGTAATATTACTGTCAAGTACTTTCAAGTTCCAATTTCATATATATATATATATATTCACAGTTGATTATATGTTTGATATATCATTATAATGCATTTGCAATTTAAAACCTGCACAAAACTTGTTTCAATCTCAACAACATTGAAGTAGAACTTGTAGTTGAACTCGAGAATTCAGCTCAAGATCTCGCAAATGTATCTTCATGGCAAATGCAGTTTCATAATGAATTCTTAATGAGCTGCAAATGAAACAAATGAAATAACATAAAAGAAATACTGTTATGTTTATTAATTTTTGTTTTAAATGTTACGAATGTCAAGGTTAAGGTTAAACGAAGATAATCTGATATTTAAAAATAAAATAAAACTCTCTAATAATATGCACAATTTATTATAAAGCAAACAGAAACCAGAAACTTGACATCTTTAAAAATAAAAGTACAATAAACAAAAGAATATTTAACTTAATTGCTTAAAAGTAGCTGCAAACCAACAGCAACACAATGAGTAAGTACTTATTAACTTTGTGGAGATAGATCTTACATAAGAATATAATTGAAAGGAAAATAAAGTAATGATAATTACTTCACTCGAATAGTTCGTTAGTTAAGTCTGGAGTTCAAAGCGCAGTTCTAATGCCTTTCAATAATAACACACACTAATTGCACTTTAATTATCATCATCATGATCATTAACTCAATTTATTTTACAGGAGTACCCACCATGTTGTCAGAGATCGATCAGCTGCCCTCAATACAATTGGGCGATTTTACGCTGCAATTTGAATTGGGCGAGGCCACCGCAGCTGCCAAGGATGTGGCAGTTCGAGAGCTACGTGAATCCCCCGAGCGCCAGAAACAGGCCACCCAGGAGCTGAAGCGTCTGCTTGAGGGTAAGTGTTATAAACGGGGGAGCATTACGTCATCCACAAGTCTAAGAACTTGGGAATAAGCTGCAGTTTCTTTATAAATATGCATAACTTCAGTTAAGGTAATTCCCAATATCAGTTGGGTTATTACAACATTTACATTGGACCCGATTTACTCGCAACTTAGAGTTTACTTGCGATATAGTAACTTGTAACTTGTTTATTATTATAAAGATTGAAACGTGGAAGAGAAGACAACATTAGATAAAGTATTTTTACATATAAGCTATAATATCTACTTGCTCTTTCTCTAACACCGAATGAAAGAGTTGAACTGTTAAGCGGCTTAACAAAGGCAATCCCCGTCGCTAGGCAATCTATTAAACTTTGATTTAAATAGTTATTAATAGTAATAATTTAAATAAACGTAAATTAGAACACATTCTAAAGAAACTTTTCTGCTTAATAATAATAGCAAATGTTGAAACTTTCGCGTATCTCAATCTTAATCCTTTTGCAATGTTGACTTTCTCTTCAAACAACTCGTAATAATCTTTAACATTTTTATGCCAAATCAAGACTCTAGTTTCTATACCAACTCCAAGCTGAATAAGCTTCAATTTCTTCATCAATTTGCACTTTCAAGCGCTTTAAGCTCAACAGAACAAAGTCGCATTAGTTGTATAACAAATTGTTAGCTTTAAGCAGCTTTCAGCTGTCTATAGACCTGCACAGTTCCATGTGATTACTCAAGCAAAGTAATCAGTAAGTCATTTACTAGCATGTTCCTAATCACATAGTAAATCTCTTTACCTAACTTGTGGATTGCGCTGAGGTTAAAGTCGCTTTGCTGACCCCTTCATTAAAATAACAACTTATAATATTAATGAAAAGTCTATAAATATATAGTTAATAGCCGTTATACGTAATGGGGAAGAAAGGTTAAGAAGATCAACACTTTGCGCACTATTAATTTACTTAATTGTTATAAATTAATATATATTGTAAACTTCTAGCGGAAACTGATCTGTACTGCCCCAAGGACAACGAGGAGTGGTTAATACGCTTTCTGCGGCCCTGCAAGTATTATCCGGAGAGTGCACGCGACTTGGTAGGCTATTTCATCTGTTATATAACTGTTATACTGTTAATTATCACACTCATAACTCTCTGTTGCACTTGCAGATCAAGCGTTACTACTCGTTCAAGGTGAAGCACTCCGATGTGTACAACAATTTAAAGCCCACAAAGGAAGCAAACATCTTCAAGAATAACATACTCACAGTGTTCCCCAACCGGGATCAATGTGGCCGCCGTATTCTTCTGCTGGAGCTGGGCAGTAAGTGTGGCAGTGTTTGCTTTAATCTGTAATATATTTTGTAATTTATATATTATGGTAATTTTCTTAGAGCGCTGGAAGCACAAGCAGGTGACGCTGGATGAGGTGTTCAAGGGCGCCGTCATATTTCTGGAGGCTGCGATGCTGGAGCCGGAGACACAGATCAATGGCGCCGTTGTCATCTTCGACATGGATGGCCTCAGTCTGCAGCAGACTTGGCAATTTACGCCGCCGTTCGCCAAACGTATCGTGGACTGGCTGCAGGATTCGGTGCCGTTGCGCATCAAAGCGATTCACATTGTGAATCAACCGAAGATCTTTAATGTGGTCTTTGCCCTGTTCAAGCCATTCCTGCGCGAGAAGCTGCGCAGTCGCATCATCTTCCATGGCACCGATCGGGAGTCCCTGCACAAGTACATGTCCCCGAAATGTCTGCCATCCTGCTACGGCGGCATCCTTGAGCTGCCACGCATCGATGGCGATCAGTGGTATCAATTGCTGCTCATGTGCGATGCGGAGTATGAGGCGATCAATTCATATGGTTATAAGAAGAAGTGAAGTGATGTGATCCATTGATTGTGTACAGCAAGTGATATTCTTTCATATACCCACAAATTGATTAATATGCATTAAGCTAATTAACTGTTATACGCTTCTCCAGCCAATGCTTGCGTTAGTCTTTAGAGCCAAGAAGTTTGCCTTAGTCTTAAGCAATAGATTTCATTTCAATCTGGCAATAACATTATCAACTTTTACACATATATATATATTATACATACATATATTTAAATGGGAATAAGCGTACTTATAGCGTGTTATATACTTTTATTACTTACTTAGTTAAAACATACTAAAATATCTACAAATATAAATCTCAATTTTTGTTAATGAAACACGTTTCTTTCGCTTCAATTTATTTGAGTTTCTTCATTCGAATACTTTACATTTTAATGATTATATGTAGACAAATCACGTTTATAATCATTTCCAAGTGATGTCAAGACTGTTATACAAAGCAATATTCATTGTTTCGCACACAAATTAGCTAAAATGTCATTTCAATTGTCTGAGATTAATCTTTTCGCACACTTATATTATATAATATATATATATCTATATATTTAGCCTTCGTATTCCTAACTCTTCTCGTATAATAGCTAGTGTTATACGTCTATGCTGTTGTATACACAAAATATTGTATAATAGCTGAAGTAGCACAAGCAAAGTGTGCAAATCCATTGATTCAGCTTAAAGGCACAACTGTTATACACAAAATGTAGTAAAGCTTTATAGACATGCAATCAGTTCAACTGAAAATGGACTGTAAATTGTTATATAAATCCCTTGCTGCTCACTGATGATGCACTTAACTGTTATACATATACTGAAGATAAGCTTAAAAGGCGGCGTTATACGGTATATACCAGAAAACATTGTCAGTTGTTATACGTTTCCCTATTCAACCCATGCAAACTAATAGACGCACCTTTCTGATCGTCGCCTTGGCGAACTGAAACATTTGATTGCTCTATCTGTTATATATGAAGTTTACAAACTGTTATAAAAGTCTCTATAAAAGTGACTCAACACGGAATTTGAGAAAAATCCAATGTAGAATGCTAGTAAACTGTATTAAAGTCTACCTATATAAATTATTCGTTGCCTATTCGATGTATTGTAAACCATAACTGTTATACGTTTAGTTTACAAACTATTATAATAGACTTTGCCTATAAACTTAAGCAGAGACAGTTATAAGCTGCACAAACTGTTGTATACAAAATGAACTCTCGTTACATTTTACTCCTTAAACACTAAGCTCCTCTTGCTCTAAATCTGTTCCTGTTCTGTTTACTACATTTGCCTTAATGTGTATTTGGTCTGTGCTAGGACTCTGGTTAACTATCATTTAACCCGTCTGCAGTATAATGATTTCCCTTGTCCTCGAAGCAGTAAAGAGTTAAATAGAAAATGGAAAATAGAAAATAGAAAAGCAAACTTGTCACACTCGCTGTCTGCTCAGAGACGGTAATTGGTCGATGGCGCCTTGGGCGAGCTACGTGACTGACCAAACAAGTGGCGCGACATTGTGGAGGGTGAACGCATGGCGGCATCTACACATCGCCCATCATCATCATCATCCGCATCGACGACATCAGTCGGTTTACTCGCACCACCGCCGGTGCAGCAACTGCGACGTTGCATCAATCGAATGGGACGCGTTAAATCGATGGTGTCGCCATGTTGTCGCTGCTCCGCCTCGGCCACGCACTCCATGGCCTTCCATTGGCGCAGGCCAAGCACAAAGGCGTCCGTTACATTCGTTGCCGTTTTCGAGGACGTTTCGATGTGTGAGACAATCGATTGCTCCATGCACCACTGTTGCACATCCTCCCGCCTCACTTGCCGCCTCTCCGCTCGAATATCGTTCTGCAAATCACATTTACATTGCTACTTGGTACTTACTGTTGACAGGATTAACACTCACCTTATTGCCGACCACAATGAAGGGAAATCTGTCCGCCTTCACGTCCGCATAGTTGATGAACTCGTTGCGCCACAATCTCAATCCACGCAGACTGTCCCGATCATCCAGGGCATAGCACAGCAGGCAAATGTCAGAGCCCCTATAAAACGGAGTACGCAATGCCCGAAATCGTTCCTGTCCAGCAGTATCCCATATCTGAAACAAATTGCATATATTTTAATGGATTCTTTATTAAAATTGATGTCATAAATATATGTGATGAATTCGCAAAGATTGCGTAACATCAAGCTACACTAACTAAAATCTCTTAAGGCCCAGAGCCAAAGACAATCGAGGGACTGATAACGTCTCCCGCTGATAAGAAAGTCAAAACAAATTCACACAACAAACATAGCCACAAAAGCATTGAATAAACACAGGTGTGTTAGCAAATTTAAAATGCTTGTTTAACAATTCAACTTTAAAATAAATATTCAAAATTAAATAAAAAGTATTATTATTAATATTTATATTATTTTTTATTATTTATTTATTAGTATTTATATTATTTAATTATTATTACTACTATAACATATGAGGAATGTTTATATTTTACAGCTAATGACATCACCTATACTGTTTTATTTATTTACGATAAATATTATTATGAATTTAATATTATTTATTCATTATTTTGTTGTTACTTTAATAAAGCTTACGAAATATATGAATATATAATTCGCAATTTAACACAAATTGTTTCATTTTCACTATTATTAATTTTAATTTTATTTTGTCTTAGAGCCAGACTTAGTCTAAAATATGTTATCATGCGTTATCAGCACTTACATTTGCCTTACATAACATAGAAATGTTAATAACAGTGCGCTGTTAAAGGAGTTTGCTTACATTTCAGAAAACCGTTTGGGTATTATATACATATATAAATATATTTTCTTTAATATAAACTTCTTTTTTTAATTCTTACTTATTCATTATAGGTAAGTAAGACTGTATACACTCTTTGCTGTGCAACTTTCAAAACAATGGCATAACATTAAACTTGATTGTTTAATTCGTATTAATTTTAGATTCGATTAAATGAGTCAACGTTTTGAAGATCGTGTGACCTGTGTTTACGGGGTATTCCCCACTCCATCATAGTATTCTTGATTCGTATGAAGCTTTCCCAAACCAAGGGCAGCTTAGAGTCAAATTTATGTACATATACATATATATATATATATATACGTATAATTGTGTATATGTTCATCAATTTAAGACCACTGAGCTCACAAAGTTGCGCCCTTCTTTATTTTCGTTTTGGCCAAAATTCAGCGAAGCGTTAACACAGAAAACTGTTGGTAGCATTGTTGCAGAAAATTACAACAGAGTACAGATGACTAATAAGAATTATAATGACCAAACAGTACTACGTTAATTGCACTTGAATTTGTTAAGCTTAAGTTTAACTTTCAAAATAGCAAGGTTTTTGCCTTTGATCAACATTATTCAACGATTTATTTAAACTGACAATTTGCACAATTTGCGCTGCGTCATTCCAATCAGAATGCACCATCTTAAGTCTGTTGCATATTTATAAGCCCGACAAAAGTTGTTCGACTGTGAAAATGTGAAATCAAATGGATGTCGACATCATAAATAAAGTGCATCATCGCGGTGATTGGGGAGGGGGTGCGTTGGCTAGATATGTAGGTGTGTAGAAGAGAGCGCAGGAAATGGTTCAATACTTGGCGAAAACTACACGCATTTGGAATTTTGATGAAGAGTTTCCTAGACAAGGGAAGATTGCCCAAGCATAAGCCCACATACACACACACAGAGACACACACACTTATGCACACATGTTATACATTTGAAAAGTGAAACAAAGTCAACGCATTGTTGTTGCTGTTTGCGGGATTTTTGCTACGCTGCTAAACTGTACGTTAATTGAGTGAATGTGTTAGTGTGTGTGAGTCGGGGCAGATGAAACAGATAACAGTATGCTGTTCAAACAAACACAAAACAAATAGAGTTTGTCACGCTACCAGTCATGCCAGCACTTACTAGGCACGA
This sequence comes from Drosophila macrospina, assembly GCA_035042075.1. NCBI lineage: Eukaryota > Metazoa > Arthropoda > Insecta > Diptera > Drosophilidae > Drosophila > Drosophila macrospina. The sequence continues at coordinate 1,814,824 of JAWNLW010000326.1, read as the reverse complement.
CTTAAGTCACGATAGCACTCACTAGACACGACTTAAGTCCCGATATGACAATCAGGATGTCGAAGGCCCATGATAGTGTTGTAAAAAAGAAACTAAATTATTAAATATTACAATATTTTCAACTTATCAGGTTATATTAAAGTAGAAAACTTTGTAATGCGATTTCCAGAAATTGATAGAAACCATTCAGAACGTATTGAGCAGTTAGTCCAATTGGAATAAAGGACGTGACGTAAAGCTCAAAGGGAACTGAATCGAAGTAATCTAATTAGACGACAAAAACACTTCAGACTAACCTGTAGTGTGTACTTTTCGCCGTCCACTGTGATGTCCTTGTTCATAAACTCCACGCCAATGGTATGGAAATTGTTTTCATCATAGCGATTCGATACGAAGCGTGTGAGAAGCGCCGATTTACCCACACCACCGTCCCCCAGTATGATGACCTTCAGTAGTTTTGTTTTTTGCGGTGGGCGCATATTTGTCATTTTATACGTATGTGTGTATGTACGTGGGGCGACCGCCGGCAGTCTCAATAATTATAACAAGTAAATTGTTGTAAAATAAAAAAAATACTGCGCAACAATAAATTATCTAGACAATAGTCATACGGTTGTGTTTCTTTGCGTCATCAATCACTGCATTTGTTGCATTGTATCTATTTACAAAACCAATTTTGTTGTAATTACAGTAACGTGCACTTTTTTTTGTCAAACGCAACAATTAAATAATTGAAATTGAACACTCAACACAACCGCGCGGCGCCGCGTCTTATTGGACTAACCGTCAGCTGTCAAATAAGCCAGACGAGCTAGTGTGGTAAAAAGAACCTGTTCACGGAACTAGCGGACTGTTAAAAATGTAAACAAACGTTATTAACAGGCTGTTAAGCAAAGGTATGCAGCTAAAAATACTAAACTTCAATATCAAACTAAAATTATTGTTGTAAGAAAATTCAATAGTTTTTCTATTGATTTAATTGCATTTTTCATTTTCTATAAATTAATATTGAGTTTCAACGATTCTCAGCCTTTGATAACTGCAATGGGACGCATTTTAATGCACTTTTTGCTAATGCCAGCCGCATGGCAAGTGTCCACAACATCGGTGACATCTTTGTATGCTTCGGGAGCCTCTTCCATGACTAGTTTTGGACTGGCCACGCGAATGGCAATGCCAAGCTGATCAAGCTTGTCCAACACCTCCTTATAGTCCAGATTACGACGCGACTTGGCGCGTGACAAGGCGCGACCCTTTGAAAGAGATTCAATTGAATTACTGCAATTATCAATGGGATCAAGTTGTGCTTACTGCGCCGTGACAGGTGCTGCCAAAGGTCTCCTGCATGCCGCGCTCTGTGCCCGTCAGCACGTAGCTGCAGGTGCCCATTGTGCCGCCAACGAGAACAGGCTGCCCGGTTAACTGATAATCTACTGGGATCAATGGATGATGGGGCGGGAACGCTCGTGTGGAGCCCTTGCGATGCACCAGCAGTTTGCGCTCCTTGCCATCGACAATGTGATTCTCCACCTTGGCGATGTTGTGCGAAACATCGTAGATGACATGCATGTCCAGATCATCTGGTGTTGTGTTGAACATCTTGGCAAATGCCTGACGTGTGAGGAAAGTCATCGAACTGCGATTAACCCAAGCGAAATTCGCAGCTGCTGCCATGGCCTTGAGGTAATCCTGTCCCTCAACGGAGTTGATGCGAGCACAGGCCAATTGACGATCGTTGGTTTCGATCTTGTCGCGTTTCATGGCTTTCTCCATTTGCACGAGGGCGTCGGTGGCCACCTGATGGCCAAAGCCACGGCTGCCCGAGTGGATCATAACCACCACTTGGCCCTTCTCCTCGATGCCCATTTTTGAAGCGCTCCATTTGTCATAGATCTCGTCGACCACTTGAATCTCGGCATAATGATTGCCAGCGCCCAATGTGCCCAACTGAGGCAGGCCACGTTTCTTAGCCCGCATGCTTACCTTGGCCGGATCAGCGTTCAACATGCGACCGTACTCCTCGCAGTGTTCCTTGTCCTCAGCCCAAACGTAGCCCTCACGCAGTGACCAATCCATGCCCATTTCAAGTGCTTCCTCCAGATCGCGAGCATTCATTGGTATAATACCCTTGGAGCCCACGCCAACGGGTATGTGATCGAAGAGCGACTGTGCTAGTTGTTCCTTCATTGGCTGCACATCTTTCTCGAAGAGATTTGTGCGCAGCAAACGCACGCCGCAATTAATGTCGAAGCCCACGCCTCCAGGACTGACAACAGACAGAGGATCATTCATATCGAAAGCAGCCATGTTGCCAATGGCAAAGCCATATCCAGAATGTATGTCCGGCAATCCAATTGAACGTCCCACAATGCCCGGCAATGCGGCGACATTGGCAATCTGCTTTACGCCTGGCAGAAAACCTCCAACGGCTCCAGGACGACACGAGTTCTTCAGCTCCTCAAGCATTAGCTTCTCCAGGCGGCTGTTTACAAAGAAACATCCTTCTACGTTCATATTGGGCTGGAAGCCCTTTTTGATTCGCCAGCAATGGTCATTGATCTTCTCTAGATACTTGAGTTCCTCGTTGTACGAGCGGACCACCATTTCGAAAAGTAACTAGGGTCAGCTATTGTCAATCTACTTGTAACTTACTGGTATTTCGTTGCAATAAATACAATTTATTTCATCAGAAATTGCAATGCAGTTAACAATATGCCGGCAATGACAGACGTACATATAAACAAACCATCTGCTCTTATCGAATGCAGAGCTTCATTGTTGTGCTATCGATCTTCCACCACAATGTAGCGAAATCGATACTTCAATTTATATTTTTTATTTAAATATTTATTCAAAACAAAATGTATATACTTTATATCTTATTAAGTTAATTACTAATGAAAATATCGGGTTTTGCCTGCAAGAGGCGGTCCATAAACATCAACGTTATTGGACTGGTATACAGTGATGCTCAAGAGGGGATGCAGTTCAGTGACTTCAATGACATCAAACATGGTTGTGCCTACTAACCAATTGATTTTAAAATAACGCAGTCGACTGAGGATTGTTTCATCCAGACTAGCCGCATCCTTGTTGTATAGTGCCAGCGTCTCTAACTTCTTAGCAGCGTGTAAAAGCAGCATCAATTGATTTTGGTCCTCAATGTCGCAACGGCTGAGATTCAATTCGCGTAGTAAGGAAGCAATTGGAAGGATTTCTTTCACATAATCACTTGTTATATTGGCATGCTGAATTTTGAGTCCTTGCAGTCGTCCACCTTCTTTTGCACCCACAAACAATTGATGCAGCAGGGCAAGTGGCTCTTCTGCTCGAATGGAATAGCCTACATTTACGCTTAGACTTTGTAGGTGTCGACCAAGTGCCTGAAGTTGTTCTTCATTATATTGAGGTGGAAAACGCATACTGAACTCAAAGTGACGAAATCTGTGTAGCTGCCGTTCGATGGCATCGTCGATGCGGGAATGGACGTTACCAAATATTACCATTAGCTCGTCCAATGAAAGGTATTGGAAAATATGGTCGAGGCAATCGTTGTTAAGTATCAACAGAGAAGTGTTCGAGGAATCCATTGTGAATGGCAACTGCAATGAAGAATTTAAAATAATAATAAAGGCGCGTAAGCTATCGTATATCGTATCAATCGATAATATAACAGCTGTTGGCGCTTATGCATGTGTATGTATTGTTTATATCTGTGCTGTCTACGTGTTTGTGGCCGACGCCGCTCCAAAATTAAAGTGAATCATATAAAACTCGTCTCCAACTTACGCGAAACTCACGAGCAGCGTTCACTGCCATTTCAGCAAAAATATTTTCAATTCCAAACGCGAACGCGACGGATAAAACTTCGAACTGTCGCCGTCGACTTTAAACTGTGTGGTTGATTTTGTTGTTGTCGTGCTGCGGTACAGGAAAAAAATTGTTTGCGTGGATTAAAAATTTAAGTCAATTAACTACGTTTGTGTCTGGCTTTAAATGTTCCAATTGGAATAATATATATGTGATAATAAGTGTATATCTGAGGCGTGGCACTATTGGCGAAAAACTCTTTGTGTGTTAACATATAACCCAATTGGAGAATTCAACATACATACACTCACATTCACACAGTCGTACAAGCATTTAACAGAACTAGAACAACAGCAAGCCAAAGGAAACGGCGAAATGGATGATTTAGGTGAGTGCACACCACATACAAATACTTCCTGTTACCGTGGCACCCTGTCTATAACACAGGGTGCGGTAGCATGCTTTGGTAGCAAACTATGGAGTTGCTGCTGCGACTTCAAGGTCAATTGCTGTTAGCGGCATTAATACATATGTATGTATACAAACAAGGCTAATTAGCATTCCGTGTAAGCAGTTTCGGTTAATGGCCGCTAGATGGCACATAAATAATTCTTTGAAATTCTCTTACACCTCAGAATAAAACTCATGCGTCTCTTATCTGTAAAGTATTGCTTGGCTGATTAATCATGTTATAAGATTAGCCCCTTTATCATATGTATGCACAGTGTGATGTGAGTTTTTCGACACCCCGCCCAATGCTTATCGCAGCTTATGGATACTTTGCATCCTCGGCATTGCGTTTTTTGCGATTTTATGATTTATACGCATTCCTGGAAATCAACATAAGCAGCGGCAGCAGCAGAAACAAGAACAACAGCAGCCGTCGACTTTTTAATCATTCACACGTTAGCAGTCTGCAAAATATGAATTTTGAGTCTCTTTTGTCATTCACCTTCCCATTGTAAATGATGTGGATTCGTTAAGTTGGCCCATCGGTTAATTGGGATTGCGGTTTATTTGTTTGTTTTGTTTTCCACACACACTTTTAGTCATCATCAGCAAAACTTCGTGTATTGTCATCTTATATCGCAGCTGCTATTCGGCCTTTTTACTTTATTTTCTTTATGACACAATTTCTCGGCTGTTTACTGCCTGTTGCGCTTGTTCTGAATGCTTTTTGATAAACTCACACACACGCATACATACACAAATATGCGAGTGGGCACATTCCTAAGAGTTGAGTAAAGGCCACTAACACGCTCACAAACACAGAGGCACATATATATACATATATATACACTTTGAAGAAAACTGATTAAGTTGACAGCTCAGTTGCAAGTTTAAGCCCAGCTGGCTGCACTTCGCCCACGCACAGTGATGCACTTACACGCAAAATGAGAGCACAAATTTCGATTCATGAATGAGTTGAAAATGTTGCACGGTCTAGTCTGTAGTTTTGAGTTGAGTGTGCCCACTTTATTGATCACTGCCGTCAAAGAGTCTGCCCACTCGACACACGCAACGTCCGGAGCCGGATAGCGTGTGCACCAGAAGTTGTTGATGTGTCTCATCTGAGCAGTTCAACTCATTGAAACGTGACTTTAGAATGAACAACGCATTGAAAATATACTTTACAAATGTGTACATGCAAATACGTTCTAGAAAATAAATACAAACTTGTCTTATCAGATATATGTATATTTATATATTTTAATCACATCGTAATCGTAGAAATGCTTTTTCATACCACTGTGAAGCGTTTGACAATCTTCGTTTGTCTGCCTTACTGCTAATTCCTCTTTTCGCCTTTTGCCTCCCACTTGCGGCTTTCGTTTTGCGGTTTTGTTGCTGTCGCCGCGACGGCGTTGTCATCACAACCTCATCATCACGACTTGCAGCAACCGCAGTCAGACGAACGTCGGCAGCGACGCGTCACGACGTTGACTGAGCGATAGCAAAACGAAACAGATGAAATGAACGTTTCGTTTGTTTATTCGCTCTCTTTTTGCTAGACTCTCTCTTGGCTGTTCTCTAACTGCGCGCGACGCTCGTGAGAGCAACGCTGCGTTTGGTTTCTAATGGAGAGCTCTATTGCCGCTGCGTTTTGGGGTTCCATTTCATGTTCCGTTCGCTAGTGCAAGCGCCAAGTTTAATTTCAGTCGTTTGCGACGCTTTTGCTTAAACGCGACGCAACACGCGCGTCTTTCTCTCGCATTTCTAGCGTCGCGTCCAAAATGAGGAATAACAACAAAATATGAAACAACATTTGAGCACCACCGAAGTCAAAAGTTCAAAAAACATATTAAAAACACAGTGTCGGTTGATATACCGTGAAATCGGGCAATCGATAATAAGTAATAGTGTCGCCAACAAATCAATCAATCGATGTGAATCAAAATAAAATAATCCACAGAAATAAAACTGCACAAAAAGTCAATGAAAAATCGGCGGGGATTGCGGAGTGTGGCAGGTGGTTTAGCGTGGGAAAATTGTTTACTTTGCTCATGTCCACCAAAGCAATAGTACGAGTAGATAATATTTACTGTTTGTGGGTAAATAAAAGATAATAAAAGAATAAGGCTAAGATAAACCTGAAAGGAATTTCAGTAGCTCAAATTGATAAGACAAGCAGCCAAAATACCAGAGCAGAGGCGAATAAATATATATATACTATTTGGTCAATAGATAAATGATCTCACTGTCACTCACTAAACCCGCGAACAACGTTGTATAGCTTTTAGAATTTTAATTTAAACTAATTATGTAGCTAATTTCTAAACCGAATAAAACCGAAGATAAAAAAAGAAACTAAATGAATAACGAGAAATATGCCTAAATGTGACAAGAGAACAAAAATTTTGGGTAGCGCCATTAATTATAAATGTCCCCGACAAGCGGATTATAAGCGATATTAAACAAAAATTGAGAGAAAACTCGTAGGCGTCTAAAGAGGGGAAATCGCTTCGGTGCGATCTCAACTAACTCGTGACCGGGAAAATTGGAACAAAACAAAACATACTGGAAAAAAATAACAATTACAAGTCTACGACATTTCCTGACACATATTTCAATCATTTGACTAGCGACTCTCCTCCATAAGTTTCTCGGATTACGAAAGCACTGAAATATTGGATATACATATATTGGATGTAGATAGAACTACGCTTGCATCCATTAAATGCACTTACTGCAATTGCCGTCAAACGAATTTCAATTAGTCACAAAATATATTTGTATCTATGGGATGCCACACAATCGTTTGTTTATGACGAAACAGCTGTTGTTGTGCTGTTCCCCCGTTACCCTGTTGCACCGTCTCGCTGTTCCCCTGACCACACAACGAATCGCCCTCTTCACCATTTTACGCCCACACGCATGCGTTGAGGGCAACTCCAATGGGTTCCACTTTACGGTCCCCGCTCGAATGTTTGTACAAACCATTAATTCAAATATCGCAAGAGGAAGAAGCGAAGTTAGCACCTCTTCGCTGCTCTCTCTCTCTCTCTCTCTTTCACTCACTATCGCTTGTTTCTTAGTGCAATGAGTTCATCGTTCATTTCGTTAGCGTTGTTTGGCTTGTTCTCGTCTTCAATCGACGAACAGATTCTTATCTCCAAGTGCCAACTCATAAAATTTCAATTAGTGTGCGTTGTTTTTGTTTGCTCGACAAAAGGGAGAACTTAAAAGTGCTCCCTCCCATTCGCTCTCTTTCTCTCCCTATGTAAAGTACTCATAAGTCGTGGTTCCTTCTATAGTCTTCCTTCTAACTTGTTCATTTTAAGACTTTGAGCATATTTCATATCACATCGTAATTGAAAAGTATTAGATATTTGCATTGACTTAAAAGATAGATTTTACTATTTCTTAAACTCTCTTCTCTCTGTCTCTCCCACTTTGCCTTTCTTTTCTCTATATTTTCTTTAAGCATATTTCCATTTCCAACTCCAATTTCATGTTCTCTTTTGATAAGTATATTTCATATCTAGAGAATAGCTTTTTCACATAAATACACTACAGTTTGAAGTTCTTCTTATACTATATCATCTCTAATCGTGTTATAAAAGATCGTTTAACTTCCCATATTCCCCTTTTTTTTAAATTTTTTAGAAGTCTTTATTGTTTATTAAGCTCCTACACTTTAGCCTTTCACTATATCTTCCCTTTCTCTAAATGATAATAAGAATAATATGTTCTCTATAGATCTTCCCTCCTATTAGACTCCCTTCTGAAACCCTTCCTAGTTATAGATCGTGCAACTCTAGTAAACATTTAGTGGCCACATACAAAGTTTAGGACAGCATGTAAAAGCGTTTTACAGCCGCATAAACTGGACAAGTTTATGGGCAATACGGGCAATACTGTTGCCGGGTATACGAGTAGATCACCCACGTGAAATGTACATAAGTATATTTCTCACCTTTGGCGCCTTCAACAAGGTCAAGCACACACACGCACACACCCGAATTTTATGTACTTACCAATCAAATATTTTCTTTAGTATTTATATAGAGATCGCGTTCATCCGAGGCAACGGTCAACGTAGCTCTTGGAATTTCCTTTAGCCAAAAAAAAAACGAAAAAAAGAAAAGAAATGAAAAAATAGAAAGAAAAAAAGTATTATTGTGCCTTTGACTTTTAAATATAGAAACTGGCAAACACGAATTGCGTTTGTTAATTTAATGTTGTTCTATTCAAAACCGACGTCATAGCGAGACCTGGAAAATGGAAATGAAAATGAAAATGAAAATGTTGTGCACGTTATCCCAGGGCTCCCCATTTTGAAGCTACCTTAGATTTTTGGCAATGCACTGCGGAAATGTTGTGTCTTTCTTTAACTTTCGTTTGCTTTTTATTTTTTGCAATTAATTTCTTTTTTGGCTTTTTGCGAGACGAAACGACAAAACGTCGCCTTTGATTTGCCAGCACCTTTTATTTTTAGTTCTCGATCAACGTGTTGACGTAATTTGGCAACCTTGATTCCCCGCTAGCATCCATTCCAACAACAACAAGAGCAACAGCAACAATTTATACTAAAATATATAAACCTGCTGCTGTTGTGCTCTCCTCTTTTTGTTTTGTTGCTTGCTTCTAATTTATGTTTATTATTTGTTACCTTTTCCAATGTGTCGTTATTTGTTTAGACATATGTTAGTTGCGAGCGTCTTGTATTTTCTTTTTGGTATTTTTATGCTTCATAAATCTGACATTACGGCACACGGATCAGTGCGATCATCCCAATGTGCATTTGTCATCGGTGGAAGCTCATAAATTTACAAAAGTTTCATATATCAACTTATGGACAACAGCCCACGATCGACTCTAAATTGCCTCATTTCTTATGATTAATCAAATATACAAATCTAGATTTATTATTGATATTTGGAGCAAATGTTAAAGATGAATCGAAGCAGCGACACTTGTTTTCTTTAACATAACATAGAGCTGTTAAATGTAATTTAAGATTGGATTGCAGCTGTTGCTCTGCACAACTTGATAATGTTGTTAACAGTTCGCCGCAGATGTTTATCTCTTTTGCAAATGTTATTAACAGCTTGTCAGCAATCAGTTGTAAAGATGTCAATCAACATAACAGAGCAATGTTAACTGAACAAGACTGGAGATGTTATAAGCTTTAACTCTCAAGTGTTTAACATCACATGCAGATGTTAATTAATAATAAACACAGTTTACTTTATAACCTAAAGATTTTCTTATCTCATATATTGATCCCAAATTGTTTCACAAAGGGAAAGTTCTCTCTAATATTTAATTGCCATCTGGATATTTGAAATTGTTCTCTAGGGCAAAATCTAGTAGTCTTTAGGGCAACATTAAAGCAATTAACTTGTTTTACTTTTGTGCTTTGTTTATCATTAATAGAAATTAATATTTAAAACTGAGCTTAGAGTTGCTAAACATAACAAGAAAATGATCATGTTTGTTTAATAAAAACTAAATATATTAACGATTTTAACTGCTGTTAACTTTACAGCATTGCTTAGTTCATATTTATGAACTTGGATCTTTCGCTTTTCTCTATTTGTTGACAAGTTTAATAACTGCTGGCATTTAAATGATGTTCTTCTACAAATCGAAAAGACTCTAGAGTTCACTTCCCATGAATTAAGGCAATGTTTCCACATCTAATGCGATCGCCCCAGTCTGAGAGATATGTATCATTAAGTCAATGGGACTGAACTATGATAGACAGGCGGATACCGAATGACAGGCGAAACTCAACACAAACAAAGCGACAAATCCGTCGACGGGTCCCGAAAGGCCAAAAATAAAAATGCGCTTTATAAATAATTCAAATACATTTAGGGCCAGGGAGGTGAGCAGTAACTAGACGCGTACGCAGCTTTTAAATAAATCAACAAATTCGAACGTTTGGCCCTCTCAATAATACGAGTACTCTATCTAAAATAAATGGGAATAGTTTAAACTTTTGTCGCCCAATTGATTTATGATTTCTCATTGACTTTTTAATGCAGCTAATAGAACAAAGTGTTGAAAACAAAAGCATAAAGCATAAACAATAATGGATAGAACAATGTATGGTAAAATCGATCCGGGTGCGCGACAACCCTATCGCACAGTGCGCAGCAAGGGTATCCAGCCGGGCTGTAAGTACTTTCCACTAATCCAACACAACTAACCCGACTTTGTTCATAACTCGCATACAAAATACAAGTTCGTCTCGCATCGCACATCGTTCATTTGAAATGAGCTCGTCGATCTCCACAATTCCACGCAATGCTCGAGGCCTCCAATGTTATCCGGCTGTCCGAAGGACCAGTTAAAGTACGTGGCATTCCATCCGGTTGCCTGGGAAGTGTATATGCCCGGTACGGCTAGCTCATAAAGGGATGTCCAGTAGCTTCGCGACGGATGCAGATAGGGAGTCAGTGCCTTCAGCTCCGTTTCCGTCTCTAGATTCAACAGAAATCCTCCAAGCTGCCGGCATATGTTACTTGCCCCAAACCAATTGACACGCAGTGCATCCTCTATATGGTAAACCTTTGCTCCGATTACAGTGAAGTCCCTCTGCTCGTTAACTAGTCGGACTTGTATTCTAGTTATTGGTTGATTATGTTGGAAAATAGCTCTCTTTCTTTACCTGCTCTATCAAAGGGAGTAGCCTGAGTAGCTATCACTCCTAGTAATACGAGTAGTAAGTATTTTAGCCACATTTTGAGGTCCGATTGCTAGGAAAGTAGAAAATTGACTGTTGGCGATTCGCACTTCCTGCTAACTCAGTTAGTCTCTGAGATAAGATTATAGTTCTGATTGGGTTATTGATAACAGTATTCCTAATATTATAAACTATCTATAGCTATGTGCTTCCATATAAGGGGGCATCCCACAGCAGTAAACTTGTTATCGATAACATTCTTCGCGCAAAAATCATCTTCGATAACTATACAACGAAACCTGTGGATTTATTTATACCTTTAAAGACAATTGCCTTTCATTCTTAGCAAAGCGCCATCTATTTTATGAAATAAAACTGTCACAGTTTCTAAAAACAGTTGCATAATTTTAGGCTGATTGATTTTGTAGTTTCCACATTTGAGTTTGCCCAAAGAATTAATATAAGCTAAAATTAATTGAATAGTTTAATGACAATTCTTTAGTTTAGTTTTTTTAGTGAAAAAGTTTGAATTAAGCAAATAAATATTTAAATCAATAATAAAATACGCTTAAATTCCTTTACGTTCTTTAAGAAATTTAATGTTTTAAAAGCTATATATAAAAATTAGAAAAATTTATATATATATATTAAATTATTAATCAATATTTATTCATGCATAAGCCAATAACTTAGTATTTATCTTAAAAATACAATTCTTGCACAATTCCAAACAAGACATAAGGAATCAATTTGTTTTGTTTTGCCTATTGCATATGCAAGCGTAAACAAATGTAAAACAAACAATACCAAGTGACGTAACACACACACACACACGCACACGTACACACACTTACATATTTTATTGCAACTATTGTGAAAAGGGTCAAGTCATAAAGCCCCCGAATCGATGGCAACTTTTTGTAGCAGATGCTCAACAGATAGTCGTTGTGCTGATCTTTTTATACCCTACATCCTTATGGTGTGCTTAAAGGGTATGTAAACGTAATAGAAGACAGCCATAAGGAATAGAGATAGTTGGGTAAAGCTTTAGAATTTACATTTTAAGGGAAGACAACTATTCTTTTGATTAATTAATAATTATTTATACAATATTATTTAAATAAAAATTAAAATATATATAAATAATCATCAAATTATATATAAGAATAATAAATATTATAATTTAATTAAACAGTTTAACACTCTAGTGTGCACACAAACTTTCTAAAAGTAAGAGGATATTTAACTGCCTACAGAGTATCTTCATGTCGAGCCATGAGTTTGTGCACTTAAAGCACTTTTTTGTTTTTGCTTTTGTTTACATTGCTGTTCGCAATTACACACACACACACATACGCAAAACAAACACCTAAACATTTTTTTGAGATTGCATCGAAAGTGAAGTCTCCACTTGTCAGACATTGATTTGAATATTTTGAATTCAGTTTGCAATTAGACGCCGCTCGGTCTTCAACATCATCGTCTGTGTAATAAAATTGTAAAATTGTGCATTGAAAAACATGAAAATCGGTAAGCTGCAATCTGTGAATATGACGGCAGACAGAGAGGTTACGAGTACTACGATGACGACTTGATTCATTCATTAGATCATGCTTAAAGCATTCATTCAGCTTAACATATTCGTGTATTCATTGTGGGCGTCATATAGTTTGTGACACTGTTCTATTTGTGGTTGTATCGAAATATATATATATAAATATATATAAGTGTGTGTGTGTGTGTATATATTTATCTGTATTTACCTGTATCGGCAATTGTGTAAACGCTCTTAATTGCTAAGGTTTTGTAGTTGATTCAATGTTATAACAATAAGCCTTGATAAAACAAGTAAGAGACTGTTAGAGGCGAGTGAGTGACTTGCAGATGCCCTGTAATTATCAGATACGTTATTATATGAATGTTATGGCAAGCAGTTGCACTGCTTACTTTTTCTATTGCTTTAACTTCAAATACTGTAAAATAATTGAATAATAGTATTCAAGTCTACGTCTCTTAAAAACAGATAAAATATAAATAAAGTGCTTAGTTTAAACAAAAATTCTTGGGTTATTTACAAATCTATTTAAAGTGCTAAAGCAGCGTTCCTTTACCAGTTACATACCTCATTTTCATTGACTATAACGTAGTGTATTTAACTTAGGCCAGATGTCAATGCAATAATGCTTGAGGATTAGCATTAGGTGAACCTCTTGGCAGACCGGAAATCAGTTTTGAAAACTTGTCAAAATCTTTTTGGAACCAGTTTGCACATTTGTTTGGTTTATCTCTGTTGTTGTATCTTACAAATGGGGTATTCATATATTAGATGGAACATATTTATCCATTTAAATTTCTACTTGTTAACCTTTTTGAACTGCCAGAAAAAGAAATAAACAAATAATCTTGGCAATCAATTGTGGGGTTCATCGTTAAAATAGAAGTGAAAACGAAAAGAAAACAAACACAAACAACGCGCTGTCAAATTAATACGATATAATCAACAGCAGCACTTTTAATTTGTTGCCATTCGTTGTTGTTTTTGCAGTTTTTGTTGCATACTAATTTTAGTTTTGGTCAAAGTCAAGTGAGTCATCCAACGGGTCCCCAAACACTACAAGTGCGACGTATACTCTTTGATAATTCTGCTCGACAGGTGGCGCCTCTACGACAAACGCCCACAACGAAGACTGTGTGGCAGCAGCAGCAGCGGCAGCAGCAACAGCAGCAGTAACAACGGCAACATAACAAATGGCAACGTTTACTCAACACTTTTTTTTGTTGTACAACCAAAAGTGTTGCAATCAACAGCGGCAACAACAAGAAAACAAACGTACACCCAATTGAGTTTGAGCGAGTTTTCCCACCCTCTCTTGAGTGAGTTATGCGCTGCACACTGGTGTCAGTTTCCTAGTCGCTGAGAAGAAATAAACAAATAAGCAAAGTTCATAATTTTTATTTGATACCATAAATACAATGGTCGCTGGAAATTCTTGCTTTTGCATTTATAAACACATACATTAAAATAAATATACATTGTCCGATTGAATGCTTACTGCATTTAAAATAACATTAAATATGATAACAATTTTTAAATTACTTGAAAGTATTTATTGAATATAACCTGATTTTATAGGCAGATAAACAGCTGTTTTTAGCAACCCCAAATACTAGACTCAGTACCAGTGTGCGCTGCTGCTGTACGACTCGCAACAGCCTCAGCTTCAGCAACGGTTTGCGTCGGGCGTCTTGTTCAGTTGCTTTTAAGATTTTGCCGAGCGAAAAATAATTTTTGGTGCTCTGTTGTTGCCGTCGCCGTTACCGTTGCCGTCGTAGTCGCGTCGATCGATTGCTTGTGTAGTTCTGTTAGCATTTGTGTGTGCCATAATAATATTTGTACTACATTTTGGCAGTGAGCTAGCGTGTGTGTGTCTGTGTGAGTGAGAAGAAGTTAATTAAGGCAACAATTTTCAATCAAAGCAACAAAAATAACAACAACAATGCAATCATCAATAGCAATAACAGCAAATATATGAATCAGTTGAAAACGAAAGTGACAGAAGCAAGCTGCAAAAATATGTAACAATGTCAACAGCAATTGCGAGCAAAGTGAATGAGAAGAAGAAACTGAAGTAACAAGAGCAACAACAATAGCAGCGGTAGCAGCAGTCAAGAGCATTAACAATAACAACAACAATTGAATATGCGCGTGTTGCTTGACCTGCTCTACGCGTCGTGCTCACCCACGCTCTCTTCTCGGTCTCTCTCGTTTCCCTCCCGCTCTGAGAGAGCATGTGCATTGTGCAAAACATTTCAACAGCTGTCATGTGGTTGACTGTGACTCTAACTATTGTGACTGTTAACTGTAGTCTGCAGCTGTCCGTTTACTCCCTCCGACTGTTGTGTGACTGAGCATCTCTCTCTTTCTCTATCTGTGCATCTCCGTTGACTTTTTGATTAACTGCATCTCTGCAAACTTCAATGTGTTGTTCACTCAATTGATGCTCTCTCGCTGCTTTTATGGCGGCTTTTAATTGATTTTAATTGCGTTTTGATGAACGCAACTTGACGAAAATTGTAACCAATCGTTTAAATTGTCATCTCAGCTGCATTTTGCGGTTGCTATTTGATGGCTTTTTAATGAATCTCTCATATTTATTTGGCACTGCCCCATCTGTAGTACACTTGAAGAAATATCTAAATAATTTGTTACTAGAATTTCACAAACATAAATTGAAATTTCTAAATTGGAACAAATAGTACTCTAGAGACACTACTTAAATTTATAGTTTTCTTTTAAGTAAAAGTTCCAATTAATTATAATGCCGACAAAGGGGACTTTATTACTATTTAGATTTCTCTTTTAATATCTTTTTAAGCAGTTCTAGCTTACAGATTGAACTAAATCCCGTTGCGACACTCAAAACAAATCATTCACAACACATTCATAGAGTTTAAAAAATGAAAAACTTACGATTTATGTCACTTTCCGTATCATTTCCTCTCCACACAGTTCGCATCATAATTCTTTCCCCCAAGTCTTGACGTTGACCCACTGAGGCGCGACGCTCTGATAACCCTGTCAGTGCTATATTTAGACCCTCTCCCCTATGCCATATAGCGAATTACCATATGGCAGATCACACACACACTCACACAGACAGCTATAGCTATACATATATGTGTATAGAACCCACATAGTTCTATATGCATATAGACAGACACTCCAAAGAGTCAACCACATGTTTGTAGGCCGAGTTTTTATTATTTGTTATTCCGTTTCGTTCCTTTCGATTTATTTTTAAGCAAATTGCGAAACAATTTGCCATTTGCCTGATATTTTCCATAAGCGCAAAAAGGCTTTTAAATATAGATCATGGTTCAAAAATATCGCGTCACACCTAATGCTTCCCCTTTCCCCTTTCTGCTTTCTGTTTTCCCCTTTCCCACACTCATTCATGCTGCCTTTATATAACTCAAGATTTACACTCAATTTTTGAGTGATTTTCTCGGTCTCCTTTCGCCATCTTGGCATTGGCCCAGTTGCAGGTGTTTATAGGGTATATGGCATAACATTTGAACCTAACCGATGATCGATGCCAAAAAAATGAGGCACGGAGAGTGATACACTAACGGATACCCTGTAGAGTTCAACAGAATTGATTTTCCTTTAATAATAATAAGTTGTACTTGCAAATCATCGTAATTAATTATATATTTACGATTGCTCTACTACAAGTTACCCTGTAATGTCTGCTACCACCTGTTTTCATTACTGTAGTATACCCTTTACGTTAGCGTATTCAAAGAGTACAATTTGATAATTTCTATGATTTATTTTTGGCCTTTTCTTAAGTGATGTCTTAATCGCTGGCTGTCATGTTTCGTGTTGGACAGTGTTGTGTTTGCTGCTTCGCATGGGCGGGTCAAATGGATGAGTGACAGTTTCTAGAGCTATCAGAATGCATATCCCTCATCAAATTCAACACACACACGCATGTCATGTTCTATAGTAGTTTAGCGGACCCAGCCCATTGTTTGTTTGTTGTTGCTGTTAGCCAAATTATAGGAAAAACTGATTGGCAAACAGCATTAATTTGAGCAAATATATATTCAACAAGACAAACACACACACACACACACACACACACACATATACGTTTACATTAATTCATTAATACTTATATCATCATATATGCGATATTTCATGCCCTGGTGCGAGATCTTTAGCTCGTTCGACTAGTTCGTCCCACGAAAAAACATATCAAAAATGTTATGTGTAGACCTCGTCTACTGTTGATGCTTGACGCAGCCCCCTCTGGCCCCTCGCCACCTCTATCTGCCTTGTCTCTCTGTTTATGGGCACTTTTGGGCGCAGTGTGGGAGTCTTCATGGCTTTGCTTTCTGATTGAGTTTTCTTGCAATCGTTGGATATAGATATTTTGCTCAAATTCGGTCAGTTGGCAACTGACTTAACGGGCGTCCATTTGCTGTTTCATTTGCGTTATTGTTATTGTTGTTATGATTTGGCCAAGTTAACGCGGCATTTCTAATAAAGGAACTAACGCAAACGTTCATACCTCAATTCAGAGTCTTCCATCGAGTTTTGGCCATAACATTGTGCTGGCTAACAAAATGTCTTCGAAACTGATATCATCATCGTTCCATAGTACGCCCCTCAACGACTGCTTCAAAGTGGGCGCGTTTGAGAGACGCTTAGGTAAGTCCAAGTTGGCGGGCGTGACACTGACTGACTGATTGACAGAGGCCACTGACTTCAAGTGGCAGCGTTGTGGCAGCCACCTACTGCCATGGTCAAGTTCAAATGCAGCGCACTTGGGGTGGCCCGTTACTGACCTAGGCTATAGTCTTAAGTTAACTAAACTTGGCAGAAACTGTAGTTAATAATAGTTTCTTTTAACTTATCTAATGTAGAATTTAAAAAGTGATTTCTAATTAGCAATTTGAATTGAGCAATACAGAAAGTTACAACAAAATGTAACTGCAGTCAAAGCAGCTGGAGAGAGTTTACTGAAAGTTGATAAATAACTTAAGTAGATCGAAACTAAATTTAGTTTCAGTAGCTATTATTTTGTACTAAAAAAAATATATATGCATTAATTTCTTAATTAATTAATTAAACAATGCAATAATTGCACTTTCTTTTTGTATACGTTTCGTATGTATAAAAGTTAGAGCTTTCAGTGGTATTTTATTTATTTAAGCTAAGTTAAGACACAAACCATCAAGTAATAATGCTGATAAGGCGGAAGGCAAACAAGCCAAGTATTTCTATTCTTATCAGTGTCAAGATATATGGGAATGAAACTAGTACAAAAATGTTGTTGGTTGAACGGCAGTTATCAGTGCGCTATGCGTCAGAAAAGCTGCCTCAACTGACCTGGCATGGCTAACTATGGCGATTACGACAATCTGGGTAGCAGCCTTAAGGTTGAACTGGCAGAGTATTAAGCTGTAACTAAACTCCTCCCTCTATCTCTCTTCAGATGCACTCCTTGCTGATTTGCAGAACAGCGTGCCGGGGCAGCCGCAACAGCCGCAGCCGCAGTATGGAACGGTGCAACCGAAGCAGCAGCAATCACAGCAGCAGCAGCAGCAGCAACAGTTTGTGGACAACACGCCTGGCTATGGCAGTCTGAGGGGCAAGGCGCAGCCGCAGGTGGTAAGTGGCAAGTGCTTTACATGGAGATATTTCTACTAAAAATAATTCCCACTCTTGTCATAGTATCAGGAGCATTACAGCGTGGAGACGCGCTCCCCAACGGCAGCTGACTTTAATGGGCTTAGCCATCAGAGCAATGGCTATCAGAGCCAAGGCACTGGCTCACTGCCACGCTCTGGCTACAATAATGGCCAGAACAATAGCTCGGGTTTGTCGGAGCTGGACTCGCTGCTGCACGACTTGCAGAATGCGCGTTATCACAACGGCAGCGCGGAACGGAAGGGTGAGTTGAAGGGGGAAGAGAGTAAGCTGGGGCAGAGAATTAGAGATGCATAATAAATTAATTAAACTAAGAGTTTAGCAGATAGATATAGATATAGATATAGATATAGATATAGATATAGATATAGATATAGATATAGATATAGATATAGATATAGATATAGATATAGATATAGATATAGATATAGATATAGATATAGATATAGATATAGATATAGATATAGATATAGATATAGATATAGATATAGATATAGATATAGATATAGATATAGATATAGATATAGATATAGATATAGATATAGATATAGATATAGATATAGATATAGATATAGATATAGATATAGATATAGATATAGATATAGATATAGATATAGATATAGATATAGATATAGATATAGATATAGATATAGATATAGATATAGATATAGATATAGATATAGATATAGATATAGATATAGATATAGATATAGATATAGATATAGATATAGATATAGATATTGATATAGAAAAGTTAATACAAATCTCACTATATATCTTCTAAATAATATATATAGTATTGAAATTCTTTACCTACATTTACCTCAACAACATGATTAATGGTTCCTCTCGTCTGTCCGCAGATGTCGATGTGCCTGTTAACTACAGCACGCCCGTCTCCAAGTACAACACCTACAACAGCTATGCGTCGGTGGAGGAGCGGCCCACTGTCGACAGTCTGCTAAGTGAGCTGGACAATGCGCACATCTACGCTGTGCCCAATGGGTAAGAGACTTCTCTATAATCTTAAGCCAAACTGCAGTTATATTTATGCTTTTGCTTCTCGAATTCTTCTCTCAAGTTCTGCTCACAAATCTCCGACGCCGGGACGTCATGTAACGATCACTGTGCGTGAAACGAAAACCGAGAAGCTCTCAGGACCCGATGGACCAGGTATTGTAGAGAATCTATTGCCATTTAAGTACCAAATGATTAACTATTGATTATTCTGTGCACAGTTGGTTCCATTGAGGAGCAGATAGTTCAGCAAAAGGATTCGTATACACCCAATGTTGCAGCAGCAGCGCCACAACATCAGACCTACACATCACAGGCCACCAAGGAACTGGATGATTTAATGGCTTCGCTGTCGGACTTTAAGGTGAGTTGGCAAAAGAGGAATCTAAGAAAGATAAAGACCATATTTTATGGCTTACTTACTACCTACTAAGGGTGCAAAGAGTGAAAAGGGAACCATATTCTTAGTATTAATTAGCTCCCAAAAGTATGCTACACTTTTGTTCTACGATTTTGCAGCTAGAGAAAAAGTAGTGAGGAAGATACTGTTTGTCTGTAGAATTGAAGAAAATCTAAACTATATAAAATGCTAAGAGGCAGATAGGTGACTCTGACTCTGCTGTTTGCTTTGTTAACAACATAATAAATAATAATAAATATAATTGTAGATTCAAATAATATTCCATTGTTAATGCTTGCATTCTCTTGAAACTTTGAATACTTTGCTTAGGTTGCTGCAACAGTTTTCTCAGCTCAATTCTTAGATAACTTTTTCAATATTTAATTCAATTTCTAAGTTTATTTATGAATTATATTTTATATATCTAAATTCTATTCAAATTAATCAAATAATGTATTACTTTTACAAGAGATTGCTTAGCAATTGAAGAACTAAGTTAACTTGTTGAATGACACAATAATCTAAATTTGTAAATTATTCACTACTTCAAAGCAAACACAGTTCAATCTGGTATTCCTTTGACTATTAAAGTACAGTCTGCATTCAATATAGCGCATAAATATAGAGCAACATTTGATAGTTTGTCTGAGTCTTTGGCTTATCTATAATGTTGTCATTTACTGTTGGATTGTGGAGCTATAACATGTTTGAGCTTTCTCGTCTACATGTTAACTTTAATAACCGATTTAAACTGCAGTTTAAGTTGCCTGCGCTTTCTTTTATCCATTAAAAAATGTAATTTCCATTTGAAAATAAGTTAAATAACTTAACAGTCAGTTTAGCTTCAGGTTAAATATATATGAGCAGTGTTGCCAGACTTGTGCACACTTAAGGCGTTGCCAAATTTGTAGAGACTTTGCAATAATTGTAAGGAAAACATATCTAAACTCACCTCAATAAGCGCTTTGTTAGCTGTACATCATAGCAATGTCTCACTGTAGCAATAACACTTTGTACAAGCAAAAACAATTGCTCTTTGATGCGTTTGCTTGAAAGTTTTTACAAGTTTTGTTGAAAGGCAACAAATGTTTTCACTTTTCACCTGTCGTCTGCACAAATTGGAAATTGTGTATGTAGATAGATATATAGATATATATATATATATATATATATATATATATATATATATAGATATAGAGATATATATAGATATAGATATATGCGTATTTAGGGCTCCTTGTTGAGATCTTTTGACCAGAGATATTGCCAAAAACAAACTGTCGGATATTTTTGGCACAAACAGAACGGAACTCAAACGTTTGTTGTGTTTCTCTTTTTCACGTTTTGATGCTTTTGTTATTAAAAAAAAAAACTATAAAATTAACAAATTTATCAACTCAAATCGTGTGATGCATACAGCTGAAGCAAATCTAAAGAGTTTTTCCTAACTAACTGAAACTGTTTTGGCTTTTCCAAGTGGCAAATTGAAATGTTCTTGAAACTTTTGTCTTTTAATAGAATGTATAAAAATTGTTTATATTTATGTTTATGAACGTGATTAGCCAGCGAAGTTAACGAGCATAAATGATTGTCATATTTATGGGATTTATTGCACACGGCGCTATTAAAAGTGTTGGGCATCAATCTTTGGCTAAAAATACGCAAGCTAACTCAACATTGAGTCCATAAAACAATCAATCTCTTGGCCATAAAATAAACAAATTATATATATTTACCATATTAGCTTAGGATAGCGCAACTGTTTCCGCTTCACTCGATCAATTTTCATTCTGGGATTACAATAAGTATTTTTTAGATATGCATATATATATATGCATATATATATGTATTATATATATATATGTATATATATCTCGTGATCTGACAGTTGTTTTTAGAACATTTTCTGACAATTGTACACAACGGATCGCTGCCTGTGATATATCTTAACAGATGTGCTCTGCTTTTTTTTGTTTTCTCTCTTTTTTGTTGTCGCCAGCACGCGCTTCTTTCCACTTAATAATACAAGACAGCTGCCCAGTTATTTTGTTTGTTTATATAGTTTTTTTTTTGTTGTTCTCCTGCTGCCATATTGGGTCAAGGCTGCAGTTCCACTCTCTTGCCTTTCCTTGCTTTGCAATTAACTTGAGTGCATATTGAATCATAATCTGTCCTATAGTTTATATTGTCAGCTGTTTACTTTAAGATATATATCTATAGTTAATAACAATTATTTTCTATTGAAAATTCACATTTCTTGTACTGCTTTAGAGCTTACATTTAGCTTACTTGAAGGCTTTCCTCTAATTTTTATATTATATTTAGAACTTGTTTTCTTTTTGTTATTGTTCATTTTGCATTTACTAAGTAACTATTGTAGTTAGTCAATTCTACAACTTCCTTTCTATTTATGTTTATTTTCTTTTAGTTTTTGAATAGTTTTAACTTTACTTCTATAATAAACTGTTAACAAAACCCTTTCAATTAGCTGAATTATAAATAATTTGTTATATTTTACTGCAGTTTTGAGCAGATTATGCAAAGTTTATCGCGTTCTGCATAAATTGTTTACTTTTGCCATAGCAATGTTGAGAACTATTGCATTTGTAAATAATTGCGCTGTTAAATAAGCAAATAAACATTGAAAATGCATTTTTAATTGAAGGCAACAATTTGCTTTTAAACATTAATAGAACTTAATAATACTAATTTATTATAAATATAATAAAATGTGCTAAAAGCAAAGGGGGAAATTTAATGAATTTAATTAAATGCAATTATATTATATAAATACTTTCTACACAAATTTGATTGTCTATAAAACAAACGTTTATAAGAAGAAGCAAAATAAGAAGACAAGGCTAAGTATAAGCACTAAGCATACAATACATAGAGTGTCATTTGGTACTAGAAATTGATATCACTTTTTTGCTTCACAATGGGGAACCCACATGTTCGGCAAGCAACCGAACGGCATAGCGGAGAACCCCGAGAGCAAAATGCTGAGCGGAGAGCGCAAAATGCTGAGCGGAGAGCGCAAAGCGGACAGCAGCAAACAACGCCGAAAATGCCATTAGTCTGTTTCAGACAGCCGAACAGAGTGGAAGGCGCATGTCGCTTGCTCTCATGTTTTGCTTGTATGTATGCGGTGTATGTGTATGCGGTAGATACACACTCCATTTTCTCAGTATGCTTTGATCGTGAAGTTTGGCAACGTCTGTGCCAAAATGAGTTCAGTGCTTGCGCGCTGTATTTTGTCTTTCAAGCAAGCAACGAAATCGAATGCTGAAATGCCCCTTCTCCTTCCTTATACTTAGAATTCGACAGCACCTTCAGAAACGCTGCGATGGCTCTGTGGATGTAGTGCGTTCTAAGCGCGCAATATTTTCGTGGTTCGATCCTCAGTCGTTACACTTTTTTTTAATAAACAACAATATTCATTTGCAATTTTCTTTTTAATTTTTAAATATACATTTTTACATTTTATTTCTTTGCAGAAATGTTATTCTGAAATATAAATTTAAAAAATTACTTAATTGTTAAAATAAAAGGTGACAAATTTTAAAAATTTGTCTTTGATGGCTTTTCGCAGTTGACCGTATGTGTGGAAGATATGCATATGTTCATGTGTATAAAACATATTCAAAAGTATACATAGACCACCAATTTAATCCTTTTTTTAACAATTAAGTAATTTTTTTAATTTTATATTTCAGAATAACATTTCTGCAAAGAATAAAAATGTATATTTAAAAATTAAAAAAAAATTGCAAAAATGTATTTGTTCGAGATCGAACCAGATAGCGCGCGCCTACTCCACAGAACCCGTGTGAATTGCTGTCGAATTCTAAGTATAAGGAAGAGATGGGGATTTCAGCATTCGATTTCGTTGCTTGCTTGAAAGACAAAATACAGCGCGCAAGCCTGAACTCATTTGGCAAGACGTTGCCAAACTTCACGATCAAAGCATACTGAAAATGGAGTGTGTAGCTACCACACACTGCACATCAAGCAAAACATGAGACGTTCGCCTTCAATGTTCGGCTGTCTGAAACAGACTAACATTTTCGGCGTTGTTGCTGCTGTCCCTTTGCGCTCTCCGCTCAGCATTTGCGCTCTCCGCTCAGCATTGCTCTGGGGTTCTGCTCTCCGATTCTGGCCGAGAACATGTGGGGTTCCAGTGAGCAAAAAGTGATATCAATTTCTAGTACCAAATGACACCTCTATGTATTGTATGCTTAGTGGTATAAGCTTACAACTTGGCAAACTTAAGAGAAATGCAATTAATTAGCCACATTCAGGGGCTGTCGCTTTGATTACTGCAACTGATTAATTAATAATTAATTACTAAGTGCAGAATATTTTCTTGGCAATTGTCGATGGTCAGCTAGCAAGAAGAAGAAGCAGAAGCAGAGGCAGCAAGAGCCGAAGAAGGAAGAGCTGTGAGGGGGGCCATAGAGGGAGCACATGAAAGAAGGAGAAATTGTAAATTGCAATTCAATGTCATTGACGAGTGAACATAGGAAAATGTGAATACAAGACAGTGAATACAAGACAGACGAGTGGGTGTATGTGTGTGTGTGTGTGTGTGTGTGTGTGTGTGTGTGTGTGTGTGTGTGTGTGTGTGTGTGTGTGTGAGGCCATGTCTGTTAATTATTTAATATCATTTTCAGTTTTTGCCGTCGTTTCGAGACGCAACGTGTCCGTGACTTTTGTTGATATGCCGCAAAGAGAGATGATAAATATGAAAATGAAATTGGCTAGCCAAGCCGCTGTGTGTGTGTGTGTGCTTGTGTGTATATCTGTCTGTGTGTGAAAAGCGCAAAATATAAAATACACGAAAAATATATAAACAATATTGCACACGGCACCTCAGTAGCAAATGCGGTCGGTTTCCATTTGGGTTTTATTTATTTTTTTCACTTTTTCTTCTTCTTTTCTTTCGTTTGTGGCGCCCACACGACACTGCCACACGCCCCCGCAGTTAGGCACCCTCGACACGACACTCCGCCTCTCGCGGGTCAACACTGTCAACACATTTTCCGCTTTAGTTGGCCTCTGCTTCTTGCTGCTTCTATTCAGTTTTCCATTTCTATATTGCAAATCATTTGCATGTCTATTTTTGTACATATGTACAGCGATTTACATAGATATTGAATATGTTGTTTGCACATTTATGTATGTTTATTGTGCTTGTGTGAATTTTGTATAATTTTATGCTCAGTTTCATTGCCGAAAGCCCCCTCCCACCTCTGCACCCCCAGCAATTGGCAATCTGCGGTCTGTCTGTGCTCATAATTACACAACTTTCCCTCTCCCTCTACCGTCACTCGACGTCCTGCCCGCCATTCATAAAAACCCATTGATCGAAATTTCCTCTAGCCACTTCCTCCTGTCTGCCTCTGCTCCTGCTCCTCCCAGCCCATTGGTGGCTGCATCTGTGCGCCAAGAGCATTTTGGGGCAACGTTTCCAATGCGCTTTTTATGGGGAAATCCTGTTGGCCACCCGGCTAGCTTTCAGTTTTATAGCGCCGCAACGAGGTTCTGATCTTTTTCATTATCTTTGCTTTCGTACTACATGCGTAGTGCTCTGTGAATTATATCTGAAAATAGCAACAAAAATCCCGCCAACGCCAAAAGCTAATACGAAACGTCGTCAGTAGCGGAGTGCGGGTTATTTTAGCAATTGGGTGCCCCATTGTAAGGCGAGCCCCTTTCAGTTTGTTATAGCAACAAATACATTTAAATTTGTTATAGTTGATGGATAAAGCTATTACAATTGTTTATCTAAGCCCAACTCTTGTTTGTTTTTATAGTAAATCATCATAAACATTTACATTTTCCAAGTATTTCTACGTAGTTAAATATTTTATATGATTCACTTGGAATTTAAGTAGTCTTAGCAACGGGGAATCACAGTGTTTATAAATAAAACAACATTTTTCAATGGAATCAACTTGAAATTTCGCATTGTGTTCAGATCTTCAAAGATTATGAACTCATGCGAATAATCTGACTACATTTCTGTTAATAGAACTTAAAATACAAAACTGATATTTATTCAAGAAAGCATAATTAACCACAAACTTAACAAATTGAAACAGTAAATTACTTAAAAGCTGTTAACAGCGGGAATTATTAAAAGATCCACAGCATAACATAAAGCTTGTGATGTAAATGTTATTAACAGAGCGTATTTAATGGAATAACAGCGGTACTTAACAGCTCTTGCATGGTAGTTGCTTTAACAGCTAACAGTTATGTTAGCTTAACATTAACTGCTGCTTGCAGCAGCAATTAAACATTAAGCGCCCCCTATTGTTGTGTTTTAAGGCAGCTGAAACGTCACCGTTATCTTAGCTATGTACGCATACACAGACACACACACATGCGCATGCAGACGCACACAGTGAGAGCGATAAGTAAAGCACTCAATTAGGCGTCTCTAGGTTTGTGTGTAGCTTTGGCCAACAATATTTCTGGCAAATGAAAATGCAAAAGTTTATGAAAGAAAATTGAATGTTGAAATGGAAACTCGCGCACGACACGCAGAAACAGAAACAGAAGCAGCAGCAGCAGACAGACAGACAGACACAAGATTGTTCTTGTAGTTGTAGTTGTTGTTGTTGGTTTTTTCGTATTTTTGGCAATGAACAAAAACTACGTCAACTAGAAAACTGCTGCTCAGCGTATTTATGAGAAGAGCGTCGTGCGCAACGAAACACAGCAGCAGCAACAACAACAACAGCAGCAGCAACAACAGCAGCAACAACAACAACAGCCTGCGATTTGTTGAAAGAACATATTTTCTTTTTCTATATATATTTTATTTTTTGTTGTTGGTATTTTTGTTGTATTTTGGGGTGAAAAAGGCAAAAAGCAAAAGTTTTTCTGTTGGCGCGCGCAGAAAATTGAATTCAGTCGAGCCGAGCACATCGAGCAACGACGTAAGGAGGATCAGCATCAATAGCCGCAGGAATACCAAGTGAACGCATACTAATTGAACGCACTGTATTTTCTTTTCTTTCTTCCCATATTTTGCTATAGGTTAGTAGCAACGGTTTTGATACTGGAGCACAGCAGCAGTTGCAACAACAACAACAACAACAACCACAACAGCATCACCATCAGCAACAACACCATCAACAACAGACGGTAACAGATTACGCACAACCAACAAAGGGCACACAACAAGCACACCTAACGCAGACAATCGAAGAGACGACAATCGTCGAGGATAGCCGTGAGGATCAATTGGATTCTATGCTTGGCAATCTACAAGCGAACATGAGTCGCCAAGGTGTTAACACAGTGCAGAAGGGCTGCTGCAATGCATGCGAGAAACCGATTGTGGGCCAAGTAATTACTGCCTTGGGCAAGACCTGGCATCCCGAGCATTTCACATGCAATCACTGCAGCCAGGAGCTCGGTACACGTAATTTCTTTGAACGCGACGGTTTCCCCTACTGCGAGCCCGATTACCACAATCTCTTCAGTCCACGCTGCGCCTATTGCAATGGCGCCATACTGGATAAGTGTGTGACCGCCTTGGACAAGACCTGGCACACGGAGCACTTCTTTTGCGCCCAGTGTGGCCAGCAATTCGGCGAGGATGGCTTCCATGAGCGCGATGGCAAACCCTACTGCCGCAACGACTACTTCGAGATGTTCGCCCCCAAATGCAATGGCTGCAATCGTGCCATCATGGAGAACTATATCTCTGCCTTGAACTCGCAGTGGCATCCCGATTGCTTCGTCTGCCGGGTGAGTTATCCATCTACCACAACTGCTCCTTTAATTGTGCAACATTTGCAATTGCTGGCAACTTGTTGATGTCTGTGTTTCACCTAACTAAATGTATCTATTGTATGCGTAACGAAATTATAGGACTGCAAGAAGGCTGTGCGTGGCAAGTCCTTCTATGCCATGGAGGGCAAGCCAGTGTGTCCGCAGTGTGTGGGCGTTGATGAGGAGGAGTAAGCGCCACAGCGTTAGCCACAACGTTAGCAACAGCAACAGCGACAACAGCAATAACAACAGCAATAACAACAACAGCAACAACAACAACTTGCTGAAGTTCAGCAGCAACGAAAATAGCTTCACGCCCAGATACAGATACAACAAAGTTAAAGATACTTTTTTATCTTTTAATTTGTGTGTGTGAGTGTGTTGTTTATCGAGCGGCAGCTGCTGCGTGCCACTTTCATTAGCACGCTGTCTGTCTCCCTCTCTCTCTCACTCGGACTGTCTCTTTTACTCTGCTTGTATCTGTTCTTGCTTGCTGCTATTTTCGTTGTAAACGTTTTTCATTTGTCGGCGGCGGCACAGTCACAACTCGAGGAGCAGCCAACACACACACACACACACACGCACACCATTAGCTTTGGCTGCACCACTGCTGACCACCGGGCAACTGGTTGGGTCGGTGGCTTGGCGTCCAGTTGGAGCAATCAATGCGTTCTTTAACTTTCTGGTTCTTGTCTCCGTTTTTTATATGATGTCTCACGCCCCTGTTGCCCCTGTTAACCACCCCCCTATTGACCCAATACCCGCCACTGGCGCCCTGTTGAACTTTTCTATATGCAAATTTAGCTCTAAGTTTTTAGGTATTTTTTAAATTTAAACATTTATGAAGCAATATTGTAATTTGTTTTTTGTAAATAAAATTTAAATAATTACATATTAAAAAAAAAAAGAAAAACAACAATAAAACTAAATAGAAGAGAATATTAAAACAACAACAACAAATGATCGAAACTGTTGCCTTGCCGGTTGCTCTGCACCACAAGGCCACGCCCCCGTCACGCCTGCTGACAGTTCAAGATCAGTGTCAAGAGATCTGACCTTCAACTGTGCCTGGGTCGCATTGCTTGACCTTCAGTTGTTGCTGTTGTTCTTGTTGTTCTTGTTGTTGTTGTTGCTTTAAACAAATTACAATATTGCTACAAAAATTTGTGTAGGAGCTCTGTTAAGTCGCATACACCTCACAGCTCTTGGGGCCCTTGACCAAGCTGATTGATGGAGCATTGGCATAAGAGGGCAGCAGCAGAGGCAGCGAGGGAGCGAGGGAAGCTCTAACTATAATAAATACAAACTATTTTCGTTGCTGACGTTGCGCACAGCAATAAAACACAAACAAATCTGAGCAAATTATATTATATTTATAACGATTCGCTTTGTACTCACGAGTACTTGGCCAAAACACACATTGTATGCATTGTATATCTATCATTATATATATAAATATATATATATATATATATATATATATATATATATATATATATATATATATATATATATATATATATATATATATATATATAAATATTATTAGATTCCTTGTTAATCGTTAGCGTATGTTTGAGAAACTTTCCTAAATTCGCCTACTTCAAATGCTGTAAGCATACACAGTGGTAGATACCTCTTAAAAGCTCGCCAAGTTCACAGCAGCTGTGATAGACTAAGCAGCGCTTTGAGAACTTGTAGACAGCAAGAATTATGTTTATATTTCAACAAGTAAATGCTGTAAAGTAATTGGAAATATAGAAATTATATAATGTAAATAATTATTTATAATTTAAGCTATATTAGTGCGCGTATTTACTCACTGAACTGCATAATTTTAATAACAAATTGTTGTTATTTGATGAGCTCTTTCTACTATAGAGTTCAAGCACTTTTTTCGCACTTATAAATTATATTTATTGCCAATTGTGCAGCCAATAAATGTTAATTTTTTAATGCTGCAAAGTTATTTTTAAATTTATTTTAAATTTCTTTAAATATATTTCAAATATTATTAATTTATAGCTGTCAAATTTTAACTTAGAGAACTTTGAAGACTGCATAGACTTTGAGTAGAGTAAAAATATAAATTACACAATTTAAAAACAAAGCAAAATTTTAATTAACTTTACAGCTTAAATATAACTTAAATATAATTGATTTAAGGCCATGCAGCTCATACAAACATTACTATTTCAAATGTTTATAACATTTAAATGGATAAAAATATAAATAAATCAATTCAAAATACTTCAGTTCTGACTGCAACCACTTTATTAGTTCAGTCCTCACTTTAAGCAAGACTTGTTAATTAGTTAGTTAATTAATTAGTTATTAATTCAATTAATTTTCCAATTTACTATAATTTTCTTCAGAAATTCAGCTTGCATCTCAATTAGTTTTCCCTTCTGTTTCCCCTTGAGGTTTTGCTTGTTTGTCGTTAGCATTTTCCGCATTGAAAATGCCAAAAATAACTGTATGCATATTTAAATGATGCTTAATTATAGACTTTCAACACAATTTATACAGAAATGCTTAATGAATTCCAATCAAAAATGCTTAAATAACTCGAATATCAACGTCAATTTCTGATGACCAAAAATGCGATTTGTGTTTATTGAATTGAATGATTGTTGGCTCAGTTACCAAATCTGTATCACGATGAGAGGCTAAACAATGCACCTGTTAGGCTATGCTCTATGCTCTACTCTAATAAAGGGTATGCCAGGTTTTTATGCTACATTTGTAACGTTGAAGGTAGATTTGTTTAAAGAGATAAAATGCATAATTTTCGCTGGGAAACTAGAGCAAGTTTCAAGAACTGAGAGAGTCTATAAACTGAAGTCTCTTGGTTCTGGCCATAATTATGGTGTAATAAGAGCAGTAAATTGCTTTTAAAAATTTACAAATGATGCTTAAGTTTGATACATTTAAAAGCAATTAATTTGTTTATATAATTATATAATATGTTTATAATATAAATATATTTATGCTTAGCTGAGTCTTCGACAGCTGTTGCTACTTCAAGGCATTATTTAATTGTTGCCAGTTCCATATTTTATAAACTCTATAAGTATAAATCTAGCTATCTCTGTCTCCGTCTCTCCCCCCCCCCCTCTCTCCCTCTCTCTCTCTCTCTTTGACTTTAAGCAAGCGCCTATAACTTGGCTCTCTTTCGCACCTTGTCGCACCTTGGAGACGGGCCAAAAGCGTGCGCAAAAATGTTATTGTTAAAGCGTATCTAAATTGTTGTTGCTGCTATTGTTGTTGCTATTGTTGTTGCTGCTATTGTTGTTGTTGTAGCTGCTGCAGAAATGTTTTTCCAAAAAACACAGCGAAACGTCGTCGTGCCAAGAAAAAACAAAATGTATAAATTGGATTGTTGGCTTTTCCTTTTTTCCATTTCCATTTCCCTTAATTTGTTATTGTTTTTCTTGTCGCCGCGTCCCACTGTGCACAGTGGCCCGATCGTGTTTGCCAATTGGCATTTCAATATTTCATTTGACAACATTTTGTAATTGGCCTTTTTTTTCGTGTGTTTCTCCTTCGCTCAGGCATAAAATTTCACACGAATTCAATTTTACAGAATCTCAACTAATTTCATTTCAAATAATTTGAAATAATTTGAAATAATTTGAAAATCGCCATTGCGACGAGGATACGCTTGTGCCTCGGTCCTCGCCTGGTCATGCTATATGGCCGCTAATTTATGGCCGTAATTAGCGTTAGTTGGCCCACGTTTTGCCAGCGACAAATATTGAAAAACATTTGCTCTCATCATAGATCATCCAAATTGTGTGGCTTTCTTCTCGCCTATATGCTGTATGTATTCGAATAATTCGACTATATCTGCATAAGAAATACATACGAAGTGAGAAATACATTTGAGAAGCAAGTTGAAGAAGTTGTAAGTAGAGTTTCAAGTTAGGAAAGTTGAAAGATCTTATAGACTTATAGACTTGATCCTATTCCCAAGTATCGCTTGGCCATATTCTTCGCGAAAATCGCTTCTTTTATACTTTACAGGGTATTTTTACCACTTTCAGTGAGACATTAATGACAGTGTCAATGGTGCAAGCTGTAAATATGCAAGTTCATTTAAAAGTTACTCTACTCTCTACTCTTTACAGGGTATAATGTGTGCAGTTAATGTGAACAGTCAAGTTCACACTTAATGCTTTACAGGGTATAATGTGTGCGGTTAATATGAACAATCACAGATTATTCGTTAGTCAGAGAAGAAAGCAAGGCAGAAGTTTTTCTTAGCACAGCAACTGTCTTGATTTGTAGTCATTTACAGGGTATGCAGCACATAAAGCAAACAGCTTAGTCTAAAACATAACTCTTCAGTGCTTAAATTCACATGCTTATAGCATTTACAGGGTATACAAAATGGAATTTCATAAAGCAAAAGCGCAATTGTTTAAGATTCTTTAGATTTTCTAGATGCTCGAGTTGCTTTAAAAAGGAAGAGAACGAGTTAAGCTTGAGAAGCAAGCTGCTCACATTATTAGCAGTCTACAGGGTATATAGTTTGGTATTGTAAATGAACAAAGGCTTGTGTAGTAACAATAAGTCATAATTATATAAATAATTATAAGAGAAGGAAGAGTAAACAGTCGCTAAATGTTAAATTTAAGAAAAGGGAACAGCAAATTGAAGGACTACAGAGATAACAACTTCTTACAGGGTATTACGTGTTAAACTAAACTACTGTGGGGAGCTAAAATTTGAAATGAACTCTATTAGAAGACTGCAGTGTTTATTTATTGATTTCAGCAACATTTGCAGTTGAACTAATTTATTTTAATTTATTACAGCTTAAAAGGGTTGTTAAAACAAAAAGCAATAATATAAATATATATAATATATATAATAATAAATACTATAAACAATTCAAAGTTATATAAAAATTAATTGGGCTTCCCTTTGCTGCTTACTTTCAGGACTGCCGACAACCGTTCCAAGGTGGCTCGTTCTTTGACCACGAGGGTCTTCCCTACTGCGAGACGCATTACCATGCCAAGCGTGGATCGCTCTGTGCCGGCTGCTCGAAGCCGATAACGGGACGCTGCATAACGGCAATGTTTAAGAAATTTCATCCGGAGCATTTCGTTTGTGCTTTCTGCTTGAAGCAGCTGAACAAGGGCACGTTCAAGGAGCAGAAGGATAAGCCCTATTGTCATGCCTGTTTCGACAAGATATTCGGTTGAATATTCGCATGCGATTTGTGCTGGCCAAGTGCTATAGTCCAAGTCCAAACTATAGTTACCATAAAATGCTGTTCTTTTGTACGAATTACGTCACTCTTATTTTTTATGAATACTTACAGTAATTGCAATACATTTGTGCTTTGTATAACCGAGTCAAATTAGTAATATAATTAACACACCGACACACACACACCACACACACACACAATATATGAATGATAATAATAATAATCAATTTAGAAGACACTAATACCCAATCGATATGATGATCAAACGATGTTTCTGCCCTTTCAAAATAAAAACATTACAACGATAAATGCGTCTTATTAATTAAATCAATTCTAATTAAATATTTGCTTATCTAAAGTTCATTTTTATTTGCTGCATATATCTTTTTAATGCCTTAGCAACGGAAGTAGCCAAGTATTCACTGATAATTCTGTTAATTAACAGTAGCGAAGACACGAACCTGTAAACATCACAGAAGCTGCTGTAGTTTTACAGCGAACCTCGCATTTGTATCTAGCGATTTTTGTATCTAAGACACTAACCTGCAAGCATCGCAGAATTTGCCACAGTTTTAAACGCATACGTATTTGGTTTGCTCACCATCTGCGCACTTCTCATACTCATGTTTATGGCGCTCTTCCACACTCTCTCTCTCCCACACACACACTTGTGTATATTTGCATATGCGATTTTTATATCTAGCAAAGATGCCGGCCGGCAGTTCGATTGTCGACTCGCTCGCACTTGGCACTTGACATTGAGTCGCAGCCTGCTTGCTCTCACACCATACTCAATTAATAGACTTACGTTTATATTTAACTGCCAGTCCGCTCCCACATTCCAGTAAGAAGAGCAAGCTCTTGCACTCGTGTGTGCGTGAGTTGCTCCATATAAACGTTATAGGGCTCGCGCTGTGAACACACGATTGTTATGAATCAGTCGGCGTCAGTTTCGCTTCGCTCATTCACTTCTCATCTGTTGGCCGTGTCGGTTGTGTCGGTCCTGTTGGTCGTGTCGTTGGCCGGTTGCTAAGTTGCTCTTTTTTTGTTCGTTCAGCGTAAGCATTTGGTTATTAAATTGCGTGTAGAGTCGGACAGCTAACTAAAAAGTTTATCGGTCCCAGCAAAGAGCGCGTGTTTTAAAACTTGTATGTGCTAAGCCAAGAAAATTGTGTTAATTCAATAAAGAAGCTAGACCCGGCAATAAAAGTCAAAGCGGAGTCAACAAGGAAGCTCTACAGGTTGGTGAACAATATGCACAAATACAAACATGTACACTCACGCACACATAGGCAGTACAAATACATTTGACTCTCTTTCGCTGGCAGTAATAACATATAGCAATGAAATGCTGTTATGTTGTGGTCCATTTGTTGTTATGGTGATGTAATAGAAGCTTCCACTCAAGTCCTTATAAAAACAAGCAGGGTGTGTGTGCATGTGTATGTGTGTATGCGCGTCATGATATCATTAGCCAGAGTCTCAGTCATACTCAAAGTCAGAGTCAGGCACGCCACCCGCATATGCAGGCACGCTCTCCCTCTCTGAGAGCAGCAGCAGCCACGACTTTGAAAAGAAAGAGCGCAAGAGAATGAGAGCAAGAAGGAGCAGCGGTAACCAAAACACAATTAGGTTTATTGTTGCCACAGAGCCATACACAGACACACACACACACACACACATACATATACACACATACAGTTGCGTTCCAATTGCCCGCCAGACGGTCAAAGCGTCTGCTATTGTGTTGGGTATGTAAATAAAAGTGAAATTAACAGTTGCAGCCATTATTATTATTATTGCCATTTGCGACATTTAAATTCCAATTCAATTAAATGCCATTGTAAATTCATTAGGATCTGTATCTCTAAATTTACATGCACACGCACACACACACACACACATAGCTTATGCATGCATTTGTTTGGCATATTCAAGGTTATTACAGGTGCAATCAACAAATTGGTAGATTTGTAAGGTACACACAATTTTCCGCTAATGATTAATGATTGCACCTAATGTGCAGCAATTTGTTATTACAAGCATATCAAATGTGCGGTGATAAATTTACTCTTAATGGGCGACAAAAGCGCGAGAATGCGAATACGTGAATTTTTAACAGTTATAGAGACGCACAGTGGATGCTAAAAGTAATTCACAATTTACATAGCTTATCAGCCAGAGTCAACAATGATTTTAATTGGTGCTCTCCGTTTTATAGTGTAAATAGAATAAATATTTTATGAGAAAAAAGCGAAATTATAGTGTGACCGCATTTATCTTACTAAAATATCTCAAATTGTTATATAATTCTTGATTTTCAGATTTAATTTCAAGTTCTGAACTTATCATAATATCGAAATTGACAATTGACACCAGATAAGATATCCGGATTTCATATATTAAAGAATTATACGTTAGAATATTGAGATAAATGAACTAAGTTTACTAATTAGCACCGGATAAATTAAAAGATAAAGTTTAATACCAATACGAAATGATAAACCAAGCCGGATGGGAGATTGCCGGGTTCAATGATCATAGACCAAGGTGCGTTAGGGTATTACGTAGTCGATATGGATTATCAAATTAAACGTGTTCTTTGACGATTGACGCACGCCCACTTTTTACTTCTCGTTGTTTGCATGTATGTGTGCCACGCAATTGACTTTGCTTGAATTGTACACATACATATGTAAGTGTTTTGCTCTTATGATTGCTCTTCTTCTTCCCATTTTATGGGTGTAAGCAAACAATTTATCGCAACAGAAAAAACGACAAAAATATATGAATACAAGTAATATGTATGGGGAAGTGTATCTCGAGCTTAGATATGTTCAAGTGTACGCGCTCTTTCTAACGCAAAAGAGAGCGCCCGAAAGAGAGGCAACGAGTGTGGTGCTAATTAACAGTTTTACTCACCATAAATAAAACGATTTTATTACCTGACACGTGAAATCGTCGTTCCTCTTCTGACTTGAACTTCAGGCAGCGTCGTCTTCTTATCACTGAGACTGGGAAATTATGACAACTTTCTGCTAATTGCAACTTAATTGTTGTCGATATAAGGGGAATTCAACGTATTCTGTCTAGATATTTATACACTGTAAAATAATGTAAAGTATATATATTTTAAAAAACATTAAAATATAATTAAAAATATTTGTTTATGCTTAATTAAACTGTTAATAAAATCTTAAACTAACATCATTACCGGGCATTTCTTAGTCTTGTCAACTCCACTTTTAATTATCAAAGTAGGCACACTTATTTGTTTACTTTTTGAGTTAGATTTTGTACATTATTTTTAAAATAGTTTTATATTTATTGTGGTTATAGCTAGGGTTTCATCTCGAGGGAATATACTATAATGGATTGCTATCGTAGCTCTTGAAGTGTAGAGCACTTGTGTTTATAGCTGATAAGTAACATTTCTGATAAGTATTATAAACTTGCCAAATTTAGGAACAGCTTTACGATGTTATAATAAATTCTCAGAGTAAATAGTTCTAGTGTTTCTAAGTTGAGGCGAATGAATATTTCAAAGAAAAAGATAAACTATAAGAGATTTAAGTTTATGTTTATCGGTTACCTGACTATATGCGGTAACATCGCTTATCTTCCATGAATTTTGCACCTAAATGAAACTATTGTTAAATTCTTAATGCTTAACTGGGGTCCAAGTTCGAGATTATTGTAATCTCCTTGTCGTCGAGGAGCAATTTTATCGTTATCAGAGTTTTTAAGAATTTGATTGCAGATGGGGCAATATTTGTAGATTAATGATATTTTTAAATACTTCATAAATCTTCACTTTTCGCTGCAATAATTTTAGCTGATACTGTAGAACATGTGCAACTCTTAGCATTGTACCGAGACTTTAAAACTGTAAAGTGTAGCTAACTCTTAGCAATCAATAGAGCTCTTTAAACTGTAGCAGCGAAATGTAAGTTTCGACTTTACTACACAGTTACTAATTCTTAGCAATGAGTAATGCTCTCAAAACTGTATTTCCCATTTTGATTGCATTACAGTTGCTCTATAACTTATCTGTGTAAATCAGTCAATAGGTTGATAACTTTTTAACTGGCTAACGACATTTCTTAAAATTAGTATGGCTTCAGACAACTTGCATATAATGTAGCTGAAGTGTCCCACTTCAAAGTGATAGAAAACCAAATGCAGACAAATTAATCACTGCATTCTGTTGGCGTATTTTCATGAGTTAACAACACAGCTAAGAATTGTTTTTTCTTTATCTTTGCAGTACATAAAGTCATAAATATATATAAATATATATAAAGTTCAGAATGGCCAGTGTTGACACGAGCTTCATACCGGATCTTCCAGTGAGCGGACCTCTATCGGTTTATCGCAAACGTGCAAACTTCGATTGGAAGCGCTTGCGTTTGATATTCGAAAAGGAGCAGGGACTGCGTATTAAGGTAAGCGAAGCTGCTACAGTAGTAAGCTCTCTTCAGTCGCTCTCTTCACATACCAAATACAGTGAGCTGCAGTAATAGTAACTGTAACTTCTGAACTCTGCACTACTGCTCTCTTCCTACTACAACTCTCTCTTCCATTTGCAGTACAATGTGTGGCGTCGCCTGGAAAATGATCCTCTCTTTGCACACGCTTCGCGTACGCTGCCCATGGACGAACAGAAGCGTCTGGCGGCCATGCAAGTGAACAAGATGAAGGAACTGGAACTTGTGCCCAAGGAAATTGAAAGCTTAAGCTTTTCGGCCAAGACAAAGTACTTGATGAACATCAATGAGGCCTTGGCCAGCTACTCCTCGAGTCTGTCCGTTAAAATTGCTCTTGGTGTGGGCTTGTTTAACAATGCGATACGCGCCATGGGAACGGAGAAGCATACCAAGTACATTGAGGCTGCCTGGAATCGGGAAATTATCACCTGTTTGGCCGTAACAGAAGTCTCACATGGCAGCAACACGAAACGCATTAGGACCACAGCAACTTATGATCCCAGCACTCAGGAGTTTGTCGTTAATACACCGGACTTTGAGGCGGCCAAGTGTTGGGTGGGCAATCTGGGCAAAATGGCCACAGTGGCCATGACATTTGCCAATCTCATTACGCCCGATGGCGAGAATCATGGTCTCCACGGTTTCCTCATACCCATACGTGATCCAAAGACATTGCTCTCATATCCGGGCGTCCTTGTGGGCGACATTGGCGAGAAGTCTGGCCTAAATGGCATTGATAACGGATTTGTGGTCTTCACCAACTATCGCATACCGCTCGACAATCTGCTAAATCGCACTGGCAACGTTACGCCCGAGGGCGTCTATGAGAGTGTCTTCGCCGAGCCGAGCAAGGCTTTAGGTGCTACCTTGGAGAGCTTCTCGGCTGGACGCATTGGCATCATGCAGGAGTCGGCCAACACGCTCTGCAGCGCCGCTGTCATTGCCGTCCGCTATGCGGCCGTACGCAAGCAATTTGGCCCAGAACGTCAGGGCGAGGAGACGGCCATACTCGAGTATCAGTTGCATGTAAGTGGAGTAACTGCGTCCTCTATGAAACAACAAGCTAATCCTTCTCTTTCATCGGCAACCTCATAGCAATATCGCATCTTCCCCTATCTGGCTGCCGCCTGTGTGCAAAAGATTGCCGTCGAGGAGCTGACCAACACGTATCTGGACATCATAGCCCGCTCCCAGGCGGATTCCAATGGATTCGATGTGCTGGTAAGCTGAGGCAGGGTATCTCACAGTCGAGAAATAGTCACTTTCGTTCTCGCTTTAAGTCCATTCAAACTTGAGTATATCGAAGCTGTAATTGAATATTTGAACTTGCACATTGCAGACGCAGAATGCGGCAGAGATTCATGCCATCATTTCGGCATCGAAGCCGCACATCACGTGGTCGGCACGTGACGCCATCCAGGAGGCACGTGAGGCATGTGGCGGTCATGGTTATCTGCGTGCCGCCAAGCTGGGACAGATGCGCACCGATCACGATCCCCTGTGCACCTATGAGGGCGACAACAATGTGCTTGGCCAGCAGGCGTCCAATTGGCTGTTGCGTCAGTGGAGCGCCAAGGAGCTGGAGACGCCAATTGGCAGCATCAAGTTCTTGGAGCAGCGTCAACAGTTGCGTCAGTTGCAATATGCACAGCTGGTGCTCAAGAGTCCACTGGACAGCTGGGAATGTGAGTGAAAGTCATGCAAAGCGTAAACTGGATTAACTTGGTTTATCTTCCAGTTGCATTGACCTGTTATGAGTGGTTGCTGTGCCATCTGATGGCCCACACGAGTGCCCACATTGAGGCACAGTTGGCAGCCGGGGTGCATCGCTTTGAGGCACGCAACAACTCGCAGGTCACCGGCGCCAAGGAACTCTCTTTGGCCTATGCCGAGTACTTTGCTCTGAGTCGTTTCGTTGGTCACGTGCGTCAATTGAATGTGGAGCAACCGTATGTTCAAGTGCTGCGTCTGCTGTACGATGTTTATGCCATGTGGTTGCTGGAGAAGCACATGACCACCTTCTATGTGGGTGGCTTTGCTGTGGGCCCCGCCTTCTCCGAGGCGGTGAAGCAACGTCTGCTGCACAGCTGTGCCCAGCTCAAGGATGTGGCTGTGAGTGTGGCCGATGCCATTGCTCCGCCGGACTTTGCCCTCAACTCGG
This sequence comes from Drosophila macrospina, assembly GCA_035042075.1. Classification (NCBI taxonomy): domain Eukaryota; kingdom Metazoa; phylum Arthropoda; class Insecta; order Diptera; family Drosophilidae; genus Drosophila; species Drosophila macrospina. The sequence goes on along the minus strand of JAWNLW010000326.1, from coordinate 1,775,586 downwards.
TCATCGCCCGCGCCGATGGACTGCTCTATGAGAATTTGCAGAACGAATTTATGACCAATGCTGGTGCCTTCCAGCGACCTGACTGGTGGCGTGACGTCATCATCCCACAGCCGCAGGAGAAGTCGAAGCTGTAAGATGGTGGGAAAACGCTTGAGAGGAATGGAGCGACAAGTGCCTGGTCAGATCGCAAAAGATCGGTTACCCAATTCACACAAATCGTATTTATTGTTATAAATCTATATCGCATCAGGTATTACTGTTGCCATCCCATCAATCGATAATATTATCGATGATATATTCGATAGTATGTTGACTATATTGTTTTATATGTATCCCCAACTATATATCCTACTAAGAATTAATGTTTTAAAAAATCGATAGTATATCAACTCTATCGATTGTTATAGCACTGTCATAGGTTATCGAAACCATTTTGTTATCGTTAACCTACTAAAAAACTGTTATTAATTATGTTTCAAACAGTTTAATATGCACATTGTGTAGCACTGAATATTTGTATCGATGTTATCGATAACTTGAACGTTAACTATTCAAGCAATCGAGTGCAAATTGTATCATTTTGTTCCTTAAAAAGAAATCAAGACTTGATTTCAATTGAAATGTATTTAATATGTATTATCCTAGGAATGTTTTATTATATACAACAAAATATTGATTGTGCACCTTAATACACATTTTTACACACCTATAGATCATTGATCATCCTTTGATATCGATTGTTTGTGGGGCTTGTTTATCAATGAATATACAGGAGATGGGCTTGAGGATGGATGCTCATATGCTCATATACATATATAATTCCTCGCACTGAATACTCGTACGAACAGTTTTCGATAGTAACTAAACTTTTTACTATCGATAACTTTACAGATGGTATTTTGTCTGTATCTATTTAACAGCAATAAACTATTATGTGAATAAACATTTATAGAAAGGTAAAGTAATTGTTTCATTTATATTGTTGGTAGATAATTATAGAATTTACTTAAATCAGCAGTTATCGATAGTAGTTTACATAGTAATCGACAGCTGTGGAAAAATATGTAAATTAGATTACTTGTAAGGCTATTTGAGGTGGAAGAAACGAAGGAACTTTATATAATTAACAGTAGCACATTTGATTATCGATAACATTACGGAAATGAGAATTTTAACTATAAACTAATATATATTTATTTGAAAAAGAAAGAGTATATATATTTAAGTTTACATTCTTTTAATAGCAACGAATTTGACGAATTTGATAACTCGATAAATCGATAGTAACTTGACTTACTTAATATCGATCATTCTTTGACAAGATGAAGTTCAATTCGCTGATAGAACTTGCATAAGAATTGGATACACAAGTCAGATACGGACGTCGACTTCAGTTTCAATGGTAAAATATTCAAAATACTAGATAGAATCGTAACTATATAAATTCTTTAGTCAAGCGAGAAGATCTCATCAAAGGGGCACCAAAAACAAAAGCTAAATATTGTTCAAATTAGTCGACAAAGCGACGCTAAAACTTTACAGCCAAACACACACACATTTACACACATATATATATATATATATATATATATATATATATATAGTTTATTTATATCTATATGTATCTCTGCTCATCGAAAAGTGTCTGTCACTGTCGGTAGGTTTAGTACGCAGCTCGAGCCCCGTTTATAAGAGGACCTGCGCCTACCTGTTCCGGCTCAGACGTTGCAAAGTTGCCGCACAGTGAAGACGATCGGTTGTGCTAACAAAGTGAGTGAAAGAGTGGCGACAGATAGAGAAAGAGAGAGAGAGAGAGAGTTGTTGTGGGCTTAGAATCGTGAGATGTCAAGCATAAATCATTCAAGTCGTGTGTGAGCCGAGTTCAGTTTTGACAATGAGTCAAGCTTCAACATCAAAACAAACCAAAGCAAAGTGATGAGCAGAGACAGACAGAAGAGCAATATTTACACACAGAGAGAGAGAGAGAGAGAGAGAGAGCGACAGTGTGAGAGTCTGAAAGACCGCTCCCAAGAGAGCACTACGAAATAGACGCTTCGATTGTGCTATAACTTTGTTGGTTTTGCAAATTTGTGGCGCAGTTTAATTCCGTTTTTGGCTAGTTCGTGTGTATGTGGTTGGTTGGAAATGGGGGGAAATGTGGATGTTATTGATACAATATTAGTGTGCTTATCAGCGGAACATGTTACACAAAAGCGCCATTAGCCTGGAACTAGCATCAACACTTATAGATACACACGAAAGATACAAATGTATCTTCTGGTTAAACCAGTGCGAATTTCCGAAATACATATATATGTTAATTTAATGTCGGGTTTTTTGGTTTCTGTTTCTGTTTCTCTCTTTATTCCAATAGAGAGAGTTTAGATGGCTTTTGTCATGCAGAGTCCGAATCTAAATTTATTTAATGAGAACAGTCCGGCAAAAAAACATCAAAAAGAAAGATTGTACAGAAAATCCCCGCATTAAGCGAGTAGCAAACACGACGTGAAGTGCAATAATTGAAAGGCCCAAAAGTCTCTCAAGTACTAAATGTATAAAAATAACAATAATAACAATAAAAAAAAAACAAGAAACAATAAATGACAAAACAAAATGCGCACCAAAAAGTTAAATGCTTTAAAGAACCACAAATTTATTTGAAGCAACAACAATAGAAACACTGAAAGATGAATAATGATTAAAGAGCAGCCAATTAGTGGGAACCGGTTTAGAAATCTCTCAACAATATATACAAAATATCATATAAAGAAATCCATTAATTTACATTTCGGGAATTTCCGCAATGAATTTGGTTATTTTCTCAGTCAAGCGGTCCATTTGATTGTCTCTCCCTTCCCACTGCTGCTATTCAATTTGTCTATGAGTTTTTTGTTGCAATTTCATAATTGAAAAATCGTGTAATTGCAATTACAATCAGTTAAATTTATTATCAAATAATTGTGGGTTTCAATAGGAAGGGAACGTGAGGCGACCATCATTAACTCCGGTTTGAGTGGGATGATTTATTTTAAAGAAAATACATATTTACAAATATAGACGCTTTCACTATAATCATTCGTAGTTAAGATCTTACATAATCTGATTAATTGCTAGATGGCTTGAGAAATAATTATCTAATAAGACAATGAATACTCTAAGCCTAGAAATTTGCATAGCTCGGAAATGAAAACGCTTCGTTGTTGCAATTACCTTCGACTTTACATAAGCTCAGCTCATCTCAATCTTATCTTGGCTAGTTTAGTATTAAGATTTGAAGATCTAAATACAACGTTGTAATTTATACAAGCCAACCAAACTCAAGACAAACATCTACAAACTGAAACCGGATCGATTACACTTTATTTAAGACCAGTTTCCAATTGGAATCACACTTTTCTGTTTAACATTTCGTTTTTTATTCTTTTATTTTTAGCAAGAAGAAAACGAATTTTTGTACGCAAATGCAAATTGTATAAGATGTGGAAATTCTTAATCATCTGCGTCGTAATGAGCGCATTGAATAACGAAGGTGACGCCGCCTCAAGTAAGTACAGGAAGGCGACAGACCTCCAATCCCTCTGATTATAATTATGATTATATAAGACTCAGTCATGCGAAGTATTATTAATCTCCAAGATCATCGCTTTGCACATGTATTGTCGAGTTCAATAACCTACTAACTAACTAAATAATTAAATAGAATACTTTTTTTTGCAAATTTTAAAAAAGTTTCTTACAATTTTCTTAAATTTCTTTAAAAATAATTTAATTTATTGATATTTCTTAAACAAAACTTTCGAATTGTGAGAATTGCTCAGCTTCTCAATAACAGCACAAAGCGTTCTTCTTATAAGTATTTTTAAAACAATTTTGTAATGATTTAAACAATGCATTCTTTGTTAATTTTTCACAAAATTGTTTTGCTTATATATTCTCACCTTTTAATATTTGCTCACAAATTAATTGTATATGCTGTTAATATTTTCAATCAATAATAAAAATATTTAATTAATATGTAAAATAATATGCAAGAAACTGCGTCATAAATTTTACATATTTACTGATTTGTTTGCGATTTTAAATGCTTAATTTACAATAATATTTATGAAGTAATTATAGTTTGTGGCTGTAGATAGTTTTAAGCGTTAGCTTTTTATTTTTTCCCATATTTTATTACTGTCCTTAAAATCTATAATTTCGAATTCATTGTGTAGAGATATTGCTCGGTAAAATTATTATTTTAAATTATAGTATAATATTAAAATGAATTCTGCTTTATTTTGAACAATATTGAACTTATTAAGTTGCCCCCAATTATTTAGTTAAATAGTATTAATTATTTATTGTATATTAAAGATTAAACTAGCAAAGTTTTTTCCATATTTGATTATTGAAATAGTTTAATAATACAGCGTTTTTTTTGGTTATAAAAATTTTTATTTTGTATTTTTAAAAAGTTTTTCTTAAATTGAAAATACAGAATTAATTATTTTTTATTTATTTTAATTTTAATTTTTATTTATTAATTATTACAAGCTCTGACATATTTACAATAATTTTAATAAATATATAGAAAATATGTAGTAATGTTAAATAATTAAAAGTGATTAAGAATTATTGAAATAATAATAATAAAACTACTTATGAAATTAAATAAATGCCATAAATAGATAAATGTATAAATATTATAATAATACAATACGTAAAAAATACATTTCTATTAATTCCTCTAATTAAATAACAATATCAATAGTTTTATGTTAATTTAAACTACTTTACTGCATATTTATAGTATTATTAAACTTATATTTATTCTTCTTACTAACTTTGCTGTTTCCTCTTGCCCTTTCCCTTGGCAGGCCGCACTCCCACCCGCCGCCGTCGGGGCTATTCTGGAAGCTACTCGGGCAGCCATGCGAACAGCGATGGTGGTGTAGGTGGCTACACTGGTGGCTACAATGACTACGATGACTATGGTGGTGGCAACTATGCACCACATTTTGGCATTACGGATCCGTATCTGTTCCATCAGCAGCTGACTAATCAGATTCTGGCCCAGAACTATGCAACACAACAGTGAGAATCGATAGACTTCTTTAGATCATACGGGGTAGCTTTTTCAATGGGGCAATGGTGATGTTAACAACGCTTGCTATCTATACTTGTAGGGCTATAACCGGCTTGGCCACCTCTGGCAATGCTTATGCGTCTGCGGATGCAACCATAAGCGACGATGACACGTAATTACACTAATTTCCTCTAAGACTTTCCAACAATTAATCCCTAATTGAAGTGCTTGTGGCTGGGCTGAGTTGTTAATCTTTATACTTTGTGTCTTTCCGCAGTCGCATTCAGCAGCAGATTGCCGCCCAGCAGGCCTACAACAGGAGGCACCAGGGCGGTTCCGTTGGAGGCGGTGGCTCCTACAACTCGCACCGCTATGCGCCCAGCTATGCAGCGGCCGCTGGCTCCATTGGACCCAATGGACACAGACAGACGGCCTACATAAGTCCTGCCAATCCGGTGAGTCACTGCAAGAACTCCTTCTTCTTCATCTGTTCTCTTGAAACTAATTCCCTGTTTTACTCAGGCCTCGCCCAACATTGTCAATCGCTTTGGCGCAAGTTCCAGCTCTGGTGGTGGTGGTGGAGGTGGAGGTGGTGGCTACAAGGGCGTCTCTGTCAGCTCCTTCAGCAGCAGCAATGGCGACGGCACCAGTCGACGTGGCGCTCAGACCACCATCAATGATAATGGTAAAGTGACGTCATATTCCGTGCACTCCTAAAGCGGATTTCCCCCCCCTTTGCTTCTGGATTTCCTCAACTCTATCTTTTGGTGTTTAGCATATTATAAAGCTTTCGAAAACGAAGTTAATTTAACTCTATTTATGTCGAGCACAAACATATAAATAATACATATATATATATATACAAACAAATACATACATATATATATAAATATATATATCTATATATATACAAACATATAACTTTATTTAAATATATGCAAACTGCACGACTTTCTCATTTATTGGATCTTCACTGTGCGTACTTTCGCTAATCTATGTGTTAGAAAGTCTCTGCTCGCTTTCTACTGATAACCCGATAAGGTGTATGCAAATTTTTGACCTTGATATTGGATGCTCTGGTGACTATGGGGACTACGGGTACTATGGGCACTATGTTTAGCGATCTATGAGTGTTATGTACTCGGTAAGAGTTTGCCGCAGATAGAGAGCCGTTCAAAGTTTATCAGGCATCACAGGAAACCGTCTATGTCTTTCATTAATTAATTGCACACATTAAAAATACATTCTTCTCTATATATATTTGCACACATCTATGTAGTTGGTATTTAAGGCAGCTTCAACCTAGACAATGTTTTGTTAGGTTCTCAATTCAAGTGAGTCTGGCCTAATTCCAGCTAAATTCTAAGGAAGCTGACAACAACTTGTTGACATTTTCAAAATAAAAGTAGTTACAGTAAAAGGTTAATATTTATATTTATAATTATTAACTTTCTTCCACATCAACTTGAATCATTCAGAAATGATCTAAGCTCAATTAAAAGTATACAATTACTCGTTTATATATATATTTATATTAAGTAAAATATATATATGTTTAAACTTGATTATCACGTTCCGTCCACAGCTATATTTGAGCTCTACTCTTCTGTTATTCATAGGGTATTCACTGGTTGTATAGCTTCAACTCTAGCGCTAATCACTTAAATTGAACTCATTAGCATTAAACGGAAGTAATAAAACTGAAACTTTTGTTTGTAAACATCTTACACTGTATTTGTTTTCTTTTTTTTTGTCTTTTTTTTTTGAGTTATTCTTATTTACAATTCAACAAACATTATTCATTCCGAGAAGCGCTATTCAAATTTCAAATGCGCAAAAATAACTCAAAGATTAATTGAAACAGATTCCAGGGAATTTCAATTGTTAACCCATTAACTGATGTCAATTGAAATAAATTATGAATTGTAAAGCATAATTTGGAATATTTCACAGCTGAAATCAATTTGTGACATTTTTGGGTTATTATTTAAAACAATATAGTTGAATAGTTTGAATACAACTTCAGTTTATTTACTTTAAATTTTATTATTCATTTTATTTTATTAACAAAAAGTAAATTAACTAAGAGTAAAACACATTATGAACATCCTTAAACTATTTCTGCTTCCATTCTTTAGCTTTAAAACAGCTTTAACTAAAACAACAAAACGTTTTACAATTTCTCTCAATGTTCGAGTGAAGTTAACAAAGTTTTTCAAATTTCTATATGTATCTAGGACTGCAGATAAAAGAACTGCAATATTTAAAGTGTTGAACTAAGAACTCTTTAGCTGGAAGTGAAGCCCCAAAGTATACCTTACATAGAGATTATAATTAGTGTCTTAGACTGGCTCTATTCAAGGTTAATTTGTTTCACTTGTGAATGATTCTGCACTATCTGCGAATTATAAATATATGTTTATATATATATATATGAGTATTTTCAAGTTTAGAGAGTTTTGATTCAATGATCTGTACTTGAATACAGACGTAGGCACATACGTGTACCTACAACAGAGCGTACTGTACATGGCAACGATGTGCGAGTGCTCCAAGGTTTCGACACGAAAACAAATCCCCTATCAGCTGCACACTAGGTAATACTTGAATCTATAGAAATATACATATATATATAAACATATATAAATACATATGTATTATTATATTATGTGTCGCAATTACTTTCATCATTGATGGAAATAAATATTGTCATGAATTTCTGCACCAATTCCGAGTTGAATATAACCTGACACTATCTGCTGTGCCCAATGGCATCCTCTCTAGGTCAAGAAGCAATCAGTTCAAGACCGCATTGAGCTGTCTGCTCTTATCAATAATCCCGTTTCGTTTGGGTTTTTAAAGCGCGTTCCAATCGTTCCAATTCATTAGTTCAATTTCAAGCGCGAATCTCGCACGGTTGCACGCAAGAAAAGTGAAAAACAGTTTATAGAAATACTTCATTATGAAATCATTATTGGTGCTGGCTCTGTGCCTGGGTCTGGTCTGTGCAGGTAAACAACAACTCTCCCGCAACTCCTTCAAAAATCCCAAAATAATACAAACTGAACAAGGAAAAAAAAGGAAAACAAATGAAAGTGCCAGACTAGAAAGTGTTAAATTACAACAAATAATTATCGTTGCAATCTTGCTGACGTTGCAACTGGCGCGACATCATTGTGTAATGATCCCCGATCCCGATTCCCGGAATACGCACTGCCTGATAACACATAGAGCCCCCTCTTACTTCCTCTTACTTTTCCCGAATCAATATTTCACATGTGTCGAGCAATGTCTCCAAGAAAACTCATATTGTTTCTACTTTACTATTCTAAATATTTCCCTAACTACGAACTGAAAACTTCTCCAAGAAATGTCAACTTAATTAGTACTTTGCCTTTTAGAATTCTCAACTAAATCTTTGCTTTAGTATACTCAATATTCAACGATTAAATTTGTAATAGAATTCTACGAAATATCTGCTTAATCTGTACTTAATCTACACTAAACTATACTGAATATCTAGCCAAGCTATTATCGTTCGTTTCTACATTGTTATACTAAATATTTCCCTAACTACGAACTGAAAACTTCTCCAAGAAATGTCAACTTAATTAGTACTTTGTCGCTCAGAATTCTCAACTAAATCTTTGTTTTACTATACTCAATATTCTCCGACTAAAATTAGAGTAAAACTCTCGTAAATCTCAGCTTAATTTATACTTAGTCTATACTTAATCTACACTAAACTACACTTAATATTTCCCCAAGTTATCATCGTTAGTTTCTACATTGTTCTACTAAATATTTCCCTAACTATGAACTGAGAACTTCTCTCTCAGAATTCTCAACTAAATCTTTGCTTTAGTATACTCAATATTCTCCGACTAAAATTAGAATTAAACTCTAGCAAATGTCAGCTTAATATATACATCTGTACTTAAATATCCAAAATATTTCCTCAACTATATTTTGAAATATCTCAATTAAAGCTCTTCTTACTTCATATTTAGTTTCTACATGGTTATACTAAATATGTTCGTAACTATAATCAGAAAACTTCTCCAAGAAATCTCTTTTTAATAAGTTCTTTTTAATGTAGTACTTTTTAATTAGTACTTTGTGTCAACCTAACTATTCAGAATATTTTCAGAATATAAATAAAATAAAACTCAAGGAAATCTCTATTTAACCTATACTTAATCTACACTCAACTATACTAAATATTTCCTTAACTATATTTTTAAATATCTCAATAGTTTCTACTATACTAAATATTTTCCTAACTATAATCTGAAAACTTCTAGAGAAATCTAATCTTAATTAGTACTTTGTGTCAACCTAAATATTCCGAATATTTTCCGACTATAATTAGAATAAAGCTCAAGGAAATCGCTGCTTAATCTATACTTAATTTGTACTTAAATATCATAAATATTTCCTTAACTATATTTTGAAATATCTTAATAAAATCTCTTCCTACTTCATACTGAGTTTCTTCTTAATTATACTAAACTTCTCACAGAAATCTCATCTTAATTAGTACTTTGTCTATACCTAACTATTCAGAATATATTTTCATTAAATTTATACTTAATGTGCACTAAACTATTCTAAATATTTCGGCAACTTTAAAAGTCCAAAATAAATGTAGTGAAAACACTTCTTAATCTTTTCGCTTTCCTTTCTCTTGCAGATTTCCACAACAGGTAAGTTGATCGCTTTGCCACTTCCGAAGAGCAACGTTTGACCTTCTCTCCCGTCTCTCTCGTCTCTCTCACCCCGTTGATATCTTTGGGTTTTATCGAGTAGACAGAAACGCGACGATTTCCACAGTCGGTAAGTGCCGTGCGGCAATATTGAAGAGATCGTTTTGTAATTGACAAAATTGAAATTTCCAATTGGCAACATGGTGCGAACCCACTTCGAAACACTGAAAACTCTACAAAATTCTATAAAATTTGGCATTTAATTAAGAAATTAACACTATGCAACAAGGTTTCAATATCTCAACGAAAGCTATTTCAATTGATTATGAGAAATATTAAATTGTTTTGAAATGCAACTTCATTGAAAAAGTTAGCTTAACCTTACCTCAAGTTTGTTGCATAGTGTAAGCTAGTGAGTGCTTCAATAACATCCCTATTCCCTGCTGCTCCCTCTTAGCCATTACACTGCCCATCAGCAGGCAATTGACACGGCTCGCCGCAATGCCTATGGCTCCAGTGGCTATGGCGCCAGTGGCTCGAACAGCATTGGAGCTGGCGGCACCGCTGAACTGTCGCTTGGTGGTGGCGTTGGTGGTGTTACTGGCTCGCTAGGCCACTTGGAGAGCTCCTATGATTCCGTGGGTGCCGTCGAGGGCGCCGACAGCAGCAGCAGCAGCAGCAGCGGCAGCAGCGGCGGTGGCTTTGGTGCCAACAGTGGTGCAGCATTTGGAGCTGCCAATCAGGCGGCCTTCGGTGCCAACAATGCGGCTTCCTTTGGCGCAAACAGCGCCTTCTCGACCAACTCAGCGTTCCAGACGAGCCACAGCGCCAACTTCAATGCCGCCAGCTCCCACAATGTGGGCAGCAATGTGGAGTTTGCAGACACGAACAATGCCGGCACTGAGGTGAACTTCGGTGGTGCGGGAACCAACACCGTCAACTCGGAGTCTCTGCTGGCCAGCAATGTGCAGGCGCCAGTGGCGTTGACTCTGCCCACTTCCAGTGGCAACAATGTCGAGTATTTGCACCACGAACGGGTGGTGCAGAGTGCACCACAGCAGATTGTCTACACAGTGCCCGGTGGCTCGCAGCAATACGTGCAGCATGTGGAGCGTGTTGTCGAGCAGAAGCAGCCCGCACTGCAGTACGTCCAAGTGGCTCAACCCGCCAGCACCTCCGAGCGTTATTACCAACGCAAGGTGACCTCATCCTCGTCTCCACAGATCGTGCAACAGCCCTCGGCCAGCTACACTTATGGCTCGAATGCTGGCTCCAGCTTCGGCACGAACTCCGCCTTCAAGGTCAACCAGAATGTTGGCTTCGGCAGCAACTTTGGCAGCAACTTCGGACAGCGTTCGGGTGCCCAGACGCAGTGGACGACTGGACAGGCAAGTGGGCTCAACTTTGGTGGCAGCAACTCCCAGTTGCATCAGCTGATTAACCAGGCTCATCTGACGGCCAAGCAGCAAGCTGCCTCGGGCAGTTCCCTCAGCAGTGGTGCCGGTCTGTCCACCGCCAGTCAGAATCAATTGAGTGGCTCCAATGCCTTCAACTCCAACTATGGCTTCAACTCGGCCAGCGCTTTGAACTCGGCCAGCTCTTTGAACTCGGCCAGCTCCCTGAACTCGGCCAGCTCTTTGAATGCCGCCAGCGGTTTGAATGCCGGCGCCAGTGGTTCACTCTTGAGTGGCTCCTTGCTCGGTGGCAGCCAGGGATCCCTGCTGAGTGGCTCCCTCTTGGGTGGCTCTGCCCTCAATGCGCAGAGCAACTTGGGCCTCAATGCGGGTCACGAATTGTCCAGCTCTGGTAACTTTGGTGGTGCCGGCGGTGCTGGCAGTGGCTATCAGACCAAGCAGTGGGAGAAGCAAGCCAAGTGGTCCTCCCAGTCTGAGGTGAGTTCTCAATGGAGCATTTCACAAATTGATTGCTAATTGATTTATCTCTCTCTCTCTCTCTCTCTCTCTCTCTCTCTCTCTCTCGCTCTGTTCAGTTCGACTCCGATGGACATGTGAAGAACTACAAGGATTTGGCAACTGGCGAGAGCGAGAACTACAACATCAATGGCAAACAGTTTGGCTACAACGCAGCCACCGCATCCGTTGATGACAATGGCAAGACTAGCACCTACAGTGTGCACTCCTAAGATGGAAACCCACAACCCACACACACCTGCCACAAACCTTAAATGTACTAGTAACTAATTTCTTACACTTCGCAAATGACGAATGACGAATAAAACGATTAATAAAATGGATTTCCTAAAGAACTATTACTTGAAGCATTTGAAATTTGAGGATCAGCATTTAAATATTGGGAATACTTTGCTCTGTTTTTAGCCAAGTTGATTCTACTTTGGATTTGGCTTAGTTGAGTTGCATTGTTCGCTTTAATGGAGTATGACTGTTCATAGAATCACAGCTGTGTGTATATTTCTACTTCTCTTCTTCTGCTTATCAGCTCAAATACAAAGTGGATTACTCGCTGATTAATCTAAGTATTCCTGGGAATATCGCGATTCTTTCTTCTCTTTAAATCAACTTACTTTCCTTATATTCTCTTTCTTTAAAGCAAAACAAACTCTGCGATCAACTTCTATTTATTTATTTATTTAACGTCGACTAACAGCAGTCGACCCAATTAAAAATCAAAATCTTAAGATAATTAAATTAAAAATAATTTAGGAGACTGCACAGGGTATTTTACTGACAGAATCGCCCGATTCTTTTCTGTTTTCTAATTTAAAACTCTTTTCAGTAATAAACAAATTGCTAATAAAATGCGTAACTTGTCTATAAATAATAATAAAGAATAAATAAATAATAATGAAGAATAAATGAAAAAACTTTAGATTTGAGAACTACAAATAGAATTTATTTTGCTATAAATTTAGATTAACCAGCAACAATTATAAATGTGTTTTTATTTCTTAAATATTTTCAAATGGATTTTCCGCGTTGTTGTGCTTCAGGAGAATGGCTGCTCCAACTTGCCATCGACTTGGAGGCCATCAGTTTTGACAATTCCGCGCCTGGGGGCTGCCTTGCTGGCCTTGTTGTCCCGACGGCGCCTGTAGTCGGTGCCGTAGGAGGACATGCAGTAGCAGGGCTTCCAGCTGGGCTGTCGCTGCAGTTGACTCTGCTCGTGTGGAGACCGTTCCGTTGTCCAAACGGGCACGTAATGCGTCCAGGTTTCGCCATTGCGATAGATGCTGCCCACATCGGAGCTGCCGCCGGTGTAGACATGCTCTGGATAATACTGTGGATAGTAGCCGCCTGCATGGGATCTGGAAGCGGGACGATTGCCGCTATGTTCACCGGAGTAATTGGGATTCCATTGTGACTTGGGATCGTAGGGTTGACGCGACCTGTGCTTGGAGTCGCCACCACTGCTGGCACGACCCTTGAAAATGGGCACACTGGCGTCCTCTGTGGGTGAGGAGAAGCAAGTGAAAGTGAGCTTGGAGTGGGTGCAAGTGTTCGTCACTTTCACTTACCCTTCTCGCCCTGCTGCTGAGCCGAACTGGTCTCATTTGCCTCCCCCTCGGCGGTTATTTCGAACGTGATGTCCGTGTGGATGCCCACACGTTTCTTGTGTTTACCCAAGTCCGTAATTTCCACGCTCTCCTTGGACTCTGCTTTGAGCAGAGCAGAGCAGCCAGTTGGGCTTAGTTTGAGTCTCATTTGATATTGCTTTGAGGCTATTTAATTACCTTTCGTTTGCTGCTGTCCATCGCCCGTATCGACCGTCACACGCACTCCATGTATTTTCGGCCGATTGCTGCCTCCAGTTCCTCCTCCGCTTCCGCCGCCTCCGCTGCCAGCACGTCCTGCGCCTTGATCATAGCCGCTGCCGCTGTTACCTTGCTGTCCCTGCCCCTGCCCCGGACCCTGTCCCTGTCCCTGGCCGATTAAAACTGGCACACCAGTCTGATTGTTGTTGCTCTCCATGTCATCGAAATCCAACTTGGATGACACTTTATTCGTTTGACCTGGTTACAGCAACAGTTACAGCCCAGTTGCCCACGTCCACGTGCACGTTGTTTGTTTTTGGGTTTTTGCATAGAAATTGGATGTAAGCAGAGAAATTTCATTTAAGTTATGCAAACACTTCAATCCTCCTCCCTTCTCCCTTCTCCTGCTGCCCCCTGCTGCCCTCCTTTGGCCCCTTCACTGTCCACTGCAGCGAAAGAACATCGCATGAACTGGAGCGTGTCTGACGTTGAAGCTGTCTATAAGTGTTGCAATTAGCGCACGTTGACTTATTTATGGATACAAATCTAACTCGTAATCCCATACACACACACACACACACACACACACACTCACACTCTTAAGCATTTACAGTTGACTGCCTTTCGAGTGGACGCTGCGCACTTTGTTCAATCTTAATTGCACTGCAATATGCAAAGTTTGCTTTAGTTAAATAATTTCTTTAAAAGTTTCTATAAAACAAGTTGAATTCAAATAATAGAGCAATAAAATAAGTATAAATTAAGTATTAATTAGGAAATATTATATGATTATTATAGAAGTATAGATTATAAATTAAGAATTATCGATTTAGTTGATTAAGGTTTCAGTTGCGAATGCTTTTTATATAGCTCGTGATATTGTTAATATAATATTCTCTTTTATAGTTATTAACTTTTTATATAATTTGCATAACATTAACAAAACAAAATAGAAGTATTATTTGTTAAATGTTGAATTCTAAATTATACAGAAACAAACAATAGTTACTCATTACTTTGAGCGATTGTTTCCAGGACAACTAATAGTTTCATCTTTCATTTGCATTAGACAAATGAAGAGTTAAACAGGGCTATATTATTACAGTTTATAGCATATTTAATTACCTTTCTATATATATATATCTAAATATTTATATATATTTCTTCATTTTTTATAATAAATTATCTAATTGTCAGCTCAACAAATTCTGTCTAAACTTCTGACAATTTCTGTCTAAAATTCTGCCTTAATTTCTATTCCAGAATTCTTGTCAAATATTATTGTTTATAAATAAACAATGCAACCCTTTGCTTAATTAACAACTATTCCAGAAATTCTTCAAGTTCTTTCATCTTTATTTTGTGTGGGGAACTTTGTGGCTGAGCAATGAAAAGTTCCCAAATTGCGGGAAAAGCCCGAGCACGCTGTGAGTAGTTATCAAGTGGGTGGAGATTGAAATCTTGGCCAAAAAAAAAAACAAAAAAAAACAAAAAAACAATGGCAACACTTGTTGTTAATTGGTAAATAACCAATTAAGAATTGCAATTGAATAATAACCTCGTGCACAGTGATGAGTCAGCAGAAAGCAGCATAATCCCAAGTGAACCACAAATCCCAGATACATTTTTTTTTAGGGGGGAATATACACAAGCGACAACAACACGTCTTTCTATTAATAATTAATAAAATTGTAATTGTTTTGAACACGTTAAGAATGCTTTGATTTATGGCAAAGAGAAGGCTTGAAGCGCGTTTCAGGTGCGCACTTGAAAACCGCCGACAAACGACTAAAAAACAAAACCGATTTCAAATATCTGACGAGATTCATTAAAAAATTAACTAGCTAGCCAACTGGAGAACTTGGAGAAGTTGGAGAAGTTGGAGAACAACACAACAGATTTGTTGTTCAGTTTCTCAATTGTTCATTTTTTTTTTTTTTTTGTATTTATCATTTCAGTTTCTATTCTATACTGTTCTCTTGTTGACGTTTGAGCTTCGCAGATAACATCTTAACTGGGCCCATAAGTGATTCGCTGAGTTTTGTTACCGGACTGCATGCCGCTGCACTGTGCCCACTCGACGATAAGTGGAGTGAGAGGGGGTTGAAGGGGGGCGATCGTAATGCGTATAAAGCCAAAGTTAGTCCCCTGTCTAAATTGCCAGTAATCAGTTGGCTGGCATCTTTTGTTATTGTTTTTAGCTGAAGTTTCCGCTGTAGTAAGCATCTTGGAGATTCTATTGTGTCTGATGAAGTGTTTATACCCTGTTGGCACTGCACAAAGGGTATGTCTTAAGAACGAAAGCTTGACCAACATTCTGTGCACTTTTGCTACATCAAAAATATCTATTGCAAATGCAGACAAGTTTCCATAGAATAAAGTGTATAAAATTTGTTAATTAATTATTTAATTAACTGAATGCAAGCAAAATATTATAAATTATTAATTTGGCTATATAAAATTAAGTAAGCAAATTAAAAACGATTTATTTAATTTCTTCTATTGTTATTTTGTTATTAGAAATTATTATTATTATAGAATTACATTTTATTAAAATTAAATTTGTTTATTTATTATCTATTAGTATTGTCTTGTTAATGGAAATGATTATTAACATTATAGTTATTATATCTAAATACAGGGTAACTTCTAGTCTATACACTTCAAGTTTAGCTCGCTTGTTGTGTTTTTCTGCTGCCGTTTAAGATTTAAAAACTAAACTTTTGTGTTTTGGTCTTTTTCATAATGCTCTCATCATTAATCATTCGCTGGCGATTCGCCGTTTCTCGTTTCTCGTTTCCCAGTTCTCAGTTCTCAGTCCTCAGTTCTCAGCTCTCAGCTCTCAGTTTCGCGCAGCTATCACAATTATTTTTAGTGGCAATTTTGACAGCACAAACGATTATCTTCATTAGCTGTCGACCAACCATATAATATCACAATCAAATTCAAGTTCAAGTTGAGCTGGCGATTAGAGCAGACTTCCCTCTTACCCTCTTCTTCTTGTCGCGTTTCCCTCCCCCTTCCCTGTGGTAATCCCCTACAGAAGCCGCAGTCATTTGTTAGGCAACGCCCATTTGGGTGGCTCAGCTTAAGAGGAGGGGAAATTGCATTTGAAGCACACATGTTGGAATAATAATGTCAAGCCAAACAAATGTAAGGACCATAAATTCTTTCATTCTTCGAAGAGGGCGACTGAGTCTTGTGCCTTGGGCTGGCGGGCAATTAATTAGCAATTGCATTTGCTGCTGTCATTACGTGTGATAATTAAAAGGGCACACGAGTTGGCCAAGTGCTCGGGGATAGAAATGCTGGCAAATGTATGGCCATAAATTTGATGACCCAGCCTGTTTCAGTTCAGTTCAGTTCAGTTCGGTTCGGATTTTGGCCTATTCTTGCCCTGGCTTCAACTGCAAATGCACTTTAATCTCGAATTTATCAAGTGTAATAGCTGCGCCAAGGGTTGGGCCTGTCTAATGGGGATGAGATTATGGTTGCCCAGGGCCACAGCTCCAACTTTGCTGCACACTTTTGTAATCTGGCGGATTAGAAGCGCACCCACAAGAGTCCACCCGCAACTTCCCCACAATGTGTGTGTGTGTGTGTGAGCGAGTGTGTCTATGTGTGTGTATGGATATGGGCTGGGCCTGTCTTGGCTCTGTGCAGACCCATTAAACAGATGGATATCGTTGTCAACATTTTTAATATACTTTTGCCGAGTTACAATTCTCATCTGTTTGCCTGTCCTTCTCCTCGCAATGCGTCTTCATTCTTCTCGTATTTGCATAAAGTTGTATTTGCAACAACTTAATTTTCATTGTTTCTATGCATTTATGTTGCACTTGCCGCACGGACGGACACACATACAGACAGACAGACGAACTGAGTGGACTCACTCAAGTGAAGCTGGTAAGTTCAAGTGCGTCATTGTCTTCCACTCAAGATACTTGCTGCGCTTGCATTAATCTGTTGGTCCAAGCAAGAGAATTTAAAATATTTTGTTGCATACTTCTGTGCGCAAGCGAAAAACAATTAATTTAAAAATTGCGCCACACTATGCATGTATTTATTTTAAAGTATACTTTTCGGCGAGTTAATAAAACAAAAATTCTTAATTTTTGTCTTATTTCGCAGTTTTTTTCAAAACTAGCTTACTTTATGTCTTCACCTAAGAGATATGATTTTAACACAATCCATAGCAGACATTAAATTCGCAATATTATTGGCAATTTGAGGTAAATGAGGTAACGATGCGCTGTTCTGGCTGTATTCTTTACCAAAGTTGCAAATCAACTGTAGAACACGTCAATAAAAGTAGCATTAATAAAATAAATTTATTGCTTTTGTGTTAAAAAGATATGCGCACGAAGAGAACAGTAATAATTAATTTTCAATTGAATAAAATTCATTAAGTTCTCTGCACTGCTTAAACTTGTATTTTTAAAACATTTCAAGCGTAGATTGTTCATAAATATATTAACAATAACATTGAGATATTCCATTATCCATTCCTTGAATAATATTACAATCATTTCTGCCTCACTTAAAACATTTTGTGTTTAGTTTCAATCAATTATTCAAATTTCAATTGCCAATTAAAATATTTATCGATTGTTGGAACAATCATTGTAATAAATTTTCTGTAAATTTCTTAATTGATTTTATCAGAAATGATTGAAGCAAGCAATTTTGCACAAATGTTTATGAAATGCAATGGAAATTTATTTATAAGCCTTATATGTTTGAGTTTTCCATGTGTTTTCTATTTGATTATAAACTGTGAAAATGTATTCACAGCATTTTGAATGAAATGGACTTTCAGTTAGGTTAAATATCTTAAGTTGTTGACCATAAATGTTAATTACAGCAACAAACACATTGTTGAAAGCCAACTCAGATGCAGATACAAAGATACGACATGTTTGGCTAACAAAGACAATGCAGACAGAGAGAGAGAGAGAGAGAGAGAGAGAGAGAGAGAGGCAGACAGGCAGACGGACAATGGGAGAGAGTGGGACAGTGAAAGGAGCAACTAGCTGGCTGAGCATTTGGCCAGTTTACAAACAATTAAAATGGCAAAATCAAAATCGAAATACACAAATTTATGCGTCTAGCTGCCAGAGCCATATTACAATACGACAATACTGTAAATAAATTGCACATACTCCAGGGGGTGTGGGAGGTGTGGGACGGCGGTACGGTAACTGCCGCACAACTAATGAAATAATGGGCCAGCTGAATTAAATTATGGCCCAACAATTCCCTCGAGTGTTGCGTATCTCCGACTCCAGGGTCTAGACAATAACTAAATTTGCGCCAAGGTAAAGGAAACGAAAATTTTGATTGCATTGTTGCCGTTTGATTTCCACCACCACCACCAAGAGCACCAGCAGCAGCAGCGGCAGTCTGCACCACCGAAACCCACCCACAAATTTACACAAACCATCCCCGGAGCAAGGAGCGATCTAACGACCCATTGCTTGATCCGCAGACGACCTGTGTGTAACCTCCACTCAAACACTCATTGACTATTCACACTCATGTTATTCATATAGCACTATTACTTCTACAATATATCTGCACTCCCATTATTATCATATTTTTATTTTCATTTCTTTCGCAGTTGTACTATATATATTATTTTTATTATTTGCTCGTTTACGGCTTTGCGTCTGTTGGCTGTTCCGCTTTATCGTTTCCCGTTCTGGTTTCTTGTTCGAAATTATCACAAAATGCATTGAATTTGCTGTTATTGTTGTTTGCTTCGCTCAAGCACTCACCCCCGATCTCATCCTTCCTCTCTCACCCGCCCGACTCTGACTGCATTGCTATGGAGCTGAGAGGAAGCTGCTGCCCCTGTTGCCGCTGCCACAAAACGTCTGTCGTCTTATCGTTTCCTTTGTTGAGTGCCCGACGCAGCCAGCAACGTCACTGTTGCTGCGGTTGCTGCGTAGCGGGTGGCACAGTGGTTCGCGGCTGATTGAAAAATGTGTAAACTATTTAAAAAGGAATTAGGTAATATATTATAATGCTATTTATTTCTTTAAAATTTAAGTAAATCAGCTGTAGCAAGTTAGTTTAAATTAACATATTAATAAATTGATTTTATATTTATTGAAATCTTCAAAAAATTATCTATTTTTTTACATATAATTATTTAATTAAATTCTTTATTTCAATTTTATTACAAATAGTTATACAATGCTTTAATATTTAAAGTGTTTGAGTTTTAATTTAAATAATAATTAAATTGCATTTAAATAAATGATATTTAATTGACTCACATAGTTCTATTTATAAACTTTTAAATGATCTTTTTTGTTATCTTGTAATGTTTTAATTACAAATAAATGACTTTAAATTCTAATAGAAATTATATCTTATTTATGGATTTACATTAATTGTGGAATTTCTCTAATTCTCTTCGTATAATTAGTAAGCTATTAAACTGACATTAATTAATTAAAGTATTTATTAACATTTTGTTAATTATTTTAAGCTATTGTCTAACTTAAGCTTTCTCATCTAAACATCTTTGCTATAAGTACAATTGATAAGTTTCTAAGGACTTCTACTTTCCCTTACTCTTTTCTAACTTCAATTTCTGTTTGTGTTATTTGCACTGCAGCCCACTGTGCACGCAGGGTTTATTTTTTTACCACCTTCCCAACGCAACAAGCAGGTTACACTGAGTGCAAAAAATTTGTTTCAAGGCCCTTGAAAATGAAAATGTGCTCTGCCGCTGTTGCTGTTGCTGCTGCTCTTGTTGTTGCTGTCGCTGTCGCTGCTTTGGCTTCGACTGCGGCTTGTTGACCAACCATCCCCCTCTCCCAGTGCGGGGGATGCTGCGTCCAGTTATCAACCCCACCCACTGCACAGTTCGGCACTTAGCCGACAATGAGCAGTGACAGCTCCGAGAACATTGACGATGATGATAGTCGGGGTGAGCCTCTTGTGGTCTCACCGCAGACAACAGACTGAGCGCTGTCCATGGTGTCCGCACGTCCGCTGCATCTGTCGCATGCCGGAACTAAACAACAACAGTGACACCCAAGAGATATACCCTTCATCCCCCGAAACGCAGGCGAATGCCGGAAATGCCGGAAAAACCAGAAAGTCCGTTGTCGATAATGATGCGTACGCATTGGCGATTATGATGGGTTTGATAGAGACGACAACTACTCGACTTGACATGCATGATTTAGTAAGCTCTCTCCAACCCCTAGCGGCCACCCTCCCCCTCCCCCGCCCATTCGTGACTCTCGACAGTCACTTCTACTCCAGCTTGCAGCTTCCATTTTCCATTTTCCATTTGCCGTTTTCCATTTCGCAAATTGCAAATAAGTCGCCGGGGCAGTTGCCGTGTGCCGTGTGACATTTCTCGCAAATTATGTTTTGTCGGTGCCAGCCCAACCTAATCCGATTATTGTCTGCTCCTGCTCCAGCTCCAGCTGCTGCTGCTGCTGCTGCTGCTGCTACTGCTCCTGACCCTAGCTCTAGATCCACTTTCCACTGCAGTCGCGTTGCAAGTTTCTGTATCGCGGCAAGCATATGGCATTCCATGTGGACATTGAATGTTCGGCATTTACAAGGCATTGTCCTGGGCGGGCTAGGTCGGGCCAGGTCTACGATTCGGGGTAATACACACACGCCCCATAATTGGATTTCGATGACTGCAAATTGGTGATAATTTCGATTCGCTTCCGGGCGTCGTGCACGTGATTCGTTGCAGTACGCGAAATGTGAGCATCTGCGACCAACACGGATTGGATTCTGGGTCTCTTTATGCCGGGTCGTGACTGGATGAACATCGATTCCCATATTGCGGCCAAAGCCAAGTCGCAAAATATATCAGACCTCTGACATTGTCAGCGACAGCAACATGGCTGGCCATTGATTTGTCTGGCGAATCTTTAATGCTTCCAAAGAACTAATGAAAATGGCTAGGAAAAGCTGGGAAATGGGAAATGGAGCGACAGCCATTTATAAATGAACTAAATAGAAAATTAATTAAATATAAACATTTAAAATAAAAAATAAATAAAGTATATAAAAAAACTAAATAAAATAATTAAAGCAAAGGAAAGAAATAAAATCCTTAATAAAAGAAGGAAAATAAATAAAGTTATTGAGATAAATAGAACAAATTAAATAAATAATTCGAATGAAGAAAAGAAATAAAACATATGAAAAAAGAAAACATATTATATACAATGTATAAAATAAATTAAACAAAATAAATAAAGTAAATGAGATAAGTAGGACAAATTAAACACATAAATCTTATGAAGAATATGAAGAATAAGCACATTAAGTAAATAAATTGTTAGATTGTTATTTAAATAATTATATAAAATGTATAAGCCAAATAAATAAATTAAAGGAAATAAAATAAATATAATAAGGAAAATATATAAAACAATGTAAATGAAATAAATAATAATAAGAAACAAAATAAACTAATGCGAAACAAAATAAAATAAATAGATAAATTAAATAAAGAAAATAATAAAGTAATAAAATAAAAGAAGCTATTTATTATAGAATACAGATTAATAAAACAGAGAGAGAGATCACTATATTATTATATTACTACTATACTAAATGCTAAATACACTTACACTTAAAAGAATAATGATCTAAGAGAATCCTAAATTTATTTAGTCAGCTGCTGTTCTGCAATAATTATAAGCTGTCTAAATCAAAGTTAATCCTTCTGAAGAGGTTTCTGCTTAAGGATTGTTTACTTGTTATAAGGATAGTAAAAGTAATCATTTATTAAATTGTAAAGAAATCTATTAATTGATTCAATTGTATATCCTTTGTGCTGTACGAACAAGTTATCCGTTTAATCTGCTTCAGAAATTTCATAGTTCAAATTAGTTTTGTTAGAGTCTGTATCCTTATAATAATATATAAATAAATGAATTTATTGCTAGCAGATTAAAGAGATATTCGCTTTTAAATATCATTAAGTATATTTACATTCTTCAAATTATCTTAATTAGTTAATTGAAAGATTCCTTTACACCTCGCATTGAGTGAAGTTTAACAGATTTTTAGTTTAGCTAGGAAAACAAATATACAAAATATACAAAAAAGTCAACGAAGATAACAAAGAACTGGAAACATATCGAGAGAACGCTCTCTTTAAAATTGTCTTTCTTTTTGTTATGTCAAAAGGAATAGAAATTCTGATATATTTACCAGACATTAGAATTAATTTAAAGATAAGTTAAAGATAAATAAACAATTGCTTCATAAGTAACTTCTTGTTGCAAATTGCAAGAATCAGTTCTTCTAGCTGTCAGCACTCTGTTGACTTGCAGAGGAAAAGAAAAGGAGTGTTGTGTCCATTTGCCAGTTGCAATTTACAAAAAGATGCAACAAACAGTTCTTCGGACTTTCTCTCTTCTGTTTACTGTGTTAAACAGACATTTGCTGCTTATTCTTGATAAGTTGTAGTTGGAGATCTCTCGGAAAACCTCTGGCAGAGCTGGGAGCTCTTTAATCTCTGTTTTGGCTGCTGGGGAAGTCTCAGTTAACTGTCTGTCATGTTGCAACTACACTGGTGTATGCTTACAGCACCCACAGCAGCAGTCAAGCTGCCCATACTTGCCACATGTGGGCAACACTTTCGCTTTCCTTTGGCCACATTGATGTCTGGGCCTCATTACATCGAATTGTGCCCGCGGGGCGTTTCGTGTCAATTTATGCAACTCTCCTGCAATTTCCGGTATATTAAAGCAATTTCCCGCCCAACATAGAGTTATCCTCAACCCAACCGCCCACACTGGACCTGTGCAACTGGACATGGTCATGACTTAATGCATATGAATGTGTACATGTGTGTGTGTGTGTGTGTGCGTGTGTGTGTGTGTGTCTGTCGGAAATGCTCTCCTGGGCATTAGGGTGACCAAACTGTCCTGCCCCCTTCAGGTTAATCGTGAGCTAACAGCAAAGTTGCTGCGATTTCAATTAGAGATGGACCACTGTCGTGTCCTGCAGCGTGACACGAATGAATAAGTGTGGCATTATTTATGGCATTTGTTATTCACATTTTTGAATACACTCACAAATTGATCAAATCAATTTGCAATTATATAAAATGTCACTATCACTTCTCCAATTTCAAGTGCTCAAAGTCTCGAGTATTCGACAGCTTCTCAAATAGAATTTCAATTTCTTTTGCACCATTTTGCAACTAAATCAAAGTTTAGCGCCCCGCAGCGAACCCTTTGCGCCCCCTCCCCGCTCGCCTAAGCTGAGGGGGAGCGTTGTGTGTCTCTCTTAGATGAGACGCAATAAAAAAGAATAAAAAAAAAAGAATAACAAAAATAAAATTGTTATAAAAAACTGCGTAAAAATGTCAAAACGTTTTAAGAGCATTGGAAGCAGCACAATAAAATTGAAAATGGAATGGAAAATTTGCGAAAAGCAGCAGCCAAATGCAATTTATCTGGCGGATCGGGTGGCGGGCGGGTCGTCAAGTGACGTTGCACCCAGGGGGACTGTTTGATTTACCGTCAACAGGAGATTAAAAAGAAGGAGAGCCCAAAAAGTGAATTAAGAATTTGTGTGGTGGAACGAAGCAACCAATCGAGGGGTGTTTCCACACTCGCACTTGCGTTCAGCTTGAGCTGGGCGGGGGGTGAGCAGGTCCCCCTCAAATTGAGTTGCAACACTTGGCAGGTTTTTTATCTACGCACCACAATCAAAGGCGACCAGCCAGACAGACTGAGCCGGGTGGATCGCAGTTCACAGGTCGCAACAAAACCACCAAACCACGAAGCCAACCCAGCCACTGGGCACTGGGCACTGGCCAACCACGAACGAGCTGGACGAGCTGAACGAGCTCGGTGAACTCTGTTTTCTGTTGGCTCGCGATGATAACAAGATTTGTTTTTCAAAATTATGGAGGGTCGTACTTAATTACGTTGAAAAGCGCAATGGAGAACCACAGAAGCCAGCAGCACAGGAGTCGCCCATCCCAGTCCCACTCCCAATCCCAACTCACACCCCCTGTCTCAGCAGCGTTTCATTCGACCAGAATTCCCGGCAATTTAACTAAATTAATTTTAGAGCGTGCTTCGCACTTCGATTGCTGAAAAGTGCCAGCAGCAGTTCAGAAGTCAAGAGAATGGCCCAATGCTCGATTTTGGCCAGATACGGTTAAAGGCGGACAGACAGACTGGCAGCCAGGCAGAGAGACAGACAGAAAGACACCCTGCTCTAAAGCCAGGGTGAGCATACACCTCACCATATACTCCCTTCCCTCTCTCTCTCCCTCTCACTGTCTCTGTGGGTATCTCCCCCTCTCGCCGCTGCACACACACGCAGCCTTAGACAAATGCGTCCGTCTGTCTGACTGTTACCAGTCAGCACTCTACATGGATATTCCATTAAACCAGCCGGCGAATTGAACAATTTTCACTTTATGATTTATTGTAATGAGCTTTTTATTTACGCGCCTTGGGCCGACTTGTTTCCATTGTCTGCTTCGAAATTTGTCTGCTCAGTCGAAGCTTGTTTTGAAAATTAAAAATTAATTAGGCATTTATCATTTGCCGTGCCCCTTCCCTCGCCTCTCCCTAACGCACTTTGATCCACCCTTATTTACTTTTGCAGAAGCCCAAAAAAATACATTTGAAACTGTGAACTCTAGTTTCTTTCTTTAAACTTATCCAATTTTTTTATATTTGAATTTTATTTTGATTCATAATTTGATAATTGCATTTATTTATTGCAAATTTGGGAATGTTTTAAATATTTTCTCCTTTTGCTTTATCAAATTAATTAGGGGGCAAATATACTTTTAGAATTTGCTTAAAACTAAATAGATTTTCAGCTTATTCTGCAGATATCTTGATATTGGTTGGAAGGTAGAAGAAAGTAACATTTGCAAAGCTGTTAGCATTGTGAGAAGTGCAAGATATAAAGTTTACTCTTTGCAATTAAACTAGACAGTAGTAGTTACTCTGAGGTTTGCGAATTTACATTAGATAATAAGTGCATTCCATTGAGCAAAGTATAAATAAATATATATATAAAATAAATATAAATTTATCGTTGAAAGAAGGCTCCAGAGAGAGACATACAACTGATTTATTTAATCAAATCGATGCAAGATTCGATTGACAGAGAGAGACAAACAAGACTCGATTGCTGTTGTAGTTTTTAAATAGTTTCAGGACTTAAAGTATACTCATTAAAACGAAACTTTATCTTTCAAAATAGAGAATAAGAAGTTGATAAGTTTAGTAAAGCGAAAGATCTTAAACTAAGAACTAAAATGTATAAGATACTTTGACAAAGATAGAAAGAGAATCACTTGGAATAAGATTGGATTGCTGTTATAGATTTAAATTAGTTAGAAAACTAGATGCTATGAAATATATATTGAGGAATCATAATTGTTATAAGATAATAAATTACGTAAACTTTATTTTTTAGACGAAAGAATAAGAAGTTGATAAGTTAGGAGATGCAAAATATGATGAACTGATTTATAATAAACAAATCTAAGAACTATTCTAGATTCTTTGACAAAGAGGAAATTACAGTTGGAGTAAGACTGGATTGCTGTTATAGATTTAAATTATTTAGAAAACTAGATGGTATGAAATGTATTCTGAGTAATGAATAAGAAGCCAAATTTGTAGATCTGATCTATAATATAACTATTCTGATTACTTTGGCAAAAAGAGAGTTACAGTTGAAGTAAGATTGGATTGCAGTTTTTGTTTTACATTAGTTCTTAACATTTCAATTGAACTACATTCAATGTGAAATACGTTTACCATAAAGATTCAATGAGCTCTCTTTGCAGTAGCACAGTTTTATATCAGCAAATAATTGCTAAATGATTTATAATAAATCAAAGCAAAGACAGTCTCATTTGCCATTTAGTGAAAAACACTTTCAATTGTAGAAGTTATTGAAACTTTTTAGGTAAGAAAGAATATCCAATAAGAACAAATCATAACTGTCAAGAAAACAATTAACACAACTGCAAATCTATTTAACAGCAAAGCAACTTCAGGTTTTCACTTTGAAAATAACTTTTAACTGCAGCAAACAAACGCTTCCTTTATAGAACCCTCTAATTAAGGTCCTCAGCAATAAGTGAAATGAAACTTTTGTTGGGTTGCAGACTCAACCAGACTCAGTTTAGTTTAGTTTAGTTTAGTTTAGTTTTAATTGCGCAAAATTTCGAACCTAACTGATGATAATTTGTTGGCATCATTACAACCTAAGCAAGCGAACCGAACAAGTTATTGTCAAACAAACTGTTAACTGTGGTGATTAGTGCTTCGAGTTGCCGGCATCGTCGACAGCCTGACAGCGGGGGAAGACGCTGCTCTCGTAGGTGGGCACCATGTACTTGATGTTGATGAAGGCGTTGGGGCCACCGCAGAACTCCAGCAGCTTCAGCGTGTCCTCAATGACATCGCCAATGCGCTTGCTGCGATCGGGATCGATGCCCTCGCCCAGATTCACATTGACATTCTTGTACAGATTGCACACGGCCAGCAGTTGGCGATAGAAGGGCACAAGAGCTTGACCCACGCAAGGTCCTGTGTGGCCAGAATACAAGGGTCACAAAGTTCAAATCGATGGGGAAACTTACCTAAGCGCACCATCAGCTGGAGCACCTGCAGGGCAGAGATGATGATGCCCTTGTCACGGGTCTGAAAGGCACGCTTCAGCGGAAGTATCAGCTTGGGCAAGACCGGAAGTACCTTGTGGGGTTGCCTCATGATCAGGTCGACAGCGGCATTGACTGCCAGCAGACGAGTATCGCTGTCTTTGTCAGCTAATCCATCCAGAAAGATGGGCAAGTAATAGCAATAGTCCAGATCCTCGGGCGTGCAATGCCAGCGCAATGGGCGATCCTTGGTGGGATCCTGCTTATTGCTGCGACCCGACAAAGCAACTGGAATGTCGCCACGCATAAAGTAAATCTTAAAAACGGTTTCCTGAACCGGTTGCCGCTTAAATATATCAATTCTGGGAGAGAGTTCTATTAGCGAGAAGTGGACGTAGCTAATTCAACTAACTCGACTCACTTTGTAGGCGGCTTCACCACGGTGCCCTTCTGCAGGGCTTGAAATGTGAACGCCGGCACCTCCCGCTTGGCCTGAGCCACAATGTAAATATGTAAAAGTATTGAATACTAATTCCCCTTGCCTTCCCCTTCCCCGCGTTGCTTACTTACCCGCTTGGAACGCAAGTAGAGCAGCTCACGGCAAACTCGGCCCGGCTCGTGGATGCGCTTGGCCCGCTCGTGAAGATCGGGACACTTCTTGGCATCCATAATTGGCAGCTTAGAAAAATTGGTAAAAAATTGTGATAATTGAAACGGAGAAATTAGCACAGACTATAGACATATAGACACAGAACAAGACTTTGTGAGACTGTGACCGAAATGTTATTGTTCGAATGGGCTGCTCGATGAAAATGCCAACGAGCCCAGTTGACAACGCCCTAAGGCCTACTACACATCGACAAGGCAATCGCAGCCCCCAATGCCGACAGGCAACCCCAAGCTAGCTGTGAGTGTGAGTGTGAGTAGGTAAATAAATTATTCGCATAAATATATGAAAATATTTAGAAATATTTCTATAAGATTTGCTTATCAAGGCGTCGACACGCCGGCACACAAGCCACAGCAACCCGTGAGGGGGAGCGGTGGCAAATGCGGCAAGGGAAGGGAAGGAGAGGGAGGCGTTGGGTGTTACGGCTCAGCAGCTAAACGTCTCTAAAGAGTCGTAAAGGGAAAGTGCAAACATTTTGCGCACTTTATCATCTTTTTCCATTTCCATGTAAATATTTTGTAACGCCACCAATTACGGTGTCTGCCAGCAGTCTCCCTCTCTCTCTCTCTCTCTCTCTCTCTCTCAGTCTGTCTCTCTCTCTCTCTCTGCCTCTTTTTATCCACTCAGCACGGCTCTTGCCACAGTTTACACACATTTTGTAGTCGCGCCTCTA
The DNA here is from genome assembly GCA_035042075.1 of Drosophila macrospina. Taxonomy (NCBI): domain Eukaryota; kingdom Metazoa; phylum Arthropoda; class Insecta; order Diptera; family Drosophilidae; genus Drosophila; species Drosophila macrospina. The sequence goes on along the minus strand of JAWNLW010000326.1, from coordinate 1,747,094 downwards.
AGCGCATTAACCTATTTTATTCCCCGGCTGCAAAGCAGAAGACACGTGACTTTCCCATTTATCTGCCTATCTATTCCAACATCTCTCCCTCCCTCTCTCTCTCTGGTGTGTGTGCTCTCTTAATTAATTAAAATTCAAGCTGCGAATTAGGTTTTCATCTGTGCTTCGTGCCTTTCTCAACGTTCAAGTTGACTTTTTAATTACCACGCACAGCTTTTCACTTTCATTCAACGCCGTTGCACGTCGCGATTTATCCGTTTTAATAATCCGCCACTGTCGTTGCCTCTCCCACCTCAACCCCCTGCCATGCAAATTGAGTTGGAAGCATTTAAGATAATGGCACATAAGTCCGCTGCCATCAAAGATCCCCAACTCGCGATATGCGAGGCTCCTTAATCGTTAAAACTGCCGCGATAATATGACAAAAAGCTAAAGAAAATCGGGAAAATTCAGCTTGAGCTGGGAAATCAGTTGGTAACGAATCCTATTTTCATTGAATATATTAATGCATGTGGAGAAACAATGAAGACAATCTTTATTTATTATTTATCAATTATTATTTATTTGTAATTTTTTTTTCTTTTTTCTTATTTTTTATTTTTTATCTTTTATTTTTTATTTTTTAATTTTAATTTTTAATTTTTTTTATATTTTATTTCTTATTTCTTTATTTCTTAGTTTCTTATTTCTTATTTCTTATTTCTTATTTCTTATTTCTTATTTCTTATTTCTTTTTTCTTATTTCTTATTTCTTATTTCTTATTTCTTGTTTCTTATTTCTTATTTCTTATTTCTTATTTCTTATTTCTTATTTCTTATTTCTTATTTCTTATTTCTTATTTCTTATTTCTTATTTCTTATTTCTTATTTCTTATTTCTTATTTCTTATTTCTTATTTCTTATTTCTTATTTCTTATTTCTTATTTCTTATTTCTTATTTCTTATTTCTTATTTCTTATTTCTTATTTCTTATTTCTTATTTCTTATTTCTTATTTCTTATTTCTTATTTCTTATTTCGGATTTCTTTTTTATAATTTATTATTTATTTTTTATTAGTAATTATTATTTTATATTAATTACTTTTTATTTATTATTTATCAATTACTTTTTATTATTTATCAATTATTTTTTATTTTTTATTTATTAATCTATTTTTTATTTTTTATTACTATTTTGTTGTTATTTATTATTATTATTATTTATTAATTATTTATTTTTTTATTATGTATTTATTCATTTCCCTACTTCCTTTCATTCTTCAAACAATATTTATAATGTAGCAAACACACGGGCAATGCCGCATAACATCAACTATAACGCATGCATCTGAGTTTATAAAGCTAACGCAGTCATAAAATATTAAATGCGAATGTCACACAATGTAAATTAATTTATTTGAGTAAACTAAACCAACAGCTTGTTTAAAGCGCTAAATGAACAGGTTGATGAGGGGTATTTGATAGTTGATCACGCTGTCAAAGTGTGTGGCCAATCACACCTACCAAACCTGTGGATTACTGTATAATCAACACAAAATTTGGAACGTTTTATCAGCAAATTTGGGACATTGGAGCGGGAGATAAACAAAAGCGACGGCAACAATCGCTGGCCAGGACATTTTAATGACAGCGAGGATGCCACACGCTGTTGGGGCCAATGGGGAAGCCTAACAAAAGGAGCTCTAAAAATCAGCCTGATCATAATTTATTGGCCAAAATGGAAAGCATTGCAAACAAGCCCGAACAACGAAACAATATGAAGTTGGTATGGTATGGTTGTTCGGTGGTTCGGTTGTTTGGTTGTCCGGTTTTCGATGATGGGTCCGGGTCCTGAGGTTTGGGGTGCGTTTGTCTAGCTGACACTTTCATTAACAAAAAGTCAGAGAGCGATGACAATCAGCCAGTGTGTGTGTCTCTCTCTCTCTGTGTGTGTGTGTGTGTGTGTGTGTGTGTTTGTGTGTTATTTTTGCATTGTTACAAAGTGCATTGGAGGTGTGGCGGTTGTTGTTGCTGTTGTGCCTGTCACACCTCTTGATGGCCATACGTCTGACATTGCTGCACTGCGGCACGTAAATCTAAACAGCCACTGACAACTTTCAACTGGCTTCCACTACCTCCTACTCTTACACCCCCCTTTGCGACCGCACCGTAAGCGCCTTTTTATGTAGCTCACAATGTGCACTGCGAGGGCGGGGCAAAGGCGAAGGCAGGGCAGGCAGGACTATATCAAATCGATGGGTGGCTTGTCACATCTTGAGCCGTACCTAACGAGCATATGTATCTATCCATATCCTGCTCATATATCAATAGATATATACATATATATACATATATATTATATACATTAACGGGTTTGCATATAGTCGGGTTGTTTGTCTGAAATTGACATCGCTTGTTGCTGCTCATCACTCTCCCTCCCCTCTCTGTCGCCCTCTCGCTCTTCTGCCTCAAAGCCAAGCCTGGCATCGGGCATTGCTTTTGTTTTGTCGCCATCCTCGTGTTGTCTGGCCGAGATTTTATGTATCCTCGCATACATTTTGAGCGCTTTATTGTTTGCTGAAAATTCAGACAACATCTCCTCTCTCCGTCTCCCTCTCGCTTCTCCCCCTGCGCCACAACGAGCTAAACGAGTAATCGAGTATCCGACTATAGTATCCCGAGTATCCGAGTATCCCAGTATCGAAGTGCATGTAGGTGTTAATCTAATAACTGTCAAATGCAGGATGTTGATACTTCACTCGAAGCTGGCCAAAAGGATACATATTGGTCAGATGGCTTTTGTGTTAAGGCTAAATTGCTTTGCAAATTGATGTGTGATGTTCAGATAGCTTATACAACACAATGGCAAATGCAATGCCAAAACGGAGTTGCAAATATTTTAAATTTCCATAGTTGCAGCTTAACTGTTCTACTATTTAGTTTATTAATGTCTCGGAAGTCTGCAATTAAATTTAGATGCTATGATTAACAATGGAAACTTTGGCATGGGATTGAGCTGATTGAGGCAGCGGCTCAATAAATGTCTTGAGAAATTATACAATTTATTAATAATAATAATTTAATAATGATCATTTATTATCATAAATACTTAAATGGAATCTTTCTCTGTATAACTATAGTTAAATCAAATAAGTTATAGTTATTTTATAAACCTTTTTTATATCGAAAACTATTAGCAACCCTTCAGTATTGTTAACGTTTTTATAATGAATTTATCTTTATTTGAGAATTTCATATTTTAAACTATTTAAGTGAGACTAAGAAAACTTATAAGATTATATATATATAAATTCAACTACAATTTACTCAAAAATAAAAAGAATTTCAATTTATTTTATATATATTTTATTAAATTATTTATTTTATGTATTAATATTTTTGGGGGAAAATTAGTTTCTTAAGATTATTCTTAACTATATTATTCATTGGCTTACATTACTATTAACTATTATTTATTTATAATTTCTGTTATTTTTAAATATAATGATTCCTTACTCTTATTCCTTATTTTTAAATGTTTTAAATGTATTTTATAATTGTAAATAAATCTTGTAAATTGAGGCAAATTAAATTAAATTCATTTATCGTATTTGCAAATATTTCTGTTAGCTCTTAAAGCTTTGCTGAGCTATATCAACTTACAGATGTAATTGGATATTTTTAATAAAGTTCATAAATCAAAGTTCAACTCGATTTCAATGCTCAACGCCCCCTATAAAGTTCAACATTTTAATAGTTTTTGTTGATTTTCGGTTTTGTTTATTTGGTTCAATTGGAAGACCATGAGAGCAACATATCCAAATAATTTCTGCATCACTAAATGCCCATAAAAATCAACTATATGTATGTGTATACATATGTGCACACGTATGTGTACACTTCTATAGAGACATTCATGCAACAAAATGTCCTGCAGTCGCAGAGGGGAGAAGGGTAGAAGGGGAGAAGGGAGAGGGGGAAAGCGCAGTCAAGCATAAAATCGCAAAAACAGCACTGAGGATTTCAGCATAGACAGAAAAGCCCCCAAAACTCCAACCAGACAGAAAAACCAGAGGATTGAGAAGTCGCAAAAATGGAGAAAAAAGAATAAATAATGTGCAAGGTTGTACCGTAGATACCCTGTAAAGTAAGTTAATAAATTATTCTTGAATAAATAGAATCAAATTAATATAAATAATAGAATAACAAAAAGAATTCATATTTCTAAAGAAATATTCACAAATAGTCAAGAATTATAATTATTATAATAATATGAAAAATAAAATATAATATAATATAATTATATAAATAATAATAATAAAAACTAAAGAAAACTTAAATAACAACAATATAAACATCAAATAAATGAATAATTATTTTTATTTATAAATTAATTATATCACATTTGTAGCGCCTGTTACACTTCTCACTCATGCCTGTGTTATCCATCCAAACCATGATTACAGGGTATCCAAAGAGAGAAAAAAAACGTACAGTTAGAATGTTGGCGCATATAAAGTCGCTAGCATTTTTATGAGTCGTAAATCGAAGCGATAAAATCACACGACCAAAACAGAGACCAGGCCGCCATCATGGCCAGAATAGGAGCTGTAGTCTTTGTAGTCTTTTGGCCTGGTCAGCTCAGACTCAGACTGTGGCTGTGGCTGACTCTCTGTCCGGCTGTTCGTCTCATAAGTCACACGATAAATTTTGCAACATTGCGCTAATGACAACAACAGGAGATGGAGATGCTGATCGAAGGGGAACGGGGAGGTGGTGCAGGGGTTTGGGGGGGGGGGAAGGGCAGCAGTTGCAATCGCTACAAGACCAAATCTGAAGTCGGCGCCATTTTGCGACTACAAACGACGGAAGTTCATTATTGTCAGTGATTAATGAGAAAGCAGATGAAGAGAGATGGCGGCGAAAGGGGGTGGCAACAAGAGCAGGGGCAGCTGAGAGAGGGTTGAGGGGGGGAGAGAGGGAAGGACCTCTGCGGATGCCACATAAGTTAGCCAAGCAAATGCGCTGACAACGAGCAACGTTGCCCCATTTGTTGTTGCTCTTGTTGCTGTTGTTGTTGCTGTTGTTGCTGTTGTTGCTGTTGTTGCTGTTGTTGCTGGCAGTCGTCTCTCAGTCTCCCTGCCTGATGACATTTATGGGTTTACTACATCCGGCATGGAGCTGAAAAAAGATGCGTGCTTCGCATTGGATGCTGTTGCTGGCTGGTGCTGGTCCTGTCACTGGTCCTGGTGCTGGCACTGGCATTGGTCCCCAAGCTGTTGACATCCTTGAATGTCACAGAGTCAGTGCGTCGAGTGAAATGCATTGCCTCAACTGGCAAAATGATTAGCGCGTTGATTTGGCAAACGATTGAGTGCAAAATTGGGATAAAACAGAAGCTCACTCTGGCAGCAGCAGCAGCAGCAGCAGCAGCTGGAGCAGAAGGGGCAACCAGCAGCCGATTGGGCAAGGGGGAGGCAACACTCAACTGTTGTCGACTTGCTGCCAACTTTGTCCTTGGCTCTGGCGTTCCAACTATGCAGCATTAAGCGCCATTGACAACGGCACGCACACCGGCTATGACGAGCTGCCCCTTCTTAGGGCTGAGGTGGGGCTTTAATGCACTGCAAACAATTTCTGTGCAATTACTAACAATTAACATTAATTAAATTGGTATAACTAATGAATACGCTTGGAAAAACAAAGAGCAATTTCTCAATTGGTAATTTAAATATATAATTGTGCTCAAAATAGTTTATTATACTTAAAGTTAAACTAAAAGAATTGAATTTAATTAAAAACACTTTAAATAATACAATTAAAACAGAAAAATAATTGTTTATTTAAATAAATAATGCATTTATCGATTACTAATTGGAAAAGTGTATTTTAAATTATTTTTAATTTACTAAAAATAGCTTAAAATAATGCAATGCTAACAGAATTTAGCTAATTAAAACTTTAGCAAGCCAAAGAAATGTATATTTAAATGAGGACACCTTTACATCTTGTATTTTATAGGGTATATAGGGTATTTATATATAATGTGTACGATAAATTAAAAGAGAATTAATAAATATCAAATTAATATAATAAAATAATGTATAGTATAATTGTAAGAATAGTTATGCATTTCATTTTATATTTAATGCATTTTAGTATTGAATATTTATTAAAAAAAAAAATAAATATAAAATAGTATAAAATAAATAATAACTTAAACGAAACTGTAGAAAAAGTTAATAAATTATTTATTACTAGCGTTTAATTGACAAATATTAGATAATTAAGTGAACAAATTGAAGTGAAAAATTTGAATAAAATTCTTACATAAAAAATTGTATTTTCAAGTTATAAAATGCTATAAATATTGCATTTTTCTCTTCAATCTTATGTATCTTTCAACTTAAATAAATAAACTTTTAATTAGGAAAATAATAAAAGAACAGAGTAGAGTAGTAGAAAGTAGTCTTGAAATGGAACTTAATACAAAAATATGAAACATTTATATCTTTATAAATATCAATTCAATTCTTTATTCATCTTATTCTAATTCTATTTTATAATTCAATTCTATATAAGTTAAAGTAATTCCAGAATTTCGCTAGATTTACTTGCAATTTGCAATTTTAATTGCAAACTTAATGAGATGAAATAACGAAACTCATAAATAAATTAAGATTTAAGTGTTTAATGAATTCGTTGTTTTTTATTAGTGTATGATAGGGTTCTGATGGATCCGATTCTTCTAACGACAAGTGAAATTAATTTCAAACAATGCAGCAAACAGAAGACAACAGACAACAGACGAAAGACGAAAGACAAGAGACGAAAGACAAGAGACAAGAGACAAGAGAGAACAAGGAGGCAGCATACGATGACAGGCAAGCAAATTAAATAAAAATTCCAACACGCAGAACAGAGCAGACATTGAGCAGGAGCAGGAGCTGGAGCTGGAGCTGGCAGCTGGAGCTGAACTTGCCCCACAACACAAACAGCAACAGCAACAACAAGCAGTAGGAGAAGCTGAAGTAGAGAGAAGAAGCAGCAGCAGCAGCAGAAGTTTTCATCATATGACAGAAAGTCTAACTGCCGCTACGTGCCAACACAACAACAACAACAACAGCTATAAAATTGGTGGCAAGCAACTGTCGACGCGTCTGTTCGATGCAAATAGCTGGCGAAAAGCTGTTAAGAGCCCCCTCCCTCTCCACTCTCTGCCACTCACACCAATTCCAAAATAACAGCCAACTTGTCGAAAATTATTTCATTTTAATTATGCCAAAGGGCACACCCAGCACACACAGGAGCCCCAAGCCCCAAGCCTCAACCCCATCCCAAGAGCCCCAACTGAACTCAATGGAAGCCTTATAATGCTGCAGGACGTGCGCAAATGTGTCGCCATTTTGTATGCACAAATGAAATCACGTCACAGTCAGCTGACTGCTCTCTCTCTTTCGCTCACTCTATATTTCTCTCTCTCTCTCCCTCTCTCTCTCTCTCGTTGCCTATCTGCAGACACCTACAACTTAAGTCGTCATTATCAATTTGACTTAATTGCCGACACCGTCGCGTTGCGTCGCACAGTGGAACCTCTAGCAGTTTAAAGCTGCAAAAATAGCACTTGGAATATTTAACAAATGTAAATAAACTATTTTAATAATTGTTGTTGGCTTTACAAATATAATATTTCAATGCTTTTAATTTTATTGAAATAAGTACGATAATTTCTCAAATAAAAATACAAATTCAAAGCGAATTAAGAACTTTTAAATTTGCTTAATTTTCTTAGAATTTCAAAGGCTTCTCTTATGCCTAAACTCTCTGCTTTGTTTATTTATTACTTTGACTAAATGCAGCTGTGCAAATATTCGATTTTTCGCCACGTTTTTCGCCCTCTCGCCCCACAGTGCGTCGTCTCTGGCGTTGCCCACTTTACGGCGCGTGAGTCGCGTGACTTGTCACGAGTCGCGTTGAGTCGTGAATCGTTCGAATATTTTGTGTGACTGTTTAAAAGCGTTTTGTCCACATTTATTTGCATTACGCTAACGCAGCTCTCTCTCTCTCTCTCTCTCTCTGTGTGTGTGTGCTGAATTATTACATTAGGCACTTGCCACAGTTTGCCATAAATTTGATGCAACATTTTACGGCAAGTGCAAAGTTTGTGTTACTAAATCAAATGAAGGTGGAGAAAGTGTTTGTTTCACTTAAACAAACTTATAAACATTAATTTCAGTTAAAGAAATTCTAGTTTTCTCAAGTGCGACAACAATTTGTGGCAAGTGGGCAGCGCTGCAGCTGTGAGTTGTCAGCACTGCTCAGTAATTTAAAATGATTAAACGCTATTTAATACGGCAGTCATCTAATTGTATAATTAGAGTTACGTTGTTATTATATATGTACTGTCTGAAGTTTTGCACAGTTTGCTTTTGTTATCAGTTATCGATTATTCGAGCATTGCAACAATCGAGTAGATATTTGAATATAAATGTTGTTATATTTGTTTCACTATAATTTTTAAGCTCTCAGTTGCTTTACGTTCATTCTTTCGTAAGCTAATCGGTTATCGATTAATCGGGCAATTCACATAGTGGAATATATAGGAGCTTGACTCGCGACTTTTGACCTGTGACATATAAAATAACGATTATGGTTATCAGTTCAATGCATAGAGCTATCTTTAAAGACGCTCGATGTAAACAGAAGACATGTGAATCACATCAGACAAAGCACATATATGTACATTTATTCAAGGGGGTTTTTAAGAGTGTCAACAGTGGTGGGAGGGGGAAGCAGGGGGGGGCGATAAACCCTGTGGACATGTCAAAAGAATCGTGACAGCTGCATGGCCAGAGGACAGAGGACTTTCATTTCTTTCGGAAATTTACTTTGATACTCATCAATATGCAAATGAAGAGGTTGATAGGGGGGATTGGGGGGGACATTCTATAAGGTGTAAGGTAATATAATAGCTTGCGGTTAGACTTGAGTACTTGAGTAAACAGCGCGACTGAAGTGCAACATTCCTTGCCACTCAAACCGCAACAACGGAAACAGTTTAAGCTTTGCACCAGTTTATCAGTTGTTGTGCATATATAATTTCCCAAGTAATTTCTTATCATTAACTACATTAAATCAGCGCTTTCTTATACATGCGCTGATAAGTGCGATTAGAAGGCCACTGATTAGTCTTTGTCCATTTTATTGCGATTACACTCAATATGTGTAAAGTGTTTCCTAGGCCAACTCACAGACAAATGCCATTTGATGCTTGCAACTCGCGGTTTGCATAATCAGTTGAGAGCCAAGATACTCCAGATACACACAGAAGCCCTGTGGATACCGCTTGCCACCCCCCGCGCTGCCCCTCGTGTCGGCTGGGACAAAGTTCGTGTAGTTCATGGGCTGCGATTCGTAGTGCCAGTAAAAGTTCTTCATCGAATGATTATCGAATACCTTGGCAGCGAGATTGCCACGATGTCCGCCGCTCCAGAAGTGCGAGTGGGTATTGGCATGGACGTAGCTTTGCATATAGGTGGCCAAGTAGCGCATCTCCGTGTCGGACTCGATGCTGACCAGCTTGGCATGAGGATCGAGCGTCTCGCAAGCGAAGCCCGCATGCAGCCAGTCGAGCTGGGAGAGGTTAAGGGAATCGGAAGTGATCGAGGGAGGATTAGGAGCAGTAAACTCACCATGGCAGGCACACTGAATACACGTCCATTGTACGATAGCTTATAGTACTCATAGGACGACTTGGGAACAGTGGAAAGAGTTAATACCTCAAAGCGAGTAGGCACTTTGCATACTTACTGCCTTGTTCGTGGAGAAGAAGTAGCAGCTGTTGCCGATCTCCACAAAGGGTTTCATACAACGAGCTATGGAACAGTTAGTTGCACTGTCGAAGATACGAACTGAACTTACGTTTCCAGAACTCCATGTAGATGCAAACATAGCTGGCCAGCAGTAGGAGTGCCAGTAGGACTCTCTCCCACGATTTAGCCACCTTGAACATGGTGTGGGCACCTTGAAGGCAGAACTGAAACTGCAATCGCTGGGCTCTGGGAGATTTCTATTTATTCGCAATGAATGGAAACAGTTTTCAGCTGCAGAGCAGTTGCTGGAAAAGCTGTTGCATTCCACGGAAGTGAACTGATATCGCTTTTATTTAGTTCATTGGAATCTTTAATGTATCCATATGCGGATTTGTTGTCGCATCTGTCGTGCGACTCTTGTAGAAGGCTACATACAGAACGCTTAAGATTATGGCGAATAGTATAAAGACCTTGCCCCATTGTTGGACATAGACGTAAGGACGGCGCCAGGGAGTCGTATATTCGCATATATAGAACTGATCGTAGCCCCACGATCTGATCATGTACAGTTCCGAGTCGATCAGTTGTAAGCTTAAGTTGCAATCGGCAGGAGGTTCCTCACCAGGCAGCCACTTGGCATAGCTTACGGCCTGGTTAAGAGCCTCCCACTTGAAGGGATGGACACTGTCGTAACTGTGGCCCGATGTGCCGAAGGTGCTGCCATTGCCGTATCCCTTGGAGAGTATATAGTGCTGCAGTTGAAGCATCTTAGCCTCCGTCAGCACCGAGACCAATTCTCCGTAGTTCTCCCAACAACTGCTACGCGCATCGAACCAATCAAATGGTTGTTCATCCTACAATTTTCCAAAATTCATTCAGTATTCTACAACTTTTTCAAATTCCCTACACACCTATCGATATACTTGTATTTGATAATCGATATTCGATATTCGATATTCGGCATTCGATTACTCACAGTGTTTCCCACGCCTATGAAGTACAACGTCCCTCCGACCTCATCGTATACGTAGTCGCCTTGACAGATCCCAATTATTGCTAGCAGACAAATAAGATTTCCATAGAATTTTCTCGGCATTTGCATTTGCATTTGCATTTTCCCCATCGATTTCAACATTCTCGCTCAGAATGCACATTTGTACTAAGCGAACTGTTGTTGGGGAAAACAGAATGTAAGTTAAGTAGGCATCAGCTTAATCAGGGTTTATGTGACAGCTTATCTCTCTACATTAAACAAACCAGCAAGCTAAGCTTGTACTTCCCTTTAAGTCAGACGCAGCTGAGGCTTATAAAACATTTTGCAGTAATATGCGTAATATACGTAGCATATAGTTTGATTCATAATAAATCGAATCGCATTGTGAGTGAGTGAGAGAGAGAGGGAGAGAGTGAGTGAGAGAGAAAGAGAGAGTGAATGAGAGAGAGAACGCTATTCAATATCACAACTATAATTACTCATGCGCAATGTTGATAAATTAGTTAATCAGTGTTTACAATTCTCGGATCACGTTCTGACTAAATGCACAAAGGCGGACTTTAATATATATATATATAATTGATAATTTAATTTATATTTATTATATATATATATATATATATATATATATATATTAATGCACGACTTTCGTAATATTTTTTATTATATATTTGCTTACTTTTAATGCAGTATAATACACTGTACATTAAGTACTTTGATAGAACCTCACAGCAGGTGCTTAAAAACTACTTTTTTTTTGAAGTATTGCAAATGAATTCTAAGCAGCAAGCTTTTGCCTGCATGCTCAATCCTAAGCTGAGTGATATGTCACTTCAATTACATGTGCATGTATTGTGCATGTTAAGTTGCCAACTTGATTGTAATTTATTGGTAAGAACGCAGATACTATATAAACAACTACACAAGTACACACATTCGATCGCGACAGCAACATGTTGCGGCAACATGCTGCGGCAACAAAGCAACAAAGGCAACAAATGTGCCTGTCAAATGTGTCAACAGTTTGCGTACTCGCAGCGCGTTCAGTGCATTACAGTCGGCTCATTGATGAGCAGCTGTTCGCAGATGTCCACGGCCTGGGCGTGGCAGGAGGCGCTGCTCATGTAGAGCTGGCCGTGCTGAAGCGTGAGCAGCATACAGTTGCGTCCCATGCGCGCAGTGGGCTCATCCTTCAGCCAGTTGGTGTAGTTCATGGCGCGGGCACGTCCAAAGTAATTCCAATAGAACTGCAAGTCACCAGGCCAACGATGGCCGGCACTCCAGAATTGTGTGCCGTTCTGGTAACCGCTCTCATATAGATAATTGGCCAGCACATGCATCTCCTCCGCGCTGTCGAGGCACACGCGTGACGTGCGCTTCTCCTGATAGCAGAAGTTGCTAAACGAACTTGGCTAAGTGTCAACTGCTGTTTCAGTTTGATTTGCAATCGCAAAATTTTGTGCTCGCTACTCACCAGCGGCTCCTCATCGGCCACGAAGTAACAGTACTCCTCCTGCACCTTCTCGTATGGCACCTTGCAACGCATCGCCACCGCCACGTGCAACGTGAGGCCAGCCCAGAGGCAGATCAGCCAGAATTTCCAGCTGTCTGGCATTGTAATCGTCAACAAACTGCACCACAACTAGTTTCCTTATCACTGACCGAGTGAGTTCCGTCCCCGGTTCCCATAACTCGGCAAGCGTTGTCTTATCAAGTTTTTTTTGTGCTTTTTTCTATGCTTTATATTAGTTTCATTTTTGTTTACATATGCGAATTGAACGAATCCAAAGTTCTATTTGTTTTTGGCCAGCAATTCTCCCAGCCGTAAGGCTCTCCTCTCTACCCCTCTGCCACTCCCTGTCTCTCTCTTTCATCCTCTCTCGTATTTCCTATAACTGATAAGGCATAAATGGCATATATATACAGCTATGGTCATGCAAATAGCACTAATAAAAGATATGATATATTTATTTATATAAATTGTATTAAATACAAATAGATTTATGTAATGAAAAATAAATATTACAATCCATACTATATCCATATATTAATATAGACATTAAATATAAGTTAATTAATTCTTTTTTATTATTATCTTTATTTCTTCTCTTATAATCATCAGTTTCTAAATTCTTCTTTTCTCTTAAAACGTATTTCAAGTTTTGATTAAGTTCCATTAGTTTTCCCCTCCCGATCCGAGCGAGCAATGTTAATTGCTGCCGCTTCACATAATATAATCCACATTCCATATATTTATATTCCCCAGCCAAACAACTGTACTACTTGGGCTGCAAACGTTTGTATGTGCAGTTAACATTGTTTGTGGCATGATGCACGCCAGATGGCGCACGCTTTGCCCATATGCTTTTGTTTCTCTACATCTCAGACAGACTGTTAAGCTAACAGTCGTGGAGTGTAAGGCGCTGTTAACTGTTAGCAGAGGCTTGTCCCTGCCCATAATGTGTATAATTATTTGTTTCAATTAAAAAATACCATCGCACACTTAAAATACAAATATTTAACAATAAATTTGTATGCACAGTGTAAAAACAGTTTTCATAATGTATTTTATTCTAAAATGTTAGTATTCTGATGACCTGTTTAAATGAGGCGCGCCAAAGAGGCGAACAGCTGTTCAGACTGTCGCTGAGCAGAGCGATAACATTTTCAGTAGGTGTCTCTGTTAGCTTAGACATTTTACATTAACAGACCTGTTATTCATGAATTTTCTGTTGAAGCGTGTGGTTGTTGCGGCCGGTAAATGCGATGAAAAACGAGAAAACAAGCTAAAGTCGCGTGTAAAATTGTGTTGAATATAAATTTAATAGTTTTTATCAAGTTTTGCAATGTTTTAGCCGCTTGTGGGGTAACAATTTATCGCTTTTCACCGTTCTAAGCGACGCCACTGTTATTGCTCTGTGCTCTTCGCTGTTTTCTCTGCGCGTGTGCTTTGCTTTCATATTCGTTGATTCGATTGTTTACGAATTCGTGTGTGTTCATAAATGTGCAAAAACTAGCGGAATTTTACAATTGTTGAATGAAAATGCCAATGAAAGGCTTGAAAACAACAACAAACATGCTAAATAATAACAAATCAGTGTGGCTGGCACTGCTGACGCTGACTGCGCTGCTGCTGCGTGATGGCAGCGGCGTCGCTGGTCATTTAAATGTGTTCCTGAATCCCGAGGAAGTGATGCGTTTGCTTGGTAAGTTGCCCCCACGCTTTCCCTCAATCAAATTATTTTCCCGATAAGTCGTGCCCTTTGTTATTGATTTCTCCACCTCACTAAATACAACAACAACAATGCAAAGCAATTGAGCAATTAGCGACATTCCATTTGTGTCAACCAATTATGTGGCAGTTTCAATTTACAATTCTACAATTTATTTTCCATTGAAAACTGAAATGCTTTTCAAAATTATGTTGATTTGTTTGCTTTAGCTTAATTTTAGACGCTCTCTCACTCGCTCCACGCATCCCCCATCTGCGCTCTCGCTTGCTCTCTCAGGCATGCTGTTGCCGCAGGTGTTGTTAAACAGTTAAACAAATAAACAAACAGCGAGCAAAAGAAACAACAACAACAACAGTACTGTTTCTTCTTCTATGTACATAACTTTCAGTTGCTTCGTTAAGAAATTTTACGCTTCGTAAAAAGAAGCAGCAGCAGCAACAACAAAAACAACAAAAATTTACAAGCAGCATTAAATTTATTTCACTGCCAGGGAATATTTTTGAATATTTCTTGGAATTGAAATTCCTCTACCAAAAAAAACACATACGCACAAACACAAGAGACACGCAAACGAGATGACAACGCAAAGGAAACAACAACAACAAGAGCAACAACAACAAGAACAACTGCAACGGCTATGGAACAGGCAAAAGCAAAACGTGACTTGGAGCAGCCGCAAATGCAAGAATGGAGCGGAGGAGGGGGCAAAAGAGACGAACGCAAGAGAGTCTGCCAGAGAGCAAGGCATAGTCGGGAGAGGGCAGCAACAGACAGCAAAGCAGGCATCGTCGTCAGCTGTGCGTCTGTATGTGTTTGTGTGTGTTGTGTCTTTGTATTGCTTTTGGTGGGGGTGCAACTGTGCACAGTGGGCGTCAAAGGACATGCACATGTTCAGGCATTTTATCAGATTTTATTGTATAACGAATGTTTGGTATTCAGTCAACAAAGCATTTGTTAACTAATAAAAACATATTCCTTTGATTTTCGTTTTCTATTTATACATAACAACATTTAGAATCGTTCTTAACTATTGTCACTATTTGAATAGCATCAATTACTTGCAATTGCGCCCACTGTGCCAACGCCTGTCGTTAGTTTGGCACTCGCTGTTTTTGGCAAGTCAGAAACTTGTGCCGCCCACTGCAAGTGATTTTGCTTGTTGTTGTTATTGTTGTTGTTGTTGTTATTGTTGTTGTTTGGCATGCTGCCTGCTTGTTAAGTTTAGATAGAGTTTTTTTCACCATTGCCATGTGTGGGATCAGAATTCTTTTTATTTTTTTGTCTTCTCTCTTTTATTCTGTTGCCGCCAACGACGATGCGCATAATTTGCGTATGCATTTTGAATTTTGGGGCGTGAAATCAAATATGCAAAATATCGTATGTTTGGATTTGGATTTGGATACGGATTTGGGCTGCTGGGAGTCCGAGGCTATGGAACAGGAATTGTGGGCGACTTAAGCGCATTCAGACAACGCCCATTTGTAAAGCTGCAGCTTTTGTAGAAACATGGCGACTAATTAAGACTAAGCTGTAAAGTTTTTAACACTCTCTCGCTCCCCCTGTGTTTTCCTTGCTTTCTCTCTTTATCATGGTGTTCGTGCTTTTTTATTTTTTTATGATATATGCGTGCAATAAAGAAATACGCTAAGCCATAAATCAATTAGGCAGCATAATTTGCATTTGATTTGTGTGTCTTTTGGCAAAAGGGGTTGACTTTCTGTATTCCGTATTCAAGTTGAAATTCATCCGAGGCTTGAATAAATTTTTATTTGCATTGCATTTTTATAGGAGCAACGGGAGAGCAGCAGAAACAACAACAGCAAGAACAACAACTCATCCCAACGGGGAGTCATGCCTCCATCTGCCTTCTGGGATTTCATTTGAAAAGGCCTTACTCATAAAGCTGCTATATGAAATCATACTTGTATGCGTGTGTGTGTGTGTGTGTGTGTGTCTGTATGACTGTAGCCAGGGTCTGGGCTGGGCTAACACGATCGATCGTTTCTGTCACTTGATAAATATTTCATTTGATTTTCCTCATATTACTTCCCTCCCCTCGCGACACCACCCTACCATCTTCTTAAATTTAATGCGCCTTTTGCTGCTGTGACACGCTTTGGGCATTTTATTATATAAATTGAATTTTAATACCATTTTATTTTGTACATTTTTCGTAGTTTTCGTTTGTGTTTTCCTTTTGACAGCTTTTTACGACTTTGACGCTTTGGAATTTTCTTTTTGTCTATTTCAAATGATTATTTTTATGGCCTATTGTACGCTGTTAAATTTTGTGTGCATTGCCTTTAATTTTATTGCTCATTTGCTGCTCGTTAATGAAGAGTTGCATTTAAAAGTTCATCGCTCGGAGCTTTCTAGCTGCCCGCTCTCTGTCGCAGTCCATCTCCTGTTTGAAAGCTGCGAACAGCATGTTTATTGCCTTCGCTCTCTCTCTCTCTCTCTCTCGCTCTTCGCTGCACTTGCTGCTGCTGTCAAGTGTGACACGCCCATTGAGCAACGCCTCTAGCTTTGCTTTAACAGTGATCGATTGGCGCAGCTGCTAAATAACAGCACAAAGCAAAACAACAACAACAGTAATAGCAAAGCACAAATCACAACAATTGGAATGTGTTAAATTCACCACCAACTGTGTGAAATAAATTAAGCTCAGGCCCCCCAAACAGCTTGAATGAGGCTTAAAATATGGCTAGAGATATTGCACGTCTTCCTACTTTGTGCTCTGCTTCTCGTGGCCGATTTCCAATTTCTATAAATACAACATTTGCATAAATATTGAATACCTCTTTCATTGCGGGCAGTTTGAAGTTTCGAAGTGAGCCGCGACTAAGCCGCCTTTTAGTGTATCTGAGATGGCAAACAAGCTTAAAGTATCTGAAAGATACACAAAAGACGAGCTGCCGTTGCTACCACATTTAGCACCTAGCATTGGCACGTTGCCTTTAAGTATCTCTGTATCTTCGTATCGTATTCGTATCTGGTCGTTTGGCCATAACAAGCAAGCAAGCCACAATATTATCGTCTCGGGTTTATGGCTTGTTGTTCGCGCTGCTCGCCAAGATCATTTCAGCTGATACCCGCCAACAGCTTCTTTTCCCCCTCTCCCTCCTCCTTCTTCACCTCCACATCCACCTCCATCTCCGTCTCCATCTTCATGTCCATCTTCTTCCTCCTCTTCTACTTATACTTGTCGTGCTAAATGCCTTCCACGAACTGCAAACCGATCTCTGGGGGCCAAAGTTGTCTTAACGGTTTTGTGCAATGCCCCAACGATATGATCAGCAGACGTTGCCTGCGCTGCTCTTGTGGCATGATCTATATTTTAATTGGTCGCCTGCTTGCCTCAAGTTGCTGCAGCTGTGTGCTTGCCTATAATGAAGTGGCCATTAGCTAATGAAGCTATATGGCCAATACGAGTGCCTACCATCAGCCAATTTATTATGAGGATCTCGTGACACTCTATAGGCATGCCTTGTCTT
Organism: Drosophila macrospina; assembly: GCA_035042075.1. NCBI lineage: Eukaryota > Metazoa > Arthropoda > Insecta > Diptera > Drosophilidae > Drosophila > Drosophila macrospina. The sequence goes on along the minus strand of JAWNLW010000326.1, from coordinate 1,729,582 downwards.
ACGACGTGAGATAATTAACAGCTTATGTGTTGCGGCTCTTCTTCTTTCTCCTAACCCCAAAACTAGGCCATTATTATTGTTATGATCTAGGCCCTGTTAATAGCCAACTAAATGAGCTAACTCTTGTACCAGCTACTGAGTCTGACTTAGAAGCAGAAACACTTGTATTACCTGAAGTTACGATAGTCTTCAGTTAAGTTAAGTTTGAAGTTGTTGTTCCATGAGGAAAGAGCTGACATCTTACTTATAATATATTTAAAACCGATAGATAATTAATATTGAGATCACATATATACATATGTAAATTCTTCTACGCAATTCTACTCAATTCTTCCCCATAAATCTCGTGGCTCAGCTGCAATTCACTTGTAATCTCCCACATCCGGTTGAGTTCAGCAATTAATTCTAATAGATGTCTCGCCTCGTCACCTTGATATGTGATTATCGATGCGACAATCGTTATCGGTCTGAGTTTTGTTTTCGTTTCGACAGCAGATACGTGACTTATGGAGATTTTCGGGTGTTGTCCCTCCACTATTAGACGCTTTATTATGTTGTTTGATTTGATGTTCAATCTATTGATAATGCTCAGCGATCATTTTGTGGCCTCGTCGACGTTATCGATTACGGTTTGATGGGCATTTGACAGGTCATAGAGAGAGAGAGAGACAGGTCATTATTTCGAGTCTCGTATTACACAGACATGTGTGTCATTGGAAATCTCATATTTTGTAATGAGGCGACGGTCATTTTCCATGTTCGGGCCATAAACCGTCATAAACTTGACTAAGCCAGGGCTTAAACTGATTCAACGCATGGCTTAGTCGTAAAAACTATTGAACAAATAAGTACGATTATGTGAATGTGTGAATATAGTGTCAGACCATTGGATACATTGTAGTCAAATTATTTAATAGACATCAACAACTATGGTTAACAACAAATGAGAACAACAAAAACGAAGGTTTTACCTTTTGAAATGTGTTTGTAATACGATTTTTAGCGATTTATCGTTTATGTTATCCTCTTTGAACAATTGCTACGGGTACAGGGTATTAAAATTGCATTTAAATAAATGAAAATCGCGTAAACCGATTGAAAATCGACGACTGCAAAACAAATCAAATCAAATAAACGCGAAATTGTCGATGCTAACGTTTACGTCAAAGGCTTAAAATGCGAGCGTCTGTTCCCTTGACTCTCTCGCCATTGTGGGCGATTGTAAAGCGAAGAGCGAAGAGCGACAGAGGGGGGCATGTGGTTATCAGTGCCACTGCACAGAGGCTGCAACTTACCACTGTCAACTGATAACCCCGCCGGGCAGACACCACGCACACCACGCTCCATGTCAATAATAAATAAATTCCATTGTTTGCAAGGCTTGCTTGCCTCTCTGCTCTATATACGATATATATATTTGTTTTATATATATTTATATATATATATATATATATATATATACATACATATATATGGAGTATACAGCGTTGGCACATACGGTTGTAGTGCAAAAAGGAATAATCATATTTACATTAAACAAAAACATTGACAAGCAGCAATGAATGAAATTGCAGCGTCGCACAGTGGAGCAGCTTCATGTATTTTCAAGCAAAAGTGAGAGCAATTGCAGTTTGAAAGATAAGAATTATATAATTAACAAAGGAAGCTATTCATTTAATAAATAAAATGCGATAATTCTCAATTGAAAGCAAACTATTTTAAAATTTATATAATTATATATAATTAATTATATATTTAATAAGAAACAACTAAATAAATATTTAGTTAAAACATTTTGCTTTATTCAATTAATAATAATAATATAAAGAAAAATTGCCTTTTCTTTTAAATAAATTTATGCCAAATATTTAAATTTGCTGACACATTTTCTATGCGCCTTTGCCTCACTGTGCGTGTCATTCGCTCTCGAGTTTGTTTCCATCATGCCTCACGGAGGAAGGTGGCAACGCGACGCGAGGCGTGGCGAGGTGAGGCGAGGCGGGGCGGGGCATGGCAGCTGACAACAGCAAATCCGCTCGTAAGTAACAAATGCAACTGTAAAGGGGCATAAAAGCTGCAAGTTGCAAGTTGCAAGTAGCGCGCTGCGAGCTGCGAGCTGTGGCAGCTACACACACATGTGTGTGTGTGTGTGTGTGTTGTTGTTGTTGTTGTTGTAGCTGTAGCTGTAGCTGTTGTTATGTTTATTGAGCTGTACGAGTATGTTTATTTGGGCCATGCACTGTGGGAATTCGCCAGGCGAGGCATGCAACAAACCATGGCAACTTGCAACTGGCAACTGGCAACTATTTGAAAAGCAGCTTGAGAATGAATACACTCACTGAGTAAGTGAATAAAATCGTGCGTTTCGCATTGTTGTTCAAAAGTTCACTGCAATTTCGCTCTGTTCTCCATAAATTTGTTGCAAACTTCACACAAATTCTGTATATAATTTATAATAATAAACATGTGCACAAACAATTTAACAGTGCAGTGCTCTCAATAACATTTTTATAAAATGTTTAGAGTGAAGTTAGAGTTATTAACAACTGTACGAATCAGCTTTAACACTCACAACTCAACTTTAAGGACTATTCCCTCAAGATCTTGTCAATTTTAACAGCTACTTTAACATGCTGTTAATTGAGCGCTGTTGCTTTAACATGTTCTGATATGTTCTTAGCAGCTATAGTTACTTATAGTAAGCTTCTTTAGCTGGAATTGAAAGTTGTAGAAGCGAGAATTAACTTACAACTAATGCAACGGCACTGCCAACTCGTTGTTATGGTGCTGCCCACTTGCCGCACTTCCTCGAGAAGTTAACAGACTTGCAATTTTATAAATATGTATATATCGATAAGTTGGCAGCTGTTGAGACTCAACACCAAGTAGAGGACTATACGCGATTAGGGTTAATTGCTATTGATTTTGGGCATTACAAGTCTGGCCATAAGCGTTTGTCAGCTAGTCAAAAGCGTCAAGCGAAATATTTGAATGATTAATTCGAGCCAATTTTCAAGCATCGAGCCGAAAGGCAATGAGCCAAAAGATGAAATAACAGAAGAGAGAAAAAAATGTGAGGAAATCTGTGCCAAATGGTTGCCAAACAACTGAAGAGGCTGGCCCTAAAAACATGGCTAATTTAGCTGGCACAAATTTGTTACAATCAAATCCGTAAACGAGTAACAAGAAACGAGAACGTTGCGCCTGCGGCTCCATAAGCGGATAAAGAAAAAAACACTGAGAAACAGTAAAAACCAAAGCAGAAATATTAGGCATAAAGCAGCAATAGCAATAACAAAAGCAACAGCAACAGCAACAGCAACAACAACAACAATAGGAAAAGGCGCATCATTTATCATAACGACGACGTGAGACAGCAACGTGGATACATCTACAGATACAGATACATCTGCAGATACAGCTACAAAGATAGAGATACAGCTACAGCTACAGCTACAGCTACAGATACAGATACTTTGGCTCGAAGCTCAAAAACATGTTAAATGTTGACATGTGATAGGCGTTTTGTAGGCGGGGCTGTGTAAGCTTTTAAGCGAAATTGTTGTTGTGCGTGATAAGCTAACAGTCGCATTAGACCGAGGAAGACCTGCGACTGGAGGCTGTCAAGGAGGCGGAGGTGTTAGTGTGCCAGGAGGGGCTGAAACAGCTGCTGCGAAATGGGAGGCAGCAGCAGATCATTTGTTTTATTTATTTTTCGATTTGGCGAACAAAATGCAGCAAATGCAGTCAAAGTGACATATAAGCCATTAGATGGGCAGATGGGCACTCTGTATACCCTGTAAATATTGTTAGAAACGGCATAGAGAATGCTGTAAAGAGGGGAAAGTAGTAAGACATACTTGTTAGATAGTAACAGCTGAATTGTAAGACTTTAGTTGGTAGATGGACACTTCTTATACCCTGTAAATATGTGTAGAGAGTGTAGAGAAGGCAAAAGAAAAGCAGTTGCTAGTAAAATGTACATAATAATACACATTGAAAGGTTTCTTGATGCTCGAAAGTGACAAAGAGCTAAATAGAATAAGTAAGAATGAAAGATTTGCAGGCAGAAAGGTTTGATAAAGTATTCACTTTGTTAATAACAATTGCTGCAGTTTCCTTAAAGAAACTAAATTCAATTTAAAGAGGAGAAGAACTTTGCTGTCTTTATAATAATCATAGTTATCGATTGATAAACAGAGAAGTTCTATTCACTCAAGTTCAAGCTGAAGTTCGAGTTCATTTTGTTGTTACACATTTTCAATAGTGTAACTTCACACACCTGTAATAGGTATCTGCCAGCCGACTACTGCCCACTATTACTTTATTTCTGTGTATTTCTTCTACTCTTTTTCTCTTTTCAAGGGGGGGAAACGTGCACATCATTAATCATCTATTGCAATTTGATGTGGTACATGATAATGCAGTAAGGGTCGTGGATTGTTTAACCCAAAGGGAAATCTGTGGTTGCAGAACTCCCACTTCACCCCCCTCCCCCCTTCTATTTGATATGTGCTTAAATTGAGTATTTGGCAGGCTTAGCTGCGCAGAGTTGACAAATGAATCGGGCTTTGTATGCCGCTGCAAAGGGGAGCATTCAAACTTTGACCTCGACGCGAGGAATCAGCATTGGTGAATCGACAAAACTTCACGAACTGCAACGCTAATTACAAGAAAATGGAAAACGGAAAATGCAAACTGGGAAATGTGGAAATAATGCCAAAGCCAGGCAGTAGACAAAGCTAAGGCCAAACAAAAAAAAAAGAAATAGAAAACATTTTTGAGTGTCTAAAACGAGTTGGCAGCTTGGCAGTTGTTGTCTAGTTGCAACTTAACTCCTTTTGCCTGCGAGTCCTACTCTGTGCTGTGCTGTGCTGTGTTGCCTGCAACAATGGTCACGACTCTCTGTGCAGTAGCAAGCTATTAAAAAATACTGCAACAACAACAACTACAGCAACTGCAATAACAATAACATCAGCGACAACGACAACGACAACGACAACATCATGACTGCACGCTCTGAAAATTCGACATACGATATGGATACTCGTACTCGCACTCATACTCGTACTCATACTCACACTCACACTCACACTCATACCAATACTCAAACTCGCATTCACATTTACCCATGGGTCCTGCCTCGCTGCTCCTGCCACAACTGCAGCTCCAGGCACGCCCCAAGCAGCACAAGCTCAACCTGTTCACACCTGCAAGCCGACAGCTTGAATACACTAACTTAATTCCTTAATATCTAGATTATTTGTTGGCATTTATCTTCAGCTGAACTAGAGTTTACTAAAATAAGAGAAAAGAAAAGAAAAAGATGGAAACTTTAACTTTCTATGCCCATAGTTTGGCAGTTGTTTAGTTATAATTCTCTGATTCCGAAACACTTTAAGAAGTTTAAGTTAATATTTAAAAGAGACTTAAATAAAGAGAAAATCTATTTAATTGTGAGCAATATATATTAAATAAATAATATATTATATATTAAAAATATTATATATTAAAATTATATATATTAAAAATTAATTATATATTCAAAATATTGTTTAGCTGATAGAATCATTTTTTACTTCTTTGCCTGAGGTTGCCAAGTACAGAAAATAAATTAGCTGAGCATAAATTTGTTACAGAGAAAACTAACATTGTGCTTAGATTTCTTGTAGCTCTTATAAAGAGGTTTGACTGTATTAAATATTTAAAAAGCAATAACTGCGCGAAGCTGATTGAAGCTGAATATTTATACTTCTATTTGATGGCATTAGAAGTTTGTGCGTTGCATGCTGCCTAGCAAATTGGCAATGCCCTATCAGGCACTGCTTTCCCTTGCCGCTGCTTGGCTGTTAGGGTATACGAATGCATATAAAAAACATGCAAGCAGTTATGAACATGGCACACACAAAGGTTAAAAAAGTTCAAGAGCCGTCGAGCTGAGCACATGAGAGTGACATTTGCTCGTGACATGAAGGTAGACGAAGGCGACGACGACGACGACGACGACGACGCCACTTCAAGGCAGACTCTTGAGAAAGAGTCTCCCTCTCTCCCTCTCTCTCTCTCTCTCTCTCTCTTTCTGTATCTCTGCTTCTCTCCCTTTTGCCCAACTCCTTCCCCACTTCCTTGCAAAGTGCAATAAGGCGGCAACTTTCACATGAGCCCGTGAACTGCACCTTCTGCTTTCACGTTGGCCCCGCCCCCGGCCCCGCATGCTGCTGCCTTGTTGCTGCTGCCTCATATGGCAATCGAATGCTAGCTGCCTCTTCTAAGCCTCAAAGGGTCAATGGAAGCGTGCGGCCTGCCTGTCAGCCCAACTTGCCCCGCGGCGCGGCGTTGCATTTGATTAAGTCATGGGCGCTATTTTTAAAACGCTAGCGAGGCATTTGTCGCAGCTACACAACGTGCAACATGTTGCACATTTGAGAGAGGAAGTCGCCCGACATGCCCACTGTCTGGCCCCGCCCTCCTGTCTCTCTGCACATTGCTGCCTCCTACTGTGGCACAACGTGTCTATGCCTCTGACACAATTTATACGCGACTTTGTAGCCGCCAAGTTGAGACATTCCTCAAGGGGAGGGAGAGGAGAGGAGGGGAGATGTAGAGAAGAGAGGTGGGTAGTGGGGAGTGGAAAGTGGAGGCTGCATGCCCCCAAAGTTCTGGTCTATGTCAACCTACATGCTCACTGATTTTTATTGTTATTGCCAGTTGTCAAAGGAAGTGTGCCCCGCTTTTCTCTCCCGCTCTCTCTTGCTGTCTCTCTCTCTCTCTTTCGCACTCTTGCGCTGTCTCTGGCTTTTTCATTTTTCGTAAATTATTTCCTGTGCTTTTTTCCGCCGTCTCTAAGTGCGGCATGCAACAGCAGGCGGTTCCGAAAGAGTTGAATGCACCACGTAGCGAAGTCTTTTTAGCTCTGCAGGTTGTTCCTTGTCATATTAGCTGGATTAGGCCAGAACTTGGCCAAAATCAAGCTGAGAGCGAGCGGAACAACGGGAAACAGTGAACACAAAGTAGATGAATATGAAATGAAGCAATTCAAAGTGTGCAGACTTCTCTTCTAGATTGTCTTCATAGAGTAAAGACATTTAGTAAAGTTCTACTTGAATTGAGTAGGAATTGCAGTGAGACAAGTCAGACTGAGCAGAGTGGGATAGAAGATATGCTGCTAGATACTACAGATCTCAATTAGTACTCAATGAACTTAAGACACTGAATCGAATCTCTGTGAGCTGTGAAAAGAGAGAAGTTCTATGGAACTCATGCAGCAAGTCGAATTGCAGAAGAATAATTGATAGCAACTCAATTAGACTAGACAATATCTCCATTTAGATCAAGGCCTTTAACTATATTTAACAAAATGAAATATTTCACACGATCGCACTGGCTACAGTGGCGTCTGAAAAAAGCGGTACACTGCTGCGAGCTGTGATTTTTGCCAATAGAAACTTGAGTTTCAACAGATCATAAAATATTAAAAATAATTTGGAAAACATATACATTAACTTGGCCTAATGAGCGACTGTCTGTGTGTGTGTGTAGCTGTGTGTGTGTGTGTGTGTGTCGTCTTATGAAACTACCTGCACATTTCATAATCATTAACATAAACACAACAATCCATAACAATTCAAATCAGGGCCAGACATCTTTGGCAGTCGCAGTCGCAGTCTCAGTCGCTTCATTAACTTGATTTTCGTTTTGGCCAACGCAAATAAACGCAATGCAAGAAGAATGAAAAGAACAACAACAACAACAAGGTAGAAAAGAATAATAACCAGACAGATGGACAGACAAATCTCAGACATGGTCAGGGCTCATTTGCTGTTTGTCTTGAAACCTTTTTAGACTATGAACTAAAAGTTCACAGTCTATTAGGTTTGACGAAAGCGAAATGTGCGTAACAGGCAGAAGGAGGCGTGGCAGACCCTATAAAGTATATATATTCTTGATCAGCATCAACAGCCGAGACGATATAGCCATGTCCGTCTGACCGTCTGTCCGTCTGTCCGTCTGTATGAACACCTAGATCTCAGAGACTATAAGAGCTAGAGTAACCAAATTTGGTGACAACACGTGTATTGTTTGCAGGCAGATCAAGTTTGTTTTAGATTTTTGCCACGCCCCCTTCCGCCCCCGCAAATCGAAAAAAACGTATAACTGAAGCTACCGACTTTAGATTTAATTCAGATTTGGCACATATGGAGAATGTCCTTTTCCGGACGTTTTCTGAAGATTTCAGCACGATCGGATCATAAACATAGAAGATATTAAGGAATGAATGATCTCCATGTTCATGGCGCCTCTGCGGCCAAAATTGCTTTAGCTAGAACAACAACAACCAGAAACGCCGCAAAGGCGCGAGTTCGAATCCCACTGCTGACAATTCCAAATTACATTTTTTAATAATTATAAATTAATTACTCTTATTTTATATATACATATATTATTAATTTTACCTTATTTGTCAGAAAATGTTAAGAATTTGAAAGAAAGCAATAACCAAATTTCGTTAGAAATTCGTATACATATACATATGTATATATATGACAAATGCAAAAACTCGTGCTGTATATGTATTGACGTTGCCGACAGCGCAGTATGTAAGGCGGTGGCTCAAGCTTAGGCGTACGATTTGCGTGTAAGAGGTCTGCGGTTCGAATCTCGGTGCATCCCAAACAAAATTTTAATGTTTTTTAAATTTTATAAAAGCAATATATATGCACAAGACGCGTTTTTAACCACCAATTGATTTGTCAGCATAGTTTTCATAAGCAACTCAGTAAAAACAGACGCGCGCTGTACAGTTACAGTTATACGTGTATACACAGCAACGCGCAAAAAAAGTAACGGTTGTTTGTTTTCCCTTTCGCTCTTGCGCGTTCACTCACTATTGCTGCTCTCTTCCAAGAACGAACGATAATGAGTTGAACATTGCTTAAGCTTATTTGGCTTTAAATTAGTTTAATATTTGCTTTATTTTTTTGCTTTCCCCGATTAGTTCATAGTCTACCACAGACGTTGTACGACTGTAGCTGCCTGACTTGTTTTGTTTTGTTTTTTTGCTGGAAACCCAAATCGTGGCCTGGCGACACGAGTTGGTTTCTTGTTTTTGTTACACTTAGATCTTCATACAGATATAGATAGAAGCTGCAGTTGCTGCTTGTTGTAGATGCAGTTGCAGATACAGATACATTTACAGATACAGATACATATAACCGATAAACTCAAGCAGTAGTTCCAAGGAATTCCCTAAACTCGCTCGATCACCCGTGTTTATTTATACAAAATGTTGTTGTTGTTGTTGATGCTGCTGTCGATGGGCAAACAGTCCTCAACTTTGGCTGGCTTGATCCAAATTCCATCTAGATAAATTTACATGTAGAGTGCATGAGTTTGTTCCACTTACAAATCTCCTGTTGGGGTTGCTGCACTGCACGTGTCGTAGATGCTTTTCCGATTGATAACTACTTCAACTGCTTGGAGTTCGACGTGGTTTCTGCGGTTTTAGCGAATCGCGTGATTCGAGTGGGTGTGCGTGTGTGTGTGTGTGTGATTCTTAGCCATGTTATGAATAGGTTAATAAACTTGTCGAGTGCTAAACAGAGCTGTAGTGATTGCGTTTAAGGATAAGAAAACATGCGGCAGAGTTGTGAGTTGCTTTAATTGTAGGGCAATTGAAGTAGTGGTTGATTTAGGCTGGGAAAGAAGGGAAAGAATAAGGAATGAGTTAGGAAAGAATTGGGAAAGAGTAAGGAATGAATGAAGAAAGAGTAAGGGCAGAAAAACGAATGAGTTAGGAAAGAGCAAGGATGGAATGAGGAAAGAGTAAGGATAGAATGAGGAAAGAGTAAGGATAGATTAAGGATAGAAGTAGTTAAGAATAACGAAAGTTTAAGGAAGGAAAATAGAAAGAATAGATATGGGTATAGGTATAGATATATATATAGATAGAGATAGAGACAGAGATAGAGATGGGTATAGAGACAGAGAGATAGAGATATAGAGATATAGGTTTAGATATATACTTCCTCTCTTTTCCATATATCTACTTCTATTTCCTCGCTTCTTTTCCTCTCTTCAAACCACATTCATTCATCCTTATGAAGCACACACCCAACTAACCCCAACGACTTCGCATCTGCTCTGCTTCCAGGTGTCTCCGCCGAGGTCTACTACGTGCGGGAGGGACAGATCAACAACTACGCGCTGAACTTCATAGTTCCGGTTCCGGCCAATGTGCGGGATGTGAGCTTCACATGGCAATCGTTGGCTGGGCGGGCGTTGCCGTACAGTCTGAATGTGGTCAGCTCGGATCAGGAGGTGTTGCCTCGTCCGGCTGTGAATGTGTCGCAGATTGGGGAGATTCCCACGCATATACAGACGTGGGCAGTGGCTCTGCGCTGCAGTGGAGTGCGTGCCGCAGAGGTGGACATAACGATTAGCCTGGAGGTGATCTTGAATCGGGCATTGAACAATGTCACCCACTTGGTGTTTCGCCGCAAGAAGATCTGCTTGCTGATTGACAGCGAGGAGGAGCAACAGCAGACGCTGGGCAGCGATCAGGATGATCCACAGTTGCTGGAGACGGTCCTGCCACCGCCCACCGGACTGATCACACTCGTGGTGGGCGTGACAGTGGCAATGAGTGCGGTCTGCATTCTCCTGGTGATCGCTTATTGCGTGCGGGGTGCGGCAGCCAAGCGGCAGCATCATCAACATGGCGGTCAACCCATGCGCACGTCCAGCTTCCAGAGGTTGAACACTCAGCCGCCTTGCCAATCCTCGCTGGGCTCTGCTGCCTATATGACGCCTTCGCTGATTGCCCCCGTGCATGGCTCGTCGCTGCCCCGCAAGGTGGCCGTCTCCGTGGAGCAGCAGCAGCAGCCGGAGGAGCTGCATCGTCGCATCTCCGAGTTGACCGTGGAACGCTGCCGTGTCCGGCTCTCTAGCCTGCTGCAGGAGGGCACCTTTGGTCGGGTGTATCGGGGCACCTACAACGACAGCCAGGATGTGCTGGTCAAGACGGTGGCTCAGCATGCCAGCCAGATGCAGGTGCTCCTTCTGCTGCAGGAGGGCATGCTCCTCTATGGCGCCTCTCATCCCGGCATACTCTCCGTCCTGGGCGTCTCCATCGAGGATCACACAACTCCGTTTGTCCTTTATCCCGCGCTGAACAACACACGCAATCTGAAGCAGTTCCTGTTGGATCCGGCGTGTGCTCGGACCGTCACCACCATTCAGATTGTGATGATGGCCTCCCAGCTGTCCATGGCACTGGATCATCTGCACAGTCATGGCGTGGTGCACAAGGATATTGCGACAAGGAACTGCATGTGAGTAGAAACGAAGGCAGATTGAAGCTTTTGAGTTGAGTTGCGTTGAGTTGAGTTCACTAACTTCTCCTGCTTGTTTACTAAACTTCGCTTGAACTTCGCTCTCCTCCCCCGCAGCATCGATGATCAGCTGCGCGTGAAGCTCTCCGACAGCTCGCTCTCCCGCGATCTCTTCCCGGCGGACTACAACTGCCTGGGCGACAGCGAGAATCGCCCCATCAAGTGGATGTCCCTCGAGGCGCTGCAGCACAAGCAGTTCTCCGAGGCCAGCGATTCCTGGGCCTTTGGCGTGCTCATGTGGGAGCTCTGCACCTCCGCCAAGCAACCCTACGCGGAGGTGGACCCCTTTGAGATGGAGCACTATCTGAAGGATGGCTATCGCCTGGCGCAGCCCTTCAACTGTCCGGATGAGCTGTAAGTGCTTGAGACGAAAGACTTTAACTTGAAGATACTTATCTCCCCCTCTCTCTCTCTCTCCCCTCTCTCTCTCTCTCTCTCTCTCTCGCTCCCTCTTCTATCTCCGTCTCTTTCTGTGCAGCTTTACAATCATGGCCTACTGCTGGGCTCTCCTACCCGGAGAGCGTCCAACCTTCGCCCAGCTGCAATCCTGTCTCTCGGATTTCTATTCACAGATCACCCGCTATGTGTAGAAGGCACGCAGGGAGGAGGATGTCACGTTTGAGGCGCGCGCACTTGTAAAGTGCCGTGTCCAGGCCATTTGAACTCATCGAACGGCCCTCGAATTCCGCAAGCATCATCATCTTAACCATAGTTAGCTGAAGTCCCTTTAGTCTGTAAACGGATTGTGAAACTGCCAAATCTAATATTTAGAGTCTCAACTGGGCGAGCTACTTTAGTGTGTAAATATAGAGAAACGATTAATGTACTAAGTTCACACACACACACACACTCACACACATACACACATACACATACATATACACATACATATGCAGAGTTATGCGACTTGAATGGGGAATTGCAAACGATTTTGAATGCAATTTCAATAGAGTTTTTTACACAGACGAAAACTAACAAATCTAGCGAAAGAACCTTGAACCGAAATCAAATATAGTGATATTTATCTATACAACTTATACATTATGTAGTTTATATTAGCGCAATAAGTACATCTTATGTAAGCCTACGATAACGATACACATATTTATAATGAACAACAAAACAACGCACAATAATTTATGGGTAATAGAAATTTATATCGATTTATCGAACAATAAAATGAAAATAAACAAAATTCAATAGAAATTGTCTTGTCTTGTCTTGTCTTGTCTGGTGTTTTTGGGGTTTCTTAATGCTTTAGTTTTATTACCAATCTTTACAGAGATTTCCCCTAAAAAGCGGCTATTAAATGCGTTCAAGCCGATCACATTTCGGCGAAAAACTTGCTGGCTGCGCGGAAATTTATTGAGGTTGCCTGGAAAATGGTCGGGAATTGGAAAAGGCGTAACCTTGCTGCTAACGCAAGATACACAAATACCTAGAGACAAGCAGAGAGAGAGAGAGAGAATGAGAGAGAGAGACAAAAGAACGTTACGGTCACACAAATTAGCCATAAATTTTAATTTTACATGACAATGTTCTGGTTTTTTTGTTTGGGCCTGGCCCGAAAGACGCTAAGAGGATAAAGTTGGCTAACGCCTACGCCCAAAGCAAGAAGACGAATCAATTTTGTTTGTGGCTTGTGTCCTTGGCCGCACACACGCACACACACACACACACACACACACGAGTCATTCACACAGCATAATGGCAAGATGAGCATATACATATATCTTATGTGGCAACTGCGAAAAGTGCGCTAAGTAGGTGTGCGTGTGTGCGTGTGTGTGTGTATCCATGTGTGGCTGATTCGACAACACATGTCCTGTATACACATGTATGTGTGTGTGTCTGTGTCCTTACAGTTTAACAGCCATTCTCAGAGTCATATCGTAAATATTTTGACAGAATCGCTTTTGCTATTGCCTTTCGTGTTGGCCATTGTGTTTCACACAGCATCCCCTCACCTCTTGCTCTTGCTCTTGCTCTTCGTGCTGGCTCTTGTGCAGCCTTAACTCGTCTCCTTGTTATTGTTGTGTCCCTGAAAAGGGGGCGGCACCTGCTGCCTTGCTGCCTGCGGTAATCCTTGTGTTTGTGACTTGACCTGCTTCGTTTGCCATGGCATTTGGTTATAGCCTTAAGCGGCTTTAAAGTTACATTTACCGTTGCTGCTGCTGCCTTCTGTTGCCTGTTGCTTTTGACTTGGCCCTCAAGGAGCCAAAGAGCCATGAGCCAAAGGACTCATGTGATATACGAGCCAGCAGCCATTGTAAACAGTTTGCTTAAGCACATAGTTTGTTTATACTTATTACTTGCTAATGCCCTCTGAAATATATACCATATGTGTGTGTATACACATGTGTGTGTGTGTGTGTGTATAGAGACTGCTGCAAATCTGACAGCATATTGATATCTATCTCCTGCAGCAGACATAGGTATTCATAATATGTACAACTGCAGCTCATAAAGTGTACATAATTGGGAGACGATGTGTGCTGTCCATTTGCTGACTTGTAAACCAATCTAAAAGCCAATAAGATCAGCTGCTAGTCGACCAAGTCGAAGAGGGAATACTCTGTAAAATGAGCAAAAGAAATTGATTCGTCAAATGCAAATTAAGCTCTTGAATCTATGTGAAGAGACGAGGCAACCTTCGCATGAATACTCTCATCAAATGCAAATACAAATAAGAGAAGAACTATTTATTAACAGAGATAGAATACTCTATTAGAATAAAAGATAGAATACTCCATTCAATTTTAACGGATTTTTATATATGTATATATAAGAACTAAAAATATAGCTTCATTTAGTTGATTCAACTTATCTGAAAACTTTAAATTTTATATGAAATACATATTCAATCAGAGTTATTGTCTTTGTAGAGTTTAAAGTATTTTTAAGAATAATAAAATATATGCAATAAATAGTATTTCGTTTTATAAACAAATCTGCATCTCTACTTTGACCAAACTTATTTATAATAGTTGTAAGTTTAAGTTATTCTATATAGACTTCAATTACATTTTCTTTTCTTCACTTGCAAAGTAAACTAAAACTCCTATTGAACGTTATATATGGTATATCTGATCTCTGATAACGTTTGCCAATATGTTGATCTTAGAAATTATAGTATATTTAATTTGCGATAGTTAAGTTTATACACAAAGAAATTTATCATACAAAATCTTTACTTTGAATTAATTCTTTCCAAGAGAGCTTCAAGTTTTAGTTATTCTTTATTTTCTATATATACTTGTCTATAATTTACATATTTAAATAATAATTAAACTGAATTTTATGCTTAAGTCAACTCTTTTGCATATTTCAATAATTTACCAATGTGTTCTTTGGCTATTCTAACTATTTATTAATATTATAATTAACTATATAGTACGATAATATAATCATCTAATAGTTAATTGCAAACCGAACTCTGTTAAGTTTGGCTAAAGAAACATAAACAATACGTATAGTAAACCTTATTATTATTACTATAAAACAATTCTACGCTTGATATTACAATTGTTTAATAATATTTCTAATTATTATTGCTACGATCGTTTATATTTCGAATATATTACATATTTTTATAATTTATATTACTTGACATTAATTGAACTTCTTTTGCAAAAGTTCTCGTAGCAGATTCAATGCTGTAGCTGATATACCGCTAAGTTTGTTAGGGCCGTGTATATTTTTGCAACATTTCCCAAGCATTTTCAATAAACAGTTCAATTCCTTAAGCAAAATACTGTCTTGGATTTCCGGTTGCTCGGGCGCCAACGGTGGCAGGCCCACAACCAGACCCTAGAATCGACTGAAGAGCAGCCAGAGGAGCTACGAGTACACACATTCATGTATGTGTGTGTGTGTGTGTGTGTGTGTGCGTACAATGCAGCATTTATTTCCGTGCAACATGCAGAGGCCGCTGACGACACACTGACGAGCTGCGAGGGCGCAGTAGGTGGGATGGGGGGAAACGGGGCTGGGGCAGGGGCAGCGTTGGATTTCCATTTCACATGGCCGTGCGATTTCCACGTACGCGAATGCCGCTGCCGACCCCGTCAGCTTCTCAAGTGGCAGCCGGTTGAACGCGCCTCAATGGGCTGCACCCCCCCTCTCGCACACACACACACACACTCACACACACGCGTACACACACTTGCTGTGCGCCTCGGTGATAATTTAAAAAGTTTATATGCAGGCTGGCAGCTCTGCAGCAGAGGCAGCAGCAGAAGCTGGAGCTGGAGCTGGAGCTGGAGCCATTCTAATGACAACTTAAATAAACAACTGCACAATGCTCGGGAAAATGGAAAATGGAAACGGCGCAATGTTCAAGTTGTTTTTCCCAACGTCGAGGGCGGCCCATTGTGTGGAAATATTTATTTTCTATAAATTATTTTCGATTATCGCAAGCAGAGTGAAGTTACTTCCCCTCCACCCCCCTCCACACACACACACACACAGAACAAACTAAATAAATGCAGTGCGCTGCAATTAAAGCTAAACAAAATGCATAATTTCTGGTCATTTGCCGAGGCCCCGTCGATAAGCTAACCCCCCTGCCCCAACCCCCCAGCGCCAACTCTTGTAGGAGATAGAGCTCCCAAATTTATGTACAATGCATCCGCTAATGGAATTTTAATGTTTCATTTGAAATAGTCACAATTTCCATTTGACTTTATTCAAATATTGAATGCAAGTATTATTTTCCCCTCCACTTCTTTTTCTTATTTTCTTTTTCCTTTTTTTGTTGTTAATAAGTGAAAATGTTTGTTGATTTTATGTGGAAAAGGTTGGCCAACTATTTACTGTTTGCTGGCAGCAACTGGCGCCGCAATTCCAAAGAAATGAAATGGAAAATTCATGTGAAAAAGTCAACTTGCAACGAGCTTGGAGCTGTGCTGAGTAGCGCAGAGGCAGCTCATTGGGGGCAAACGTTGACTATGACAAAGTTATTGAAATTAATGGGAACTCATACATTACTTAGGCGCAGATAAGTAGCATTTAAATTGTTTAACTTAATAGTGTTGAATAAATACTTTAATTATGTTTTCAGCAGATGTAAAAATGCTATTAAAATTGAAATAAAGTTGTCATACTTTATATACTATATTCTACACTTTTTATTACACATTTATTATATTTAAATAATTCATTAAATGCACTATTCAATTGCTTAAAATAACGTAAGCAAGTCCGCTTCAGTCCACTGCAAATAATAATAATCAAATTAACATTTAGATTAAGACGTTGAACCAGGTCATACTCGAACAAGAAGTCGCAGTTAAATTGTTTAACTAAATAGTGTGAAATAATTACTTTAATAATGTATTCAGCAGATGTAAAAATGCTATTAAAATTTATATGAAATTGTCATACTTTATATACTATATTCGCCACTTTTCATTACACATTTATTACATTTAAATAATTCATTAAATACACTATTCTATTGCTTAAAGTTACGTAGGCAAGTCCGCTTCAATCCACTGCAAATAATAATAATAAAATTAACATTCATATTAAGACGCGCACTTAATGTTGGAGCAGTATCGACTCGACATTGTTTCCAGGTCATAATCGAACAAGAAAAGTTGGCAGCAAGTTTGCTTTGAGCCTGACAAGAAAGAGTTAGCCAACTGTCTGGGGCCCGTCTCAGGCTTGGCAACTAGCCCAGTGTAAGACGCAGAGAGCTGGTTGGTTACTCACGCAAATCCTTTAATGCCATTTATCATGGAGGAAGGTGCGCTGTGAAATCTGAAATGCATGCAAAATATAACGCGCTCTGGCTGATCTCTGGCAAAACAACATTAAATTGAAACAAATTGAACATAAAAAGCATTCAAAGTAAAGCAAACACCTCGACAAGGCGAGCAACTGCGGCAAGGATGCACAGGATCAGCGATGAGAATGAGTTGCTGGCAAAGTAAACAGACGCACACACACAGAGACAGAGTGGGAGTGCAAGTTGTAGAGGAGGGGAGAGGGGTGGAGTAGGGAATGGGCGACTTGTTGGATGGGTTACTTTGGTAGTTTCAAAAATAGAACGCACAATCAAGCAAAGGTACACAACAGACGAAGTGAAGAAGCGGCAGCTGAGAGGAAGAGAAACAGACAGAGAGAGACAGAGAGAGAGTTAGAGAGAGGGAGAGACAAGAGACGAGACACTGACAGACTGACAGGGAAGGAAACGGAAGTATTTTCTGTTGATACTGAACTCAATTTAGACGAAATCAAGTCAAACATGGCAACAGCTACCGGGCTGGCCAAGAGACGAGGGAGATGCAACGGGAACGGGGAAAAATTGTTGTAGTAAATCATGTGGGAGCACAAAGGTAAATGGAGGAGTTGGGAGCTGAATGCTGAAAGCTGGAGCCTTCAAGCCAATGCAATGCACTTGGCGTGTGTCCAAAAGAATGCTCAAGATGTGAGACGACGACGACGAGGAGAATGAGAATGAGAATGTCGTGGATGTTGTGGATGTCAGGTGGAGGTGTTTGTGCCACCTGGAAAGTCAGAAAAACTTGAGGCCTGATTGATGTTTGTGCTCTTAGCTGTTTGTTTGCAGACAGGACAACCAATGAAGGACTCTGAACATGCCATTCAATTTTCGATTAAGGTTTCGTTGGCTGCCAGCAAATTGGTTTCGTTTATATTCTTCTCCAGCATTTGGACTCCCCACTAATCAGTCGCCGCAGTCCAAATATTTATGCCCAGCTCCGGCGAGTGTCAAGCGGACAATGCGCACAAGAAGGGCAAAAGAGAGAGTGAGAGAGAGAGAGAGAGAGAGAGGGAGAGAGGCAGCCAAGGAAAGTGAAAGTCAGCGCAAAGGATAAGCAAGGAATAGTGCAAGACTAGCAAATCGCATGTTGTTTTGTTACAATTTTCCTGTTCATACCCAGCAGCACAAGCCAATGGGGTATGCTAGGCATTAAGGGAAGCTTGCTTAATGAAAAGATATGGTGTTTAATGCAGTTGATTGATCTTTTACAGATCTTTGCTCTTTTGTCGCTTACGATTGTCGAGTGTCTAATCAAATAGAGAGCAAACTATTCGAAAATCGATATGATTTAATATAGATACTAGGGTATCTAGACAGTTAAGATCATGTGTATATTAGCAAATTATATAACTATACTCTTTAAGAATGCCCTCCAGTATTCTAAAGATTAATTAAAGTCTGAAAAAATGTTGATTTATTCTCTTTTATTATAAATTTATTTGTTATAATCAAATAACTTATCTAAACAATCTGGGAAATATATGAGAGATATATATAAATATAATATTTCGTTGACTGTTGAGATACCCTATACGCTTTAAAAGTTTCTTCTATTATTCTAAAGGTTAAATAAATTCTATACAAATGTTGATTTATTCTCTTTTATTATAAACTTAATTGTTTAGATTATAAGTTATCTAACAATCTGGGAAATATATGAGAGATATATATATAAATATTATATTTCGTTGACTGTTGAGATACCCTATACTCTTTAAGAGTTTCTTCTATTATTCTAAAGGTTAATTAAAGTCTGTAAAAATGTTGATTTATTCTCTTTTATTATAAATTTATTTGTTTAGATTATAAGTTATCTAACAATCTGGGAAATATATGAGAGATATATATAAATATTAAATTTCGTTGACTGTTGAGATACCCTATACTCTTTAAGAGTTTCTTCTATTAATCTTTAGCTTATTTAAAGTCTGAGAAAAGAAACTTAATTGTTTAGATTATAAGTTATCTAAACAATCTGGGAAATATATAATTAGTAGTTAATTTCAATAAGCTAACAGCATACCAACTAAGTTAGTTAGAGTGTCTAATTGTCTAACAAGTTTAAATCATTAATATAAATTTATATTTTACAGAATATCTTTAATCAGAGAAGAGATGTCAACTGTTGCTCAGTATATGTGGACAAGGGGTAACTTGCAGTCGTTCCATTTGCAGTGTTGTTACAGAGTCTTCTTACATCTTCCTGTTTTGTTGTTCAGCTTCCTTTTGTGAGTCACATTTAATGGGTTTAGCAATGCCATTTTTTTCGCTTTCCACATTTTCCTTGTTTTTTTGTTCGGTTTGCCTCGAACAAAACGTTTTCCTTTCGTGGTCCGCAGCACAGAAAGAGAGGTGAGGAGGGGGTGGGTTCAATTTCGATGGTCGGACAATGGCACAGACAGAGACTCAGCATGTGGTGCAAGGATTTGTGTCCTTGCGTGAACCTCATGCACATTCCCATCCTTTCAATGCGAACTGTCGGCACTTTCACTGCTCGCTCTATTTACAGTTTAGGCCAAAGCAGCGCGAGAGGAGTGGGGAGAGGGGAAATGGTGAGTGGTGTGGTGTGTTTGGTAAACATTTTCGACTCTGTTGTTTTTAATAAGAAAATTGGCCAAAGGCCACACACACACACACCCACACACAACATTCTAGGGAACAGGACTAGGGGCAAGTTCTGTGGCAGATTGCTTTTAAATTTAAGACTCGCTTCGTTTTAGTTTTTATTCCATGCTGCGTGTGTGTGTGTGTGTGTGTGTGTGCGGGTGTGTGTGTCTATCTATGTGTCACTGTGTGTTTTTCTGGTGATTTATGCTTGTTTGTTTTGGGCTTGAGCATGGATTTGTGGGTCAAGCCGAGCCGAGCGAGGATGTGGATGTGGATGAGGGAATTAGTTGGTTGGTCCAGCGCATTGATAGAGTTTCAAGTGGATAACAGATGACTGGGTAACGAATGGAATTTCGGATGCTTGCTGAATAAATAAACCCAAAAAAATATAAGCCCATAGCCATACTAAACTAAACACAATCCCCAAATAGAATAAACAACAAAAATCTAGATGACATTTGCATTATAGATAAGAAATCTTTTAATAAACTGTGATAAGATCTCAATATTTTCTACAAATTCCCAAATCAAATGCAAACACGAATATGCATTGAATACATTCACATTCACATTCAGATTCACAATCAGATTCACATTCAGATTCAAATTTAAATAAATATAATATGAATATAAAATATGTTCACTGAGCAAGAACAACAAGAAGTCAAAGTCAAAGATGAAGGCGAAGATGAAGACGGAGAGGAAGACGAAGGGGAAGATGAAGGCGAAGGGGAAGACGTAGACGAGGAACATCAAAAGCCGACGTGCGATAAAAATCACAGTCACAATAATCACTGGGGAGCACAGGCTCAAGAGGCTGATGTGTAGAGAGCGAGGGGGGAGTGGGAAAGGGAAAGGCGAAGGGAGCCGCTTATCGAGCCAGACATCGCATGCAGAGAGAGACAGAGCGAGAGAGCGAGAGAGAGAAGGGTACAACGAGGCAGAACAGCTTCCAGAATGCAAGTGATTTGGTTTATGTTCTTTTCGTATTTTTGGAAGATGTTCAAGTTGGAGCCGATGCTGATGATTCTGATGATAATAATGATGATGCTGATGATGATGATGATAAAGACGCGGACTTGACTTTGGGGCGTAATCAATTAGGCGACTCCAAAAGGTAAACACGCTGCCTAAACGCAGCTGAGCCACTGAGCCACTGAGCCGCCTGCTGACAGAGGCAGCTCGGTTAAGCGTTGCCTAAACGCACTTATCGATAATCTCAGACTGATTAATGTCGATTATTATTATGGCATTGAGGGGAGGAGCAGCAGAGTTTCAAATTAATGAGCCAACCACGTTCAATGCTTCGCTCTTTGAAACTTTCATTTGTTTATTTTCCTAATTTGATAAATGATGCAATTATCGAAGTGCCTAACTTACCCCCTTGACGTGGTTAATGTGGAATCTCATTATATGGGGTTGTCAAGCTATAAAGGGCCTAAAAAGAAGTACATTTAATAGAATGGAAAGTAAGGGCTTGTTCTACCTATGTGGAATGTGATAAATGAGAATCGGAAATTGATCAAGTGAAACTTGGGGTTGAAGTGTGTTGAAACAGTGACAAAAGCAGTTAATTTCAATTAATTATTTATAAACTAAATGCATACTTTAATTCATGTGAGAGAGATACATGCAAAGTGCTTCTTTTAATTTAATTTATAATTATTAAAAATGTATTTACTTGACAATTTTCTGCCTAAATCACTTACTATAAATGAGCTCAAGTTGATTTCAGTTGTTGTTGTTGTTTATGCAAATAACTGTAAGGCAACTAATGATTATCTATTCGCAACTAAGTTTAGTTGATCATAAAATAACTCGTAAACTATAAGAGAAAGAGAGAGATAGTGAGAGAGAGAGGGGGAGAGGGAGACTCTGCTCGATTAGAATCCGAAACTATTATTCTCTCGCACTTCTTGGCAGCTCAATCAGCTTAGGTTATCATCTGGAGGAGCTTCTCAGGCGCATTAGTAGCAGTACAAAAGACCCTCGAGGCAGTGGCGTGTAAAATAGCCAACTAAATAAGTAAGTGTATAGCAAAGTAGTGTAGTAGAGAGTAGAAGGGAAGTGGAGAGGTAGAGTATATGCAGCTGTCAGACATCAACGGGCAAAGTGTTGACAAAAGCAGCCGACAACATCAGATGTCAGCAGCTGTGGTCCACGAGCAGTCAGTAGATGACTTAGACAGCTCACCAGGATACTATTCCCCCCCCCCCCCTCGCATCCATCTCGAGCACAACCAACTACCACTACTCTTTTTAGCCAAATCCAAGGTATTTGCAACGGAAATAAACTGCGCACATTGCACAAACTTTTGAGTTTTTATGGCAGCGCGGAAAATTGTCTGTGCCAGCTACAGAATGAAGAGAGAGGGGGGCAGGGGCAGGGGCAGGCAACATGAAGTTTACTAAACATATTAAAAAAGAAAAAGAAATACAAGTAGAGAGAAAGATATACTAAGGCAAAGAGGAACTGTAAAAAAATTGGTAGCAGTGCCGCCAAGTGAAATAAAATAAATAGAAAAAAATAGATATTTGCAGCATAAAAAAAGCAGTTGATGTTGTCGCTCCCCAAGGTGTCCCCGCGCCCTCTCCTGTTTATCGTAGGCCCCCCACTCTACGGTTTACGCAGAGTCACTTTTATGGCCACAAAAGTTTTCAACGTTTGCAGCTGCGTCTCAGCTGGAAATCACTTCAACTGTGGGCGGCCAAATGGTGTGGTATGAAGGGGCGTGGCATTGGCTTATTTAGCATAAACTTGGCTGCAACTACAACTGCAACGGCAACAGCAACGGCAACGGCAACGGCAACGGCAACTGCAACAACGCCAAACATGGCTAAACTAATTCCGTATGCAAACTTGGCCCCCAAAAAGCCATTGGATATTGTACACAGCACAAGAATGGGAACGAGAACGAGAACTAGAGAAAGACGAAGCAACATGGAAATGAGAGCAAGACAGAGAGAGAGGGAGAACGAACTCGAATGGGGCAACTCGATAGGATGGTAGCTCTCGAGAGAGCTAACTGAATTTTATGGCAAAATAATCATTGGCACTCGTGTGGCCTATTGATTAGCATGTCGCTTAGAGAACACACACTCCACACACACACACACACACACACACACACGCACACTCTCTTTGCTGGCACTGCCGTGACCAGCTGTATCTGTATCTGTGCCTCTGCACTGATACGAGTATCTATAGGTCTGCTTATGCTAATGCTGCAGGTGCAATGCGTTTTGGCATTTGCATGCAAATTAGTTTCATCATTCGGTGGCGACGGCGACGGCGGCGACGGCGGGTTTGCTGAACCCCACTTAGAGGTCATTTGAATCTGTTCTCGAACTGCCTAGCTAAGTATCTAAGTATCTAAGTGCCTGTGTGGCTTTGTATCTTTGTATCTTTCTATCTATTGCGACTGTTCGAATGCGAAATCAAAGTCAAGGCGGCAATATCAACTGCAAAGTCTATGCAAATTGTTATCAGAACATGGCAAAATATTACGTAGAAATAAATAAATTCCTTGCATTGCATTTTATACTCAATTTCTCAATTTTATTAACTGATATTTGGCAACTATCAAAGTGAAGTTGTAGCTCTGGGAAATTCTCTGCTTTATTTATATTTTATTGCGTATCTAGTAGTGCAAATAAAATATAAATTACTATTTGAATAAATTTTAATATATATTTCTTTCATATAAGAAATATATAAGTATTTTATAAATAACATTTAATATTTACTTTTAACTTTTTGATTTTCTATTTTATTCTAATTATAAATCACTTTTATTTAGTTTTCTTCTTACAATTAGCTCACACATTATCTTTGTTATTTTATATTATTATACTTTTAACAATCTATTATATAAAACATTCGCAAATCTTTCACGACACTCACGTCTGCCTGGCGTGGGTCCATCTCGAATGGAAATCTTTGGAGCCATGCAAATGTCTGCCCACGCAGCTTCATTTGCATTGGGAAAACCTTTTGCAGAGTAAACTCTATGCATGTCGCATTTGTATGCTTTGGGGCAGAGATGTGTCGGCCTACTGCGAGTTAGTGCAAACGCCTTGCAATGGTTTTTTAATCAATTTCTGTCAGTTGGCTGTCAGAGGAAATCAGGCAACGGCCTCAGTTTTCCGAGCTGCCTCAACGGTTCAAGTTGCAGTCTGGATGGCAAATTATGCGCATAGATTACCAAAGATTTCTAAGGTCCACAGCGTGAGAGAGCGAAAGAAAGAGACAGAGGGAGAGAGAGAGAGAGAGAGCGAGAGACAGAGACTGAGCTGACACTGTCCGACAAAACACAGTACACTGCATAACATGAACTTGATGGCAGTTGCTGGCGCTGATTTTTAATTATGATAAGTCGCAAGTGCAACACAAAATTTCATGACCCATTGACAAGGACAAATCGCAGGGGGGGGAGGTATGAACTCAAAAGGGGGAGGAACAGTTCCGCCAACGCGATTAAAATCTAAAGCAAATTGTTGCCAAAGCGGAAACATGTTTTTTCCGTATTTGTTTGGGCAGCATTGAAGAGCATTTGATGAGTGCAAAGCTGGAGGATTCTCTCCAACCATTCCGACTGATGCCACTGACCCAATGAGTTAGTTTCTGGGTTTGTTCAACTCTCCTTTGAGAGGAAACTGTACCAGCAAATGTTACAGCAAATGGGGAACACATTTGTGAAAATGGGAAAAGTGTGTATTAAGTGGAAAGCTGTGATAGATTGCTCAGGCAATCTTATCCTGCCGAACAGGAATATGTCAATCATTCCAAGCACAAATGTATTACAAACATCAATTCGATTGGATCTCTTACAAAGTAGAAGGGAAATCGAAGTGGGAGACTCTATTCTCCACTTTCGTGAACTCTCCAGACTATCATCAGTCTTTTCTCTTGATTCTGCTAATAACTGTGAAACGTTGTCCCATAGAAGAGAGCGCCATTTTTATTCGTATTATCTTTATTTATATTTACAGTTTGCTTAAGCACATGAGTTAAGTGAAGAGAGGGAGTTAGAATATGTAAGCATGAAATACTTTAAGAGAATCTATTGCTGCATGTTGTTCTATTAGTAGCATTAATTCTCTTAAATTGTATTCGTTGAATAAAATTATTTAAGAGAGCTATTAATGCATATTGTTTGATTTACATTAATTCTCTTAAAATGTGTTCGCTGAACTTTAAATTTTGAACAGCTGATTATGGAATTGTAATTAAACAGAAAATAATGAAGAAAGATAAATAAATAAATAAAATTAGTTAAGTTATGCGTATTCTGTATAAAATGTAAATTTCTGTAAGCTGTGACTTTCTGTTACTAACATTTAGTTGATCTATTATAATTTAAGTAACTATAATAATTATAAAGTAATGGAAATACGTTAAGCTTTATCCGTTTTTAAATTCTTTTGAAATACTTTTGCAATATGTTAAAAACAGTTGTTACCAACAAAAGCCACTAATGCTAAGCTGCTGCAAATACAATTAAAATTTGCATCTTTGGAAGACAGTAATGAATCATTCAAGTCTGAGATCCGCCCACTCTCAGAACTCCCCACTCAGACTCCACAAAAGTGCTTTAAGTAATGCCCCAAAATGATGGCTACTGCCGCAGACAGCTGAGAGTGAGCCACGAAGTACTCGAACCATTTGAATGCGGCCTTTTTTTTTCCAACGGATCAGTCATGTTTGCCATTTGGTTGCGTGGGCTGTCCGCCTCAGTGGCAGCGCCTCCTTCTGCTAATCTCGTTGGGCAGCCGCAGTTGGGATGTGATGCGGCATGGGGCATGTGGCATGCAGCATGCTGTGCGTGCATGACGCATTGCCTCGTTGGCTGTAATGGCCATAATGGTTGAGGCGATCGTGTTTGGGAGGCATCATCATCATCATCATCATCATCATCATCATCAGCATCCAGCCAAACAGTTGGCCAAGCTGTAGGCTGCCTACAAGCGATTGCGGTTGCTGTTGTTGTTGTTGTTAATGTTGTTGTTGTATTGCGTATCGCGTTACTTATGCAAATAATTTCAGTGGAAATGAGAAGTCGAGAAATCTGTTGCTTGGCTCTCCTCCCTCTTTCTCCTTCCATCGCTCTTCGCTTCTCTCTTTAAGCCTCTTTCTTTCCAACAATATAATTTTGTGTCTTTTTCACTTTTGTGTAATTTAATAACCAAGCAAGTCATTTTTTGCCCCCCTGCTGCTAACCCCGAGGCTCCACTGTGGGTGTGGCATAGGCGTGGGCTGTTGTTCTTGTTGTTGCTGTTGTTGCTGTTGCTGTTGTTGTTGTTGCCCCCTCTGCCCCTGCCACTACTGTGGCTTTTAAAGCACTTGTGCAATAAATTAAAAAGGCGATTTCGTGTCTCCGTTGCTGTTGCTGTTCTTGTTGCTGTTGTTGTTGCTGTTTCTGCTGCTGCTGGTGGTGCTGGTGGTGCTGCTGCAAGTGGTGGCAGACATGCAGATTTTTGACATACTTGTTTGCATTTTGCTGCCGTTGCAGTTGTTGCTGCATCAGCATCAACATCAGCTTGTCGCATTCGCATTCGCAGTCGCCGTCGCTGCCGCCGTCGCAGTTGCTGCTTCAACCTCAAGCAGCAGCAGCAGCAGCAACATCAGCAGCATTCACAACGACAACAGCAACAATAACAGCGACAGCGACAACGACAACGACAGCAACAGCAACAGTTTTGTTGCCGTTGCTGCTGGCGGCTGAAATGTGCTACGTCATTTCTGTTGTGTTGAATGTGCACTGCGAGAAATATATGCAGACCAACTGTTAATACATATTAAATTCTTTAATGGATGAGAAGTACAGAAATTATAATGAATTTATATTATATTATATAAAATAATTTTTAATGAAATCTATTCTATTCTAACATAAGAAGTTTCTTATGAATTTTCTAATTCACTAAATATTTTGATAAAATGTTTAAAAACAGAATGTTTAAATGTTTGTTAAACTATAATGTATAAGTCTGAAAGGTCTGTGTTTATATAAATAAATATTTTTATTATATTATATATATGTATATTTATTTATTTATATAATTTTAAATACTTTCAAAAACTAGTCTTAATAAAAAATATTCTTCTATTTATTAGAGACTTTGAAGTTTTAGACTTTAATAATCGCAATAATTAATACTGTAAAATTTATAAATAATAAACTATAATAAAATACACTAATTTTATATAAATTATTTTAAATCCTTAAATAATTAATAATTATATAAATTATCTGCAATGTTAATTTTTAATATATTAATATATTTTCTTTATTTGCAATAATACATAATTTAATAAATATAATATAAGTAATTTTAAATCCTTAAATAATTATATTAATTATTAATTATATAAATTATCTGTAATGTTAATTTTTAATATTAATATATATTTTCCATATTTGCAACAATACATAATTTAATAAATATAAAATATATACAATTAAATATAAATTAATTATATTAAATTCCTGTTTTCTCTTTATAATGTTAAATTATTATTATCTATTAGTTCAATATCTTCATTCCATGATTTAATTAAATAGAATTGTAATATGTAATTGCAATAAGTTTCTTGCAGTGCATTGAAGATGCGCCTCGCCCAGCTTCGTGGCATTCATGTCGTTGCTCTTGGTTTTTGGCTGAGTCGCCTCTAAATGTGGACAGACAGGCAGACAGACAGACAGACAGGTTTGTTAAAGAGGAGGAGAGGAGCGTGCAGCAGGTCTGCACTGGTTGGGATGGGATGGGATGGGTTCGGGAGCCCGAATCAGGTTGGGTTGAATTGGGATTGGATTGGATTGGGTTGGGCTGCGTTGGGTTTGCTTGTGTTGCTGTGTTGTGCTGCGCTCTGGGTGTCGTTGTCAGCTCATGTCCCCAACGAGATGTTTAACATACCCGTAGAAAATTGTTTTTTAGCTGCAGCGTCAGGATTTATGTCCAGCAAGACTGACTGACTGGACCAAGCGGACTGAGGCCGTGTTCGTGCCCGTGGCAATGGCTATTTAGTGAATGCAGCAGCTGCCACGCTATGATTTGACCCACATTTGCAAGGAGTTGGGTGCTGGTGTGTAGCAGAGGGGGAGTGGGGGGAGGGTTATCATGGGAATAGGATTTACTGATGGGGTTTATAAGCTGGCACGTAATGGTCTTTGGTTGCAAGTGGTCAGTGCTTTGTTGCAGTGGCACCTGCAACAGCAACTGCAACTGCAACAGCAGCCAGTCACTGGTCTCTCTGGTCACTCCGGTCTCTCTGGTCTCTCCGCTCCCCCCGCAAAGCAATGGCACCTGCGGAGTGCAGGCACTAAACTGGTCGCCTGTCACCCAGCAATAACTTGGCTGAATTTCTGCATTTACTCAGAGCTGAAACTACAACAAAAGCCAAACAACTTGGCACAAGTCACAGCAGGCCGCCGTCGGCCGTACAAATTGTCCCGGGCAAGTGGCCACAGCAACATTGAGGGGTGGGAGAGAGGGCGAGGGCAGCTTCCAGGGAAATGCAAAATTATGACAACTGCATTTGCAGTAAGCCAACGCAGCAACTGCCGCTCTGTCCCTGTTCCTTCCTCTTCCTCTGCTTTAACACACAGAGAGCATCCTTCGCCTGGCAGGAGGTCCTGTTCTCTGTACTCTGTACTCTGTTCACTGCTCACTGTTCTCTGTTCCCTGTTCTCTATTCTTTGCTCTGTGTACGCCTGTTGCCTGCCCCGTTTTGCAAGTGTCAAAGTTAACTCGAAATTATTGTTGGCTAAACTTTTGTGGCGCTTAGCCTGGCACCCCCAACCCTCCCCGCTCCCTGCTTCCCATAGCACTCTACCGCTACCGCATCCGGACTGCCTCTTCATGGCTTGAATTTATTGTTTGTGGTGCATTTCGCACATTTCAGTTTAGAACCGAGAGCTCGGCCTCTACCTCGGCCTCTGTGTCTCGGCCTCTGTGTCTCGGCCTCTGTGTCTCGGCCTCTGTGTCTCGGCCTCTGCCTCTGTCCCGGCCTGATGCTCAGTCTCGTTCTCGGCTTAATCAACTGCAATTGGTGCAATTTTGTGGCCAAGCATTTTTGCAGTCTCATTCAGCTGAATTTCTTTTCCTTTCCATTTTTTTTTTTTTGTTTTTTTTGTTGCCCATCATAGTTTCTCGTTTGTTGCCCCGTTGCATTGTTTTGCCTTCAATTTCAAGCCTGACTGCAGTTACATTAAAACTTTTGATTGCTGCTGCATGTTCTGCATGGGAATATGCACGAGATTAGTTCAAAAGGTCAACAGGAGAGGCAGCATGAGCTGCAGATGCCACACAACATAATGCTAACAATTGTCCAAGCTTGCTTTTAACGAAAGATTCGTGTTTTCTTTCTCAATAGAGTTATCAATTTTAGTTAAAGGCTGAAAGGAAGCTGCCTAGACCTTTTCAGAGAGAACTGCGGGGAAGGCTTTTGCTAAACTTGGCCTGCAGATATAGTCAACTCTGTTGGGAGAATTATTCCTCTACTCTAATCAGCTCATTTTCTTAACTATTCCTTGCACTAGACTCCGAAGAGTTCCTTCTTTTTCTTCTACTTGTAAAGTACCCAAATCTCTGGAAGAAACCGTGATGAATCTCTCATTTATAAGTATTCTCCTACACAACTCAGAGCTTAGCTGGCTGAAAAGAACAAAGAGAAATCGCTTATATATTGACTGCCTCCAGTTTTATCGACCTTTCTAGATAGATCTCAGTTCTGTTTTCCTCATCTACTCAACTCAACGAGTATGAATATGCATTTCCCATCTATTCATGCAATCCTTTTACAAACTATTTCTTCAATATCATTGCATTTAACGAGTCTCAACTGAGGCCCCTGGCGTGTGTGTGTCCTCGCCTTGGCGAGACAAATTAAAAAGTACAACACTTGAAATATTAATCAATTAAACCCATGCCAGTATGAGTTTTCCGCTTTGGGCTGCCACAATTTCCACACTCGCTTGACTGTCGCTTGACCTCAATTAGACCTTATCTAATCCATTTTCCACACGCTTTGTTTTGACCTAATCACCTCGGTGGCGAGGTGGCATCAACTACCTGCAGCTAGGGCAAATATAAATATAAATATATTAAATCTAGCAGGGACAACGAGCAACGGGAAATGGGAAACCTTCACAAAGGCAGCGTGACATTTTCCAAGCACTCATGCCCCTCCAAATGTGGCATTTGTTTTCGAGAAAACTGTTCGACTCGAGGCTAATTCGGGAAGGTAATCATTATGTGGGTTACACCCAGTCAAATACAAAATATTCTAGGTAGTTCTGAGAGATGAGCAGAACCGTTGTCTAATCTTCTTCCATGCTAAGCTGTCTTAGCCAAGAATTTGTCCATTCTTAGCTGGATTGCCAGCTGTTGGAATTATATTGAATTTAAGATTTGTTTAGAATTATTTTCTTACTTGGACTTGGATTAAGTGAATGTGAAGTTTACCCGAAGTAAATGCGAACTAAGAATGTTTATTTAATTACCTTTGCAAGCTGAGTTAAATAAGCTATTATCCCACAATTATTTTCTATTTATAATTGAATTTATTTCAAGTATTTACAATTTATTTGTTAGTTTTTATTTGACATTAAATAAATCAATTTGCTTAGCTATTTTATTACCATGGCAAACACTCAACATTTGATTTCCTCCATCAGCGCAACACGCATTTCCACTTACGAATCGATTTGCCTGCTTAAAGTGCAATTTATTTAAATAATTTCCACGCCTCTTTGCTGCCTGGGGAACAATCTGTCATAAGATGCAGTGGAAGAGTCGTTAAAGTCAAATGTTAAGTAAAGACGATGATCGAATCGATGCGACGATACAATCTGCAGATGACAAACCACTAAAACCGCTGCATAAAAATCCACAAAGTTGCATGCCACAGCCTGGCAAAAGCTTCAGCTTCAGCTGCAACTGCAACTGCAACTTCAACCTCGTCTCGAACGTCAACAGCGTCTGATAATAATGACGCTGCATAAATTGCGTTTTAATGTCAACAAAGAGACAAATATTATAATATCCCCAACTCGACTCCACATAGCCATGACAGTCCCAGAGTCTCTTCAATTCATCCCCCTCCCCTCCATCCCGTCCCTCCCAACGGCCAGATGTCAAAGTGCGAGCGAGCAAACGTGGAGAATTATTTGCGGCTGCCGAAAGATATTTCCTGCGGCTGCTTTTTCATGCCACATGCAACTTGCTGATGTTGCTGTTGTTGTTGCTGTGGCTGTGGCTGCATTTGTTGTTGCTGCCACAATCTAATGGAAATTTATGTTGAAAGCATGCTCCGTCTTCGTTCATGCCATCAACTAAAAGTCCAGCTACGTATTTCCCCTCCATCTTACACCTTTCCGCCGCCAAATTGCCTACATCATCTGAATGGCCAGCTTGTTGACCAGGCAGCAACAATTTGTAGGCATTTTCATATTGAACTGCCCCCAAATGACGACCTTATGAATTTACACTGCACAACAAAGCAGCGGTTTGATTTGCTATTCAAATAAAATAAAGGAGTAATTATTAAAAAAAATAATAAGAAATAATATATATTAGATAATAAATAATAAAAAATAAATAGTAAATAATAAATAATAAATATTAAGTAATAAATATTAAGTAATAAATAATAAATAATAAATAATAAATAATAAATAATAAATAATAAATAATAAATAATAAATAATAAATAATAAATAATAAATAATAAATAATAAATAATAAATAATAAATAATAAATAATAAATAATAAATAATAAATAATAAATAATAAATAATAAATAATAAATAATAAATAATAAATAATAAATAATAAATAATAAATAATAAATAATAAATAATAAATAATAAATAATAAATAATAAATAATAAATAATAAATAATAAATAATAAATAATAAATAATAAATAATAAATAATAAATAATAAATAATAAATAATAAATAATAAATAGTAAATAATAAATGATAAATAATAAATGATAAATAATAAATTATAAAAAATAAATAATAAATGATAAATAATAGATAATAGATAATAAATAATAAATAATAAATAACAGATTAATAAATGTGTAATTAGTAAATTAAGAGTTTATTTATTAACTCCGTGAGCAGAGTTGCCACCTTGTTTGATACTGCTTATGCTTATCTGGCAACATTCAAATGTTTATGAGTTCAATTGTAATTTTACAATTTCCCGAACCCGCTTTGCCAATACTTTTGTGAGCTGTTGCCAACTACTCTTGCTACAGCGTTGCCAGACATGCATAATTGTAACTTTAAATTATTGTAATTTTAAATTTAGAAATTAAGAAATAAATGAGAGATAAATCCAAATAAATACTTTAAGTATTCTCTACAGATCTGAAACCGTAACTTCCTCTAAATCCAGTTGCTGCTGTCGAGTGTTATTAGACGCCAATTGAGGGCCAAGCAGAGTTTCAGTTTGGGTTTGAAGTAATAGAAAGAGAGTGAGAGAAAGATAGGGAGAGGGGGCCGGGGGAACCGCAGCTGGGTTGTAATTTTGCAATTATTTGCTTGCCGCGGTCATAACTCATAGCGAACGTGGGTGCTATCACACCAGCCTCCTGCCCGCTGCCTCATGCCGCATGCCTAATGCCACATGCCGCATGCCACATGCCCCGCGCTTCAGCGCTTCATCATCCAGTTGGTCGTTTTCCTTTCACGTTTCCAATGCTTGAACTTTGACACACATTTTGCATTGCACTCGCAGTTCCTCCAGCCTGCCCAGCTAGCATGAGACTGAGACTGAGCTGATAATCGCATGCCAGACTGAAATATGCTCCATGTTTGCGCCTTTGGGGCGTCGGCCCGACCCAGGTCTTGGCCAGGCCACGTGAAAGTTGCAGCCGTGGCTCTGAAAGGTTTTTCCGCCATTTGTGATTCCAGCTATGCGACAGAGTAGAGAGGTGAGAAGGGGATTTAGAGAGATGAGAACTGGGTACCTGTGCCATATGACTGCTGACTTATCCCTGCCCGTTGTCGTATCTGTTGCTGCTCTCCCATGGCCATCGCCGTCCTGACAAGAGCACACACATGATCAGACTACGCAGATAAGGATTATAAATCATTTCTATAATATTTTCCACACAAACCAAAGATAATAAATCAACTACAAAAATGTCACTTGGCGCCAGCCAACAACCACCATAAAGACACCGAGAAACATTTTCCAATTCTTTTCTATCTGTTGCTGTTGTTGTGTTGTTCCTTTTTAAAAGGAGATTCTTACATATGCATGACGTTGTAACCATCTATTAGATGATTAATGTAAATGCTACGAGTTCTTGATAAACGATTCAAACCTAATTTGCATAATTCGTGTCGCTGTGTTTAAGCAAATTTCAGATATGAATCGACCTTGTCAGGCGGCTGCTTTTCCTTCCTTTCTGTTTTTCCCACGTTGCCACGACTTGTTGACACTTCCAACGAGTTGGCAGCCCAGGCTGGCTAATAAAAACCGAGGCAACTGTACAAGGAGTGTTAAAGATTGTTGTTGTTGTTGTTGTGAATATTATCGATAAACGCATCGATAGCTGCACAATTGTTGCACTTGCCATAAATCACAGCTCTCGACTCGCTGTTGGCCTTATCAGCTGCTGGGCTGTTTGCACTCGTCTGTGCGATAACACGAAACGATTTATAAGACATACACAACACAACACAACACACACACACACACACACACACACACTCGCACTCACATATGTAGTTGTAATCGCTGCCTTGAAATCTCACGTAAAAATTGCTTCATTACAGTTCGACTCGGATTCCAAAGAAGTTTTCGCCAGGCCCTCAGTCCTCAGTCCCTCTCAGTCCACATAGGGCTGCTGCCTTTTTAATTGATTGCTCTCTGCTCTCGTCCAGTGTCTCGCATTATCACAACAAGGCAATCGCAGCCTGCACACACACACACACACACACACACACTCATGCACACACACGATAAATAACAACACACAGCGGGCACTCGACGCGGGTCCCCTACGTGCGCTGCCTCTTTAAGGTTCGGGCTCGGCCGTAAAGGCCCATAATGAACCCTTTCTTTAGGCCGTCTTTGCCTTCTTCTTTACTCTTCACTACTCTTCTCCCTTCCTCTCCTCTCGTTTTTCAGTTGCTCTGACTTTGCTTTGACTTGCCTCTTGATAAACATCGCCCAAACCTGTGCCCATCGTTAGTCTTCTGCTTGTGTTGTTCTTACGCTGCGTCTTGTTATACCCTGCAGCAATTGCATGCTCAAGCAGTGCATAGACAGAATCTATCTATTAATACATATGCCACCTCATATTGTTGCTTGAAGTGACAGAGTAATCTCCCAATTGTAAGTCATTTTATCTGCACTTATCACTGGGTATCTGCCAGTCGAAGCCACTCAACTACTGCTTTCTCTGCAGCTTAGATTGCCGTTTTGCTTTTGCTCTCGTATTTAGTTTCGGCAGCTCCTAACGAGCTTCTCTACCTGTGCCTCTGCAGCAATCTGGACGCACTTATCGATTGAGCGATTCCAATCGCTCTATTGACCATTGACCAGTGCTGAGTTGTGATTGTGTAGCTTAGAGGAAGCGAGTAATTAAGTGTCTCTGTAATTTGCTTAAGCCATGGCCAAGTTCATAGTTCAGTGAGTTAACTATGCTACAAATTGCTTGCGGCTTTTGCCTTCGCCTGCCACTAAAAACTGTCGCTGCCTGCGGCTTAGTCAGCTGTCAACAGTTGATTGTCGGGCAGCAGATCTACAAGCAGAGTCAAAGTCAAGTCGCAGTCGGAGTCGGAGTTGGAGTCGGAGTTGGAAGTTGGATTCAGGGATAGGGAATAGCACTGGCCGCACCCAACAGCACAACAACACAACAACAACAACCACACAACAACCACACAACAACAACAACAACCACACAACACATGTGTTGTCATTGCCGTCGTCACTTGCATTATATTTTGACAGTTCATTTGTCACTTCTTTTGATTTGACTGCGCTCTGGATCTGGCCATGAGTAGTATCTGCTATATGCCGGGTATGCTCTGCTATGCTCTGCTATGCTCTCATTTGCCATGGTTACTACATATGGCGACCACCATGCCACAGATGTGTGTTGACAACCAAACCCACACAATTTCAGTTGACACTCGCTGCAACTTATGACGCTGAATGAGATCTCAATTGAGTTGCACAATAAAAGGAATGTTACCAGTTGAATACTTGTTTATGTATTTCATAAAACTTTTGGATAATATCTATAAGAATTGTCTGTTTTTTAGTGCTAGAATGTTACATATAGCATAAGAAACAATTCTACATTTAGCGATTTCCATTTACTTAAATTCATTTATGCAATATTCTAGACAGTTCTCAGACTCAGTTACTTTACTTATAGTCTTTATTCAGGTACTTTCTTTATTAATTAAATCTCTTTATTATTATTTATTTATTAAATCATATCCAATTGAGTTGAGATGATTTAAGTGATAAAAAGGCTTTAAGTTGGAATTAGTTGATACATCATTTGAAAGATTTATAAGTGAGTTAACTGAGCTTTAGTTTCTTAAATGAATTACTAAGATATAAGAGACTCTTTTAACAGTTTTCTTACTTCAATTACATATATTATTATACCTTTATTAAATGTAAAAGAAATGACAAACAAATCTTGGTTAAAATAATATTTAACTTCAAGCTTAAGAGATAAATTAAATATTACAAAATAATGTTTATGATAGAGATTTGAAGTCATAAATCAAACCAGAAATGTGAGCAATATTTTATTATTTTATTTTAAATTATTTAAATTTATAAAATATATAGATACAAATGTACTAAGCTGTGCTTTATTTAACCTTTTCAATGACATTTCTCTATCGATCATAGACTAACTAATAAGTATTCAGTCTCAGTCTCAGTCACAGTCTCTCTCTCTCTCAGTCTC
Source organism: Drosophila macrospina (assembly GCA_035042075.1). NCBI lineage: Eukaryota > Metazoa > Arthropoda > Insecta > Diptera > Drosophilidae > Drosophila > Drosophila macrospina. The sequence continues at coordinate 1,693,835 of JAWNLW010000326.1, read as the reverse complement.
TCTCTCTCTCTCTCTCTTCTCCCTCTCTCTCTCTCTCTTCTCTCTCAGTTTCTCCGCTTAAAGCTCAAATATATTCCTGAAACTTGTTGCTAATCAGCAGACATCCAATCTAAGGAACTCACACACAGCTTATGCAGATAGAGTAGTGTGTATGTGTGTGTTTAAATGTGGATATGCAGATGTATAGTATATTGAAATTTATTACCCTGTAATATTTGTTTTCTCTCTTTTGTAGCATCGTCATTCGGTCGGTCAACGTATCTCGAGAATGACCCCTGTTTTTGGATTTGTTAGCAAAATCACCTGCAGTGCGGGCCAAGTCAACGAAGCGAGGGCTTCAATAATTCAGACGATACTCTGTTCCCCTCTCTTTCACTCCCTTCTCTTCACTGCTCTTCTCTCCCCTCGTGCGTCTGTTACTTGGCTACCTGCAGCTCAATATGTCGAACTGATTTTGAATGATGCATTGGCTCTGTTACTTGGGGGCCCCTTTGGCTTACCGAGTGCCGAGTATGCATATGAAATATTGGACGCATGTCAGAGTTAGCAGCGAGTGTAAGGTGTAAGTTATTGATGCTACCAACTTTTAGCCAGCTGCTTAAATACAAGTAGTAGCCCCATAAAGAGCTGTGTGTCTTGAAAATAATTGAAAACTGTCAAAATATACCATTAACTGCAGATCTTCAAGTTCATTTACTGCTTCAGTCTGCTTCGCTCTGCTTCGGTCTGCTTCAGTCAACGCTCCACTTCCTGTCCCTCTGCACTTTCCTAAAGCAATTCCAATTGCCTTTGCATTTGACCACAACAAAATGAATTTGACAGCCAACTTCTGCTTCTGCTTTCGTACTCATTTAAGAAATACACACAAAAAGAATACGATTATCGGGACTTCTTTGGGCTTGGCTTAAAGCATTTTTTGTGTTTCTTGTTTTGCTTTGTGGTCAACAGCTTTGCTGTTTGCTCTTTGCTGTTTGCTGCTTGCTGTTTGCTGTTCGGCTTTAACCGAATATCCTGACAAACTTTATTTAATTAACTCTTGCTGTCGAGAGTAATTTGTTCTTCGTTGGATTATCTCCTAAGTCGAGTGAGATTAGACAAGAAAATTTAAAATAAGCTTCAAATACATGTTGAGTTTGCCTCTAAAGTCATTAAGGCAATTGCAGCTGGAGTTCGTCAATTGAAATGTAGATATTTAAATGCTGAGCAGCTTATTGAAATTAGCTCTTAATCGAAATTGAGAATGCTTAAACGATTGCTACTTAAATATTAAATACATATAAAATAGAGGAAACTCTGATAATAAATACTGATGACTGCTTATTCTTTCTTGATTGATTCTTGGAGTTATTAAAGACATATTAAAAGTAACAAATTTAAGTTGCGCTAAATAACATTTACTGGCAATCAAAGTACAACTCTGCAAAACTGATTTATAAAGTAAATTATTAACCAGTTATATATAGATTAAAGTCAAACATAAATTTGTAATATATTAGTCAATAAATATATTTATATTACAACTTGAAAATATTTTAATTAAGGAATAAAATCAGCTAAGAATATTAGGTTCTTACTTGGAAATATTACAGATAACTTAGTGCAAAAATTGTGGTCTATTAATATATATATATTTATATATATATATATGCATCATACAACAAATTAGTTAATAAACTTAAACTTTAATTAATTTCAGTAAAATGCCAACTCCATTTAATAGTTTATTTCATTATTCCAGTTCATCTCTTTAATAGAATTAGTTTTAAATTGTAAGCTCAACTGAATCAGGAAAAACGCAATCACAAAAGTGCATAAAAGATTGAGAATAGTCGGATTAGTGATAATTCACTTATCGATCGTAGAGACACACACACATATATATATATATATATATATATATACAGATTATATATCTCACTCGCTGTCAATGTTCTTATTCACAGCATTAGCCGGAGCATTGAGCCCTCGGAATGGCTCATAAAATGCATTGTTGGGGCCAAAAGCGAAAGAGAACAAGTTCATTTAATGTCCACAATAAACACAACATGTGATTTTGATTCTCAACGCGTTTTGTGGCATGAAGAGAATTATGTAAATGTGTGCGTCTAACAATGAGAAAACTGTAAACATGTCGCATAAATTTAATTAATTACAATTTCTTTATCCAATCGACCCAGTTTGAAAGGGGCCCTCTGTGCTCCATTGGTAATCGTTTTATGGCCGCACAGCAGCCGCCTACAGATCTCTGAGATTAGACGACGACGACGACGACGACGACGAGAGGCCCCCAAATCACTTGATCACATTTCGGGGCGGTTGTCAACCAATCGAAGAGAATTATTCGATTAGATTTCGATTTGAGCAACGAGCGGGATCATTTCTTATTCAAATTTGGATTTGATGTTCGGCTCGAGTAAAAGCTGAACACTCCATGGGTCAGTCAAACACGAGAAGGAGAGGGAGAAGCAGAAAGAAAAGCAGAGGGGAGGTGCTGGCGGTGGCGGAGGTGGAGCAGTGGGGCAGGGTCTGGTCGCCTTTGGCAGCTCATTAAGAAAGTTGTTCCGCATTCATTTCGCCGTTGTCGCCCCGTTGCCGCTGATTATCTGAACTTTTCCCCAGCTTGTCTCGTTTTTTAATGCCGGGCGTTTATTTTACCTAAATGTTTTGATAAGTTTCCCAAAAAGCCCGCCTGTTGTTGGCCATGTTCTGCTTTGGTAGTTGAGATATTTATGTGGCATCGTTTGTCATTTGGTTTATGGCTTGCTTAAGCTGCACGGCTGAGTCCAGAGATCATCTTAGCCCCAAGATATAGTTGGATCTTAGTTGAACACAAGATTGTAACAAAGTAGCGAAGATCTCCACACTATTTTCTATAGTTTCTCCAAGAGTTTACGATCGCGTGTTAAGAGCCTCATTGTATCTAATGAGATATAAACTTTTATAAAGTTAGATTGATCTTTCATCTTAATGAGCTGCTATTTAGGATATAAAATATAAGTAAATACTAAGTAATTCTATTACGTTTAATGTTTGTAGTTTCATTTGAAGACTCTGTACTTGAGAAGTGCATAGTCTACTAAGTTTGTTGAAAGCGAAATGTGCGTAACAGGCAGAAGGTGGCATACCCGACCTTATAGAGTCGATCTGTCTGTCTGTCCGTCTATCTGTCTAACTGTCTGCATGAACACTTAGTTTTACTTAATGATAATTAAGATTCCCTCAATTAATAGCTTTTCTCTATCATCTCTCCTTTCCCAAGAGATTAGCTGAGTGTGCCATCATTCTGAACTGAGACATCTAAGCCTCTTCACTCTGGTCTCAAACATTAACAAGCATCTCATTCATTTCTTTTATGATTTACAAATACTCTTCTTTTTAAGTGGACTCTTCACTCTGCTCTTCTTCAAGATTTATCTGCGAATTCTTCTGGATTACCTCAGAGTCCTATCAGAGAATGTTTATTCCAATTTAAAGTCTGTTGCACTTGGTTCTTATCAAGCTTGTCAAGTCTCATATCATCTATAAAAGTTTGAGCTTTCAGTGAATTACAATGGATTACCTTAAAGCCTTATCACAGTTTTATATCATCTACTGATTCACAGCTACTTGCAGACAGCTCTTCATGCAACACAACTCATCTACGCACATTGGGGCATAAAAAGCCTGATTTTTTTATAGCCAACTTCCCCGACAGCTTCTATATACATAGATATATATAATTGTATATACACGTATATTTATGTGTGCCATAATTTCAACATTAGGGCATCGTAAAAACGTCATGATTATTTTAAAACTCATTTTCATTCATTCAACTTTTGTCTCTGCGTTTTTTTGTATGCACAAATTACAACGATTTCATTGAAAAGCAATGAAATAAAAAAGAAAGGGGCAGCGCAGAGAATAATATTTTATTAACACTTCGTTCCAATGAAGATCAATATTATTTTTAAACGTTGCCCAAGCGGAGCGCCAGTCAGAGGAAGTTCCTCGTACGGGTTGTGGGTCGGAGGTTGAGGCTCTTCCACTTCCAGCCCACTGGGCTGTTGAGTATTGCCCTCGAGGGCTGCTGGCATATATCAAACAACGAGACGGAAATTAATTTCAGTTTGTGGCTCGGCACTTTTCCTATTTTCCGTTTCCACGCGCTTTAATTGCACAATAAAACCATCAACGGCCTGTCGATAAGTTGGGGGAGTCTGGGGGAAGTTTCAAGATGCTTGAGGAGACCCAAAAACTATCTGCGGTAATTTGTTTATTTTAAATTATATTTGTTGAAGTTTTTATATATTCGTTTTCCATCATAAAGTTGCTCGAGTTACGCGCAACTGTTTTATAAACAAATAAATCGCTCGACGAACGCGAATTTTGTGGAAAGCCCAAAACTCTTTAGACTCTTTTGGGCCATTAGTTGCTGCAGCGCCCCCTGACGGTGATTTTATCTCCCTCTCTCTCTCTCTCTGTCTCTCTGTCACTCTCTGCGTTTCTCTCTTGGAGAATAGGCAATTACCGGTCATTAATAATATGCAGATGTGGCATTTCTTGCCTCGCAACAAACTAAACGAAACTCAAATTTCATTTTGCTGTTCCGAACATTTTCGTTGATGTTGTGTTTATGTCTTTATGGGATCCCCAAGTCTGCTTCAAGTGGCAGTTAAATTTATGTAAAAAAGCAACGAAAATAAAGAATATATTTCCCTCCTTCCCCCTCCTTAGTTGCTACCCTTGACCCCAAGGGAGTTTTTTACGATGGGAAGATTGCGGCAGGAGCATTTATTACCTGAGTAGGCTCTCCGGGCTGCAGAAAGAGAGGGGGAGGGAGAGTCAACAACTGAGACACCATTTTGTGGGGGATGCAATGCGTTCGTTGGGGTGGTAAGCACGCAAAACCTATGAAGTTTTGTTGCATGCTACAGTGCTTGCAACAGTCCATTCAATAACCATAGAAAGTGGACACTATTGCCATCTGTGTCCAACAGAGTTACGAATGTTTCTCTCTTTCTGCATTCCCCCCCTCACAGTTCTCTCGACAAGTTAATGAATTGGATGTCCGCATAATAAAATAAAATTTTATTATAGCTGCAGCTGTTGCATGTTGCAACTAATGAATAAGTGTAAATTCTAATGAAAAAGCGTTAAAGCTGCAGAAACAACAGTCACAACAAGAGCAAAACAAGAAACAGATACACAGCGCGGAAGAGTGTGAAGAGTGTGAAGAGAGAGACAGAGAGAGAGAGAGAGGAGAATGCAGAGAGAAAGGAAGAGAACGCTAAAGAATGCCAACTATGGCGAAAATTCAATTAAAAATGTAAAACAACTCTAAAGCGCGAGTTGCGTGGCGTTGGCTAAAGCAGGAGGGGTGACAGGGGCTTGTCGAGAGAGGTAGGGACGGAGAGGGGGGGGGGCTATGAAAGTGGCAGCTGATGGAGCAACGCAAACGAGCAACACAACATGCAATTAGACTAGGGAGGAGGCGCTGCGCCTGGTCACAGTTGGCTTTGATTGCTCAATATGCCCCTACTCCCTCCCCCCATTCCCCCATTCCCCGCACACACTCTTTCCGCTCGTTGTGCGGCATATTTATTGTGTCGTGGCTTTAGTGCGAATAGTTGCCGTTCACATAACGCCTATGGAATGGCCGGTCGTTCACTGAAACTGACAAAGAACTTGGTTAAGCCCCAAACAACATCTGTGGGCAGCATTGCAGCTGCATTGTTGTGGCCCCAAACACGCACAACGAACCAATGGACCAACAGACCAAAGGATTGGCGCTCATTGGGTGGGATTTGCCTTGACTGTCCATGATGTTGTAAAAAATCACATAGACACAACGCAACGTGGCACCAATATAATCCACTTTAAACTATCTTAACTGCCATCATAATGTGCAGAACTTTGAATGCTTTGAATGAAAGAAGTGATAAACTCAACGGAATCAACATCAAATATAATTGCAGATTGTATCAAAGGTAATAAAATATTATTATGCTTAATTATAATACATTATTTAAGTAATTATAATAGCAAACTGATAACAATATATCGCATTAATCATATCGAACTTCTTTGATTTAGTTTTTATTTTTGCATCTGTTGCATATGATAGTTGAAGTGCAAATTTGATATTATAAGTAACTATTCTTATTTATTGTTATTTAATACTGAATAATATGCACTTTAGTTACTATGTATATATCTTTTTTATGATAGTTACACAAACTATTTAAACATATTTTTAGATAATCTTCCAATGCAATTTGTAAATTTTAGAAAAATAAGTTCTTATAATACTTTCACTTTATGTGTTTAAATTGAAGAAAGAAAGCTTCAAGGAATACTTAAACTATTCTTTGTATGCTATCTACACTTAAGAACTATTAATATTTCAATTTAAAATAGTTACTATGTATATATCTTTTTTATAATTTACACAAACTATTTAAACATATTTTTAGATAATCTTCAAATGCAATTTGTAAATTTTAGAAAAATAAGTTCTTATAATACTTTCACTTTATGTATTTAAATTGAATAAAGAAAGCTTCAAGGAATACTTAAACTATACTTTATTTGCTATCTTCACTTAAGTACTCTAATTATTTCAATTTAAAATAACTTTTTATTAATATTAAAACACTTAAATTATTTGCTGCAATTTAACGTGTTGTTTGAGCCATTAAAAAGCTGAAATGCATTTCTAATTCTCTTTAAAACGCAACTCAGTTTAGTCAGCTTCAACTAATTAAATTTTAGCGTTGCTTAAGTCCTTTTGCGTCTTCTTCGTGGCTTAAACAAATCGCAACACTTTTGCCCAGGGCTATCATTTATACCAAAATAAAAAGAACTTTTTCGTATCTCAGTCTATTCTATCTGCCATTCATTCTCTCTGTCTCCCTCTCTCTCTCTCTCGCACATGCATCATTCTGTGAGGCTGTCTTGCTCTTTGCCTTTTTAAGCAGTTTGTTACCCTCCAGTTTGTTAGTGGCCAAGATTTATTTGCCGAGATTTTGAAAGAGTTGTTGCCGTTTCCCAGCCGCGTGATTATCCAGTGCATTGAACGCGGCCAACCATTAATTACCAACAGCTGTTGCCGCTGCGAGAGACTCCCCCTGCCCCTCTATAAGTAGGGGAAGACTACCCCTTGCCACATAAGCCATTCTCATTTAGTGGAAAATCTTCAACGCATATTTGCCTATTTATGAAATATTATTTCGAGTGTTAGGTGAGCATTTTTCTTGTTTTCAACCAAAGGAATTTCCGTGTCATATTTTCTATTTCTCCTAGGGGGATAAGGAAGGGGTAGGCGTAGGTGTAGAGCGACTCGGATTTCCATAATTGTCTGGTGGCTCTGCCCCAGTCGCGGCATGTTCCACCCGTTTATGGGGACAGCAGTTTTTATGGTGGCAAAGACATTAAAACTGTCATAGCAGCGGGCACTTAATTTGATATTCGAGTACGGCATAATTGGAACAGACCCCAAACACACAACATACATGTGTAGGAAATGGGTAGACAAACATCAGAAACACACACGCACACACACACACACACACACTCGCACACTGTGTGTGTTCGTGTATCAATTGTGACATGTCTGCGGTTCCATGGCTCCACATTTCCCTGGGTGGCCCACAACTCCGATCAGGGATTGCCGTGGGAGTGACTCTCCCCTCGCAATGGGCAGGGGGAAGCTACGAAGTGGAGGTTGCTCTATTTTTATGCCATCGCCAGCCTGATACCTGAATAAACATTTGACATGTTTACATCTAAAGTTTCTCCCTGCCCGGGGAAGCTGTCAAGCAGACGCCTTCAAAATAACGCCCAGCATTGTCGATGTTAATTTGTGTTTGCGTTTCTTTATAATAAATTGTTAATTGTGAAATGAATTGACAGGTCTTAGCGCCTCAGACATTAAACATTAAATTATGTGTAACAGTAATAGACAACTATTAATAAGAGTGAATACTTAAAGCTACTTAGCGTGCTGTAGAGTGGTTAGTATAAGCCAATAGACTTGGATAGCTGTAGGTTAGGCTGTTAGGATAAAGATTGAATCAGTATTGTAGGGTGTACTCTACACTTCCTCTTGAGGAACTCTTTGATAGGATAAATTGAATCAGTATTGAAGAATCTATTGTAGCACAAGCTAACTAGAGAACTTATCTAAGAGAACTTGTCTAACTGTAGGTGAAGGAGGTTTCCTTTAGATGAATTAGTGAATTAGTATTGAAGACTGTATTCTACATTTTTCATTGAGGAACTTTTTGATGGGATAAAGATAGAAGCAGTAATGAAGAATCTGTTAAAGAGTAAGCTAATACAGAACTTGTTCAGCTGTAGGTGAAGTAGAATTCCTTTAGAGGAACTCTTTGATAGGATAAACATGGAATTAGTATTAAAGAATGTATTCTACATTTCCCATTGAGGAACTTTTTGATGGGATAAAGATTGAATCAGTATTGAAGAATCTATTGTAACATAAGCTAATAGAGTTGGTTAGCTGTAGGTGAAGTAGACTTCCTTTAGAGGAACTCTTTGATAGGATAAATATATTGTATATTGTAGCATAAGCTAATTGAGTTGCATAGTTGTAGGTGGAATAGGCTTTCTTTAGAGGAACGCTTATTAGGATAAAGATTGAATCAGTATTGTAGAATGTACTCTACACTTCCTCTTGAGGAACTCTTTGATAGGATAAATTGAATCAGTATTGAAGAATCTATTGTAGCACAAGCTAACTAGAGAACTTGTCTAACTGTAGGTGAAGGAGATTTCCATTAGAGGAACTCTTTGATAGGATAAACATGGAATTAGTATTGAAGAATGTATTCTACACTTCCTATTGAGGAACTTTTTGATAGGATAAGTATCGAATTAGTATCTGAATAGAATCTGTTACAGAGTAAGCCAATAGAGTTGGATAGTTTTAGGTGAAGTAGGTTTGCTTTAGAGGAAATGCTTGGGTAAAGTCTGAATTAGTATTAAAGAATGTATTTTATACCTTGCTCTTGAGGAACGCTTTGATAGGATAAAGATTGAATCAGTATTGAAGAATGTACTATATATTTCCTCTTGAGGAACTCTTTGGTAGGATTAACATTAAATTAGTATTGCCGATTCTATTCTAGAGTTAGCTAATAGAGAACTTCCTCTTGAGGAACTCTTTGTTAGTATAAACACTGAATTAACATTGAAGAATCTATTATAGCAAAAGCTAATAGAGTTGGATAGTTGTAGGTGCAACAGACTTTCTTTAGAGGAACTCTTTGATAGGATTAACATTAAATTAGTATTGCAGAATCTATTCTAGAGTAAGCTAATAGAGAACTTCCTCTTGAGGAACTGTTTAGATTGAATTGGCATTGAATTGAGTATTCTAAACTGAAGTATCCATTCCGTTGTTACTCTCTAGCTAAACTACTTGAATAGCTAGTCCTCTGCAACTGGAGATCTACTCTAATCTGCTTCCTAAGCCAACTTTCCCATGTCCCGACTATATAAATACACACTCTGCATTTTTGCTAGGGTCGTTTAACGATTGTTTATTCCATCATTCAACTATTATGACTATTATATTGCTTCCTTTATGACTCTCATATTTGCTAATCTATTGCTTCCCATGTCCAGTAGCAATACACAATTAGTTTAGTTGATATTGCTTCTATAGAGCTCTCAAGCAGATGTATAAATAGAATTCTGTGATATTTATAGAATTCATATTTCCTGCGTGACTCACATACAGTTTCCCTTGTCTAGAAGCATTAATCATTGGATTCAGTTGAGATCCCAGCCTAGGAAGTGATATTACTTTGATATGACTCCCAAGAATAAATAGAAATACTCGATATATTCATAGTTTTCATTGGAAAATCTACCATATTTACTATGGAGATTATTGTCTCTAGATTTGCACAGCAAAGCTTCTTGAAGTAATCCGCAACTTGGCGCTGTGCTAGACGCCGGGAGCGATGAGAGAGAGAGAGAGAGAGAGAGAGAGAGAGAGAGGGACTACCATCTTGGCATCTTTGGCGCATTCTTATCGAAATCTCTCGCATAAATCAGAATCACAATCCTCACACTGCTGGTCTGGTGTGGCATGAGCAATTTCCATGTGGCATGTATGACCATGGGCCACAGTGGCGACTATTCCCACGCTTTTTGCACACACACACACACACACACTCTCAGAGAGTCATAAAGTTTGCCACCCAAATGCTACGCGAGTCGCCAACAACGAGGTGGATAGTTAGCAGAGGAGGGGCGCTGAGAGAGGGGGGACACATGTCGCTGGTCATAAAGCAAGCGACGCCCGACGCCCGACGCAATGTCCTCGATGAGTGGAGCGCACATAAAAAAGTTCTTCTACAATATAATAAACAATTTCCTGATAAATCAACAAAGGCTGTGACAAGCAACTGCAGCTGCTCTCCCCGCTCCCCAATCGCTCCCGCTCATCAGCTCTCACTCTGTGGACTCATTGGCATGCAGAGTGATGAGTGGCAGTCAAAATTTATGGATTTTAAAATGTAAGCGAAATATTTAAAAGCCAAATGGGAGGCGTACGTGTCTAATGTGCGAATAGGCCATGGCTCTAATGAGTCCCCTTCCCCGTCCACCCCCTCACCGCTCCCCTTCATCTGCAGGCAGCATTGCAATTCATTGGCCGATTGGTTTGCATTGCCATGCTGCATTGTTGCACAAATAACTCAAGTTGCAACTAATTACGACGCATTTCGTACTTTACAACTGCGGCAATAAATTTCAAGCGTGTCCCCTGACACGACATCGCCCATGTTGCAACTCTCGGCTCGGCTCTGCCACTGCCACTGCCACAGCCGCTGCCATCAACTGAGTCAACTGCGGTCTTGCAGATTTCAGATTTTCTTCTCTCGCTTGTTGCGGATTGTTGTTGTTTTTTCAGTTGTGTGTAGCATTTAACACGCCTCGTCATCATATTCGGAAGCAATGCATCATTCCGCGAGGCAGGCGAGGCAGGCAGTCAGGCTCCACAGAGGCCGTGCCACGTCCGCGGCATGTGTCATGGCAACCAAGCAGGCACTTGCCGCAAATTGGTTTGCATGCGACTCAGGCAGGCAGAGCAGCAGCTTCCAGGCCAGCCAACTGCATCCGCAGAGGGGGTTGCAGGGGGCAGTTGGCAGGGGGTTGCTCAGTTCGTTAGGCGCGCTGCATGTTGCAAATTTTGTGCATGTTGCGACGTTTACATGACAACCAAAGGGCTCTGGCAGGTAGCATGCAACTTGTAAATGAGTTTGAAGCCCAATGACGAAGCTGGCGACACGACAGCCAAGACAACCAGCCAAGACGCACCAACCTGGCCAAGCAGCCCCCCTCCCCACTCTCCACCATCCCCTCCTTGGCAAGCTGACAGCGCACAAATTCCATGTGATTGAGGCTAATGCGACATATTTTGAGCTTAGACCACGTTGCAACTGAGTAGATACCATAATTAAATCTTAATATCATTTGCAGCTTCGCATTGTTGATACCCCGAATGGGTAGCTAAGCTATGACATTCACTTGGCAGCATGTGCAGTTGATCCTTTTTATTTTGTTAAACTAAAGTTATTGTGTTTAGCTGCTGATTAATCTCTGAAATGTGAGAACTTAAATATTTAATATATGAATACTTCTAGAAGTGAATTACTTAGTAGAGCTGTTCAGTTTATAGACTACAATTCCAAAAAGCTTTGCTCACCCTTTCCAGAATCTAAAGACGAGTAAGACTTAGTCTTAGTAAGTCTTAATCTTAATAAGTTTTAATATATTTGAGTTATTAGTTCAACAAGCCTTTAGTTTATTGAATATATTTTCAACTCTCTTTTGTATTTAATCAATTTTCAACTTTTGTTATTTGCAGCTCAACTTTTACTATTTGAAGATGATCTTTGATTTAGTAAAAGTTGTATTTAAATGGTATAAAAAGTACATTTTATCTTATTTATATTTATAATGATTAAAATGAATGGATGCTCCCGACGCTTAAGTATAGTTTCTCTAACTATTTCCCGTTAATAAGAACTGTTATTTAGATCTGCTCTGACTTTATTCTAGCGCAGTACTCCTCTTAGTTTTATTTGGAAATTCATTAAAACTCTCACTTCTGCTATATGCAATTAAAACTTTACTATTTAAACATTAACTATAGCTATAGTATGAAGAGTTTACGTATTTTTAATATTATCATTCATTTCGCTAAAGAGAATACCTTATATATTAATATTCACAATATTATATTTATTAACATTAATTTTATATTATAATTATTAAATATTCAACAACTAATAATGGAAAAAAACATATTTTTAATAATTAATTATTAAATAATTTATATTTCATATTTCTCTAGTCTTTAATCGATATTTTCCAATTAAATGCGATCTAAGTTCGTTCTAAAAACACTTTTATTTGTAATTATTATAATAGTAAACTTATTTCTAGCAACTCAAATCAGATATTAGGTTCTTTCAGTCGTTATAACTAAGTCCCACTGTACATAAATATTTACTTTAATAGTTAACATGTATTGCACTTCAGTTAAATCAGTATGCAATATGCCAGGCCACTAAAGCACACGACAAAACAGCATTTTTCACACCTGAGCAACAGCAACAGCAACATCAACTAGCAATAGCTGACAACAACTACAACAACAACAACTACAACAACAACAACTACAACCTCAACAACAACTAACAACACCAGCACTGCAGTCTCCATAATTACTCATCCGACTCGCCGTCTATCATATAACAACATAGCGACAAATTCGCGACAAATTTGATAATGAGTAGTCAGTAGTCTGTTGTGTGTTGTATGTTGTGTGTTGTGTGTTGTGTGTTGTGTTGTATTTGTTGCATTTATGTATATACATAAATTCGCTCTTAATTGTAAGTCAAACATCGCAACAACTGCCGGTCACGCACACCGAACCCAGTCCCAGTCCCAGTCCCAGTCCCAGTCTCAGTCACAGTCCCCCCCGTAGACCCTAGGCTCGCTCCCGTTGTGCTGGTGTTGCAACGTTGTTGCATACAAATCGCAGCAGCAACTGCCTGCCACGCCCACCGATCGCCTAATCAGGCAAACACATGTGCGCTCCATAATTACATTGGACCTGAATACGTGACCGCCACTGAAACCCGAAATTAAGAGCACTGCAACACCACTGACAACAGCAGCGGGAACAACAATTGCCACAGCAGCAACAGCAGCAGCAACAGCAACAACAACAGCAGCAACAGCAACAACATTAGCTGTAACAGCAACAAGAACAACAACATAAAATGCTGCGCATTAGTTTGGTCCAAAATGGTCTACTCTGAAATGCTGTGAAAGCGGCAACGTGAGGCATGCAACGGCAAAAGGTGTTGCATAGCTGAATAGTCGCGTGTCCCTTTGTTCTAGGGATGGGCAACAAACTTGCAGCTCAACTTGCCATTGATACGAAATGCTTTGAAACTGATATAATACCTACAAATCACTAACAAACAAGAGATAGAGAGTGAGAGAGAGAGAGAGATAGGAAAAGAGAGAGAGGGAGCAGCTTGAATAGACTTGAAATGAATGGGAAATGAATGTGTTTCAATGCTTAAATCAAAAGAATTGTAAAGAAAACGCTTTTTCCAACATTTTCCTGATATCGAGAATTCTGTTAACAAACAGCTAAACAAATGTTAACAGATTGAGAAATTAATTTAGAAGTCGAGCATGTAAAAACAATTAAAATAAATGATATATATATATTTAATATATGTATAAATTAATAAAATGTAAATTATTAAATACTATATATAAAATTTAAAGTATTTATATAAATATATATTATTTATGCTTAACATAAATTTACAATTTACAGCAGTAGTTGAAATGAAAGTAAACTAAACTGTAAAGATTTCCAGTTTTGGTTTCTGTTCTTAACATTCTTAACATTTCTTAAAAGGAAGCAAGCAACTTTTTTGATTGAAATTAAAATATTGCTAAAATAAATATATAGAATATAAAATTATTAATATTTTTAGAAAGCGTTATTATTAACTGAACAATTTCCTAATATTTAAAGTGCTTTAGAGAAATGAAGAAATCGTTAAACAATAATTACAAATGTTTCCGTATTAACTTAAATAAATATTCCAATATAAATCGATTAAAAATGAAATTAAACTAAATAATTCCAGTTTTGTTTTCTATTCTTACAATTCTTAACATTTCTTAAAAAGAAGCAATAAACCTTTATGTTTTTTAAAATTAACTGAAATATTTACTAAAATAAATATATACCAAAGAGAGTTTTTAAAATTATTTATATTTTTAGAAAGCGTTATTTTGTTGCGATATTATTAACTGAACAATTTCCTAATATTTAAAGTGCTTTAGAGAAATGAAGAAACAATAATTACAAATGTTTCCGTGTTAACTTAAATAAATATTCAAATATAGATCGATTAGAAATGAAATGTTCTTCACACAATATAATTCTTCTTCAGTTAGACAAATGCCACATAACTCTATTTAATCAAGCATAAAATGACTCAATTAAGCGCTTTTCTTATGGATTATTCGCTTTCTTCTTGACGACAATGACAATCATGAGCATTTCATTAAGATACATTCTGCAGTTGCAATTACACGGCTCCCTTTGTTTGCGAAATCACATTTTTCAGTTTGTTCCCATCCCTGGCGAAGCGCGTACTCATCACGTGCCTCGGCAGCAGCAACAGCAGCAACAACAGCAACAGCAGCAACAACAACAACAACAAGGAGAACTACAGCGGCAACAATAAGAGCTGCAACTACAAGAGCAGCAACATCATCAGCAACAACAATGTCAACAATTGTAACAATAACCGCACAATCAGTTGGCACCCGTCTACCCCTGCCGCTGGTCTACCCCACCATCCTGGTAGCACTTCCTATAATTCGACTGCGTAAAAATCAGTCACAAGGGGGAAACCGGGGAACCTCGGGTCGTCGAGGCTATTGAAGTTTTATTGGGCAACGGCGGCTGCAGTTGCTGCCGTTGTCGCCGAGTTTCCGTTTGACATTTTGTTAACAATTTCGACCACAATGCGTTTTCATTGCATCGCAAATGATAAAGGGATGGGGGTAGGGAGGGGGAGTGGAATGAGGCGAGGAGGTCTAGGTCGGGGCATGCGTGTAAATGTGAATGTGAATGTGAATGTGAATGAATGCATGAATGAGTTCGACTGAGTTCGCTGCAACGGGACACACATATCGAATGGGCAGCGAAAGGGGCAACGGAGCAGCAGCGGGCGGGGTATGCACGGTGAGAAGGAGCTGCGGGGGGAACGGGCTGAGGGGGTTAAGTTATTGCCCGAGTGAAATCAAACGACAAATGTCACGAAGCTAATGAATTGAAACGTGCCAAAGATTTGTTCGCATGTGACTGCAACTGCCACTCAGTTGATGATGTTGACGATAATGACGATGATGATGATGATGATGATGATGATGATGATGATGATGATAAAGTTGTGGGCGGTTACTGAGAGGGGGCCACAGTCAAAGGTGTTGCTGGTGTTGTTATGCGTTGATTAGAAGAGTGAAAAGTTGTTGCAACACGGTCAATTTATTGAAGAAAAGCAGCAATAGCTCGACTAGGTGATACCCTGGGATTCGTTGGAATTGAAACAGATAATTTAAACATATACAAATATAAATCAGATTTCAAAATATCAGCTGTTAATGTTGATATTGTATTTATTTAAGGGTATAGCCTCACTTCTTCAAATATTACAGGGTATGTAAGTTTCGTAAATTGAATCAGATAAATTGGGAGTTGAATAAATTTGCAATGAATACGCTTATTTAAGGAGTATATAAATTAGATAAGCAGCTGTGTCTAAGCGTAAGACGACACTGTAGCGTGTGAATACAGTGTCGTCCTAGTTATTAGTATAACATAAGCAAATGAACTCAAGCTGAAGCTTAAACTGATGTAATTATGTCAAAGTTATGAATTAAAAAAGAATGTATTGTTTTTTACTATTTATTATTTATTATTTATTTTCCATTTATTTATTTTTTATTATTTATTATTTATCATTTATTATTTCTTTATTTTGGATTCGCCAGATACTTCATTTTCCGCCTGTCACCTACATTTTCAATATGAAGCCTTTAACAACTACAACAACTCTACCTATGGATGTGGAGCATAAAAACTCATTAACATGTAAAAAGCCGACGTAAGGCGGCAACAGAAATGCAAAGGCAAAGGCCAAAGGGCAGTGTGTGTGGAGAGGGCAGAGGGAGAGAGTGTGAGAGACAGTGAGTGAGTGAGGAGTATTCCATTCAATATAGTGTATGACAGCGGGAGAGGGGGGGGGGGATGTGTCCGAACGGGAAAGCCGCGAAAGTGGCCCTGACTAAATAAATATTAAACGCAACGAAGAAGTGTTAAAATATTCACTAACTTTGTAACTCTTTTTAACGAGGAATCCGGAGTAGGCGGGACGGGATAGGCGGCTTGGGAGGTTGGGCAGGCTGGGCGGGCTGGGCGTGGCAACTAAAATAAACACATTTAAAGCGAAACTTTATGCAGAGCCAAACTCATTTGCATGTTAAATATTTTACCAGCGGCAGTCGGGAGATGGAGTTAATGGGATGGGTACGAGAGAGGAAGAAAGGGAGAGAGAGAGAGGGGCGGAAGATTCTAGGAGAAGTGGGGGGTTTGTGTTTCCTCTCTATCGTAGCTGTCTTGGAACTTCACACTTTAAAGCTCGACGAGAAAAGCTAAAGGAAAACGAGAAAAATAGGAGGAAACGACAAAACGTTGCGAAAATTTTAATTAAAATTTTCGCCCAAGACGAGAGCGCGTAGTGCGTAAAAAGTGGGCGTGGCAGCGGGTGGCTATTGGGCGTGTTGGGAAATTTCAATTAAATGCGCACATGCCAAAAACGGAGGCAGCCAACAAACAACAACAACAACCAGCAACAACAACAACGAACAACAAACAACAACAACGAACAAGCGACAAGAACCGAAAAACCAAAACCAAAACAACAACAAATTGAGCGCTGAAACTCTGGCAAAGGAATCCAGGGAACCGAACATCGAGTTTGTGGTAAACGATATAGATAAACACTTCAAATGACTAAAGGATTTGGCTTTTAAGCTGCACCATGGGCGTGGCCAGAGGGGCGTGACATGAAATGGAAATTAAGCAAAGCTTTAAAAATCCAGCGAAAGTCGAGCTAGAAACGCGTGAGGGGAAGTGGGGAGACAGCTAAGGCTGAGGCTACACACTTCTAGAGGGGAAGCAGGAAGGAATGTTGCGGGGTGGAGTGACAGAAGAGGGGGAACTGCAGTCAACTGTCTGCGTGTTGCATGCACGAAATAACAACAACTGTCGCGGGTTGTTAAGCGGTTGGTTTGGGGTTGAAGTTCGGATATGGCAACCTGGCCAACTGGCAACTGGCAACTGGCAAGGGGACAACTGGCAACTGGCAACTGGCATCTGGCAGCTGGCAGCCACTTGACAATACTCAAGTGTTCCGCTGGCATGTTTAAGATTAAAGCATTGCGCCTTGCAACAAAAGTTGCACTGACAATGGGCGGCGGGGCATGCGACACGACGCACGGACGCACTGGCTCACAAGAGGCAAGTGGCAAGTGGCAAGTAGCAAGTGGCAAGCATCCACAATGGAAAGTGCTTCAAGCATTCAAGCTAAAGAATGGCAACGCAATTGCAATGGCATTTTCGAGTGCGAAGTAGGCGGCTGCATCGTGCTGCATTGTGCCCCATGATGGGTGCCACATTTTGTGGTACTCGCAGATGGGGTTGCATCAGGCGAATGCGCTCTGCTAGGCGTGTCCTTGTCCTTGCTCAACCAGCTGGCAGGGCCGTCAGAGCTCTGATGTCACTCACTTTGAAGATTTGCTCGCGGATAAACAGAAAACCAGAAGCTTGCCACACGGCTCCCAACTTGTAGCCCTGAATGCAGACACTTGGCTGAGGCACATCTCTGGGTTTATTATGCTAAAGGATTTAGTTATCTTATTAGCAAGCAACTCGCAGGTCCTTCAACTAAATCTTAAGCCAACTAAAAGCTAGTAGCTAATTTAATCTGTGTTTAAATTTACAAACATTCTTTGCTGAGTTAGTTGAGCCGGCCTTGCAACCAGTTAACAGACCTTTTTGTGGCAAATTGCAGACAAACTCATGGTCCAGTTAATAACGCATTTATCATATAAATTGCAGCAAGAACTTGGCAGTCTAAAGTCGTACTATCTAATTAGCAATTAGATCTTAAGCGGAAACTGAAAGCTGAAGGGAAATGCAACAGAGTTTAAGAAGTTTCTTAGTCCTTGAGGATACTACTAAAGAGTCTTTGATTCTTCAGGATTTGGAGTACTTTAAGAAATTCCCAGGGTATGCAAACTGCTTAAGAATACCATATATAATACTACATATGTAAATTTAATTTATATAAATTTAATTTAATTATTTTAAAGCTGTTTATGTAGTAGTAAATAAAGTAAGTTTAGTTTGTAAGCTAGTCAAGGTGTTAAGCAAAGCGAAAAGCATTTAAAATGTAAAACAAATACACAAAAAATATTTAATTTAATTTTAAAATAAGTTAACAATGTTGTTGCTATGCTAACTCTTTCAATAACTTCCGATTTCTCTCTCCAAAAATAAGAAGACAACAAGACTTGCGATTAATTTCTAACTCAAGATTCGTGACAAATCCCCCAACTCATTTCAACGTATCTTATCATCAAGTATAACAACTAATTATGAACTTTCTGCTTTCCAAACTCGTTGCTCATAATCTCTGTCTCTATCTATGTTGACATCGAGTATTCCCCGTTGAGTTTTTCAGCGCAAATGATGTGATAAAGCTCAAAGTAAGCATCTAGTTTTCGACTTTATAATTTGAATAGTTTTTTGCACGTATACGGAATTGATTAATAGCTGCCTCCTTGACACGGGCAGAGCAACAACAAGAAGATCTTTAGTTAGCACCACACTGCCACCACTGCCTGCACATCGTGGCACCACTGCCTGCCACGGCAGTGTTAGCCACAGAACTAGGCGCCAACATTCCGCTTAGCTAAGGCCAAAAAACTTTTTGCATTAGCAGCTGGTTGCATGCAACTTGGCCAACTCAGCAGTGTCTGCAGCAGACTCTTACCTCTGCCCGCTCTCCCTCTCTCTCCTTCTTTGTTTGCTTGCAACTTTGCTGTCTGGCAACTGATGGCAACTGGTGTCTGTAGCATAATTGATTCACCAGTCAGTGCCCAGTTCTAGGTGTGTGTGTGTGTGTGTGTGTGCGTGTGTGTGTTGCCACTAAACGTTTTGCTGACAAGCAGTCACTGCATCTGTCCCCGTCTGCAACTCTCCAACTCCACAACGCTCCAACTGCTCAACTCCTCAACTCGAACTCCAACTGCAACTTGAACGTGCAACGTGCAACTGCAACTCGTGAGTTGTTGGCAACTTTGCTTCATTGCCTCATTGCCTCATTGCCTCGTGTTCTCTCCTAGTCAATCAGTGAGTTTTCTTTAGCAACAAATTTTCTAAATGAAAATGCAACATCATTTATCAACATCAAAAGGCAAACGGCAGCACATTGGCCACATCAAGTGGATGCCACATGCCTCTGTTGGATGCCAGTTGAGCGCTTGTGAAGTGGCAAAAGTTCAACTTGCATAATGGAGTATGGAGTTGCTGCTGCCGCTGCTGTGTAAAAGTTGCTGCAACTCGTGCAACACTTGACTGCCACACCTACCACAACCTGCCACAGCTTTCACACCTTGCTCCAGCCACAAGTCGAACTCATTAGCTGCCCAGTGCAATCAGCTGAGAGTCCAAATCAAAGTCTAAGCCAAGTCCTCTCATCTCTCATTGCTGCCAATGTTGAGATTTGCATGCACTTCATTAGCCACAGCCAGCAGTCGACGCCTTCTGGCCAAGCTAATAGCTAATAGCCAAGTCCAGTTTACGGGGGCAGTTGCCACATTGCCAAGTTGTCTTGGCCTTCTGTTTGGCTCCGTCCCGCCAGGGGTTAAGTCAGCATGGCCAACACTCTTGAGGCAGGAGGCAAAAATAAATTACAGACGACTTTGTCATCTTGTCTCCAACCGAAACTTGGCCAAAACGCAGAGTCTGCCCACTGTCCGCCCACTTCAGCGCATCGCAACGCCACGCACATTTTGGCCAAATAATTGCAATTTTTATCAGAGAGCGCAATAAATGCCAGGCGAGCAGTCACTTAGGACTGTCCCCCATCCCCCAATCTCCCCATCTCCCATGCCCAATTATCCATTTACACTCGGAGAAAGAAATCTACGAACTGCACTGAAAATAATGAGTTAATTAATAATTAGTTCAAGGATAAAGCAGCTTAAACTCTAATATAAATTCAAAATATATTTTAAATATTTTAATTCAAAATATATTTTAATTTATTGTACAACAAATATATATGAAATTGTTAATATAAATATAAATATAAAATATACCAGAAGTATATATATATAATAATAAATAATAAATAATTACATTAATACACATATATTATCTATCTATATTATCTATAAGTATAGTAATTTAATATACAACAAATATATAAAATTATAAATTTAAATATAAATATTAGATATACCAGAAGTATATATATAAAATTATAATTAATAAATAATTACATTAGTACTCATAAATTATCTATAAGTATAGCAATTACTAGTTGTAGCTATATTTATACATTTATATTATGCTTAAAATAGTTTGAAATTCGTTTCTTTTTTATAGACTTAATTCTTAAATCTTTGCTTGATTAAAGCTTAACTTTTCTAAACAGATTCCATTTGTTTAATAACCCAACAGACAGTGTTGACTATTGTTCTTAAAGAAGCTCAGTAGATACCTTAGAAAACAATTGTCAGATTGAAGGGCTGAGTCTTACTGAGTCTATCTCTAAATATAAATCAAATATCTACATCTATAATATATTATTGATAGTATGTTGTAAATTCCCTACAATTTGAACTAAACTGGGCTGCTAAAAAATACATATATATATTTAATAAATAATTATTTCAAATTGAAACTAAACAGAACTTAATATTTATTTTAAATATAATTATTATTTTCTGCTTTACATTCCCCATTTCTGCCAATGATCTTTCAATAATTGATACTACAACTGAAATACAAATATTTATAATTAATAAATAATTATTTCAAATGAAAACCAAGCTAAACTTTCAAGACAGAATTGCAAAAAATAATTTTAAATAGAATAATTATGTTATGCTCTAAATTTCTAGACTTCCGCCATTTCTATCTTAACAATTCAAACAAGTTTCTGTAGCTGCAAAACAAATATTTATAAATAATTATAAATTTCACTTGAAAGCTACGAGAAACTCTAAATGCAGAATTCCAGAATATTTGCTTGAAATTAAATAATTATTTAATATAGTAAATTCGAAGACTTCTGCAGCCGATTCTATGGCTTGACCTTCTTCTTCGCAGCTTGACCTTCTTCTTGTCAGCACAAAGAGCCGTGCAGAGTTCATCGACTGTTTTGGCAAGTGTATGGAATCTCTCCAGCTGGTTATTATCCTCATAGACATCGATGATGTTGTCGGCGAAAGTTGTCGTTGTGGTTTAGTGTTTTATTTGCAACAATCAAGAAATATCTTGAGTGCGACTGAGTGGACTCTGTGGCGCTGCGAGTCTGTGGCTCAGTGGCTCTGTGGCTCTGCGACTCTGGCGAGTGGCAGTCATTTGGCTTGGGGCATTTAATTGGATTTCTGCCCAAATTGCGTTTATTATTGTGGTCTTTATGAGGTGTGAAGGGGCCAATCATGAGGCGACTGTTGGCCCCGTTGGCGGAGTTGGGCGACTTTTCTTTCCACTACCTCTCAACTGAGAGCTCTCTGACCAGAGAGTAATTAAGTTTTTGGATGTTTGCTATCGATGGCAAAGCGTGTGTGTGTGTGTGTGTGTGTGTGTGGTTTCGGTGGTTTAGCGTTGCGCATAATGCGCTGTGGCTTAAAGGCCACTTTCCAAAATTGGCGGCCTTAAAGTGATCCACAAACCGAAAGGTAAATTGTCAGCAAATGTTCATCACGTTGACAGGCGAAAAATGTCGTGTCAATTGCAGGACATAAATCACAAGCTACGAAATGTAAATGTGAAGCGCTTTGAGAAGCATTGAGGCATGACACCACCCCTCTCCCCCCTCTCCACAACATTTGCCATTTACCCCACATGTTTATCTATACGAGGTTAAGGGAGTCTGAAGTGAGAAGTGAGAAGTGAGACAACTTGAGTTCAGCAAATGGCGACAATTTGTGAAAAAAGTGTGAATGAAGACGAAGATGTGTGGAGACGAGAGCTTCAATGGAAACTGCGTTGCATGGCAAATACTTTCATGTTCATGCCACATGTGATGTGCATGTGTGCAGCTCCCTCCCTCTGTTGCAACACCCCGCCTCACCGTTCACTTTCTATTTGCCTGACCCACTTGGCTAGAGCCAACGACTTGATTACAGTTTTCTATGCATTCCGGACTTGAATGGCGTTTTGATAGCCTCTAATGCAGCTATCTTGCAACGCGATGCAGTCCACTTAGTGCCGCCCCCTTCCCCCCTCTGTTTAAACAGCCTGCAGGCGCTTTCATTGCCAGCTTGAATTACATTTCACTTATCTTTGGCTACAAATCCTCTCGAGCCATGCAAATCTGGTCCTTGAAGCAGTTGAAGCAGTTGAAGCAGCTGCTGGACTTTACTTTCCACTGTCGTCCTTCCGCTTCCGTTTTCCACCCTCCTCTCACCCCCTTTAGCAAACTCCTTCCATGTACTCGCACTTGAAATACGAGTATTTGTATATTTTAGCATTTTCACTCGTTCTGTGTCTGTTTCTGTTGCCGTTGCCGTTGCTGTTGCTGTTGCTATTTCATGACAAAGTGTCAGAGCAAACTGTCCAGATCCGTTGCCATACATACAGCTGTCAGTCTCTGGCATATCTCTGAGTTATATATTAAAAACTGCCGACTCTTTTGGTAGCACTTGGAATTTATGGCTCTGTGATTATTGCTTCACTTGTCTCCAGATATCGCTCCCTCTCTCGCTTTCTTTCTCTCTTTTTGTCTCTTTGTCTCTCTCTCTCTGTCTCTCTCTCTCTCTGCCGCATTGTTGCTCATAAATTCTAAGTCCTCTCGTGTAGCAGGCAGAGAATTGAAGGCATTGGACTTGTCTAAATTTAAGTACAATTTCCGGTCTCTCAACCACTCTCCCTCTCTCTCTTTCTCTCCCTCTCTCTCTCTCTGTCGCTTTCTATTCTCCTCTAGATACACTTACCACGTGGCCGTGCATTCATCCAATTAGGCGCTTAATTGTCTGACAAGCAAATTGCTTTGTCAATATTTTCATCAAGTCATCTCCTTCCTTTCTATGTACTGCTCTCTCTCTCTCTCTCTCTCTCTCTCACTACTCTGCTTCTCCCTCTGCTGCTGCCACACGCACTTACTCCTACTTCTGACAGTTTCAAGTAGCGGACTTTATTACCCAACCCTCCAGAGCTGTCCTGCCCTGCCTGTCATGAGGTAACCATCAAATAGGCTTTCAACTTTGACCACAAGTATTGCTGCTCTGGCTGCTCTTGTTGTTCTTGTTGCTATTGTTGTTGTTATTGTTGCCATGTCTAAAATGCTTCTATTTTTTGGGGCGTGCCTCGTGTCACTTATAAACTTCACTTTAAGTTGTCAATATTTATAAATGTTTACACGCCCCAGGACAGCGCCCCCGGCAAGGGATGACGGCCCATTGAGCCTTCCTTCTATCATCCGCTAACAGAAGCTGCTGTCTGGCAACTAAGCTGGCTATCTGCTCCCAAATATATGGGCTGTCTACTGCCAGTGATTAAACGGGTTAACGGCTGAGATAATTCAACTTAAGCTCGCAGTTTCTGCAATCAATTCAATCGTTTAGTTGAGTCTTGTTTTCAAACATAATTGGGACAACTAAATGGTGTCGCATAGGAAAATGATTTCAGACTGCTTCAAATATATTTAATTTTATTAGGTGGCAACTCTGTTATCGTTAAGCTGTTGAATATTTCATTTATTTACATATTTTAATCAATAAATACAGCATGAATAACTGCAGAGTTGCTTTACTTTCGTTATATTAACAATTTTTGCAACCAAGTGGCAACGCTGTTTTATCTAAAATTAACCCGAAAACTCTGAATATTCTAGTCTACAGCTCAAACTGAGATATCTTCTTATTTACCATATCGAAAGATCTCCAAAGGTATTCCTTGTGTTCCATCACAATGTAAATATTTACAGCTAGGTGGCAACGCTGTCGCATAACAAATTAATCCGTTTACTTGCTCAGTTATAATTTATTTCTATTTTCAACCAATTGAACACATCAAGAACACTTCTAACCTCATGTAGTGCCATTAACTGAGTTCCTTAAGTTCCATTAAGTTTCCTGAGTATTTCCCTAGGCAAATAAAGGGTTAACCTACGCTCCGATTTGCATACCTGACACACCAATGATTTGGTATAATAAATTTCAGGGTTGTCATCTATGCTAAGCCCGTGTAAGACGCATTCGCTAGCCGTGGAGCTCCTCATGCTTTGAGCCCATTCGAATCACAAAAGCGAGGCCATAAACGGCAACATTTCACTTGCTTTAAACCGGGTTCAATAGCCGTAAAACCGAACATAATTTCCCGGACTCAATGATGATATTATGCAAATCGTAATCAAGACAGCAAAAGGCGCACATATGCCCGGCAATTCGGTTCAATAAAAGCCAACAAAATGCCTCTTGATAAGTGTTAAAATTTACAATTCCAATTTTTTACAACAGTTGTGCGGAGTCTTTAAACTGCCCCTCGATAAATAGGGCTTAACAAAGTGCCACGTTAAATACTCTCAAAGGCCGAGTCCCAATACAATGCAATGCGTATTGCGATTCAATTGT
This sequence comes from Drosophila macrospina, assembly GCA_035042075.1. NCBI lineage: Eukaryota > Metazoa > Arthropoda > Insecta > Diptera > Drosophilidae > Drosophila > Drosophila macrospina. The sequence goes on along the minus strand of JAWNLW010000326.1, from coordinate 1,668,845 downwards.
AAACATATATCGGAAAACCAAGGGGTTGGCCTCGGGAAAACTCTATAGTTGTAGCACAGCTGCTGCGACTGTTATATAAGGAGTTTGCGAACATATTTCTCGATTGTCTGAGCTGTTGCTTTTGACGCCTCGCAATCAAATTAAAAATTTAGAGAAATTTTTCTAGGCAAGCGAATGTGGTGAGGGGGAGGGTGAGCGAATGGGATCAGGGGGGACTTAAGATAGTCGAGTTGATTGCGAGCATTGTTAAGAGTCGAAGGGGTTGCTGTGCTGGCACTCTAATGAAGTCATTAAGGGTAGCTGAAAGTCATCAGCTCTATCTATCTCTCTCTCTCTCACTCTCCCGTTCACTCTCTCTCCCGCTCTCTGTCTCTGCTCATATGTAGAGATGTAGATAGCGGATGTGTGCGTCTCTGAGTGCGGTTAACTTTGAGCAACTGCGGTAACTGTGGACCATAAATGTTGTTGCTGTTGTCGACATTGCCGGCAAATGAATAAATTATCAACTATGTGAAGGTACTTACCGAGTGGAGTGAGTGCGAATGAGTGTACTCGTACTAGTTGCTCTGAATCTACTATGAGTCTACTCACTTTTCGGCTGGGGTGTAGTAATTGCAGCGCCATGTCGTCTAGGCCATTAGAACCAGCTACTAATGGGTCTCTCGCTACCCTCGAACTCCAAAGAGAGAAAGAGATGTGGGTAGAGGGGGTGGTCTTAAGTTGCCTACCCCGCACACACACACACACACACACACACAAAAAGCCGCAGCCCACATTGGGGGCATAAAAAAGGCATTTGTAAGACATGAAAGGCACTCAGTCAATGGACGGGACAGGTGGCTTTTAAAGGAGCAACTTGGGTCGCATCTTAGCTGGGCACACAGCGAGCAAAACAAGAAACAACGAGGAGGAATCGAGGCAGCGAGGCAACGAGGAATCGAGCAAAAGAAAGAAGACAAATCAATGCAGGTGTCACAAATGTCAGACGACAGCTTTGGACCCCGCCCCGTTGAGGATATTAATGTCGCTGACTGAATTGATGATGACGATTGCTGTTGTTGTGTCTTCTTGTCTTGCCAAAAGGACGCTGCGGGGGGGAGTTGGTGTCGGGAACCTGGTCTTAAGCCGATTTGCCATCTTATCACAGGCCACGGCACACGGCAAAGCGATTCTGATTCCGATTCTGATTCCAATCTCTGCCTCAAGCGCCTCCAGCGGCTTTCATAATGTGCTTTTCCTGCCATCTCCTGACTGCAGGACGGCCACCTCAACTCCCCGGCACCCCGACTCTCCAACTACCCGCCTCCCTGTCTCCCCGTCTCCCGGTCTTCCTGACTCTCTGACTGCCTGCCTGCCTGACGATTGACAGGCATAATAAATCATGTGTTATAGTATTAATCAAGTTGAAGCCTTCTTATTGCTCCTTTGCCCCTTCTTTATAGATGTTGCATGTACCTCTTCATGTAGTTGTTGTTGCGGTAATCTTATGACATTTATTACAGTTACCGTTGCGACTGCCACTCACTGAGCCTTCACTTTAAACTGACTTTAAGTTGACTTACACTTCAAGTGTCCTTCTTCTCATTGAATACGAATACAGAGTCTCTGTGAGTCTAGCATACTTGCCTGTTGGTTATTCCGTCTTGTTCTTCTATTGCTTGCTTTCTGAGTCCTACAATTGCTTTGAATTGTTTCTCTAATTGCCATTTGTTGCTCCGCCTTCTCGGGGTCAGCTTTCCTCCCTCCCTGCCACTCTTGCACCCGCTGCCTTGCTCCCTCCTTGCTCACACCTCAACTGTCTGGACGGCACATTAAGAACTTGTAAAGTTAAATTAAGTGTTTCGTCTACTATGCAAAAAATTAAAAGGAAACCGAATCGTGTGTGGCTAGAAAAGTTTGACTAACTTCTTGGCCAGCAGAGAAGACTTCTGTGCATTTGAGCCAAGACATTCTGGGAATGAAACTGTGAACTTTATTTGGTAATCAGCTAAATAAGCTACAACGAACTTAGCTGACTAGACTCGTATTATAAGAAGACTTTAATATCTTTAATGTCTCTCAATTCGAAAGTAAAATATTAATAATTTGAAGACTCTCTTGAGACATGAATTGATTGATGCTATTGTTACAGTTACTGAGAACACAAACCGCCTTATTAACTAACTCAAAGTGTGACATCTTTTTCCCTTTAACTAGCTCCATCAACTGCCCCATTTGCGATGCGACAAGTTCTCTGCCAACCCACGCTAATTGCCGCCCCGCTCACTTCTCCCACGCTTTGTCAACTACAATTCAATGCGGAGCAGAGTAGCTTATTATATAATTTGCAGACTGTGAAATGTAATGCAATTAAAGGATTAACTGGGAATGCCATTAGGCTTTATTGACATCAACATGACGGCAGCGGCAAACAACTTGCAAAAATGTCAAATATTTAACACGTTTATTCTTTCCCAACCAGCTCAACTCAACTCATCGATTGCCCCATCGGCCAGGTCTGCCAGGTTGCACTCCAATTCCAACAATTGATACGCTTTCAATTATTTAAATGACAGGCAACAAATCTTAAGTGCTTAGACAAATTTGTCGAAATGCGACAACAGCAGAAAGAAACTATCTCAGACTTAATGTAATTGCTGGCCCCCCTTCGTTTCTCTCTCTATCACAGTCTCCACCCTCTGCTGTTGCCAGGAAGCTCGCTGCAGGACCACAAACCGAAACGAACCTCGCCGCCCCCCGCAGCGGCACTTGGGGGCGGTCAAATGGCGGCATTTAAATAAAATAACGTTGACTTTGCCAACTATGGATACATTTTTTCTTCTTTCTAAAATAAATTTCTTTGCATTTTATTTTGCTGCAGGCAAATTTGATTTGATTTTAGGGCCTTGCCTCGTTCCCCCTCTCGCTCACTCTCTCTCGCTCTCTCTCTCTCTCTGCTTGAGTAACTTGCTTTGCGAGCTGATATCGGCAAAAGTCGCAAATCAAATAAAGTAAATTGAATAAAGACAAACGACACGCCCCCCTCCCATCGCTATTACAGTTAGTGCGGAAGTTCTATGCAAGTGGGCGTGGCAGTGTCGTCATGAAATTAGTTGCTAGTTCAGTTTGTTCTCTGCGCCTGTCCTGCTGTCCTCCTGTCTTACTGTCTCTCTGTAAATGCGACTAAAGAAATCGAAATCAAAATGTTCACATAAAAGAATTATCTCTGCTTAAGTTGGATTATCTTTGGCCAGAGCATCCAATTGGCAATTGAATGGAAAGATTCGTTAGATTCGATTTGTCGCATGTACAATTTATTTACCCAGCCTCTATTTGAAGAGTTATCCCCCCTCCCCCCATTACCAGCTCCCTTCTGATATGACAGCCACTTGAGAACTTGTCCAAATTCCCTCCATGTGTGTGCATTTGATTTTATTTCTTTTTATTTTCATCAAATTTCATTTGATTTGCTTGGGCTTAAGCCAGAATTTATGAGACGGAAACATATGTTTAGGGACTCAGTTAAGGGTTTGGCTAATGTGTGCGTTGGAGCAAGCCGGCATTGCCCGTGTTCAATTAAGTATTCAAATCGTTGTGTGAGAAGAAGCAATATCCATTTAAACTGACAATAACTGATTCAGCTTTCAGTTTATTTACACAACTTCGCAAACTCATAATTCTTCTCAATTGCAGAGCGCTCCCTCCTGATTCGCAGACTTGCCACCCTTCTGCGTACCCCTCTCCATTTCGCGCAGTACAGAGGTCAGCAGTTCAACTTCTCGCTTGATAAAATCAAGACACTTTTCTACATCACGTCGACCGTAGACGGCATCGATATCTGTTTGAGGATGGGTTAATCTGGTTGCTTCTGCTTGGTACTTGCAAGTGTGCGAAACTGTTTGAACTCACCTCGACGTTTGCACAGCATGCGATATATAATTTGCACCCCATCGAGTGTGCGATCCTTGTCCAAGTCGTTGTTGCTGATAGTGTCCTTGCAAAGGGACAATGTTTTCTCCCATTTGAGGCCGAGGGCACGCGATTGATTGTAGGATCGTTCCAGCTTAGCGAGATCATTCTTCAGACCGAGCACGGTGAGAGCTGCCTCACTTGTGATCTTAACCATGCGCTGACGCATCTCCTCGATCTCCTGCAGCTTTGTGTTCTTCAGCTCATTGATCTCCACCTGGGCGAGCACTGTGCGAAAGGGTTTACGAACAGAAGAAGAGTTGGCAACTCTGTAAACTCACTCAGTGCATCACAGCGATCAATGCAATCCTTGGGAGAGACGAATATGTCCGAGATCTTCACGACATCATCCAGAACTCTCTCGTAGGGCTGAAACTGACGCACAGTTTCCTTGAGATCATCTCGAAAGGTATTCAGCTCGCTGATGGATCGCTTATACTCATCAATTCCCTTGCTCAGCTCGTCGTGAAGTCCCTCCTCCTCTCTGATGATCTTCTCTGCTGTGCGCTTCTTGTCCGCACAGTCCTTAATGAAGCCATTGACCTCGATGAAGCGCTTCCTTAGTCGCTCCTGCATGCGATACATCTGGGCAATACGTTGATGATTGAGCTCCGATTGATGCTGTGCCTCCTCAAGCAACTGACGTTGCAGCACCAACATGGCGTCATTCTCCCGCGCATTCTCTATGTAAAGCATCTCCACAGAGTCCCCTGCCGAGTCCCAATTGGGCGGTTTCCTGTAAACGCCGAGTCCATGTACTTGCTGCAGCTACTCAGTAAAAATGTATTAACTTACACGAAGAAACGCTCCTGCTGGCGAGAGAGCAGATACTCGCCCACAGCCTCCTCGGGATTCAGGTCCAAATTCCCGATGACATCGGTCTTGAAGGTGGGCTTACGGCGCGGCATTGTTGTGCTTCTTGATTACTTATCGCTCTTTATTTAATAAATATATTATGAACTTTTGCTGGAATGCTTTTGTTCTTGACTGAATGTGTGAAGCGTTTGAGTTTAACTGACAATAAAATCTCTGATTTACTTTGGCATAGTACAAATATGTGAAGTATGAATGAAATTAATTCGTGAGTTACCTTATGTTATGTATTTTCTCTAATTTTCATTATTATATTATATCTATTACACAAAGTATTATTAAACTGAAAACTCAATAAAACAAAAACAATTTCATAGCAAGCTCACATTAAATATGAAAGAGCAAGGCAGCGAAAGCTGCTGCTCTGCTTTTGTTTGCAATTCCCTTTCACTATCCTTCGCTATGAGCGAGAGCGAACTCGCTGCATTAGGCATTCTCATTGGTATTTCTATGTTTGCATGTGTATGTGAGAATACGCAAGCTCTCTTCGTTTATATGCATGTGTGAGTGTTTGAGTGAACGCTAAAGAAGGAAAGCGCTGCAGTGCTTGCTCACAGCAATGTCTATGCATGTTTATCTGTATGTGTGATCAGTTGGGCACGCTTACTGAAGTGAGCATGCATTTATGTGTGAGCGCTGCAGTGATTGGCTGCAGCGTGCTTGTGTACTGAAAGCTCGCCGAACTTGGCATATACAGTTAGCGCTGTGATCTAAATAGTATCCACAGCAAAAATCATATAAATACAACTTCCCGCTTCAGTTGCGTTTGCTTCGTGGCGTAGCGCAGATATCAAGCGGAGCAGGAATGTATGTATGCGATCATTTAGGATTGCTTTGTGCTATCTAAAAGATGTGCTGTTATGTAGCTGATTACAGCAAACTTAACAGCTGTAAGTGATTTACTTGCTGTTATAGTAAATATTGCAATTTGGTTGCACAGTAACAGACCTTTTATATAGGAGAATTGTAAACAATCGTTGCCATAAGCCATCCATTGTCCTGGCAACCAAAGTTTAATTTTCCTTCGCTTTCAAATAATCAAAGTTTACCTGGTTGAAAATGTTACATATTTAGTTGGTTTTTAAACAAACAAACATTGCTGCAGGAGTTAGTTTTAATAATTATTTAATTTACTGTTGCTGTTGCTGTTGAGTTACTTTGGGTTCTTAAAGGTTTTTTAACTCTTAACTTTCGAAATGCCACGCATAAAGCCGACCAAGACTCTCGATGTCCTGGGTAATCTGGACATGCGGCCCGAGGAGGCGGTGGGCGATTACCTGATGTCCAAGAAGCAGGAGAAGTACTTTGTGTGAGTGGAACTGATAGAGATATCACGATCTTCGACTAATTAGTTGTCTGCCCAAAGCAAACCGCCTAATCCAGAATGCGCAGGGGACTCCATCGAGTTGATGTACATCCGCAATAGTCGGGAGCATGAAAAGATGTTGAACCTGCAACAGGAAATGCTCAACAATTGCAAGCAGCAATCGCACATTAATACCGAGCGAGTGAAGGAGATGTACAAGACGCAGGAGAAGCTGAGGCAACGTTTCATTGAAGTGAACAACTTCATTAAGGATTGCTCCGACAAGAAGCGACTCGCAGAGAAGGCCATCAGCGAAGAGACACAGTTGCAAGAGGAGCTCAACAAGGATATCAAGAACATCAGGACTTCCATTGGCGAATTGACAACCTTCCGCGAGGCCCTCAAAGCAACGGTCGAGGAGCTGCAACCCTACGAGAAGGTGCTCGATGAGGTCGTCAAAGTGTCGGACATATTTGTCTCTCCCAAGGACTGCATGGATCGTTGCGATGCGCTGAGTAAGTCTTGGAAAAGTGCTCTCTTCCTGTTGAGTTCAATGCGTCGTCCTTCTCTCCAGTGCTCGCCCAGATGGAGATCAGCGAGCTGGAGAACAAGAAGCTGCAGGAAATCGAGGAGATGCGTCAGCACATGGTAAAGATCACAAATGAGGCAGCTCTCACCGTCCTGGGTCTAAAGAATGATCTGTCCGTCGTGGAGCGTTCCTACAATCAGTCCCAAGCTCTCTGCTTCAAGTGGGAAAAGATCCTGGCGGCAACCAAGGATGCGATATCCAGTTACTTTATGGAAAAACAGCGCAACATGGATGCGGTGCATGCCTTGTACAATATGCTGTGTCGTCGAAGGGGTAAGTAGTATTTAATCCTTTAATCCAAGCTGATATTTCAAGTCCCCCAACAGATATTCCTCCCGTTATACGACGTGGCAATGTGGAGCGGCAATTGGACTTCATTAAGATTGAGATGGATTTGCTGCAGGAGCTCCTGCGAGAGTTTGACACATCCGACAATTCGAAGAACTCAAAGGAGTCCAACTGCTAGGTGGCACAACAAATTAAAAGTATTTGCTTAAATAAATATATTAAATAATAAAAGAAGAAACGAAGTTAATTTGATTTTTATCCTTTTAATCCTTGAGCAAGCTGCCATTACTTAGGTTGAGAGGCTTCCCTTGAACTGCAGATGAAGCATCTCGTTTGCCCTCGTTGCAACAGCTCTTAAACATTATTAATAGTGCCCCACTGCAATCGCTTGTTGATGCCACTTTCTAATTGCTTTTACCTCATAAATCTTAGCCCCAAACTAGCCCAACCCATGCCCCCACCCAACTGCTGCTGCAACTTAAGATGAATGCGACGCGTTTTGGGTTCGTTTTCATTTTCGGGTTGGGGGTTCGAGTCGTGGTCCGGCTTTTGTCACACGCTCTCTCCTCTCTCTCTCTCTCTCTCTCTCTATCTCTGTAGTCTCTGCAGTCATCATAAGTCACAAAATTGTCGGACACTCAAGACAAATGCGACGCTGCATTGGCCGTTGGCTCATTTAATTAGAAAACTGGAGACAACCGGAGTTGGAGCATCTACTCCCTTGTGACTCCGGAGTGCAGTTAACGGCCTGTCGCATCAATTGCACATTACAAACTCCACAGCACTCCACTGGCTCCACTCTGAACTCTGAACGTTGAACGTTGAACAGTTGACGGCTTTTTAATTACGTCAGTCAAGGAATTCCTCTCAACTGCTAAATGCTTCGCACTCTATCTCTCTCTTGCTCTCTGTCTCTCTGCTTCTATCTCACTCTCTGTCTACTGTACCTTCCTCACAATTAGCGGCGCGGTTGACAATAGCTAACAAAAAAAAAATATAAAAAAAAAGGAAAAGAAAGAGTATTGCCAGCATATTGAAAAACTTTTTTAATTACCTCCGAAAGAGAGTCGAATGCTGATTTTCAATTATTCATTGACAGCCTCCGTTCCGCCGTTTAACCTGTCGACCACTTGACATTGTGTCCCAAAACCTGCCCAATTGCAGCTCTGAGTGGCCATGCGCGACTGAGGAATACTGCTTACATTTTAATGAAATTTTCAGAATATTTAAATAAGTATTTTAACTGGAAATCTGAGATTAATTTTGTGAAATTTTAAATTAACTTGATATTCTTTTCATTTTAACGATGGAACTTATGAATTATATGAACTTTCATTATTGTAAATTATATTTCAATGTTATTCAATATATTATAGATTATAATTTATCTTAATCTATCTTATCTATCTTTAAATTTATGAGTAAAGTTGATCTGAAGCATTAACACAACGAGCAGTTTCTGACAAGTTCCACAAAATAAGCGAATTATTGTTTTTGTTGTTGCTGTAGTTGGGTGAGAGAAGCAAAGCACAGTGTAGTTGCTGTAAGAGAGCTGCAAAGCACAGTGTTGTTGCTGTAAGAGCGCTGCTTTTCAAAGTCTTGCTGCTGTAAGAGAGCTGCTTAACAAAGTGTTGCTGTTGGGAGAGAGCTGCTTAACAAAGTGTTGCTGTCTCTTAGTTTGAGCTGCTGCATAAGAAGTGAGCAAAAGAAGAACTCGAAAGGATAACGGTTATTATGCTAAATATAAACGCATGTGAACTGTTGTCCAACAGTGACAAAAGTATTTACACATGTTTTAAATGCAGTAAACTATTTAGATAAAACATGTTTAAATAAAGTTATCTATGTATATTTTATATTTTAACTTCAAATACATATATTATTAATTACAGTTATATTATATATTATAGTTTCTTTGCAGACATATTGAACACGTTATTCCATAATACCCAACTGTGGGCAATTGTATTCTAGAGGGTATCAAAAGTTTTGCCAAAAGCTCTCACCAAAAGTCGTCGGCTTAACACTTTTATTGAGCCGCAAAGTTGAATGCACTTTTGTTTAAAAACAAGAGACAGTTGCTATTGTTGACTCTGTTGTTTTTACTGTTGCTGTCTCTGTCTCTGTTATTGTGTCTGCTGCTGCATAATTGATAATTTAGCTAACTAACCATTTGATTGCATTCGAATTAGTCGCAATACAGCAAACTGTCAAATAAAGCAATTTAAAAAGCAGAAAAATGAAATATACTTTTTAGTCTCGTATATATGTGTGCTTCTCGCTGGACTGCAGAAGAGTTTGCGGGAGGGGGGGAGTAACATTTGGAAATAATTTCAAATAATTCAAATGATTTCCAGCCAATGAAGCAGAAATTGAAAAATTATCCCGCTGTGACATGCCGACAAATTCAATGCCCAAAATAAATTTGGAAATCTCTTGCAACTCTTTCGGCTCGTGACAGTGGTGTGGGCAGCGGCGTTGTGGAGTGTTGCGGGGGTTGCTCTGGCAGCGGGGGTAGAGATTTGACATTTTTATACCATGTCGCTGTTGCTGTTCGTGTTTTGATTTCAATTTCTAAAGACATTTCCGCCCCGTATTCGAGTTGGCCTTTCAAAAGGTGTTAGAACTCTGCCGTTGCCGTTGCCGTTGCCGTTGCCTGTTCTTGATATATGAAAACATTTTAATTAATGCTGACAGCTGGAAAAGTCGCGGTTGCTTTTGTTGTGTAAATTTTCCTCACACTCTCTCTCTCACTCTCTGTCTCTGTGTTTCTCTCTATCGACTTGCATGCACCTTGATAATTATTATTGGATTTCGTTCTGCATTTACTACTGGTTTTCACTTCAGTTCAGCTCGTCTTGTGTTTTTCTACATTGAGTCTTCCCCCTTCGCTTTTCCATTGAGCAACACGTCAACAAATTAATCCGCTTAGCCTCGCATTTTTACCTTATTGAGTGGGCGCTGCCCCCCGCTGGGGTTTGCCAGACTACACAGACTAGACAACTGCCAGACCGAGAACTCTGAGTACCCGGAGTACGAGGAGTACTCAGAACCTGGAGCCCAGACGCATAACCAGACAGTTAAGCTTTAATCCTTAATAGTTTAGCTCGGGTTCGGTTTAGCATGTGGGCGATGGGGTGTGGCGCGGGGAGCGCCATTTGCTAGGGCTTCCTTTTGTTGCTGTTGTTGTTGTTGTTGCTGTTGTTGGCCGGGTGTCAAGGTGAATGATTGAGCCACTCGGGGAATGTCCTGAGCAGTCAGCCAGCCAGTTAATTAATGGTTTCATTTATTAAAGCATTGTCCATAAATTGTTTGCGATAAGCAGGATTTGTTGCTCATGTATTTATGATATGACCAAATGGCCAAGGCCAAGATTTATATTTAAAAATGGAATTTAAAGACAAGGTTTACTGCATTCGACTTATGGCTTGTTTAGCATTTGAATAATTCAGTTTTAAGCTGCAATTTGTTGTCTTTCTCTTGAATGAAATTAGTTGCGTGACTGCAATTTGATTTATTTATTTATTATGTCATTTGTTTATTTTACACCTCGCAATTGCAATGCGCTAATTAAATTGCTTGCGATATTTGAAATTTACTTCTTAAACTTTGTATCATTTAAAGCTTAAAATATATTTAATATTATACTTTTTTTATTGATATTATTATAAACTAAATCGAACTAAATTAAATGTAGATCATAGATAACTATTCTCTGTAGCAGTTTTGTTAATTTCCCTTTAATATTTTCAATTTTATAAACTTTAAGAAAACCACTTAAGGCGTTGCGAAATTATTTATTGCTTTTCTATTGATTCGCCATATATTTATGCATTTATTTATGCACTTTAAACAATATTCGCAGCTAACGAAATGTCTGAGATGCCAAAGAGATAATTTAAATGTTAATAAAGGCTAAAAACTAATAATATAATAATATTAAATCGAATGCCATAGACAGCAATAATATATATGTATATGTCTAAAGAATATCTAGGGAAAATGCCGTGTGCTCAGTGCTCGGCAAAGTCCAGGAAATCGCCTTGTCACGTCACTCGGTTGCCAGCAACAACGTTTGCCTCTCGGCCAATGCACTCTGCTGGGGTGCAGCAACAGCAACAACAATTTTCATGGTAATAACAATATATAACACACAAATTTGAATAACAAATTAACTCGCACACACACACAGCACACACAGAGCACTCTGTGACATCTCAGACTGTGTGGCGTGAGCCTCGAAATTGCCATTCAGTCAGACGGGCTTCGACTTGCCGGCACAACATAATTGAATGCCTGCAGGACACACACGACAATGCATCAGCACAGGAGCTGTTGCAGCCATATTGTGGATGTGGATGTGGCAGTCACAGTGGCAGTGGCGGTGGCAGTGGCAGTCATAGAGCAATAGCCACAAAATATTTGCTTATGCCGCTGCCTGGCTGGTAAAAGGCAAAAGGCAGCCACAGGCAGAACCACGAACCACGAACCACGAACCACGTACCACCACGTAGCCACCCAACAATCCCAACAGTCCAATAGGGCAACCATCCGATTACTGTCGAACGTCCAAAGTCCAAAGTCCAATGTCCAATGTCCATCAAGCATCGAGCCATCGACCAAATGCGACTTGCCACAGCGTCAACGTCAACGTTGCATAAATCAACACAACACAACGAGCAACAACAACAACTACAGCAACAACAACAAGTTTGCTGCCAATTTCGAGGCAGTCGCTTGTTGCCCCAAAGTTGATTGAATATTTCAAACTATGCATCTTTAATAATGTGCAACAGCAACAACAACAGCAACAGCGAGAGTCGCCTGCCTGCAGCTATTTGTGGGCGCAAATGCAAAGCAGCAGCAACAACAGCAACAGCAGCAACAGCAACAACAGCACAGCAGCAGCACAGCAACGACAACAAACTGTGGCATGTAATCTTAAGTTGACCATTCGTGTAAGCAGAATACCAAATTCTTGCTTCGTGCTCTGTCTGGACTGCAAGACGCCCTCTAATCAAAAGCCTCAACTCTAAAAATGTTGCTTCTCTTCCACATCCAGCTCCACTTCTATTTCCACTGCCACTTCCACTTCCAGTTGGTGGCAAGTCCATGCTGCAAGTTAGTCACGGTCTTGGGGGCATCTAATTGAATCCGACCGCATCAAGATGAAGTTTTGGCCATCTCTGGCGACAGTTTTGTTTGGGCCACGAAGATGACGAGGGACGACAACGCTACTTTTTTACCACTTTGTGTATGTTTAGTTGACCGCAGTCAAAAATAGCTTTGAAAAACTTTTCTTGTTGTTGTTGTTGTGTGTTGTTGTTGTTGTGTGTGTTGTGTGTTGTGCAGAAACTCTATGGACTTTTGGGCTAAAAGATTCCTTGGCATCGCCGTCAAAGTCTAAAGTTTGCCATAGTTCAAGTTAATGTTGTGTGACTTTTGTGCTTATTGGTCCAACGGCTGTCAGCCATTGAACTATGTTCGATGCTCTCAATGATCCATTGCCAACCGAAAAGTTTTAATAACTTGGCCAATTGGCTGGCTTCTATATTGTATACTGTATACTGTATTCTTCGGCCACATAGCCACATGGCTAATGCAAAGTTTTGTTCGGGCGAGAAACCCAAATCCGGCGACAACTAATCTAACTAATCTACAGTCTGCACTTTGATCGGGCCATGCGGCGACTCGTTCAACATCCGCTTAATTAAAAATTTGTGTATGAAAATTAACTACTGCGGTGGCTAATGCTAAATAATTCCGAGTGTTGCACGCGTCGTATACGCAATGTGGACAGCAACTGCTCTTGTGCTGTTGCTCTTGTTGCGCTGCTGTTGGCTAAAAGTTGCAATGCGGCAAGCTAAACCAACAACTGAGAGCCAAGCCAGAGCCAAGCAAATCAGCTTAATACGGCTCAGCTCTGCCAACCTGGCCCTGACTATGCACCAGTCCGTCTATGTCTACGTGTCTTCTTCGTTCTCTGTGCGGAGAGGGGAAGCAGAATAAAAAGAAAAAAACACTTTAGTCTGCTCACAATGCGAAAATTTAATTTAGCTTTTGCTTTTTTCACTTTTGCCCTGTTTCAGTCGTAAGCTGCTACATGAATGAGGTGGCTGCAACATGAGACGCATTACACATACGCAGTGTTATCCGACTGTGCCTCACCTCGTCTCACAGCGCCAAAACCACAGGAGATTAATTCTCGTGTCTGTGCATTCTTTTTCCCCGCCAACAACAACAGCAACAACAACAACAACAACAACAACATCTAAACGGGGCAGACAACAATAGGGCAAGCGACAACGGAACACAAGAGAACAGAACACAACACTCCCTAATCTGGGACTCCCCTTGAACTACCTAGATCGAAGCTTGGTGGGGTCAAAGGCAGCGCATTAAAGTCCAAACAGTTAGCCTGTTAGCCAGGTTAAGAGCAGCTCACTGTTGTTGCATTATTCCCGCACATATTTGACTGCAGATCAGATAGTTAACAGCTCACACATCTTGAGCTCAGCGGGTGTCCATTAAGTAGCAATTAGTCGCACGTCAGTTGTAGTTCTTGTGGCTGCCTTGATTACTCTCCAGCCAGTGGGCGTGGTCAGGTCAGGCGCTCACTTGAACGGCTCCTCAAAGTGACACGCTTTCCAATATTATCAACACCTCAAGTGGGGCGACCTTCTGACGTTGCTGACATCCTGCTGACACCTTAGAGAGCCGCAACCTCAGTCTCAGTCTCAGTCACAGTCTCCTTGTCCGTCTCTGTCTCCGTCTCAGTTGCTGCCTGACTTTGATGTGGGCAATTGCGTAAGGTGGGCGTGGCGCTGCCCCTACATGTGTCCAGTGCAGTGGCAGCTCTGCATAATTGGCAAATAGTTGACCCCGACTGTTTGCTTGCCACTAAGTAGCTTTTAGCTCAGCCAGATTGAGCCTGCGGATGCCGCACTTGCAACACGACTTTACAATGAATTTAACGTGCTGCTCTTAAAGGTTTTGCGTAACCACCTTTCAGCTAATTGCCAGTACTTATGCTTGCCAAACTTTTGCCCACACTCTCCGGCAAAGTTCGGTCCCCGCTTCCCCTCAGCGTTTTTGCCCAAAAATTCATCCAAAAAAGTTTCCTGGCATTGGCTCATAAATTTCAGATTTTCGGCATAAACATAAGTTTCCAAATTTCCAAGTGGCGCAGCGTTTAACTGTTTTCCCCCTTGCCACAAGTTTGGCCAATCCAAAAACTCATTACGGTAATTAGGCATTGTTCGGCCGGGGCAGATACCCTAGCAATTTATGCGGCACAGGCCAGGACATACAAAATGGCCAATATTTCGAATTGATTTCTGACCAAAATTTGACCGAATGTTGGCTAATGAGCACGGCTATCAGTTAGGCCAATTGTCTAGCAGCACAGAGAGAGAGAGAGAGGGAGAGGGACAGAAAGGGAGCGTGATAGTTCAGAGAGAGAGGGAGGGTCATGTTGTGGACTGCATTGATATACTCGCGCTACACTGCGAAAAACATTGCTGAAATCTGCTTTTTTATAAATAAAGTGTTTTGTTTTAAAGTTTGCTTTGGTTTTGGCATAATTTATTAGTTTGCAAATAAAGTATTGAACAGTTTACTTCATCCTTAACTGCAGTCGAGTAATATTCTTTGATCAAATCAATCAAAACTTGTTACGGGAACATTTTCATTTGATATTGCCAGCATTTTTCCATATTTTGCCAATATTTATTGATATTAATTAAGCAGTCAATGTTGCTTTTTTTGGTGCAGTATAGTAGTATCGTGTGTCAGTTGCAGTCAGCTCGGTTGGAGGGCAATCGCTTTATATGTACATATAAATAATTTGCAGTTGCTTTAATTCGTGACAATCGCATTATAATTATGAGTTAACATCGATTAAAATGGCATTTAAATGCGAATTGGTAAAGTTTTATCAGCCTCATAAAAGTGTTCCATTTATTGTTCATTATTATGGTAGTTGTAGAGACAGTTGTTGTTGTTGTTGTTGTTGTAGTTCTTGTTGTTGTTGTAGTAGCAGTTGTTGCTGCTACTTAATTCATGTTTAAACTAAAGTGACATTTACAGGCAATTATTAAATGGTTTAATTGCATGACAGGCCATTGAACTGTGAATGGCAATTCGATATCCGCGACACCATCCAAGTTTCCTCTACAATACACACACACACACACACACATGTGAGTGTACTTAGAGCTGAGAATGCACTTGATAGTTCACCGCAGAGTTGCACTTCAAGCTGTTGGCCGCTGCTGCTTCTCATAGCAGGCAGCCTTTGTTTGCCAACGCTCTTCAATGGCCGCCATTATGTTGTTAATATCAGCGCATGCAACCGACAGACAGCAGTAGCTAAAGAGAGCGAGAGCGAGAGCGAGTGCGAGTGCGAGGAAGAGAGCGCGTTTTAAGAGAGGGAGTCGCTTTATACAGTTGGCTTTTGTTCAGAGCGCTGTGGCGGCAACCGCATTGAAATTAACTTTAGTGCCATTTAAAGTTATGCGCTTCATAAATTGCAAAAACAGTTTCAATTAAAATGCGGCCATCATAAAAAGGAAATGCTGTCGACTGGCACAGAGCCTGCAAATGCGTTGTTGTTGTTGCTGTTGTTGTTGTTGTTGTTGCTGAATTGCAACAAAAGGCAACATCATCAGCTGCCGTTCAACGCTCTGGCCAATAATGCAAGCAGGCAGAGGCGTAGTCTATTCATTTAAGGGGATCTATTAATTTAATATGCTTTTCACTTGCTAAATTGAGCTTACAGAGCTGCTTGACTAAACATTATATTATTTATATTTAGCTTAGCTTAATTCCATACCTTCTCCTCTTTTTCCTTTGTAAGAACATTCAGTTATTCCCCCTGTTTAAAGTTTAAGCAATTTGAATAAATATTGAAAAAGTTGCATTGCAATCCCTGGTATTATTTACTTTACAATAAGCCGCTTCAGCATCCCCTCTCGTGCTGCGCCCCTGTTGATTCATTTGAGCTCGCCTGTACAACGTCCGGCTATCTGGTTGTGTGTGTGTCTGTGTGTGTGTGTCTGTATGTGTGTGTATCCGTCATGGTCATCATCATAATTCGAATTCAACGCATTTAATTGCAAACTTGCATTAATTATTATTGAACAATTTTTTGTTAATGTGAAAGCATCCGTGGGGCATTAACTTTTTGCATCACCTGTGTTATCAGCCAGGTCTCCTTAACCATCCCCATCCACATCCCCGCATCTGCTCGCTTGCCCCTTTCTCTTTTCAGTTTCCATTGTCTGCTTATCGGCGCTTCGCAAGTAATTCAAAGCGCCTTCGGCGACGCGTGCAATTTTTGAGTTTCCGCTTTTCCCTTATTTTGGGGCAACATTTTCCGCTTATCAGCCATGAAATTGTGTAGGCTTTCCATATACCACATCCCTGTTCGTTGTCTTCTTCTTGCTCCCGTTGCTGCTTCTTGCTGCTGGCAATTGTGTCGATAAACCGATAGCAGCTTCTATGGGTAGATGCTCTTAACTTGTCCTATTTAAGTGACGTGCAAATTTATTGAACTCGATAATGCAAAGGGAACCTGCCCAAACGTAGGCACAACTTTCGAAAGGGTTTCTTGGCCTTGAGCAGAAAACTGTACCCACAAATGCTGTGCACCTCAATTAACAGTTTATCGGGCTTTCTTAATTTAATTCGCGCTGCACTTAAAGCGAGAATGCTTTGCATACTTGATATTTTACATCAAATTAATTTCCACAAAAAATACTCAAATAGTATTCAATTAACTTTGATAAAGCTCTCAATATTCATGGATTTTCAGGCTAATGAAATTATGCGTTCCCCCAACGCATGCAACGTGGCAACTGCAACTGCAACAGACGCAACCTGTTATGCATTGCGGCAGGTCCAGTCCAAGCTACCCACTTAGCTGTTGGGGCAAAAAATAGAACACTTTACTTCGGGGAGTATTGGTTTTAAAGCTGCGATTGCCACATACGACAGATCGGGTAGCTTAAAAGTATTTAAGTTTAAGTAAATTATATACAATTAAATCATTTAACTATTTATATTCTGGTTAAACTAACTTACATAAGAATAATTATAACTACTTTCAGTGTCTTCAAGCAGTTGAGTCCATTCTAATGCAAATACGCTCAATCGAGTTAATTAATTCAATTCACTTCAACTCAAGTCAGCTGAGTCCATAAACAAGAATTTGTGCACATAAATTCTGCCCGCAATGAACCCGTCAAACCACAATCGCTTAATTTTGTTTAATTGGGGTCACAGAAGAGTCTTGGTCTTATTTGCTAGACTTGAACTTACGTTCAGTTAATAATAGAGCAGGTAAGAATAGTTATTACATTACTTGGAATAATAATTTCTGACAAATATTTATATTATTTCAGTTAAGTAAATGAAAATAACTCGAAGGGGCAAAGATATTGCTCAGTTGTCTCAGTTGTTATATTCTTCAAATCGTTAATTCCAAATAAGTATAGTAATACCCTAGACTAGACTAATACAAATCGTCTGCTGATGTAACAATTCAGTAAGTTTCTTGATAGATAGTTACTAGAAAATCATTTAAGCTGTTATTGCTCAGTTGTTATCTTCTTGAATTCGTTAATTCCAAATCAGATTAAAAATACCCTAGACTAATACAAGTCGACTGCTGATGTAACAATTCAGTAAGCTTCTTGCACTTAACTAATAGATACTCAGATAGTTACTAGAAAAGCATTTAAGCTGTTAGACTGATTGATAGTTGGGGCAAAGATATTGTTCAGTTACCTCATCAATCTTATCTTCTTTAATTTAATAAACGTAAATAAGTACAGGGTATGAATAAGCCGACTACTGGCATAACACTTCAGATCACCTCTTGCACATAATACTTTAATACTTGGATACGAAGAAGAATATAACGTGGAGATGTCGAATTGATAGTAAGAGCAAAGTCCTTCCTGAGTTGTCTCAGTTGTCAACTCTTCACATCACTATTTCCAAATAAGTATAGGGTATTAACAAGTCGACTGCTCACATAATTATTGAGTACACTTCTTGCACTAACCTCTTAGTAATTTAGATACCTAATATAAAATCATTTAAAGTGGTAGAATTGTTGATAGTAAGCGTAAATATATTGCTTAGCTGTCTCAGTTGTCAACTCCTTAAAATCAATCTTTCCAAATAAGTACAGGGTATTTACAAGTCGACTGCTGACTTAATAATTCAACTGGCTTCTTTCACTCCAAAAAAATGAAAGAATTAAATTTACAGTTAATCAGACATGGCCACAAATGCGCTATAAACAAACAGCAAAAGGAATAAAAATTGGCTAACGATGGGTAATATGAACAGCCAAGCAAGGAGGGGAAAGCCTCACGTAGGGGGCCGTGAGAAGGGTGAAGGAGGGAGAAGGACGGCTTCGCTATTGATAGAAGCATTGCGCACTTTTTTGCTACGCAGCTGGCGTCATCTGAAAGCTTTCTGTATCCGTTGCTGCCACTTCCCCTGCAACAGGCACCTCCCTCAGTTGGCAGTGTTGCTGCTGTTGCCACTGTTGTCGCTGCTGCTCCTGTTGACGATGCCACGTTGCACATTGAAAGTCATAATTGTTGAATTTGCCATGGAGGCTGCCTATAAAATAAATCAAGGATAATGCTGCGCGGAATTAAAAATTAAACGAAGTACGCCATTTACTTTAGCACACCGCATGCGATCCTGGGGCTGAAACTGAAGCTGAAGCTGAAACTGAGACTGGAAGTGGATCTGGAGCTGATGCTGGACGTGCGACGCGGGACGATGGACGGACTGGGCAACTGGCAACTGGCAACGGCAACTGGATGAGGATGCGGGCATTCTCATATTGCATACATCGCGTGTGTGTGCATAGCCGATTTTTATAGACGCTTTTTATTGCGCATTTCCATTGATGTTGAAATTTTCGCCCATTTTGTATACCCTGTAATCATCAAAATGACTAATTGGGGTATTATAAAACCTTTTAAATGTATTTACAAAATAACGTATACAAAAGTAACAATTCTGCAATTGAATTTGGACATTTTCGTTTATATTGTATACCCTGTAATTATTCAAATGACGAATTGAGGTATCATAAAACATTTTAAAATCTTACAAAAAATTAAATATAAATAAGTATGACATCTGAATTAGCTTTTGGCATTTTTGTGTATTTTGTATACCCTGTAATTATGGAAATTACTATTTGCGAATTTATAAAGAGATGGGAATATATTTAAAAATTGCGATATATTGTAGTATATAATTGTGTTTCAAGTTAAGCAAATTGTTGTTTAGTACTTAAGATTAGTTATATACCCTGTAAAAATGTTTGTTAACTTGTCTAATATTATATTAAACTATTTAGGGAACAGAGAATATCAGTCTAGCCTAAATGATTGTAAAACGATTTTCGGTCTGTGTGCAGGGTATCTGGCAGTCGTTCAGCCTGCTCTCACTGCCTGCAAGTTTTTCCTTTACAGACCCTTAGCTTCGCTTGTTCAACGCAGAAATTTTTACCATTGCGCGCTGATTTTATTTGAATGAAAATTGGCGAATTGTATGATAGACGTAGGGAGTATGGGCGTGGCAATGTGGGCGTGGCAGAGCGTATGCGTAATATTTTACGAATCGATAGGGCAGAGAATGGGAGTCGAGATGGAACGCAAAATGCTGGCGTTCTCTCAATGTGTGCATTGAATTGTTCGACGCGGGAGTGAGAGCAGCGCACAGGACAGATAAGCGAAGAGAAGGAGAAAGGAAAAGGGAGAGAGAGAGAGAGAGAGAGAGATAAAGGAGATAAACATTTGCTTCGATGCGCATCTGTTCAAGTGGCTGATTATATTTAAACTGGCGAATTGAAGGGCTTACGGATTATACGCGCACACGCATCTGATGGAGGATGCGAAAACAAAATTGTTGATCTACGAATCGAATCCAAATCAAAATCCAAATCCAAATCAACTTCATATACAAACGCTGGAAATTCGCTGGAAAATCTCAACAAGTTTCTGGGTAAATTTCGATTACGAATTCGAATTCGAATTGGTTGCCCCACGTGCCACTCGACTGTTGCCCGCATCTCAATTTATAACGCAGCTGAATTTGTGGCAAAGACAAATTTGTCAAAGCGTGGCAAACAAATAACTTAAAGGACACACGCAACACACTCCATAACTCACACTGCTCCCCATGGACACGCCCCATCTCCTTCTTCCCATCTCCCACATCCCGTTGCTCGCCTGTATCATTTATGCCAAATGACCCTCATTATTTTGCCTTATTACCAAAATAAATTGAGTTTGGCTTAAAAATTGTTTAAGTTGGCAGTTTTATCACATGTAGGGGCACCTCAAGCGTCCCCCACTCCCCTTGCAACTACTGCGAACAACATTTGTGGCGCCAAAATTAAATATTAAATTTCTTGTGAAATTCGTTTTGAAATTGAAATGAAATTGAATTTACCTGAATGGTGAATGGAGTCCTGCCTTAAAGAGCGGCCATTGTGAGTCCGTCAGGGGCAGCTGTCAAAATTGTATGCCTCCTACATTCCCTCCCCTACATTATTATCCCCTCCTTCTTACTACTCGATCCATCAGGCAGCCAGTTTAATTGCTGTTGCCAGCAAAAGTGGCAGAAATGCTAAATCAAATATTGACAAAAGTAAGTAATATTTTGTTACTGCTCGAGGGGGAACTTCCTGTTTCTCCTGCTCTCCCCCTTCTCCTGCTGCTCCTCTCTCTTTTAACTACTTCTACTGCTTGTTTCTACGGCTGCTGGCCGCTTTTAGCAAGCAAATTCGATTAAGCGCCACGCCTTGAGGCCATTAGAAAGGCCTTGTGCGAAATTGAATTAAAAATGCATCATGAAAAGTCCAAAGATTTGATTAATGGCGCCTCCTACAGCGGACAGCGGACAGCGGACAGCGGACAGTGGACAGCGGACAGCGGATGGGGCATCAAATGAAAAGTGGAATCTGAAATGTGAAAAGTGAAAAGTGTCAGTGGAAAAAGGTTCTCGAAATAAATGACAACGCAGGCATTTCAGCTCGACAGCAGCAACTAATCATAAAATGGTCGCCAAGCATCCCCCCTCTCCACCTCCCTATCGTTGCTGTCATCACATGCGTAGCTGACAAATGCGAGCATCCCGAAACCCCCTCCGGCCACCTCTTCAACCCGTCAACTCTTCCACTTGCCTGATGGACTAATGAAGCCTTTGCAGTGAAAAGTTCCAAGCAACTTGAGCTACGCCAACCCAAGTCCGGGTCTGTATTCAGCGGGCGAGGTTGGCGAGGGGAGGGGTGCGTGCATCGTAAAAATCTACAACCATATGGCAAGGTAACAAAAAATAACAAGCCCTCGCTAACGGGTTCCTCGGATTGCCTGGAATGGCCTGGAATTGCCTGGACTACCCCTAGCGGCACATTACCGTTACTATTGTCCTATTACCCGTTACTGTTATCCCTGCTGCGGGCGTGTTTCCTAACCGTAAAACTGTATACAGGAGGGAGAGAGGGAGAGAGAGAGAATATATAATAATAATACATTTCAATTAGTTGTCTTGTGTTGTGTTTTATATTTGTATTTTTTATTTTCGAGTCGAATGCGACCATAAAATGTTCCTGGAGTGGTTTCTAGTTCATTTGAGTCGATGGAGTCAGTCGTAAATTATGCCTAGGCGATCGTAAATAACTTTGACTGGTAGCAGGCAAGGCGCAGCAGATGTTCCCGTGCATGATAAGCGAGTGAGAGCGCTGCAGATGGGTGTGCTCGACGGTGGTGTACCCGGCACTCAGTTTAGAAAGTAAACGAATAAAGAACATCATTAAATGAATTTATACTCTTCTTAATTCACCACAATTTACAGGGTATCACATGTTGAAATCATTCCTTACCATGCCTGTTCAGCTTATCTATATATAACTATGACTTTCCATTATTAAAATCACATTTCATATCGAATTTGTCAGCACATTAGGTCCCCCCCCCCACAGGTGCACCTTGCCAAATGGCCCCTCCTCACCGCTTAAATCCGTCAAAGCAATGCAAATAAAATCAAATCGAATTATTTTTCAGCCAACTAGTGGACCAAATAATGCAGCCATGTTCTGCCCTGTCTACGCATACAAATACAAACACAATTACATATACATATACACATACATATACACATACATATACATACATAAACATATATCCTAGCAACTGGCGAAATTCCACTTTGTGTGCATTGAAAATTCGCAGCAAATAAATTCAATTTGTGAGTTTAGAGAAGGCAACAAGCAAAATATACAACAACAACAACAACAACAACAACGACAACAACAAAATTCTATAAAATGCCCAGTTCCAACCCGAATCAATCGGATGGCTGACAACATTTTGATATGCCCAAAACAAATTGAATTTGCCGCAACCGAAAAGCGTTATAGTTGTATATCCCCACTCCCCACTCCCCTCGAGTTATCCACCTCAGAAATCACGGCGTTTCCACGTCTGGACAGCGTCTAGGCCCAAGCTTCCTTTTAGGCAGCCCGGACTAAGCCAATTTTATGCAAAATTGCCTGAGAAATTGAAAAGCAAAATATAGAAATTTCCTTCCCATTCTTTTGTATTTTTATATATTTTATCCTGAGTTTTGTTTTCGGGTTTTGCGCCACTTATGTCATTATTTTCATCATCTTGACTGCGGTTCGTTGATGAAAGTAAATAGAAAAACACGGCAATAGATATAATAAAACGGAGTCGAGCCACATAAACTTGGGCGTGCTCAGATGATGAACCTGCAGCCGGGGGAAGCTTGTTCCATTTCTAAGTGTTTCATGGCTTAGTTGCGTAGTTGCAGCCCAGTGGTGAATTGGCTGCACCATTTGTGTGAAGAGAAAGAGAAGAAATATAGATTTGTTTTATTATGTTATATTCTGAATACTCATTAAATTAGTATGTATTGCAGTGTTAGATCTACTATAAATAATTATTTACATTTAATTTATGCAGTATGTATGCAGTGTTACAAATATAAAGTTTATTAATAAATTAAATGGCATTAAATAATGATAACACATTAAATGAAAGAAATTAAAATAACAAGCGAAGTTTAGAAATGTCATATTAACTTAATTATTATAGGTATTAATGTGTCTGCATGTAAATTATTTCTATTTAAATTTTAGTTATGAGTTCAAACCTTAATTTGATTTAATTCTGATTAAAAATCTAATGCAATTATCATTCATTATGATCTGTATTAAATTTCTGAATGACTTATATTCTATTTTCTATTAATATTCATATATATAAATACTAACCAATTACATTTAAAAATTGTGTTTATTATATATAAATTTATTTATCTTTAAATTTTCTTACAGATTATATTAGTTTTCCTAGTTAATGTATATATTTTATGTATAAGTATATATGTTTCTTATCTAATTGCAATTTAATAACCTTTTTCTTAAGCAATCTTTATTATATTACAATGTTATATTACGATTTGTTTAGCAGCAAATTTCCTACTGGGCCTGTCTTCCTTCTGCTGTCCTTGCTGCCGCTGCCTCTGCCACTGCCTCTGCCTCTGCCGCTGCCTCTGCCGCTGTCTCAGTGGCAATAGGCAATTTTAGTAACGACAGTCAGCAAAATAAAATGATTTCTCTCGTAGGCAGCGAGAGATGCGTTTCTTGGCAAAGGAGAAATATCATAAAATACGAAACGACGATTTGCCTGCCATCTACAGAGTCACTTTTTGCCGAATACTTTTGTTTTTCTTATGTCTGTTTTTATTTTTTTGGTACTTTTTCTTTGTCTTTAGTTTGCCTATCTATCTATCTTTGTATGAGATGGCGGCTCGCATGCGTGTCCTGTGGCTGCTCGTAGTCCTAGTTCTGCTTCAGTTTTATTTTCCTTTTTGGTTTAAGCGTCTTTTTTTTTGCATGGCATTGCTCAGGCAGTCGACAGATAGAATTTTAGCTTTGTGCAAAAGTTTTTTGCTACTCCACACACACATACCGACACACACACCCCCTTGCACCCTACTCATGCCCAGTGAAGCGCATAAATGGCGATGACAATGGACGCGACACGAAGTGAAGGGGATTGGTGGGGGTGGGGGCGGGGGAAATTCTATCTATCAACAAATCAGCTGCCAAATTCTTGTTGACGCGTGTAGCCGTTGACAATGCTGCTTCCCGTTTTCCGTTTCCCACCCGCTCCCCCCACCCCACCGCTTCTCAGCGTTCGCTTCCTAGTTTTCTATTTCCCGATTCCTGCTGGTTATGCAATATCATCGCTTTGTGCCCCTCGCTTGCCCCCCCGCATGCCTCTTGCAATGCCGCTCCACGCTGCCACACAAACTGCTGACACATGCGGCTGTCAAAAAAAGAAGAACAAGCAGCAACAAACAGACGAACAGTCAAATGGCGAAATCAAATAAAATTGTTAAATTGAATAAAAATCGCGAGCTGAAAAACGGAAAAACTGAAAAACGGAAAAACTGAAAATATTTGCGCATTTAATGCAATTGCCAAGCCCCGCAGCAACTGCGAGGCCAATTTGTAATGCTCCCGGGGCCTCACTCGGATACCAGCTGCTACAATTTTTTCTCTCTAGCCCCCTCCCCACCCATGCAATGTACAAAAATATGCGTAATTAATGACGGCTACCAGAAAGTGTGCGCTGCGCTGTCTTCGCCTCTC
Organism: Drosophila macrospina; assembly: GCA_035042075.1. NCBI lineage: Eukaryota > Metazoa > Arthropoda > Insecta > Diptera > Drosophilidae > Drosophila > Drosophila macrospina. The sequence goes on along the minus strand of JAWNLW010000326.1, from coordinate 1,644,122 downwards.
AGTCTCTCTGGTAACTACATTAACGCCTACATTAGGGAAATGACCAGGTCACGTTGTGGCCCAAAGTTATGGGCTATGGGAAATGAGCGAGGCGAGAGAGCAATAGAGAGAGAAAGAGAGAGGGAATTAGGAGAGCTGTAAGCAGAGTTTGCTCATTACTATATTGTGTTTTCCTGTTCCCATTTGAGGTGATTTGCTGTCTTGAGCTTAAAGACGCCTTGAATTTGGCAACACAAAAGATTAAAGAAATGCAGGAATATTTCTTAAGGACTCGAGGAGTAAATGAGATAGAATCTATAAAATACTTATGTGTAGATAACAGTTTTGACTTCTTTTCATATCTTATTAGATAGTAAAAGAGAACTTCTAGAAACACAGCTGAACAATTCATAGAGTTTCTGAGTTTCATCTTCAGAGAAGCTGTGAAAGCACTCAACTTGAGAAACATGTGAAAAACTTAATAATAACTAAAATTTCATTCCCCCCAAGTGATTAAGCTCAGCTTGAAGAGGTAAGACCTTCTTTTCATGAGCTTTACCTTTGTTCCCCCTTAGCAAAAGCTTCTTCTGATTGAGCACAAGCGAAGGACTTCAAAGTTCCCTTACATTTGTTTCACTGCAGACCTGATAAAGTCAAAGCTCCTGCTGATTAAGCACATACAAAGGCAACTGCTGTACTTCATATAGTTTTCATCTGCACTGCAAATTGTGTTTACAATTGCAATTGCCGGACTTGAGAAGGACTTTCAGGACAGTTAAGAAGTGCTCAAGTCCAGAACTTGCCCAGTTTCAAGTTCAACTCATTAAAGTTGCGGCGAAAAACAACAACAGCAGCAACAACAGCAACAACAACAACAAGAGTCACAGTCTGACGAATAAAAAGAGGAAAAACTTGAACGTTTTCCACGGGAAACAGCTCAATCCGACTGAACTCAAGTCTCAAGCAGCATTGTAGATACTTTTTTCTCGCGGTCTCAAGCAGTTCGCCAGTTCGCACAATAAATGCCACAAAAAGGCAATGCAATTTGGGGGGCAGGCAAGTAGAATAGATAGAGAGATGGATAGAGCTGGATAGAGAATGCAGAATGGAGAGGATTCTTCTATCTCCGGCCTTCATCAAAGCAAGAAAATCGTCAAAAATCGCACTTATCGTCGCCAAGTGAAAAAGTCCCTGACGAGGACAGCAATGGGGCGAATGGAGTGCGGAGAACGGGGATGGAAAGGGATGGCTCCCTTGAAACTTAATTTCCGCCTTGGCTATGGGGGCTTGGGTAAAGTTTATGGTGCATTCGAGTCCTTGGAACAACAAAATGAAACTTAAAATAACAACAACTATTTGCTCGTAAACAAGAAATTTCGTTCAGCTCCAGACACTCGAAGATGAAAGAAGTCTGCAAGTCTTGGGACTAGATTGCGAAAACTTTGCAGGAGGCGGGTACATACAGTGAGAGAGGGGGAGGTAAGCAGCAACAGCAACAGCAACAGCAACAGAAAACAAAAAAACAAAAGAAAACATAAACCAAGGCAACACCAAAACCAAAACTCCTGCATTTGTTTGCAGGAAATCCGCAGGAAATCGCTGGATTTTGTCTCGAGAGAGAGAGTCGAGACGAGGCGGGACGAGGCGAGACAAAAGTGAAGGGTTGTCCATGTTCGGCTGACAAATCGACTGCACTTTCCCTTGGCCCTGGTAAATTGTTTGGCATTTAGTTGAATTTCTTGGCCTTTACTCACGTTCGCCTCGTAATTATGCGCTCAACAATTGCAGATTCTTGCTTGGATTGCGGCCAATCAACTTAATGTGCCAAACATCAGCATTAGCATCCAGTCGAACAGACAAGTAGACAAGCGGACAAGCGGACACACAGACAAACACAGAAACGAATAAATAGACAAACAGACAAATAGACAGAAAGACAAACAGACAGAGAGACGGAGAGACAAACGGGCAAACAGTTGGCCCTCTAATCGTTTGACGTACAAATAATTTCCAATAAGTTTGCGGCTCATTGAGTCCTGGACGTGAGCTGTGAATCCGGCTGGGGAAGCTGCTGCTTTGTCCGGCATTGAGGGAATACCAGAGCAGCTGTCCAAATGCCGACGATTGTCTGCTCCCAGAAAGGGTGACTTCAACTGTCTTTAAATGAGTTTCTTGTTGCTCGACAGCAATCAATGCAAATGAATGAATGTCTTCATTGGTAGCTAATTTTGTTGCGTTGTGTGGCAGCCAGCTTTTGTCAGCCTTGTGATTGAGAAGAAGAAACGATATGTATGTACATATTCTATATATAGTTTAAAGAATCATTTAAATAGTAAATATCATATATATATATTACTTATGTATAGCATACCGATTAATCCTTTCCTGCTCAGTATTATCAGAAGAAGAAGCATCGTTTGCTGTCTCTCTTCACACTTCTTGCAACTCCATTTCGACTCATCTGTGTGCTATTTTCGCATTTCGTATCTGATATAGTTAGCTGGAAAAGTTTCAACTGCTTCACAAGTTGTAACGAAATCAATGTCTGCAGTTTCATAGCAAGTAGCTCTCTCTCTCTATCTCTCTCTCTCTCTCTCTCTCGCTACGTCTTTATCGCTTCGCTGTTAAGTTTCATAGCACTGAAGTCAGCAAGTTGAATAACATTTGTTGAACTTAACATATTCAAAACTTGTACTCATTATTCGTCGAATGGCGGCATTATTTCACACTTTCCCTGCCCCTGCCCCTGCCCTTCCGTCTGCCCACTGGGGAAAACTCTCGCTGGCGAAGTGCCGTTGCACAAAGACGTGGCAGGAACACAAGTTTTGCATTTTCATAAATGCCATAACATTAAGTAAAGTTGCTGAAGCTGTTATTAAGTACATAATTTTTGCAGGCATGCCACGCCCACACACACACTCGCATACGCATTCAGTGCTGGCCTGCTTTATTTTTATCGCTTTGCAGTTTCTATTTAATTTTTATGAAATTGCAACGCAACCAAAAGCTGCCAAAAGGAGGCGAAACTTTTGCCATGGAGGTCGTTAACACGTTTGCCACGTGAAGCCCCCCTTCCCCTACCCATACCTCTACCTCATACTCCCTCCAACTGGCTGCGATCTGCTTGCCACGCTTGCCAAGCGAAGGAGCAACAGTTAACATGGCGTATGCGCAACGTATGCATTTAATTTAATTTCATTATATTTATGCGCATCTATAGAACACTGTGGGATGTGGCACCCAACTACTCACTACATGCCACATGCCACATCCATGCCACTGTTGTGGGCGTGCCATGTAAGTGGCTACAACTTTTGCCCACTTTGTTAAATAATTGATGCCCTGCGCTCGTTTATGAATTTAAGATTAAAGTGTCATTTAATTGCAATTTCGATATAAATATTTATTGCCATCATTTTTATGCGAAATATGCATTATTTATAATTAAATTAATTAGCAACAAGTATTTGCTTTAAAGACCCACACAATTCCAATTGCACACATATTTGGAGTCAACTGTCCAAAACTCTGACGACAATTCCAATTGGGAGAAGACCGATAAGGGGGAGAGGGGCAAATTCAATTAGTTAGGCACCCCAATGCAAGCGAAGGCCCAAAGAACAGCTGCTATTTAAACAGTTTTGGTAATTTGCATTCAGTTTTAACACTCACAATTTGAATATGCATTAGAGCGCAACCCCTTTCCCCTTGCCCCTTGCCCTTGCCCTTGCCCACAGGCATGGGGACATCAAAGTTGAGGCTCATCTTGTGGCGCCGCGACACTTTCATACATAAACATGCAACGCGGCAAATTATGCAATGAAAATGCGGCTGCATTTGGCTTTTAACTAAGCACTCGACGCCATCCATTAATATTATTGCAATTTAAATTCGGAATTATGCTTTTGCAATGCTAAAACGCAGATGGACTGCGATGGACTGCGATGGACTAAGAGCTGAGTTCATTGAGTAGATGCAGCCTCCTCTGGGGGGTAATGTGAATGACTTGGTTGAGTTGCGATTAAAGCGGAACATGTTCGAGTAACTTAAAGGTATCTATAACCATTTCTCTGTCCGTCTGACTCTTTTGTTCTCTGTGCTCTGCTTGACCAACTTTTTTACAAGCGAATTAACTTATTATCCATAAAGTAAACCTCATTTGAAAGCTCTTAATGCAGCAAGCACAAGCTTTGGGGGCTTTGACTCATTTTTCTCGTCTATGTCTCACTTTTCTTTACCTCATTGTTCGAGTTGCCTGCAATTGCAGTTTTGGGCCACAATAGAGCACACAGAGCAGACCAGGACCATTCTAAGGAACCGTCCAAGTCAAGCGAAGCGGAAATTCAGCTTTTAGCTACTTTTTAGCTCGTTTGGAACAACGGTTGTTGTATTGTTTTTCCTAAGAGATTTTTCCACGACTAACATACATTTCGCTTCATGTGCTTGACTCCTCTTTGTATACCCTAACAAAGGCAATCATAGCTAGCTGATGGAGTTGGCTTTAAAAGTAAAGAAAGAAATAGTTGAGTCGCTTCGATCTGGAAGCACATGTGTTTCAGTCTTACTGCTCAGCCTCAAACTGTTAACAAATAATAAACAACATGTCCAAGTTGAGTAGACTTTTGGTAACTGCATTCAATACTCTAATTAAGTGCTCTTTTGAGAGTATTTGTAGTGTCGGCAGTCGGGAGTTTGCAGTCTTCTTCCGGATTTCCTTGCTTTTTTTTAGAGCTGTTTCGAGTCTCGTTTTGTTGCTGTTGTATAGATTCGTTAGTTGGCAACAAAGTGGCCAACGATTTGCATTAGGGGCGTGGCAAGGGGCAAGTGGCAAGTGGCAAACGAGGCTAATGCAAATGTGAATGATTTAAGTGAAAACGCTAAGCGCGCGCTTTTAGCGAAATTAAGCATACGCCGCATTCGCCGCAGATGTGCCAGCTAATTAAACTTTGCCAACAAAGAGTCAGCTCTGACTCTCTGTGTTTCTCTGTCCCTCTCTCACACTTTTTCTCTCTCTCTCTCTCTCTCTCTATTGGCTTCATTCCCTTTAAACTGGCTTGCATATATGCTCTATTACCTGTTCTATGTGAGCAGCTTTAAGCGCAGACACAAATTCAGATAAATTAGCGAATGAAACACAATTTAAATGTATTTTATAATCAAATAATATATTATTTATTTATTATTCATTATTTACTTCAATTTTAACGCAAATACAAGCACTGTCATCCCTAGCAAACTCTTTTGATAACTCAATTATTACTTGTATTATATTTTACATATATATCTCTCTAAATCGCCTCGCAACTCACAAATGCTGGCATCCTGCGAATATCCTTGTTGATTACTTAACCCCGAAATGAAATTCCTTCATAATTAAATTTTCAACTGATTCCTTTTGTCCTTCGGCCTTCACGTTGTTCGTGTTGTTTTTGGGGGCCAAAACAAAAGCCATAAATGCGTGGCAAAGTTTTTAATTACTTTATATGCGAGTATTTTCATTTTTCATTAATTTTCTCTTCCATTTTTGTTGATTTAAATAAATTTTCAATTGTTGTTTATTTTTTCACTTGTTTGTTGTTGAATTATTATCATAAATTTGTTTGGGCCTTAGTCCCCGTTTCCGCGCCGAGTTCTATTTTTGTTTCCTCCTACTAATTAGAAGTGTTGTTCAGCAAGGGGCGTGGCATGCTGACGCCCCCTGCGTACGTGTCGAGAAGTTTTTCCAGACTTCTGCAGCTTTTCTTTTTGTCAGCTTTTCTCTGTTGATTGCTTTGACACTTTTGATAAGCCATACACATTATATTGTTGTTTGTGCTTTTATTGCTGTTCTCGCAATTCAATTGAATTGTTTAATAAAATGAAGCATGGATATGATTGCCAGCCATTGTGTTCTCAGCGGAGTCCTTGGCAAAGCCAAGCAAAAACTTATTCCTTCCGAAATGTTGAAGAAATGAGATAAGTTAAGTGAAGGGGAGTGGAGTGGAGGGGAGTGATGTGGAGTGATGTGGAGTGGAGTGGGTAAAGTTGTGGACTATTTAAGCTGTTTCTAAAGCATTTAAAAATATTTGAAAAATACTTTAAGCTCATTTTATTATCATCTCAAATATTTGCAGAACTTGCGCAGGCAACAACTCTATTTGAGAGCACTTGCACACTCTGGCAGCTGCTCATTTTCATTTGAGGCGAGGAAAACTTTTGCATTTCCAGCTCATTAACTGGGACAAACTGCAAACATGCCCTTACGTTGGGAATTCTCAACTTAAATGCTCCACAACCGCACACGCTTGACCTTCTCAGGGAACTAGCTAAACAGACATATATTTCAGCCAGGGTTGCCAGCTCGCTTCGAAACAAAGTGCGTGTACCTCTGAAACGAGGAGAGAAGACACTTTATGAACTTTCTAAGCTGCACAAACTTGCCTCAAAATTGATAAAATATCTTAAAGTTATCCCAGGACACATACCGAAAGGATCAGGGACCTCAACGCACACGACACACCACACACACACACACAGACAGTCATAAGCACACACAGGACTTAAAGATTTACGCAAGCAAAGCGCATAATCATTTGCAAGTCTCATTTGTGCTAAGTGGGGGAAGAGACAAGTGAAGCGATGGCAGGGCGGGAATGGAGGATTG